>OW028761.1:10020000-11220000 GCA_932294355.1 Aporophyla lueneburgensis | reverse complement strand
TAGAGTTCCGCTGCCATATAACACCAGCTATTGTAGCGGAAGTAACCGAATATTTGAGGACAACGCCAGTGCCGAGAGAAAACTTGACAGTGTCTCCTGAATTTAATGCAGATTTTTTTCCTAGTATTTTTGTTGTAGGTATTGTATTTTTCACAAACAAGTCATTGAGCATAAGTTGACATTTTATTGCTAGAGTCTTGCAAACATTAACTCGATTAAAAGATGATCTAGCCACTAACTTAGATACCCTGTGCTTGGCTTCAAAACGCATAGCCCACATGTTACGTACGGGGCCGAACTTCATTAGCATGGTAGGATAATGAGTCAGAAAATGAAACTTTGGCTGCAGGGGTGATTTTGTTAGCTCCGTGTACAATTAATTAAATTCTGCTATTATAACCCGGAGTTGAATATTGGTGTCACTGAAGACCCTATGACTTAATAACCTGTCGGTGATTTGCCGCAACATAATGTATAATTTCCATACTTTATTTTCTAAAGGAATGTAAAACCCGGCTATTAGGCTGAAGTATCTAATAAGGGTAAGCATTTCTGATGCTGAAGTTTTCAATTTTACTTTCGAACCTTGGACAACTAAACAATTACTTGGTTTTGAATTCCTATCTGGTCCATAATCAAATGAAATTATTCTTTGTTGCAATACTGAGATCTTTAAAAGACCTTCGGCAAGGAAGTGGTTTATGACAAAGGTCATTACATAACGAGCTACACCTTCTAATATATCATGCATTGGGTCTACTGCTACATTTTGAAATAAATCAAATCCTGTCACCTTAAGCCAACAGCATGATTCTTTAATGCCCGTGTTAGGTGTATCGTTTTCTTGCAATTGAGCGTGGTATGAAGTCATATTTCTAAGCAAGTTACTGTTTTCATATAGAGCAGTTTGCAAACCTTTCTTGTCAATGTTACAGATTCTGCAACACTTGTTAGCTGAAAAACTTTCAGTAAACCCGAGAATTGAATTCAGGCCTAAATTATCGCCAGTTATAGCAACAACCTTCAATTTTACGGTTCCTTTAAAAAACTTATTTTCTATAAAAATTCCTTTGTTTTGCAAGTAATTCAATTCCTCAATAACAGGGTCAAAAATAGCTTTGTTTCCATATTTAGTTTTGTCAGCAGAATGGCAAATAGCTAACAGCAAAATGTTATTCAACAATGAAAATAAATGTGGTGGGAGTGCTGGCAAGGAAACGTATACACCACCAAGCTTATGCACCCCAGCGTGGCTCCCCAAAGGATTTCCAATTTCAAAATCATCATAGTATACTACTAAAGGAAGAATAATGTCCGACGCCTGCGGTGTACACATTGCCAGCCATACAGATCCCTGCATTACATTTTCTAGACACATTGGCCTCATCGGATTTTCTTCACGGATTATTAAATTACCCCTTAGGTGGTTCAAATAATCCGTTACATCTTTCCAAATAGTGTCAATGGAAAAAAAATTCTTCAAAACCTGGCGAAGTTGAATTACTTGCATTGTACGTGGCTTGGTGTGTAATGTTAAAGTGTTACTCCTTTGTGAAATGTCAGGACAATAACCAACGATTACTTCATGTGGTGGTATAAAAGAACCTAATAAATTCAATTCTCGGAATCTCAAATATTCTGAACGAAACGGAAAAAAGATGCCCTTCAAAGCTGTGTTGAACTTATGAAGTCGTTTATTAATTTCGCTTCCAGACATGCTTTCCTCATCAGCTAGCACAGGGCCGAATACGGACATTAAAGACGGTGCGATATTGTCAAGAAGGGTTTGCAAATGACTAACCATAGCTTGTACAGACGATCGAGATACAGAGGGATTTACATAGAGCGTTGAAATAAATTTCAAAACTTCTTTATGAATAATACTATCAGCATTATCAAGGACTTCCGGTTCACTATCAGCTTCAATGTATATGTGCTCAGTTGCTACTTTGGTAGTCTCTGTTTCACACATAGGAACTACGCAAGCCTCGTTTGAGGTGGATGGCAAATAACGAGTGTTTACTTTATTCAAATGTTTTAAGTTAACATGTTTTCTAAATTGTCTAACGTCCGTGAAATACCGGTAGCATGCGTCTTCACCACATTTATAAACTCCAGTAATATCAATTTTTTCACATTCTTTCCTTATGTGGGTAATAAGTTAAGAAAACGTGGGAAAAGTCCTTTTACAACTGTGACACTTCATCTTAATTTAAATTGTGACTCCGAGAGTAACTAATATCTCCTTCACAGATTGTGACATACGATCGTACGATGTTTTGACTTTGTAAAAACCAATTTGGATAATAAGCCAAATGTTATAGCTTTCAGTAGGATATTTAGCCGCAGTAGCATGAAATATTTTAAAAGTCACATCAACAGCCTCAGTTAGTGTTGTGAACTTGTAAAACGTATTCTCACATACTGTGAAGGAGACACCTGACTGGCGGCACCAAATTATAAATGGTTGGAGGCTAATACCTAGGTTTTGAAGCTTTTGGCGACGCTCCTCAATTACCACTTGCACGTCTGCGTCATCATCCACGATGGTCACAAATCCATCCAATATCTCCGCTCGTGAAGCTTGCCAGTCTTTTCTAGATCGACGGGCAGGAGGAATATTAAAGAGACAGCCGAGTAGCAATATCGCTGCTATTAATTTTGTCTCCGGTTGTTCATCTGGAAAGAAAATAATAATAGTATATTTGACACAACACATCATCATTAACTGAGCAAATAGGGAAAAGTATCAGAACAAAATAAAATCTATCTATATAAGTAAAAATGAATTGCCGGAATGTGTGTCCGCCCGCCCGTTACTTCTGAACGACTGCACCATGTTAGATAATTTTTAAATTCTTTTTTGTCTATATATTTTATAACGGGTTCACCGACCCAGGGAGGTCGAGCACCTAGAATCATTTCCTTACCGTCACAAATTGCCAATGTATCAGCTATTTTTCGACGAAGAAACGAGTCCTTTGTGGTGTTAAGCTTCTGCTGAGCAGCTTTTAGTATGTTTTCCGATGAAGCATCCAAGGCGTCGAGGCCCCCGGATTTATCAGGGAACAGTGCTTCGTAGTCATGAGTCAGGAGTCACCATCCATCGTTTGACTTCAGGATAGGATACTTATTGAAGTACTCCTGTAATGTCCCTTCCTCGTAGTACAAGTACCGGAGGCGAGCTCGCACCGTCTCCCGCCACAGGGCACTGACCTCCTGCCACGGACCAGCTGAAGGACTTGACAGCTGCTCTAATGCTGACGCTACGTCCTCCACTTCACCTGCACACAAAAATTAAAACGATTAATAATTAGTACAATGACAATAACGGTTCTTAGATTCAGATATTTTGTAATTTGTAACGAAAATTTATACTAATTCAGATATTTTTCTCAATAATTTTGTTCTTGATAATTTAATTCAATCTGAAAACATAAAATTTCTTGAAAAGGAGTTACCTTCTTTAAGTCCGGTCAGGTCGATTCCAGCGAGTGGAGGGGTGTCTAGCCTAGGACTGGACTTGGAGCGAGAACGTGACTTGGGCTTTTCAATAAGGCCCAACGAAACTAAATGCTGCCGTCGAGCCCTTCTGGCGGTGACTAACCAGCCAGAGATATTGCGCTTAGCCTGGTAAGCATCAGCCGGCAGGTACGGCGCGTAGTATAGGGGTGGTGACTCCTCTTTAAATAATCTGCCAATGTCGTAGGATAGAGCAAGCAGCTGCGAATCTGTCAGAAGTACCGGGTTTTCGGCCGTAATGAGCTTCTCCATAAGCAGCTTGCATAAACGCCCACGCACGTTTGAGGGTAAGGTGCCCGTTTTCTGCCCAATTGCTATTATTTGTTTTCCCTCGACTGATGAATTCAGTATGGTATTCACCTGAAACACAAATAGTATAAGTATGGCATTACAAACTAAATATGCAAGGTAAAAGTTAAAAAAAAATGTCACTAAAATGTTGAAAATACAGGTTCAATACCTACCTTCCATTCAGTATAATGATCAGTTGGAGTCGGTGCCAGTCTAGGCATCATGCATTTAGTTGTTAGTTATAGCTGTCACCAACTCCAAATATATTACTGATCTTTGTGACATATAGTATAGCTCCTAAACGGCCGTCCATACACACATACAGGACAGGACAGGTACAGACGTTAAACTTATCTGTTTACGCCGGGGGTTAACAATATTGAATGTCAATTTAAATTCCTTATCAAAAGTACAGGATAATAGGCAATAACTTACTAAATTGCTCCCGGTGGACTCTTGTCTAACTGCTTCACCCACTGACGACGACGAGTCCAGTGGTATCACCAGTATGTCACCATCCTAAACTAATATTTACTTTGAGACAATGTTATAATAGTACATGTAACAAAAAGGTGTGATAATATGAGTATGTACGGTCAATTAACCTCAATAATCGTTGAAATAATCACTAAATGTGTCCGAGTGCGACCGTTAACTAACAGGCTATAGCTAGCCCTAGCCGGAGATAACTCAAGGGAAGTGTTATATTTTTTTACTAGTAATCGGTTCAGCATTGCAGGTGTGAACGGTCCTGCCCTCGTCCCTTGATCCGGCCCTGATAAAAACTAATCGATCAAGATCAGGACTGATCCTGGTCTCAAAGAATGTCTATACCAAATTTTGCATCGGTTCAGTGTCTTAGGTATGAAAATGTGAAAAGGTCCTGCCCCAGCCGACAGATAGACAGACAAACTTACTTTCGCATTTATAATATTAGTATGGATGTAATTACAAATTAATACATATTGCTCTTGAACCAAAAAACAGTAAGTACGAGTACTTTTCTACAATTTTGCAGAACTTACCAAATTTTCCTGGTTAAGTCCTGCTTCGCAGTCTTGGTTGAGGATTGAGCTTTGCAGTCCTTCACACGGTGGCAGAGGCTCTAAGGTACAAGGTAGACTAGTTAACAAGTCATTCCTCAGGACCTCTTCAAAGAGTGATGAATTGTAGGAGTTATCCTGAAATTTAACAAGAAATTTAAAAAGGTAATAATAATGTACTTAGTTGGTAAACTAACAAGACTGATGAAAAGTTATGATTTTATTCCACTTTTTAAATAAATACTGCACCGGTTAAATTGTTAGGTATCTTAAGAAGACTTTAAAATAATAAAAGTTAATAAGTAGGTACCTACCTACCTACATGCAAGTAGGAGAATGTGCATTTAAGCGACGCAGGGCATGTGTAAGCAAAAAGTTTAAAACAAAATTTACTTTTTTGAAATACAATTTAACATGAAAACAAACCATATCTTTTGGTTGGTCGCTTTTTAACATGGCCAGAGCTGCTTCAAACCGGAGTCTGTCCCCTATTTGAGGGAACATACTATGTATGTCTTGTTTACTAAGCATCTGCATTGTTGCGATATCAATTCTTTCAGCTGAAAAAAAAAGGTAAATTTAACAGCGCCCTGATTGCAGCTGTGAAATGCACTACGTCGCATCGACTTTATAAAATGTAGGTTGGTAGAGCTCGTCTAAGCTGAAATGACGCGCCCCACTACTTAAATTTGTATACGTACACTACGGTAAATGCGGTAGTGGGGCGCGTCATTTTAGTTTAGACGCACTCTACCTATTTGTTTTTTTTTGGGTTGCAGTTGCACATCGAATCTAGTGTATAATATAAATATGAACGTATATCTAGGTAGGTGGGTAGGTACCATACGACAAGACTATTCTTGGTTGGAGTGTACAGCGGCCAAAAAAGTGTTATTTTCGCAAATCGTTTATTTTCTCGATTCTATAGTATGTAACACCTAGAAAGGCTAAAAGTGTCTGGGTGTTTTTTGTCTCCGACCAACCGTTTGTCGTAAAAACGATGTCGAAGGGATCCATAGGTAAGGTTATGTTAGAACTGTGACCTTGAAATTGGTCGCGAAATTTTTTTAAGTATATTTTCATAGTGCCTCTAAGACGACACTCTGACCCTATTCTTGCTAGAAATTAGAATGTGTGAATGTAATGTGTGAGCTCATGCTAGCAACTTACTAGGTAGGTTTGTCAACTTACTTTCAAAACGATCGATGTAGCGTTCCAAATTCCACTTCTTCAAAAGATCACGCGTAGCCATACCCATTTTTGCACTGATCAAACACGTTCACTGGCACTAATGGAATTGTTATTGCTATTAATTAAACGAGTCGTGAGTCGTGACTTGCCGGCTGTAGCGGTGAAATACAAATGGCCGACCGAAATGGCGCGGCGGCGGAATGAAGTGAGAGAGGGAGACCTCATTATATAATGCCGTCACCTTAAATTTGTAGGACATCATTCAAATGCTACTCATAAATGGGTCTCTGTAATAATAATTTAGTAGGATACACATAAAATAATATGACTATATTATTGAACTTTGATGCTTACTCTAAAAATATGAGATTATTTAATCGTATTATCATAGGATTCACATAAAATAATATGACTGTAATATTAAAAAATGATGCTTACTTTAAAAATATAAGTTTAAAGCATTATAATTTAATATAGTACATTAGGGGGAGGTCATCGTATTTTTAGAGATACTTCTTCATATTAAACTATGAAATCTATTTATATTACGGTGACTGTCATTGTGTTTTTTAATTAGAATCTTATTTATAATTATCATACTAATTTATGGGACAGTGGACCATTTTCTATTACATTGTGTTATTATTTGAAGAAGACAATGTTATTTCATAATTACAAATTTTTACGATGACAAGTATCATAATATTGCATTATTTACCCAAAAAATTCGATTCCATCTTAACACATTTCAGTTCTAGCGTAATATTTACTTATTATCAACATATTATAAGACAACGCATCTATTTTAAACCAACGTCACGATATTTTAAGATTATGCCAAAATGACATTTTTCTCAGTGTAGAGAACGCTGCTGCCCATTCTCTCATAAGTCCCTTAGTCGCCTCTTACGACACCCACGGGAAGAAGTGGGTTGCTGCACAAGTCTACCAAATTATTTTTCTTTTTATGGTTCCGTACTCAAAGGGTAAAACGGGACCCTATTACTAAGACTCCGCTGTCCAGCCATCCGTCCGTCTGTCACCAGACTGTATTTCATGAATCGTGATAGTTAGAATGTGGAAATTTTCACAGATGATATATTTCTGTTGCCGCTATAACAATAAATATTCACGGTGTGCCCTGCCTGGGCGGAGCACCACCGTGTCCTCGTGGAGGCGATCCGCGGCGGCGACCTCTCGCGTCCGGCCCTGGTGCGAGCCATGGTACGGAGCGAGAGGGAATGGGAAGCCGTCACCTCTTTCTGCGAAGCAGTAATGCTCGCGAAGGAGGAGGCGGGGCGCGTGAGGGAGTGGCAGTCTCTGCGCCCTCACGTCCCTAGCCGCCGCAGGAGGAGACGCCCCGGGCGTCGGGAGTCGATTGCGGACTCCCGGCCACAGTAGGCGCGAGCTTGCGGGCGGCGAGCTATAGGTAGCTCGCCGCCTGGTAAGGACCAAGCTCGGGTCGACGGCGGGTAGTGTTCCACGCGCGCCTCAAAGAGATGTCAGCAGCAGTGAAGGGGTCTACTAAGACCGATGCCTGCCAGGGTCGCGTAATTGTTCGAAAGAGATACCGTGACCCTGGCACATGGGCAACTGATGGAACACGGGTGAGTTTTAGTCAGTAAAAGTCTGACACGCCCTCCCGCTCCGCCCAGAGCGGGAGAAGTTATTTGATGATTTCCAATCCTGAAAAAAAAAAAAATTGGGGGCTCCCGTACAACAGTCATTTTTCGCCGATAATGGTACGGAATGCTTCGTGCGCGAGTCCAACTGCCAGTTTTTTAAACTATTACTTATTTATTTTCTAGTTTTAGTTCGACTACATAAGCGGGTTTCTCGTTTGTTTTTACTATCCTGGTGAGCCTGGCCAGGATAATGCCACAAAGTTATGAAATTATTAAATTGTAATCCGTCCTTGATGAGTTCTAACTTAACAGACAGCTGTGTTGCTGGGGAGTTCGTTGCGCCACTTCTTCCCAGCTAAAGCACTAGGAAGTGGTGAAGGGCGGGCCTTTTGGAGGACTGTCTTATGTAACTTTGACGTTCAAAAATTAAATAAAAGTTTTAAACTAAAAATACGATTTCATAGAAAATCAAACTAAAAAGTAGACTGGCAAAGAGCGTGGGTGCTTAATATCAATTAAATAATACCTCAAAAACCTTTCTAGTTTTTTTAATTTTTTTAATCAATCTCTTCGTATACCGGTTCTTCTTGTGCCTGTAGCTCCCTTTCATACTGTTGACGAAAGATTTCGAGGTTCAGGTAGAAAACACTCGCAGGCTGCAAATAAAAAAATGTAATAATATAATAAAAGTTTATTTATTTCTCTCACAAAGGTTTGTAGCATAACAGTTTTGACTATAATAATATTCACACTGTGAGAGCTGGTGCCTGATGTAAGTTTAATAAAAACCTGTATTACATGTCACCAGATCCCATTTTGTGGCATGATACTAATAGACAGGTGGGTAAGACGTGTTTCTTACTAAACTATTATTAGGTAAAATGCAATTAAAACCAAAAAGAAAAATAGTAATAATAAATAACTAGACCAATTAAAACAAAATTAAAAAAAAAAATGAATACAAAATAAGAAAATAAAATAACACAACTGAAGCAGTCAAAGGGTGCATTGTGAACGTTATGGTTGTGAATATGTATATGAGGCGTTTCACGTCAACTCTCCTAGCTCGGCGCGCGAGCGCCATAAACATCTACTTTTCAGCTCACGATTACAACAGTAAAAGGAACTCATAAAAAATTTTGAAAATACGCTTCCGCTGTATTTTTTCCTCAGCTTTCCGATTCAACTATCCGTTTAAAAAAAAATGAGTTCCTAACCTCAAAAAAATACAAAACATGTTATATCTGTTATATTTCATGAACGGCATTTTAACTAATAATATCTGGATGACCGAGCTTTGCTCGGTATTTTTTGGTAAATTGTGTTTAAAATAATAAGTTTATGTTCAAGTTGATTATCGATAAAGTTGGTCATTGAAAACACGAATAAAACCACATTTTATAAAAATGAATCTTAGCTAGATCGATTTATCGCCCCCGAAACCCCCCGTATACTAAATTTCATGAAAATCGTTGGAGCCGTTTCCGAGATTCAGATTATATATATACATATATATATACAAGAATTGCTCATTTAACCCTCCGCCAACCGTACCAGACGATATCGTCCGTGCCAAGTTTGGAACTGATGCATATCTTTGGAAGGAGAAAAGGAAGGGGCCTCGAACCCCTCTGTAAAAAAACTTACACTCGCGCACACTTCACAGGCGCAAGCGCGTCAATAGCCATTGTAACGTCAGTGAGTACGAGCGTGTGCAAGTTCATGGACGGACGATATCGTCCTATACGGTTGGCGACGTAACTTTTACGAATTTTTAGGTACCTATGTAAAATATTATTATGAACTGGGGTTTCGGGATAAATTAATTCAAATCAATATTACCGAACACACAAAACAGTAAATAATCACAAATACCACAACAACAACAACAAACGTTAAAAGGAATCACTTGTCTCGCTTGTACTGTATCAATTGAATCGCATTCGACCGCATTCGTAAACGAACTGCTCGTCGGTTTTTTTTTTTTGGTAGGACATCTCGTAGTTAACCTGAAACAGTTCTTACTACTTAAACGGATGGTGGCCCGGCGAGTTCTAAAAATTTACATTTTTAGGCCTCCAGCCGGGTAACTGCTCGTCGCCCCGACAATCCTCGAGTGTTCAAATAAATATACTTTTTTGAGCGATGTAAGATTCAACTAATATTTTTTGAAAGGCCCTTATATTAAGAATAAATCCCCAAAACATTACTCCTTATAACTAATTTGTATCCAAAATATCATTTTTTTACTGAAATCTTCGAAATTACGGTTTTTGCAGCGATTACGAAATTTTATTCCATCAGGGGGCAAACTATTCAAGTCAAAAACTATGGGAACAAGAAAAAGAAATCTAGATCATATTCTCTGATTTTTTTTGGAATTTTTCCCTTCGTGTAAATGGGTTAAATTATCGGTTGAGACGATATCGTCCCCGACGGTTGGCAGTGTGCAAAAAAAACACACGGTTGGCGGCGGGTTAAAGATATAAGATTTAAGGGGAGCATACAACAAACGTGATTTTATTGCCATTTTTATAGATAATGGTACGGCACCCCTCGTGCGCGAGTCCAACTCGCACTTGGCCGGTTTTTTTCCTAAGCCCATTTTTTTTTATCAAGTTCTCGTTTCATTTTAATCAAATATTTTTCATTATGCCTTTACTTTTGACTGTAGTGAAAGAAGACAAAAAAAAATAAGGAAGACATTATTGGAAGTTTTCACAGTTTTATAGTTGCTTAGCAGTTTAAGTTATATTTAAATTAGTTATTAGTTGCGTTACGCATTACCCTAAACAGAAAATTTTAAAAAAGAAAAATGTCGGTACCCAGCATTTCTCACAAACTTTTCACATTGTTTGATATACAGAATGCGTAGATAGCGGCTTCGTGAAGGACCTTGTTACCCCTATAGGTTTTTCAAATTTAAGACAAATAAACTTACGTCAATCTTCACCTGTAGTGGTGTATGTTTGTAGCAACAAATTTTGGTCAAAATTAATAAAAACGCTATTGATACAGCAGTCACTCCTATCCCAGATATGATGTAAATTAATTTCATGTTAAAAGTTGATTCCAAATCTGAAACAAATTCAATGATTATATTTCGATCTTACGTAGCCTAGCCCGTTCCTGAAAAAACCGGCCAAGTGCGAGTCGGACTCGCGCACCGAGGGTTCCATACAAACCTGTAGGTATTCTCGGTTTAAAAATAAATGTTTTTTTTAAATTTTATATTTCAGTTGATTGAATGTAAGTTAAATTGCGGTTTACGATTTATGACGTTTTAAAAAAAAACTACTCACTCGATCTCGTTCAAACCAATTTTCGGTGGTAGTTTACATGGTAATATACATCATATATTTTTTTTAGTTTTATCATTCTCTTATTTTAGAAGTTACGCGGGGGGGGGGGACACACATTTTACCACTTTGGAAGTGTCTCTCGCGCAAACTATTCAGTTTACAAAAAAAATGATAATAGAAACCTCATTATCATTTTTGAAGACCTATTCATAGATATCCCACACGTATGGGTTTGATGAAAAAAAAAATTTTGAGTTTCAGTTCTATGTATGGGGAACCCCAAAATTTATTGTTTTTTTTCTATTTTAGTGTAAAAATCTTAATGAGGTTCACAGAATACATCTACTTACCAAGTTTCAACAGCATAGCTCTTATAGTTTCGGAAAAAAGTGGCTGTGACATACGGACGGACGGACAGACAGACAGACAGACAGACAGACAGACAGACATGACGAATCTATAAGGGTTCCGTTTTTTGCCATTTGGCAACGGAACCCTAAAAACTCAAAGCATTTATTTCAAACTAGTTTCTGCCTGCGAATTTAAACTACCCATCGTCGAATCGCCTGCGCGTGCGTGGGTGTTTGTTTTATCGGCTCCTAAGGATCTTAGCATAATGTTATATAGTCTGAAGTTGTTCTCGATAATAGGACTATCCATTACTATAAGATTTTTTAGAGCAGAATGATACTTGGTTTTATTTGTTCATGTAGATTCATTCTATAACCTCAATGTTTGTAATCTTTTTTTTTTAATAATTTTTTAATGCTATCCATAGCCCAAAATCTGCCAGGGTCGTGAGATTTTCGCGAGAGTTCGAAAGAGATACCGCGGCCCTAGCATACGGGTTACTAAAGGAACACGTGTGGGGTAAGTCTGACACGCCGTCCCGCTCCGCCCAGAGCGGGAGACGTCATTTGATGAATTCCCACCCACAAAAAAAAGGCTATCGCAGTCCACTGCTGGACTCTCCCATGTTGCGCCACAACACCCTGTCCTCTGCCTTCCACATCCAGTCTGCCCCAGCCACTTTCTTCAAATCGTCGGGACACCTAGGTGGGGGCGTCCCACGCTACGCTTGCCGATACGCGATCTCCACTCTAGGACTCGTCTGCTCCACCGGCCATCGATCCTCCACCAGACATGGCCAGCCCACTACCACTTCAGCTTGCTTATTCTGCAAGCTACGATAGTAACTCCAGTTCTTTTCCGGATAATCTAATTTCTGATTTTATCCTTCAAAGGAACTCCGAGCATAGCCCGCTCCATAGCACGCTGAGCGACCTTGAATTTGTGGACCGGCCTAACTGTCAGTGTCCATGTTTCGACACTGTATGTCAATACGAGCAGGACGCACTGGTCGAAGACCTTAGTTTTAAGACATTGCCGGATAGGCGACGAGCAGACTTGACGAAGTCTCCCAAATGCTGCCCAACCCAACTGGATCCTCCTGTCGGCTTCTTTCTCAAAGTTGTGCCTAGCGAGCTGGATGACTTGCCCTAAGTAGACATACTCCTTCACTACTTCGAGAAGCGAACCCTCGATGTAGATTGAATTCGGCAAGACGTGCAATTTGAACATGACTTTCGTCATGTCGATATTCATGCCGAGGCTAACACGTCGGGAGGCTCCATTCCAGCTGTGCAGCATCTGGTCCAACTGTTCCAGCGTCTCTGCCATAACGATGGTGTCATCGGCAAAGCGGAGGTGTGACGACTCTCGAGAACAGCTTGTATACGTGGCTCAGAAGTGAGATGTGTCTATAGTTCTTCAGCAAGGTTTTGTCACCTTTTTTGAAGAACAGAACCATCGCACCTCTACTCCACGCTTCGGGCGTTGTACCATCTTGGATGACGGAGTTGAAGAAAGTCGCGAGCTCTCTCAAGACTGGAGCCCCGCCCGCTTTAAGGAGCTCTGTCGTTATTCCGTCATCCTCAGATGCCTTGTTGTTCTTTAGCTGCTCGAGAGCCGCCCTAATCTCGCACTGGTCGATATCTGAGATGGCCTCCGTGTAGTGGCGCGTTAATCGGCTCGATGGTCATCTGCACTATGTCCCGCTGGTTTCGCCGTCCGCGCTGAGTATAGGTGCTCATAAAAATTCTCGACTTCATCAAGTATCTCGGACTTTGAAGTCACGACTTTGCATTCCTCAGTTTTTAGTTTCGTCAGACGGTGAAACAATAATATTCGTATATTTAGGAAAAGGCACTGGATACGACGGAAAGGGAAGCCCTAGGAGAACTATAGTGACCTTATTGGTGATGTTCCTCAGAAGGGTCAGGTGCGTAGTACTGCTCACCGGCGTGCGTGTATGACCAGATGTATGAACGTAAACGTAGCAAAAATAACATGTAAGGATCGTAGCAGGTAGCGTTCTCTAGCTTTTGCCTACCCGCATGAAAAAAAAGCGTGACTGTATATGTATGTACATATACTAGTGGTCGCCCAGAGGTCGAAACTCGACCATTATTCATTTAAACGTTAATATATGCAAATATTAGTTTTCAGCACTATTTCTCCAAATAAACTTTAAATGTGCCAAATTTCATATACCGCCATTCGCACAATGTTCGTACAAACGATTGCAAAGTTTTTGCTTCACGTATTAATACATTAATATCTGGATGACCGAGCTTTGCTCGGTATTTTTTGGTAAATTGTGTTTAAAATTATAAGTTTATGTTCAAGTTGATTATCGATAAAATTGGTCATTGAAAACACGAATAAAACAACATTTTATAAAAATGAATCCTAGCTAGATCGATTTATCGCCCCCAAAACCCCCTGTATACTAAATTTCATGAAAATCGTTGGAGCCGTTTCCGAGATTCAGATTATATATATATATATACAAGAATTGCTCGTTTAAAGATATAAGATATAGATTATTTCAAAGTATTACATAAGATTACAGTTTTGATAGGTGACAGAACAGCATTTACTTCATGTTGTCATAAGTTCCTTGCTTATGGTTATACTTGAAATTCAGTAAGACTCAGTAAGACTTTAGACTATAGACACAAAATATTAAAGACAGATATTCTCGATTGGATCACAGATTTCGACAATAAACTTTCGTAATCCATAACTATATTTGACATTCAGTAAGGCTATAGACAAATAATACCAAAAACAAATATAGACTCGATTTGTGCATGTGTATATTAAATACACGGTAATGAACAGTAGTGTGTGTAACGTGTTATTTATTGAAAATAATGTACTTTTACGCATAATTTAAAAAAATAGTAGCATTCGTCACTTCTTCTCTGTATAAACTATAAGTGTGCGAAATTTCATACCCCTCCGTCCACCCAATTTTCGTAAAAAGGGATCCAAAGTTTTCGCTTCACGTATTAATATATAGATTAGGAAAAGGCTAGGTTATTATTGTATCACAAAACTTTACTAAATTAGTTAGAACTTACTTGAGCGGAGTCTAAATACAATATTCTGCGCTGTGTAGTTGCGACCTTGATAACCGTAGGGCTTCCCATCTTTGTGCCGTTGTAGAACTACGCACCACCACCTTGACATCATGTTGTCCGTAACATTGGGGACCTAAACATTTAATTGTTAGATAAGCGGCCGTTTGTCGTATGCTAACTAAAGCTATTCGAAATATTCAGACTATTTTGTGCGTGTCAATGTCTTTAGTTAATTTTGGAGGTACCAATTAATAATTACTTTGGCCCAGTGGTAACGGCCGCTACTTACGTGGCCTGCGTGGGTTCGAACCCAAGCAGGCACTTTACTTTGTGTAAATTATTTCATCATCACTGCTCTCAAAACGGTGAAGGAAATCATCGTGAGGAAACCGGCATGTCCTAGAAGTAGTGTTGCAAAGGACTCGAGTCTTCGAGTCTTAATTTTAGAGACTCGGCTCAATTATGCACGACTTAGTGTGTTCAAAAGGCTCGGAGACTAGAGTCGAGCCGAGCCCGAGTCATTCTAAATCATCCTTTTAAGACTCGAGTGCTTGACTCTAGACTTGGAGCCTTTCGAGCACACTGAGTCTTCCATAATTGGGTCGAGTCTTAAAAATTACGACTCGAGAACTCGAGTCCTTTGCAACACTACCTAGAAGTGGGAACATCATAGGCTGCTGATGATGATGATGATTTATTATATCTTCTATGTTAAGAGGGATGTGTGGTGTTACACTAATGGATAGAGTAAGAAATGAGTAAAGGCTACTACACACAGTGCCGGCGGCAATACCGCCGGGTTTATGCCGAGCGGCTATGCCGCCGGCAATACAAGCCGCCGGCACAAGCCGCGCAAAGCCGCCAAGCATCTTTCCAGTTGTGAACAACAAACAAACCGCGCACCACTACCGCTCGAATGCCAGGAACGAACTGACGCCGGCAAGCCGCGTAACCCGCCGGCACACCCCGGCGGCTATGCCGGCGGCTCTTTTGTGCGGCAAAGCCGGCGGCTTTGAATGCAGCCGGGTGCACGGCGGCTTGGGCAGCGGCTTGCCCGGCGGCCCTGCCGCCGGCACTGGAGCCTTTAGATAAGAGGAAGTTTGAAAGTGGCACTGATAACTGAAAAGTTGTGTGTAAATCTGTTGTCACGGTCACGTGATACGGAGGAATGAGGAGAATATCATCATCATCATCATTACAGCCGTAAGACGTCCACTGCTGGACTTAGGCCTCCCTCAATTTGGGGGGCTTTGCCATAATGGCCACGCTTGGTAGGCGGGTTGGCGATCGCAGTACGGTGGTGAAATGCATAGAGAACGCTGCTGCCCATTCTCTAGTAAATCCCTTAGTCGCCTTTTACGACACCCACGTGAAGAAATGGGGTGGTGTTATTTTTTACGTCCGGCACCACACGGTAGGAGAATATCGCGATGAAAGTTTTGAGTATGAATGTCGATGGTTATAAGAGTAGAGGGAGACCAAAGAAACGATGGATGGACTGTTTGAATTATAATGTGAAAAGAAAGGGGGCGACTAATAGAGAAGTATGGAAGACAAAGACATGTTGCGCGGACCCCAAATAAATTGGTATAAGGGCAGGAAAAATGAAGATGAGCTCCTTGATAACCAGGTTAGGTTTTTTGCAGTTTGCAGGTCCACGTAAGGTTGTATGTTCATTAACTTGATTTAATGACGATTTGCTTTTTTTTGCTACTGATAAAAGATTATAATTTTGTGAAACTGTATGTCTTACGGTCGCGAATAATAATTTGTTCAACATACTACTTGGTACTGACTTGCAAATCACAATAAACGTTTCGTAGGCTACGTAAAGCTCCAAGCTTTCACATTAATATCAAACGTTGATAATTATCTATATACAATATATAGAATTCAAAGTCCTGAGTGACTGACTGATATATCTACGCACAGCCTAAACCGCTGGTTGAAATTTGGAGCAAGAACACACTCTCCAAATTTCAAAGTATGTGTCCACTAAGAAAGGGTTTTTTTGAAATTCCATCCCTAAGAGGGTGAAATGTTTTCTGTGAAACTTTTTATTCGCTGGGGTAAATAAGATAAAGCAAGCAGTGCGATAAAACATTGTGTACCTGGATTAATACATAGGGTACTTTTAATTCCGATAGTACGTTCCTGTGGGATATTTTTCGACATCCACGCGGGTGAAGCCACGGGCAGAAGCTAGTAATAAATAAAACTCGGTGTTTTCTCAATTCGTAACTACCAACCTAGCGAATCAGGGGCTGGTCACTATAACTCTTAATTTTTTGTACTTACACCCATAACAGAGTCACTGCTGCCTTCAAAAGTTATATGCTTAATAAATACGTCATCTGGACCTGTGTAATTAAATTTCAGGCACCTGAAAACAACAACAAATAAGATAAATGCTCATTATTCTTCTACTCTACTCATTTTATTAGTGTCGTTGTAGCAAGTCATTTTTCTTTCATACTGTCTATAATTCGGCATCATCTCGTATTTAATTTACGTACTTAATCCATACTAATATACTAATACTAATAATATATAATATTATAATATATAATATTATAATATAATATATAATTATAATATATTATAATATCCACACTTATCCACACTAATATTATAAATGCAAAAGTAACTCTGTCTGTCTGTCTGTCTCGCTTTCCTGCTAAAACTACTGAACCGATTTAAATGAAATTTGGTACACAGATAGTTTAGAGCCTGAGAAAGGACATAGGCTACTTTTTATCCCGGTAGTACGTTCCCGCGGGATATTTTCCGACCTCCACGCGGGCGAAGCCGTTGGCAAAAGCTAGTTAATAATAATTTAGCATACAGACAGAACAATAAAAAAGGACTCGTAAACGAAATGTACACACAGCTACAGGTCAAGCTATATATTTCCAGTTTAACTGACCTCGTTAAAAATTTACCTCCAAAGTTATCAATCGAAAACCCTGAACAGACGAAGCTTATAGCCATTCACGCGGGTCTCAGATCAAAACTGTTCTATTATTTTACGTTTTAGAGGTTTTTGTTTGTGTATGTAGTTTTTTTTTTTATTTAATTTTTCGTTTCATTTGTTTACCACTAGATACTTTAGGATGAAACTATACGTCATCATCATCACTTCAGTCGAAACATGTCCACCGCTGGACATAGGCCTCCCCCAATTTGAGGGGGTTTGCCTTAATCGCCACGCTTGGCAGGCGGATTGGCAATCGCAGTACGGTGGTAAAATGCAAAGAGAACGCTGCTGCCCATTGTCAAGTAAGTCTCTTAGTCGCCGCCGTCACCGTCGCCGCCGTCGAGATGGTGCTACTCTTTACGTCCAGCACCAGACGGAACAGACTATACGTAATTAACTCAAACTTAGGCTTAACCTTTTGCGAGGATCGTCTGGAGAACACGGTGGAGCATACGGTGGAGGTGTGCCCTGCCTGGGCGGAGCACCGCCGTGTCCTCGTGGAGGCAATCGGCGGCGGCGACCTCTCGCGTCCGGCCCTGGTGCGAGCCATGGTACGGAGCGAGAGGGCATGGGAAGCCGTCACCTCCTTATGCGAAGCAGTAATGCTCGCGAAGGAGGAGGCGGGGTGCGTGAGGGAGAGGCAGTCCTTGCGCCCTCACGTCCCTAGCCGCCGCAGGAGGAGACGCCCCGTGCGTCGGGAGTCGATAGCGGACTCCCGGCCACTGAAGGAACACGGGTGGGTTTTAGTCAGTAAAAGTCTGACACGCCCTCCCGCTCCGCCCAGAGCGGGTGAAGACATTTGATGATTGCCCATCCAAAAAAAGGCTTAACCTACGTAGATATAGGCTTTATTTACAATAAATAAATGAAAGAAGTGCCAGAATCTTACCACAAACTTACCACGCGTATTGAGTGAAAAAATTGTCCAAAACTATATCAAGGGGCTGATATCTTGCAACAATAAAATCAGTCCCATAGTTCTCTTGAAAACGAAACACAATTTTCGGATTATCTGTAATGAAGAATAAGTGTTATTTCATATTACTGTCTGCTGACCTATTACGGGTCTTGATCTTCGTCCATCGAAAGATGATTTAAAAACTTTTAACAAAAAAAAAAAACAACCGACTTCCTTTAAAAAAACACTACAAAGTCAAAAATAACTTTAATTTTGAAAGTCGGTGTCTTAGGATCTGTATTTAAGGTTTTTTGCCACCGACTTCCGAAATTAAGCTTATTTTTGACTTTGTATTGTTTTTTTAAGGAAGTCGTTGTTTTTTTTTGTTAAAAGTTTTTATTTTTAAGTTTTTAGTTATGTTAGATACTCCGCACTAATCTAATCGCGTTATTCGTTCATTTGTCGCTCAAATACTTAATGCAAATTTAAGACTTATATGGTTTTCACATAGACCCCATTGTCCGAATAGAACCAAATTAAACCAAAATGGGACCATTCGGGAAGCACCAGCTTTCAAATAAAAAAAGAATCATCAAAATCGGCTCACCCAGTCAAAACTTATGAGGTAACAAACATAAAAAAGTCGAATTGATAACCTCCTCCTTTTTTTGAAGTCGGTTAAAAACTAAAAAAATATTAAATTTGTTTTCTATGTCATGTTGATAATATGTTAACAGGTGCCTAAAACATACAGATCTGCCAGGGTAGCAAGATTTGTTCGAAAGATACTGCGGCATTGTCATATAAGCAACTGAAGGAACACGGGTGGGTTTTAGTCAGTAAAAGTCTGACATGCCCTCCCGCTCTGCCCTGAGCAGGAGACGTCATTTGATGATTTCTCATCCACAAAACACAAATAAAAAAAAGCATACAGCTGCAGGCTTAGCATGACGCTTTTTCTTTATTCGATGAATAGACACAGCTCTTTCTAAACTTTTCAAACGAAGAACTTTCTTCCGGAGCAGTCTACATAAAAAAGAACGTCGAGAAAGATCTTTAGAAACAAAAGACAAATCCTTCTAAAATCTGTCAAATTACCCTGACAGTTGTCAGTTGTCAAAGGTAGACAATTTGATTTCGAATCGCCGTAGAAATATTTCTACATTCTGTCATTTTGTCTATTCTTTCCTCAACAAAACCCTGATTTTATAATGGTCTTGGTACGCCTACGCATGCAGCATGCGTAGCATGACCACCGTAGAAATGGGCTTTGTCGACGGAAGAATAGACAAAATTATAGATTATAGAAAGATTAAAGACAAATTAAAGATTGTAGAAAGATTTGTACCGTTTTATGCTGGCGTAGCATGACAATTCTATCTCTATTCTACCAAGAATAGACAAAGTTCTTTCTATGGTGGTCCTGCTACGCGTGCAGATGGCATTTAAGGAACATAGACTAACATGCCAACATACATTCGTATATCCGAGAAATAATACCGATCTTCTAGTGCAGTCGCGTCAAAATACACATTGAAAGCTTAGAATTTCTTACCCGTATGCTGCAAATTTACTGCTGAGCAAATTATTACAATTATTGATACACTCATTAATACAACGGCCATGTTGTTTTCCTTATTATAAATGGTAACCTGCTAAGTTCAGAATACGCTAAGGAACTGATGTCAACAATATTTACAATAATAAGTCATGCAATTGAGTTTGTCGCAGGATAATTGGATAAATCGAATTTTCGCGAAACTCCTAGAATTACTGTAAAGGATCGTATTATTAGAAACTGAGAAAGATTTTCGTTATGATACGAGCATTATCAGGATCCATACAAAAGTCCCAGGTGGCTAATCTGAGATTCAATTTCAATTTATGTATCTGCTTTGCTGTTTTCCAACTACTTATTTATTGATAAGGCACTTCAACGACCTATTCACTAAGGCAAAAAAAAAACTGAGTCGGATTATATAAAAGAGTGAATTTCGTTAAAAAGTGCAGATGACATAACCAAAAATCACAAACAGTTTTAGGAATTGTGAATTAGTCATAAACAGAAGTGTGCAGCATTAGCAGAGTAATTAATAGAACGTACAAGATAATAGTTATTTGGATTACATTAAAGATAAAAAAATGGAGTTGAAAAAGGCTATTTTCACAAATACGATTGGACATACAAAAATACTTAAAAATAAAAACAACAATTAAGAATATATTTTGGGGTCACTTTCTATTACAACCAGAAGCATCTGAATACGGGTTTGCTACGCTGATGACACGCGGGTCCTGGCGCAGGGGAGGTCGCACGAGGCGACGGCAGACCTAATGACACGCGGGTCCTGGCGCAGGGGAGGTCGCACGAGGCGACGGCAGACCTAATGACACGCGGGTCCTGGCGCAGGGGAGGTCGCACGAGGCGACGGCAGACCTAATGACACGCGGGTCCTGGCGCAGGGGAGGTCGCACGAGGCGACGGCAGACCTAATGACACGCGGGTCCTGGCGCAGGGAAGGTCGCACGAGGCGACGGCAGACCTAATGACACGCGGGTCCTGGCGCAGGGGAGGTCGCACGAGGCGACGGCGGACCTAATGACACGCGGGTCCTGGCGCAGGGGAGGTCGCACGAGGCGACGGCAGACCTAATGACACGCGGGTCCTGGCGCAGGGGAGGTCGCACGAGGCGACGGCAGACCTAATGACACGCGGGTCCTGGCGCAGGGGAGGTCGCACGAGGCGACGGCAGACCTAATGATACGCGGGGTTGCGACAATCGTAGAAAGGATCCAGCAATTGTGACTCGAGGTGGCCCTGCACAATTCTTAGGCCATGAGTTTTCATGGTCCTCGGAACGCGCAACCTGCGGGTCCCCAACTCACGGTAAGGAAGGGTTCACATCGGCGTCGAGTCGACGATGAAGTACCTGAGACTTGTCCTCGACAGCCGGTGGAACTTCGTTGAGCACTTCCGACGTTTGGCTCCCAGACTGAAGCGGGCTGGGGCTGCCTAAAAGCGGCTCCTGCCCAATCTAGGGGCTCCAAACGCCTCCTCCCAGAGGCTCTAAACTGATCGTGTGGTTCATGGCCCTTTACTGGGCACCGGCGTGGGCGCCCTCATTGTGGCTACGCCCAGCGCGCCGGTTGAGTGCCTCCCAGAGGGTCATGGCCATACGGCTAGTCCGGGAATACCACACGGTCTCTTGCGAGGCGGCGGACCTCCTTGCTGGAGTGCCGCCATGGGATCTGGAGACAAAGGTCCTCGCGCATATGTGGGAGTGGCTCGAGGAAGCGAAACGCCGGGGCGAAACTCCGCTGCCGCGACAAATCGCGGCACGGCGGATAAAGCTCCGGTGTGATCTCATGGCGACATGGCGGGTACGATTGTCGCAACCCATTGAGCTCCGGTATGATCTCAAGGCGACATGGCGGGTACGATTGTCGCACCCCAGTGCTGGGCACGCCACAATGCGGCGGTAAGTCTCCTCTTTGAGAAGTGGATAAAGAGACATCACGGCGTCCTCACCTTCCTTCTTACGCAGGTTCTCACCGGACATAGCTGTTTCGGGAGGTTCCTGTTCAGGATAAGGTGGGAGGAAACGTCCGAGTGTTTCCATTGCGTGGATCGCCTGGAGGACACGGTGGAGCATACGGTGGAGGTGTGCCCTGCCTGGTCGGAGCACCACCGTGTCCTCGTGGACGCGATCGGCGGCGGTGAGCTCTTGCGTGCGGCCCTGGTGCAGACCATTGTACAGAGCGAGAGGGCATGGGAAGCTGTCACCTCCTTCTGCGAAGCAGTAATGTTTGCGAAGGAAAAGGCGGGGCGCGTAAGGGAGAGGCAACCTATGCGCCCTCACCCTCCTAACCGCCACAGGAGGAGACGCTCCAAGCGTCGGGAGTCAATTGCTGACTGTCGGTCACCGTAGGCGAGGGCTTGCGGGTAAGGACCAGGCCTCTGTCGACGACGACGGCGCGTAGTGTTCCACGCACGCCTCAAAGAGATGTTAGCAAATTGAAGGGGTCCCCTAGGACCGATGCCTGCCAGGATCGCGAGATTGGTACGAAAGAGATACTGCGGCCCTGGCATATGGATAACTGAAGGAACACGGGTGGTTTTAAGTCAGTAAAAGTCTGACACGCCCTTCCGCTCCACCCAGGCCGGAAGCCGTTTAATAATTACCCACGCACAAAAAAAAGGTAGCTGAATACCAGTATTTTACGTGGAGCGACTGCCTATCTGAACTCCACGAATCATTTACTGGGTAACACGATACCCATTGGTAAGACTGGTTGTCAGACTTTTGGGCTGCTGACTACCCGTAATGACTGCCAAAAATGAGCTTGCGGGTGGCGAGCAATGGGTAGCTCGCCGCCCGGTAAGGACCAGGCTCGGGTCGACGGCGCGTAGTGTTCCACGCGCGCCTCAAAGAGATGTCAGCAGCAGTGTAGGGGTCTACTAGGACCGATGCCTGCCGGGGTCGCGTGATTGTTCGAAAGAGATACCGTGACCCTGGCACATGGGCAACTGATGGAACACGGGTGGGTTTTAGTCAGTAAAAGTCTGACACGCCCTCCCGCTCCGCCCAGAGCGGGAGAAGTCATTTGATGATTTCCCATGCTAAAAAAAAAAAAAAAAGTGACTGCCAAAAATCTACGAACAACAGCCACTAGCTTAACGTGCTTTCCAAGGCCATGAAGCCTCGATATGTAATGAATGATCGCACCCATGCATGAGTCGTTTCTATCCACATCACAGCATCGACCTGTGCGCTTGTTATTATTTAGACATGACCCCGTCGTCTGGCAGTCGATTTATATTATCTTTGTCATGGGGACAAAACCATTGGTCTAATTTTGGTGCTAACTAATCAGCGCATCTGTCAGTGCATAATGTTCCACAACTGTTTACGTGAATGAATGAATTAAAATGATAATGTTTACAAACGTGATTGGTGTATCTCGCGTCACGACACCACACCACATAGCAATGTGACTGTGGCTTAAGTTATGCTGTATTTTTGCAATAATTATCCAGATGGATAGCTCGTATGACGGTATGATTCACAGGCTCCAATATAATAATATCTTAGGACAACCAACACACCGTTATCTGATCCCAAAATAGGCAGAGCCTGTACTATGGTAACCAGACAACTGATAAATTATACTTATATATTTCTAAATGCAAATATACATATTATAGATAAATTACACCCAGACACAGAACAAATGACTGTGCTCATCACACAAAGATTTGTCTTGGGTGGGAATCGAACCCACGACTCAGTCTTAGCAGTCAGGGTCACTAACCACTAGGCTAACAGGCCAGTCAATAATCAGCAGGGTAATTGCTTAACACACTTACGATTGCAATGCCTTTCATGTGACAGTTTGAAAAAGTTCATTGCGTTATCACATTGTCGAGCAGACGAATTTTTCAAACATATGGATATGGACATGTGGAGGAAAGTTTTGAGTATGAATGTCGATGGCTATAAGAGTATGGGGAGACCAAAGAAATGATGGATGGAGTGCTTGAATAATGATATGGATAGAAACGGGGTGACTACTGAGATGATGGCTAATAGAGAAGGGTGAAAGAAAAAATAAGTTAAAGTAGAAAATAATGGAAACACCCCACGCTTTTTTTCCATTATTTTGCTACTTTTTAGTTTGGTTTTCTATGAAAACGTGTTTTTTAGTTTTTTTTTAAACTATTATTTATTTTCTATTTTTTAGGATGTTTCGAATTTTGAGACGTATGTCAGCGTAGTTTGTGACGTATGTCAGCGTAGTTTTAGAAGAAAGTTTTTTTCCTGTCCTGGTAACCCTGGCAAGGATAATGGCACTTTATAAATTATGCATTGTCATCGGTCTTTGATAGGTGTGCAAAGTTTGAATGAAATCTGGTCGTTTAAAGTGGGTCAAAATCGCGCTATAAGGAGTCGGTTACAAACAAACATACAAGTGAAGCTAATATAAAGCGTGTAAAAACATGTTGCGCCGACTCCAAATAAATTGGGAAGAGGGAGAGGAAAACTATGATGATGAAGCGATTGATTGTGAAAGGTAGTGTGTTAAGCAAATGGAGTGCCGATGCCGGTCCTTTACTGAATCCTAGAATTTTCACAAAGATTCCATGTTTTCAATATACTGCAACATATGCAGTGTACAAATGAACATCCTTTTTGTTGTTAGGGAAGACATAAGGATAAATGTTTCTACGTACATACGCACGTTTGTACATCGGTACTGGTAAAGGTTTGCTGGCTTATTAGGCCTACTATTTAAATCTATGTATTTTGGTCTAGCTAGTGACTTGCTTATTCGACTGAGGGTCATGAGGTCTTTAGGGATATTCTGGCAAAAAATTGTAAGTAGCCAGTAGCCGAGACTAAGGAAGATGGAATTGTGAATTCTTCTGAGCCTTGTGGAACTCAGGGAGCATGAAAACCATCGAATCAGTACCAGAAATCCTCTAGTCGTGTCTGATTGCTGTTCTATCAGGCTTTAAAGGAGGGAAAAGAGAGAAAGATCGAGTGCAGTGAATGAACACGTTCGACGCTGCTATTATCGCGGCCACAAACTGAACTTTTTTTTTTTTTTTTGTCAACTTCGATAAATTGAATTGTATAATTTAGATTTTTCTTTGACCTATGTAACCAGTCTTTTGAATTGTTTTTAAATGTATTAAATTGTCTTGTGTCTACAAATAATATTTTGCATGCCTTAATTGGTAGGATATAATTAACTGCGCATTTACTCAACATCTCAAAATGTATTTATTTTTATGTTCTGCAATAAATTAATTGAATTTGAATTTGAAATTTTTGGAATAAGGGCAGGAGAATTATGGTGATGATGCTGGCTTACTGAGAGCAGTATTGATGAAATAAATTAGACAAAGTAATTTTTCCCAATATGCTACTGCGTCCAGCTACACCAACGAGGCAGCTTTATGTGTCCCGTCTACATTACACCACGAAGGTTGAGAAGATGAGTATTGTACTTGTGAAGACCAACTGGACCTTGAGGATCGATAAGTTGGAACCGCGCCACAACACGAACTTCAAGTCATTCGTGGTGCGAGTTCCAACTCATCAAACCGAGACCTTCCTCAAGGAAGAGTTGTGGCCGAAGGGCGTCGTGTATCGGCGATTCCGCGGAAGGCTACGCGACACCACGCAGCGTAACACGACGCCGTCACTTCGTGTACAGTAGTTATGTTTACGTGGTTTTTATTTGTATGTATAATACTCTATAAGGTGTTTATGATAAGGGTCGAAGTTAAACATGTTCAATAACTGTTTGTTTTATTGTAGAACTAACCAATTTTTGTAAGTAGGCTTCAGTATAACTAAACACACGTAGGTTGGTCTGTTATTATTATTATATAACATTTTATTATAAGCTTTAATGAAGATTATTTAGTGTAAAAATTGATAATGGACGCGGTAAACGTGTGTTGATGTTGACGGGATGTCTGGAGCAAAACTAGCAATAGAGTGGAAGGCTGGTTATGGTTGGTACTATTTAGTAGTAGTAGGTAACGGTCATAAAAGCTACTATAGGTACTTAATTCTAATGAGGGTATATTGGAATAACGTGTAGATGCATGACGTTAAAAACAAAAGAATGTATTTTGTATCTAGATAGGTAGGTAGGATAGATAAGTACCAATCTAGTTAGAGCTTGATAGAAATCTGTTTGAAAACATTTACAGGCATTAATAATTCATCTTTTATTATTTATTACGTTGCTCAGTTGCTATAAGGTATTTTAAATAAACAAAATTCTAAGACCTACTACAGAAATAGGAAACTAAGGTGCATGAAAATACCTAAATGTTTAATTTTTTTTTTCAGTCATAATTAGTCGCATAGTGAAAATACTGCCATGCATATGGATTTTGCCTAAAATACAGCTTATTAGTCGACTCACACCAAATAACTCACCGAATCGGGGAATCATCACTTTTTAACCGACTTCAAAAAAACCGGCCAAGTGCGAGTCGGACTCGCGCACCGAGGGTTCCGTGCAAACCTGTAGGTATTCTCGGTTTAAAAATAAATGTTTTTTTTTTAATTTTATATTTCAGTTGATTGAATGCAAGGTAAATTGCAGTTTACGATTTATGACGTTTTAAAAAAAACTACTCACTCGATCTCGTTCAAACCAATTTTCGGTGGTAGTTTACATGGTAATGTACATCATATATTTTTTTTAGTTTTATCATTCTATTATTTTAGAAGTTACGGGGGGGGGGGGGACACACATTTTACCACTTTGGAAGTATCTCTCGCGCAAACTATTCAGTTTAGAAAAAAATGATAATAGAAACCTCATCACCATTTTTGAAGACCTATTCATAGATACCCCACACGTATGGGTTTGATGAAAAAAACCATTTTTGAGTTTTAGTTCTATGTATGGGGAACCCCAAAATTTATAGTTTTTTTTCTATTTTAGTGTGAAAATCTTAATGCGGTTCACAGAATACATCTACTTACCAAGTTTCAACAGCATAGCTCTTATAGTTTCGGAAAAAAGTGGCTGTGACATACGGATGGACGGACAGACAGACAGACAGACAGACAGACATGACGAATCTATAAGGGTTCCGTTTTTTGCCATTTGGCAACGGAACCCTAAAAAGGAGGAGGTTTCTCAATTCGACCATATTTTTTTTTTATGTGTGTTCACCGATAACTTCGTCGTTTGTGAACTGATTTTGATGATTCTTTTTTTGTTGGAAAGGAGATATTCCAAGGGTGATCCCATGATAAGGAAACCAGGATCTAATGATGGCATCCCAGAGAAGTCGAAGGGAACCTTCGAAAATCGTAGTGGCGACTAGTGCGTTTTTTATTTCTTTCATTAAGTATCTAAAAGCACAGCTATTTAATGAAGGTCCGAAATTCCTCTGATGATGAAGCCGAAAGACAGTTGAGGGAACTCCTTAACGACTTACAGAAATTACCCGGTGTTTGGACTTAATTCATCTCTATTGATGAGAACCTTGCACCCAACCCTTGCAAGACGATGGAGACCATAGACGGTCAAGGGAATTCTTCAACGATTTACAGCAGTAGTAAAGTATTAAATTTCACCTGGCAATTAGTGGTATAGGAATTAGGGCGGGGTAGATACTATAATTAAAAAGTAAAAAATTAAAACTTTTTTTACAAAAAAAAAAAAAAAAACGACTGCCTCAAAAACACTAGAAAGTGAAAAATAACTTTAATTTCGGAAGTCGGTGGCAAAAAACTCAAATACAGATCCTAAGACAGTAGTAGATAGTAGTGTTTTTGAGGAAGTCGGTTTTTTTTGTAAAAAAGTTTTTAAAAACTGTACTATTTTCTATGGGCGACTCGCATGAATTTAATTTATTTGTGGGTGAATCGAAAATTCCAGAAATACGTATTAGGCAGTAGGCGCGTTTTGAACAAAACCTTAAGGTAAAAATGAAAAGTTGAGAAAAAGGTACGCTAACTTTAATAGGTACCTATTAAAGTTAGCGTACCTTTTTCTCAACTTTAACGCCAGCACATCAAGCTACCCGAAACTGTAAAAGACCAATCAATCTTGAACCTAATACTTGCGATAAAGTTGAAAATCTATTAAAGAAATTTGACATATTGTAGTAGCTCAATGTGCTGGCATCTGTACTTAAAATATAAAACGTGCCAATTGCCTATTACGTGTTTCTAGATTTGTCGATTTGCTTGCAAATAAAGGAGGAGGATAAAGAAAGGTAAAGAAGGTTTAATGAAAGTTAGAAAAAGTGCTTAAAATAAAAAAAAACTTCAACGAATTTGTCAAGTTTAATGTGTTTTTGTATATGACTTGCTATTTTTTTTCTTACTATTTAAGAATAGATGGAAAGTTCGATACCTAGACTTCACATTAACACAATAACATGACGTCAATATATACTTTGAATTTTCATGACTATGATAGTCGAAAAATGTTCTAATCTTTACCCTCCTCCTTTACTTCGTTCGAGTCGCCTATACAAATTATTATATTATTCACAAGTGAGTATTTGCCCGATAATATTTTGTAATATTCCGTTGTGTAATGCACTATTCTGTTATTATATTATCTTCTTTCCTCATATATTTTCCTCAGTAGTTACCCAAAAAAGTATCAACATGTTTAATATAATTTTATTATGGCTGCAATGACAATATTACTGTAGTCATGGGCCAAAGGTTAAGTAACTACTTACCTAAGATTTTTTTTTACGTATGTCTTTTAATCGATATACTACTTGACGGTTACCAGAGTACCCAGGACTACATGCTCAGCAGTGAGTTTGCAAACCACTAGGCCGGACTGAGGCAGCATTCATAAAACAAAAACACTGTACAAGTGTGAGTCAGACTCGCCCACCGAGGGTTTCGACCCTGTTTTTTTAATGATTTGATTACAAATGTGTAGTTTTCAGATTTATCCCTATACTTGTAGTATAAGACGGTATTACTTGCCAAATTTCATAGCTCTAGGTTAACGGGAAATACCCTATACATTTTGGTTCCCTTGAGAGTGTCGAAATATACGTTTTTTTCGGCATACCGGCCGTGTCTTTTTTCACGTTACCTTAGAAGCTTAGTTTTTCATAGCTTCAAGAGACTTTAGACTTGAGTATATCGTTTTAATTTCAACTCGATACCTCTACGCGTTCCGGAGATAAAGGGTCTTGACAGATAGACAGACAGACGGACAGCAAAGTGATCCTATAAGGGTTCCGTTTTTGCTTTTGAGGTACGGAACCCTAATGAATGTAGTGAAAAATATTTTGAAATATATTTCTCTACACTTTTGTGGTACTGGGAATTCAGGAAAATACATAAGGAAGAACGATAAAACAATTAGTCAACATCGAATGAAATGAATTAAATAATACGCTTACTATTCGACATATCCTTTTTGAATAAATCGATTGATATTTCATAACAAATGTACTCGATAAAATGTAAGTGAGCTGAGTCCGATTCTAAATGGAATGGTGTCAATTGTTAGTCAAGTATAGCGGCTCTACCAATTAATACAACCCGAGAGAGTTTCCAATCATCAGTCGGTCGTAGCAGAGACAATCTCTACAGGTGGGGTTTCTTGGATAGTTCCATGTTTAATGTCTCCCCGAAGACCATTGCCACCATTAATCTTGCCTCGCATGCCCTAATGTCTGCACCTGCGATGCTAAGAACTGGGCTAACGAAAAAACTTATCTTTTTTTTTTTCAAACTATGATTGTCATCGCCATGCTAAGAGAATATCAATCAATAGTGAAAAACCGGGTCTACTGACCGAAGACTCTATGTGATCTGCTCATGACCGTGTCTATCTACAAAACTTGATTTTGAAAGTAGACTGAATCGAATCAGAAAATGTACAATCGAATCAGAAAATATAGGTACCTGGATTCAGAAAATATACAATCGAATCAGAAAATATACAATCGATTCAGAAAATATAAAATCGAATCAGAAAATATACAATCGAAACATATAATATACAATCGAATATTATTCGAATGAAACTATTCTAATACGCGCATCGCTAATACTCATCTAACCACAACAATACTGTATGTTTAATATAGTTCAATGATATTTTTCATCAATTTCCATACCAGTTGACTATTGGTGAAGTGACAATGTTATACAGAATTATTTTTGTGTGTTTAGTTGGATTGGTTTTAGTAAAATCTGCTGAACAGGGTGAGTACCTTCAATTATTTACACACGTAAAACAAGTTAGATCAAACTTATATTTATAATTTGCGCATATTTAGCACAGTATTCGTATTTTCCTTGATGGGTGGGGCGCGGCTATCAAAGCTACTAAAAGAATTTAACAATTATAATTACACAACAATTTTTGTTTGTGATTCCATACGTGTTAGACTTTTAGAGCATCTTTAAAGTCAAGAGCTTAAAGCCAATTTATGAGGACTTTACGGTATATTGCTGGCTGTGAAAGAATGTCACAATCGGTGAGAATACAGTCGCAACGCAATAGGACCTAAAATCTGCGACACAAGTGATCTGCACTACGGTCCCTATATCCTTGTGAAATGCAATGGTTAAATTTTTCCGGTCAGAAATACCTATCATTCTTACTTCTAGGTATTCTCATAGTCTACTATATAAACGTCCGGTACCATACAATTCCGTGTGGTATGCCGGACGGTTTCGTGTGGTTCTGCACGTAAAGAATAGCACTATCCTATTACTTCCTGTGTGCATCGTAAGAGGCGACTAAGGGATTTACTAGACAATGGGCAGCAGCGTTCTATATGCACTTTACCACCATACTGCCGATTCATTGGCCAGCCCTCTAGTCGCGAGAAGACTCAACCAATATTCGATGCTGAGTTATTGTTTTCCCTTATTATTATCGTCTAAATCACCTAATAATTACAACGATATACTACCTTGTCTCCTCAATTGGCATCGCGACGTTCCAAAACATAACATACAACATTCTTTATCTGACATACGGTTCTTAGTGAAAATAGCGTTATCAAGGATTTAATGTCCTGAACTTCTTTCATGGCCGTCTCTGAATGATCCACCTGGACATTCTCGTTTGAGAAATCTTCTCCATGCTCCATAGGCTCCTTCAATTTGCCGAAGTAATTTAGAAAAATGAACACCCCTCAATTGATTTGTTTGCAAGCTGCTTGGAGTCCATTAGTATCTTTTTATCTAAACACTGTAGTTTCTGATGAATCCATAAAGCAGTGATGCATGCATTTCTGCCTAAGCAGATACTTAATGTAATAGTATGATTTTATATTTAGTTAATTTTAAGCCTTGTGGCTCTGCTAGAGAGTATGCTCTCCAGCAGGGTCGCTGGGTCAGCTGGTTTTAAGATATAATTGATCGGTTTCTAAAATGGTGCTCTGCGGCAAAGCATGACACAATTAATCACTTACATAGGTAGTACATTGCATAGTTTGAAAATCGTACTACAATACTTTATTGTTATCTGTGGAGGCTTGTAAATGGCTTATCGTGAATTGCCTCACTACTTATTGTGTATCGTTAGCTGTAACTGACAAACCCTTATTTATATTACGAGCTTAACCTTCTATATAATTTGAGAACATTCGTGTAGTTCTGCTACTCGATAATAGATGGCGGTAGTGTGCCGTTTACAGGCTTACCAACCTCATAATTTCACCCGAAAGATGTCCACTGTTGGACATAGGCCACTTCGATTGTTTCAGTACTTCTCGCATCCAGTGGATTCCTGCGGCCTTCATCTGCGGCCATCTGTTCTGCGAGCAATGTGCTCTGCCCACTGCTAGTTCAGTTTGGCAATTTTTGGATTATGTCGGTTAGCTTGGTTCTTCTACGGATACCTTAATTTCTGGTTCGATTGCGTAGGGAAACTCCAAGTACATATAGCCATTCTATTGGCACTTGAGTGACTTTCAGCCTTCTTACGAGGCCGTGAGCCTTACCAACCTACGTGACAGTATTATCCACACTAATATTATAAATGCAAAAGTAACTCTGTCTGTCTGTCTGTCTCGCTTTCCTGTTAAAACTACTGAAACGATTTAAATTAAATTACAGGTACACAGATAGTTTAGAGCCTGAGAAAGGACACTGGCTACTTTTTACCCCGATAGTATGTTCCCGCGGGATAATTTCCGACCTCCACGCGGGCGAAGCAGCTGGCAAAAGCTAGTACACTATAAACCTTCCAGAATAAATAAAATAAAATGTTTATTTGTACAGACAGAAAAACTTATATAAGTACACAAGGATTAAGGAAAAAATTGTACAATAGAGTCACATTAAAGGGCAAACTAGTGCCTCCTAAACTAGGCAAAAGCCTGTGCTTTAGGAAACAAAGTTCCTTCAGTTATAATAGCATACAATTTGTATTGTCATACAAGTACTTATAGATAACAAAAAAAAAAACAAAGCTTTAATTTAAATACATTAATTATATCTAGTAATAAGATTATCGGTGTCGTCATATGTTAACTTCTGTCAATCTGTAAGTTTGATTTTAACTTCATGTTTAGGTTCGGGGGGTAAATGGAAATAAGTTTATTAATTTTGTTGTACAGTCGAGAAGGCTGGCAAACTTGGAACGGCATTAGACTATATCGCACACAGGAGTGCCTTTGCGTTTTTAGGGTTCCGTTGCCAAATGGCAAAAAACGGAACCCTTATAGATTCGTCATGTCTATCTGTCTGTCTGTCCGTCCGTCCGTATGTCACAGCCACTTTTTTTCCGAAACTATAAGAGCTATGCTGTTGAAACTTGGTAAGTAGATGTATTCTGTGAACCGCATTAAGATTTTCACACTAAAATAGAAAAAAAAAACAATAAATTTTGGGGTTCCCCATACATAGAACTGAAACTCAAAAATGTTTTTTTTCATCAAACCCATACGTGTGGGGTATCTATGAATAGGTCTTCAAAAATGGTAATGAGGTTTTTAATATAATTTTTTTCTAAACTGAATAGTTTGCGCGAGAGACACTTCCAAAGTGGTAACATGTGTCCCCCCCCCCCGTAACTTCTAAAATAAGAGAATGATAAAACTAAAAAAAATATATGATGTACATTACCATGTAAACTACCACCGAAAATTGGTTTGAACGAGATCGAGTGAGTAGTTTTTTTTAAAAAAGTCATAAATCGTAAACCGCAATTTACCTTATATTCAATCAACTGAAATATAAAAATTAAAAAAAAAAAACCGAGAATACCTACAGGTTTGTACCCTTGGTGCGCGAGTCCGACTCGCACTTGGCCGGTTTTTTTTCAGCTTAGCATGGTCTAGGTGTAGCATAGAGTGTTTGCGCAGCATGGCGCGGAGCACTAAAAGCTGTGTCACAGTTAATACTTAGGCTTCTGAATAAAGTTTTACGTTTAAAGTGAATGACTTTCAAAATCACCCTATGAGCTCTTTCAACTTTCAGTAAGGACGTTTTGAAGGTTCCGCCCCAAACTGGCATACAATATAAAATAATTGATCGACAGAGGCTCTGGTAAACTATTAAAGCTAGATCACGATCAGCAGAGTGCCTTAGTTCCTTAAATATATAAATAAGTATAAATGCTGTGAATATAGTGAAAATCGAATGAAAAAAGCCTCTTAGCGGTCACACGGGCAGTCCCGAAAAAGAAATTTGTTTCATACTATGCACTTATATAAGAAATGTAAGACGCGAGTCTAGACTGGCAACTCTAGATCTCGCGAAACTCTAGAACTCTAGATAGAAGTCTGGCGTCGAGGTTAGCTATTCGAGATCTCGCTCTTGCCATCAGGCGAGCCAAGCCAATTTATGAGGCGGCACACATTTATTTTTATGATTAAAAAAAATCTATATGAAGTGCACACTTGGCAGATTTGAATTGTTCGATTAAAAACAATGAGAAGAACCACGGAAAAATAGTCTGCCAACATGTTACAACAACTATAAATAATAACAATAATCCCATACAATACCCGCTGTCCCTTGATTCCGTGAATTGCAAAAAGTTATACAGCTGAAAATCAGTGAGCAAAGAGTCTACCACATGTTTTATCGAAACCACAGAGTCATAGTGAATCGAATTGGTGCAATGAGAACCGCGTGCAAATGACTTATTAGAGCTTTTGTTAACATTTTAACAACTCCGTCCCATGATAATGCGGAGTCCTGAATGTCTGCCTCTTCGATTTTCTTCGTTTCCAAGATGATTGTGACCATGAACTCTAGAGGCATACATGTGAAAATTATTTAATACCCCGATTTTTTAAGCAACTTCTTCAATCCGCTGTAACGCGAAAACGCAGCGACATAGGACCTTAATTAATTGGACCAAATCGATTCGTAATGATTTAAACTGCAATCCACCTCGACGTGAAACGTGTGCAAATCATATACCGAAATGCTCGCCAGCTCCCTAACTATAAGACAGATGTTCTCGATTGGACCATAAACAAAAGAATATCTATGCATGTGTGTATTAAATACACGGTAATGTATAGTAGGTTGTGTAACGTGTTATTTAATGCAAATAATATATTTTACGCATAATTTAAAAAAAATATTAGCATTCGTCACTTCTTCTCTGTATAAACTATAAGTATGCGAAATTTCATACTCCTCCGTCCGCCCAATTTTCGTAAAAACGGATCCAAAGTTTTCGCTTCACGTATTAATATATAGTAGATATTATAAAGCTGAAGAGTTTGTTTGTTTGATTGAACGCGCTAATCTCAGAAACTACTGGTCCGAATAGAAAAATTCTTTTTGTGTTGGGTAGCCTATTTATTGAGGGAGGCTATAGGTTATATAACATCACGATATAACCAAGAGGAGCGGAGCAGTAATGAAAAATGTTGTAAAAACAGGGAAAATCGCACGGTTAGGCGATTCGACGCGACGGGAAGGGTCGGCGGAACACGAACTTTAACGCGGACGAAGTCGCGGGTAGAAGCTAGTTATATATAACGCGAAAAATTTACTAAATTAATCCATTAAGTATTCCATTGGAAATGATTTTTCACGAAGCATAGTGCTATGCCAAGTTTCGAAATCTTTAGCTATAGAAGAACGGGCTGATCGCCAACCCGTCAGCCAAGCGTGGCGATTATGGTAAACCCAATTAAATTGGTGGGTTGGTAAATGATGATGATGAGAACAACGAGCTCGTCTTGTCACCCATTAAATGTTGAAAAAATCTCGCAAAATCGAGACCGCATTCCTTATATTTATAGGTATTGTTGCGAGCTGGGGTTCGGGATAAATCTGCCGTGATTCTTTAAAAGGCAACCTTCTGACAACACAAATTTTTGAAAACACCGCGAAAGCAGTCTTCATTTTGTTTTTTGACTTTAGTTAATCTGCGTAAGAAATATGACATATATGGTAGGTTTTTTTTATAAAGGGGTGTCCGTTGTATTTTATTTAGTGTTAATGGATCAGTTTTTACAAATTGATGTAAAAAAAAACAAAATGAAGACTGCTTTCGCGGTGTTTTCAAAAATCAGTGTTGTCAGAAGGCTGCCTTTTAAAGAATCACGGCAGAAAAAACTTTTGCCAATTTACACCGAAACACTAACAATTTAACCAAATAGCCAAAAATACAGCAATCACAAACACTTATATCACTCGTAGTTCACTGTGTCGAATTCGTAACCGAACTGTCTCCACGTCTTACAATCCGCTATTTATATGACGAGCTTAATCGCCGATAATATTCGCGAACATTCATGAATCTCTGCCACTTAATCACAGTAAGCGGCGATGTCTCTAGAAAGTACCAGAATTGATTATCCTGCTATTCGATAACAGATGGCGTGGCATGACTGCTTCGTTGGTCTAGTGGTAGCAAGCGCTACTGCTGAACTTGAGGTCCTGGGTTCGATTCCCAGGTCGGGCAAAGTGATATTGGGTTTTTCCATCTGGAATTTCTCAGTAGCAGCCCGGAGTCTGGATTTGTGCCCGGTTGATGGTAATAGGCTCGGCCCCTATTACATGGGACTTAAACATAACAGGCGAAATGTGGGTGTACTATAGGTTCGGTACAAAATCAAAATCAAAAGTCATTTATTCAAACTAGGCTGAGATTCAGCACTTTTTGAACGTCAAAGTTACACAAGACAGTCTCCCCAAAACGCCCGCCCTTCGACACTTCCTAGTGCTTTAGCTGGGAAGAAGAAGTGGCGGAACAAACTCCCCAGCAGCACAGCTGTCTGTTAATTTAGAAGAACTTGATTCTATACAATATTGTATAAGTAATTAATATTATAAAACAAAACATACATTATTCACCATATGTCAGCTAGCACACGCCAATATACCACCAAAAAAACATTGAAAACTAAACTCAAGCTGAAATAAATAATAAAACAAAATCGTAAACAGAACTTAAAACGTAAATAAAGCCTCCAGGCATAAAGGGAGTGCCCGCTTACATATTCAACGATGCAAAATGATACATATACATACATTGATACATACAGTTATGTGGAAGTTACAATAGTTAAACTAGGACCTCCGGAGTAAAATAAAATAACAGTTAATACAAGTAACAATAACAAAAACCATGGTCAGCAAGACGACCAGCCACCACAAGCAGCACCCGTTCACGAGCATAACGCAAAGGTCAGCCATTACCCCCCTCGCCATATTTGAGGGAAGGTGGTAACCCGACCCCCGACGCTACCGCAACGCCAAAATATCACACTATCAGAATTATAGAGAACTAATCAGAAATTTTAAGATTTCCACTTTAATTCAAAAAATTATAAAACTCTGATTATGATATAGGCCTCTTTGTTGTTGTTAAAAAAGTTGAAATCATAAAATTCCTTATTCGTTCTCTATAATTCTATAGGTACGTTATAAGTTTGTAGCGTTGCAAACGTTAATTGTGAAATTGTAACGCTAGTTACCGTATGGTTACGAATATCCAGATCTATACTACGTGACAAAACATCCTTTTACCGCTGTAGAATGAATGTATTTCTTTTTATTTACAGGTCCTCTGGAAATTATATTTAAAATCAATCAGATTAGAACGCTCACGGATGATGGAAAACATAACGTAACAAAACTTAGTTGTGATCATAATAAACTACAACATATTTACACGGCTCGCGAAGGAGAAGAGTTCAGAATTATAACGAAATATAATTCCTATATCAATCATGTCCAGTAAGTAATTAATGAAAAACACTTGACTTTCCCACCAAACTATACTGCAGCAAACTCTAAAATTTTAATATTCAGATCCCTCACTAAGAAAACAACGTAAATAATGTAATAAAATGTGTTTAAGTTATCAACATTTAGAATGTAAGTATGATGTTTTACAACATCATATACTGATATAAGTCATTTATTTATTTTTTATTTACTTATTTTGGCCAACCAACAACTGTATATACTCATACAATATAAAAATGTTTTTCTATTAACTAAGGTTAGTATTTACAGATGTAGTGACTGCAATCATAATGATTTTAAGAAGTTCCAAAAGGTCGATGGGGTGAAAAATGTCGCCACTGTAAGTATTTATCCATTTATTAACTGCTCATCCTAGCATATCCCTTCTTGAAAAACAATATCCCTTCTTTAAATACAAATATAAAGTGTAGGCGATCCGATGAGATATGTAGATTGAATCTGAAATGAATTAGAGATGGAAAAATAAGTTACAAGTGCTTTGCATTTGTTATTTGGAAAACCTACTCTGTTCCTCCGATTACACTAAATGGAACCGTCCTGCAGAAAGAAAGAAAGAAAGAAAGAAAGAAAATACATTTATTTAGCACAGTTGAAAGGCACATAACAGTTAGTTATACAGCAGGAAAGAATAAAAAATGAAATAAAAAAGTGTAAGGTGAGATGTCAGAAACTAGCATTATAGTGTGCCTCACGGCTGCGCCAAAAAGGCCCAGTTCAGCAAAAAACCCAGACAACTAGTGCCTGGCGCTGGTTTTCAACTGGACCTGAAAATGAGGTGACGGATATAAATCAGTTTTATATCAAAGCTGCAACGTGATATGTGTATGCATTTATAAAAAAGCAAGTTTCCCAATTTAAGTTCTTGGGTCACTGGTGACCTGGGTCAGTGACTTAAATGGGAATTGTCATCTCATCGGATTGTCCTGGTTATTAATATTGAAATGATTGTCCGTAAGATTAATTGTATGCCTTTTATCAGTTTATGGTAGACAAATCAATGGGTACTCTATGGAACTGTACCGTGTTGGCTCATCATGATAGCACAACAATACTCCCCGTAGTCCAGTACGGAAACGCGAACTATTCAGCAGCCTACTGTTTAATGAAACTTCACGTGAGACAAGCAAGTATGTAAGCTAATAATTATATCCTTCCCATTAATACACGACGAATTATAAATACATATAAGGGGCCATTCATTTATTACGTAAGACTATTGCCGCTAGTTTTTGACCCCCTCCCCACTATTATAAGAAAAAATAAGAATAGACCCCCTCCCCTCCTGTTTAATATTTATTACGTAAGAATCTAAAGGAAAAAAAAATGATGAATAAAGTGTTCCTTCAGTTGCCAGTGCCAGGGCCACGGCAATTACTCTTTCGACCAAATCCGCGACCCTTGCAGGAGAATAATATACCCTAAGTTCCCGGTTTAAATCACAGACTCGCCTCAAACGATCCTCGTGAACAACATGGTACTGCAAGCAGATCGCACAGACCTATCGGAGAAGAACTTCGACTATATTGCCGAGTACGAATATGCGTATGGCGATTTAGTGAATGTCAGCTGCATGAACTTCTTGGAATCAAAGGCGTCGCTCAAGATGAAATATGAGATGGCAGGCACAATTAGTGGTGAGTTATTACATACAATATCTGCAGGACCGAGCTATGCTCGGTATTTTTTGGTAAATTGTGTTTAAAATAATAAGTTTATGTTCAAGTTGACTATCGATAAAGTTGGTCATTGAAAACACGAATAAAACGACATTTTATAAAAATGAATCCTAGCTAGATCGATTTATCGCCCCCAAAACCCCCTATATACTAAATTTCATGAAAATCGTTGGAGCCGTTTCCGAGATTCAGCAGAAAGCAGAAGGCGTTAGATTTTTACAGGATTGAAATTTGAAGTAGAACAAAAAATGACTATTGCCGAGAACTGGATCTATTTCGATTATTATAAATATTATCTGGTCAAGTTTTTGTTTGCATCGTCTTCCTTCTACCTATGTTTGAGTTGAAAATTCGGCATGAGAGTAGGTTTGGTTGCTTATTTAAGAAGAAGAATCTTTTGTTAATTGTGGAAGCCTGTGGCAGGCTGGTTTATTATTCCGTCTTTAAAATATCTGTAATAGGAGTAATCTAAACATTTTGGATTATTTCAGATAATTCTATCATGGAAAAACTACAATCATACAAGGTTATCGGTCTTATTGCAAAATTACATTCTGGACATGACAATGGTCATGTGATATGTAATCGTACGGATTCCAATGACTTCAGCATAGTTATGGTGAGATTTGTTATGCGGACAGAATTCAGTAAGTTTGTTTTGTTTTATATTTTTACACGCTTCACTTGTATGTATGTTTGTTCGTTTGTATGTTTGTTTGTAACCGACTCCTTATAGCGCAATTTTGACCCTCTTTAAACGACCAGATTTCATTCAAACTTTGCACACCTGTCAAAGACCGATGACAATGCAATTTAATAAAGAGGTTTTGGCCAAGTGATGCCCACGCAAGAAATAAATTACAAGCATTAGGGCTACCATCATAGGTAAAGAAGCAACCACTATTTTTTACATAAAACTTGGTGGAACTTTTAGAAACCATATATAAAAATGATAGGTTACAATAAAAACACTTGTAGTTTTTTTATTCGTTCTCATTTAAATAAATGACAAGCACGCCATCTAGGAATTGGGTTCACAATACACAGCTATAAAATACAACTTAAGTTGGGACAAAACAAACAACAACTATTTCTATGGTTTCCTTGTTACTAAACAACCGAATTATTTAATTCAAATCTATCTTACATAGCTATGCAATATAAGTTACTGAGTACGTATGTACCTTGCATGTTTTTATAGTAAGTTACTTGATGTGGTGCAATCGATTGCTGTAATACAGACCGAAATTCCACATTGCTTAAGGTAAATCTGTTAAGTCTTCGTGTATCTACTCCACAATTGACACAGAGAGCGCTCCGTGGTAAGCTAATAAGTTCGTGTAAATCAGGTTCAGGTACAGGTCCGACATCATTGGCAAACCGGTGTCGTCGCGGGAGGCGGGTACAGAATCCAAGGTAAAGCCAAGGTCATCATCGGGAGCGGTTACAGGGTCCATATTCGTAATCAAAGTCGTCGAAAATCAAATAGAAAAACGCAATACAAAATAAATCACGATTCGCAAGAACACACAACACCAAACAAAATGTGAAATGTCAGTTAGTTGTCAACTACGATTTAGGGATGCGATATGACATCGATTTACCGAAAAATCTGTAAATCAATTTAAAAAAACTGGAGACTCGCAATCGGTTCAACAGATTGCGTTTAGAAGCCCGGAAATGAACAAACATCTTTTTTGTTTCTAAAGAAAACAACAAAGGCGAAACAACTATATAATAAAAGAAGATTTTCCAAAAATCAATGTTTGAAACCGGTTTTATTTAGTGTATCGATTGTGTGTTTCAGTAATGCTTGCCATCCCTACTCAGGATTGACAATTGACCGGAACTGTTAGATAATATAATAAACGATTGAATGTTTTTATTAAATCGGCTTTTAATTCCGGAGTTTTCGTAACAAATAAGTAATAGCAATATTTTAGTTATTAAATGGGTATTTTTTCTGTATTTACCACATTGATGGGCAGAACATGGCCAAGAATGAGCATCTCCCTTTGTGCCATTATCCTTGCCAGGGTTACCAGGACAGCAAAAAAACTGTCTTCGAAAACTACGCGGACATACGCCTCAAAATTCAAAATACCCTAAAAAATAGAAAATAAGTAATAATTAAAAAATAAGTTAGTAAAAAAGCGTGCGGTGCCTGATATCAATAAAAAATACCTGAAGAAGCACCTCACGCTTTTTACCATTATTTTCTACTTTTTAGTTTGGTTTTCTATGAAAGCGTGTTTTTTAGTTTTTTTAAGCTATTGCATAGCTTCTATTGAGGGCCTTGAGCGCGGGGACCGAATCCAGAAATTTCGTAACGAAAAAAACCTCACGCTCCCCACTCCGACGGGCACGGAGGTGTGGCTTGAAGGCCGTGCATTGTCTAACGTCGTTTCTTTTCGGCAGTCTTCGACACGGTGTTTGTATGCGTGCAACTAGCCGTATTGTACGACTCTACGAAGCTCGCACGAATCGAGACGAGCTGCTCCGAAATCGGACGAATACATAAGCAGTTGTTTATGAGAAAGTATATAGGTGTATAGGTATTTATGTACAACAGTGAATAGCTGTACTTGTAAAATTTGTGTATAAAGTGTTTGTATTATTTGTCATCGGTTGCTAAGTAAAAACCCAAAATATTTATCGTCTTGTTATTTGTCATCGGTTACTAGGTAACAAACCAGGCCATAGAGTATTATGGGCATGGAGTACTAGTCCTTTTGTGCGGTGGCAAAACTAGGTACTAAAGTTTACTTATCAAATTTTGCGGTGGCAATCATATGTACTAACCTTTATGCTTTAGTTCCAAATTTTACCACCAAAAGTAAGTTTTCCTTAGTGTACGTTTTTTTTTTTTTAATATCAAAGAAAAAGAAATACTGCATTAATAAAATAAATAAATAATTATTATTGCATAAGTTGATACAAAATGCTATGCTAGCTTTACCGCGGCAGTCCCCGAGTGCCACACGTCAATTTTTTAACTATTATGTTAGGTACAAATAGGCACAAGCAACTATATTTTATGTGGTGCTTTTTAGCCTTGACTAGGCTCTACTTTCGTCATCGTTCTCATTTTAAACTCTCATTAAAGTCGTTAAGTAGCTAAAGATACCAAACATCTAAAAGCGACATATATTTTATGTGGATTGGCAGTGGTGGCTCAGTGGTAACGGCCGCGACTTACGAGTTGTAGGTCGTAGGTTCAAACCCAAGCAGGCACTTTACTTAGTATAAATTATTTTCATCACCACTGCTCTCAAAACGGTGAAGGAAAACATCGTGAGGAAACCGGCCTGTCTTAGATCCACAAATTCGAAGATATGTGACATCCACCAACCCGCACTGAGCCTGCGTGGTGGATTATGGCCCACTCCCTCTCACTGAGAGGAGACCTGTGTCGCAGCAGTGGGAACATTATAGGATGATGATGATGACGAATAAACTTATCGTTCAGTGATATTATGAATAGATATATGGTGTTCTGCTATAGGTAGGATTATTTTTCTTGATAATACCTAGTACAATAAAGTCTACATTATTGGAACTATCATCGCGGGCTACTCTCCCTTGTCATTCCATGTTTTTGTTTTTGTTTTGTGGGATGGTAATCATCAAATGACATCTCCCGCTCTTGGGTAGAGCGGGAGGGCGTGTCAGACTTTTACTGATTAAAACCCACCCCTGTTCCTTCAGCTGCCCATGTGCCAGGGCCACGGTATCTTTTTGGAACAAATCTCGGGACCCTGGCAGGTGTCATTCCATGTTGAAGAGCATTTGTATAAACCTCTAAATCTCAATGAGTCATTCTTGAGACAAGTATTGTATATAACGCGTTTTATTGTAAAATATATTTTTGTTTTATTTACAAAACAATTATATTAATCCACAAAAGAGGAGCTATAGAAACACAACTAGTTTTATCTGTACATGACGTGGGGTTCAGACTTTTAAATTGACCAAGTTTCTCCATGGGACAAAATCACAAATGCGAAAAAAATATCAACCGTCCCTAAGTTCAATGCCTGCCTCGACCCAATTGTGATATTCTTTTTGCGATTATGATGTAGCTCCCATGTACAAAATTTGTTAGTTTAGTGGCCTGTACCAACTCCCTTAAATACATAACCACACCTTTCTTGTATATTTTATAAAATTAATTATATAGCAGCAAATAACGAAGCGATTTATGAAAAGAATAACTTTTTATGACGTATTTAATTATCATTTCATTTTTACAGATTATGTTGGTATCAAAATTAATGGATTGACTCTACGACCAAAACTGAAGAATTCTGTAAACAATTATTATGAAATTGAATACAAATACTTACCCAACCAACTTATAAATGTGGTGTGTGAAGTGCAGCGAACAGATTATTTATTGAAGGTGGTGGACAAATATCTTTTCGCTGGAAATGGACCGAGTCACAAAAAGATAGGTAATTAGAATGCAAATACTTGTGTCGCCAATGTTCTATCCATAGACTAATATATATAAAATGAGAGTTCTATCGACGAAACTCTCATAAGTTACCATTTCGCCCAGATTTGTCCGAACATGTCCAGTATTGAGAACCCGGTCCGTCTCTATTTTTTGGGATAGTTTAATAAATATTGTGAAAAACGTGTTTAAAAATAAAGTGTCCGGACTTTACTGCAAATGTCTTTTGTAAGAACGTTTCTTTTTTCGAAGTCGGAGCTCTCTACACTTATAATATTAGGGGTTAAAGTAAGAAATTCCCGATTTTTACTGCAAAATTAAAAACTCGTTTTTTCCAAGATGTACAATATGTAGAAGAGTGGAGCAGTAATGAAAAATGTTGCAAAAAAAGGGGAAAATCGCACGGGTAGGCAATTCGTCGCAACGAGAAGGATCGGGTGAACAAGAAAGATAACGCGGACGAAGTCGCGAGCAGAAGCTAGTCTATATATATATAAATGTTATGTTGGTTTGTGTACGCTTCAAAAACTCAAAAATTTCTGCACCGATCGAGCTGAAATTTTAGCATGATATATAATCCGCATCAAGGATTGTTTTTATCTATTTTTTCCATCAGTAACATATCCGCGACCGCGAAAAAACAGTTTTTTTTACGATCAGCTGTGTACCAGTGACCGCGCCATCTGCCGGAAGCGAGGAAAACATTCGCCGACAACCGCAATAGTAATGGCGCAGTCACATGAGAAACAAATGTAATCTTTGTTTTGTTTCTCATTTCTCAACCATTCAATCACAATGTGCCACAGCGAAGCGTGACAGGATACAGCTAGTCTATATAGGTATATATATAAATGAATCCCTGTTTCCCTTGGTCACGCCATCACGCGTGAACGGCTGGACCGATTTCACTTTTTTTTTGTTGTGTTTGTTATTGTCAGGAGAAGGTTCTTATGAACGAAAAAAATTAAAAAAATGCGCGGAAAATTAGAAAATTTAAGAATACAAAGTCATCTAACATGGGTGTTTGATAGCTAGAAAATACCAGGTTGGCATGACTTGGTAGGAGCTCACCTAACATGGGTGTGTGGTAGCTAGAAAACGCTTTATGTCTTGGATGTACTAGGTTGGCATAATTTGGTAGGAGCTCACCTATTATGGGTGTGTGGTGTAGAAAACGCTTTATGCCTTCAAAGTACCAGTTTGTCATAACTTGTTCTAACATGGGTATATAGTACTTGGTGCTCTTTGCTTTGTGTTGGTGGGATCTGATAAGTATACACAACATTTATTGATTCTGAGGCGGTACGAAGTTCGCTGGGTCAGCTAGTCTCTTATAAAATTTTATCTAACTACATGACATAAAACGCATTAGTAAGGACACGCTATAGTCTTTAGAAAAGAAAACAGTTACCGTGGTCGTACCAGTCGGCATAGGATTGATGTATTATTTATTACCTAGTAAGTTGCACGAGTTACACCAAATTATACTATACATTTTTCGCGGTATTGGATGAGTTTGGTATAACATTACTCCTTTAACAGCTGGGTGGAAGTATAACTGTTGAAATATGTATTACTAGCTTCTGCCTGCGACTTCGTCCGCAACAAATATTTGCTCTCCTGACCGTCCCGTCGCATCGCAGCCTGCCAGCTTTCGTCCATTTTTTTACTCTTTACTGGTTCGCTCCTTTTGACCGCAGCCTGATGTTATTATAGCCTATTAGCCTTCCTCAATAAATAGTCTACCCGACTCAATAAGAATTTTTCAATTCGAACCAGGAGTTCCTGAGATTAGCGCGTTCCACCCCCCATTTTAGGGAAGTGGGGTTTAGAAAGTGACAAAAAGTAGCCTATGTCACTCTCCATCCCTTCAACTATCTCCACTTAAAAAATCACGTCAATTCGTCGCTCCGTTTTGCCGTGAAAGACGGACAAACAGACACACACACTTTCCCATTTATAATATTAGTATGGATAACTGTTGTAATCTATCTTTTTAAATTGCAGTTCTAATCCCAGATAAGAAGACTGCGATGTCGTTTCATCTCAATTCTACGGATGTCAAGAAATTATATTGTTCATCTGATACAACTAGTAATGCGAGTGCAGAACAATGCGTTATTAGTTTTACTGCAGGCAACTTCCCTATTGGTAAGTAGAGTGTGAAGGTTTCAGCTGACAGGTGACCGACTTTATAATACTGTAAGTCCTTTTATTCACAGTTATTTTTCCTCTGACAGCAGCAAGCCAACATCAACCATATACTAACAAAAATAAAGGTCATTGTGATTTTGACAGACAGCCGGCGTAGCATGACCAATTCTATATCTATTCTACCAAGAACAAAAAAGTTCCTTATGCATTTTAATTCTGTAAAAATGTTTCTATCTCATCAGAGAAATTGTCATCATACTTGACATCGTACTCTTGTCGACTGAAGAATAGAAACATCTCTTCTTTTCAGGTTTACACATTTTTTCTACGATACAATCTATCATTTTGTCTTCTCGTCCGTCGACAAATTCCGTTTCTATGGCGGTCATGCTACGCGTGCTGGTCAGTAGCAACAACCTAGCAGCAACCCGTGTACAAGGACTAAATAATAGAATTATTTTTTTAAAAATCAGCCAAGTCCATAGTTAAAATTAAAACCTTACAATTTTACATACATACATAAAACAAAAAGAAACATACAAAAAGATTTAATAATTTTAATTGATTCTGGTATATGGTCATAAATAGTTGGTGCCATACAAAAAGCACTATTTTATACATCATAGCTGTTTTGGACTGTCTCGAGCACAGCATAGTGACGTGTCGTCGACTCGAAGAGAACGTCGAAAAGAACCGCCTGACTCTTGTTGGGATTGAGTTGGGAAAATTGCCCAACAGGCTAACAGCGTTGTCACGTTGGATGGTAAAGCTGATTATTTGACGTAAGTTTAGGCCAGCTTCAAGTGGTGAGTCGACCAACCACTTAGCGATGTCCTGAAATACTCGATAATAATTTGAACTCCAAGGCCCTAGCACATGAGTAGAAAAACGGAACAGAGACAAGCTTCTGAAGAACGAGCAAAATTGTTACCTATTTTGGTAGGGTTGTCACAATAGGGTAAGACAAATTAAACAAAACATTTGTTAAATAGTTTTATTATTCAGTATGATAGAATCGAATCAAATCAAATAATTTAATTCAACTTAGCCAATTACAGGCACTCTTGAATTGTCAAAAGACATAAAATTAGTACAAAAATAGTTATGGTGCTACAGTCCCAGTCACAAGACATAATATCTGTGAAAGTACCATAGATACCCATTCCAATGCGTAGATCTCTATGGAGAAGAATGGGCTAGAAACTCCATGGACACTCTTTTTAACCGACTTCCAAAAGGAGGAGGTTATCATTTCGGATGTTTATATTATTTTTTATGTTTGTTCGGGCATAACTCCGTCGCTTACCAACCGATTTGAAAAATTATTTTTTTGTTGGAAAGGGTATGCCTACTTCCCGAATGGTCTCATAAATTTTTTATCGAAATCGGACTAGCACTTTTTGAAAAATCAACAAAAACCTAAAAGTTATCAACATTGTCTACACCGATTACTCAGAGCTTTCTGATCCGATTTCGATGATTCTTTTTATTTTTTTGTTTGATACAGTATACCTGCCATTGGTCCCATAAATTTTTTATTTAGTTTGGTTCAATAGTTTTTATTTTTAGCTCATTGGGTACATGGGTGCTGTTATTACCGGTGCTACGGATTACAAAATTCTAGTGCACATGTAAGAAAATTATGTATTTGACAATAATTTGGGTTGAATATTTAAACTAACAAAGATGAAATAAAAATACTTTTTCAAAAATATGATATATCTTTAAAGTAGTAAAAGGATAGTTCAAGTATGATATATCTTTATTTATTCTAGTATTATTCATACACACAGTACAATAAACAACCATTATTAACAATAAAATAACACGTTTTACATAAAAATATTCAAACTTACAACTAACAAAACAAACAACGTACGGTGCACTAACCCTGAGATTGTCAACTGGCAGTGCAAGCGTAAACCGGTTTTTTCCAGTCTCGCCGCGTACGCGACAAGCGGCCAGTGGTCACGCACAAAGGCCCCGCGTGCTTGTAGTGGTGCAATCGAATCGCGCGGTTGTTCGAAGCTTTCTCTCTGTTCCGTTTTTCTACTCATGTGGCCCTAGTGTTTCAACCCCAAATGGCTCAAACACACATGGATACATTTATGTATACATGTGTGTTTGAGGCGCCTCACGCCTTTTTACCACCTGCTACGATCCTTATATACTCCTTATGCCTCGTTTAAGTTCATACATGTATTCATTCACGCACGCCGGCTACCAGTACTATGCACCTGACCCTTCTGAAGAAAATCACCTATAAGTTCTCCTTAAATGCACAATACACATTCCTTTTGTTAGCCGCCTTTCATTCATGGCTCAAACATATAGCTCCCAATTAGATTATGCTAGATTTGCGCCGTTTTCTGCACCTGCAGCCATCACCCCAGCACAGGGCGCCGTGGTAGTAAAATGTGATGGCGCGAGAGTGTCGCCACAGGTTGCATGCCACACATTAAAAAACGTATCTTAAGTTGTAAGATAGACAGTTTAGTTTTTTATGAAGGCTACATTACAATATATACGTTACGTTATTATAAACTAAGAAAAGCTCTCGACAACCTATTCAATGTCTGCCGTTGCGTTATGAATTAAATCAAATGGAAATATTTTTATTTCACACTAGCTTTTGCCCCCGGCTTCGCCCGCGTGGATGTCGGAAAAAAGTCGGACAAAAAGTTTATCATAAGTATTTTTTTTCGTGAGATCATATTTTTTTTTTCTGAAATAAAGCCTCAGTTACTCCTTGTTACATCAGCTACCTGCTGCTGAAAGCCCCGTCAAAATCGGTCCAGCCATTTCAGAGATTAGCCGGAACAAGCAGACAGACAGACAGACAAAAATGGTAAAAAATGTTGTTTTGGTATATGTACCGTGTTTACATCCATATACACTTAGTAAAAAGTGGTTATCTTAATATTGCAAACAGACACTCCAATATTATTTATTTGTCTAGGTAAACCTACATTACTTATAACGTGACTGAAGCTGCACGGTTCCAAATTGTTGATTCCTGTGGAGAAGAGCCAGAAAGAAACTCTATGTTTACATAGACTCTCATGTGTTTTCAGATCAAAATTCATTGAACATGGAACTGCCATCAGACGGTACAGTGATGCAACTTTATAATGACAAGAACCAACTCAAGGTGATTTTCTATGAATTTGAAGATAACGAGCTATTGCAGTTGAAATGTGGCCCTCTTCTTCTAAAACTTCCAGGACCTGTTGTATACCTACAATTTAAAGATTCTGGTAAGTTATTACGATACTTGGGTTTACTTAGTCACAAAATACTACCAAAGTAATGAACACAACAAAAAAAAAACGACGGGTTGCACTCCGGGAGTGCCGGCAAAAGTGAAAACATGAATATTAATGTTGTGAATTTTTGATATTTTGGAATGATTAGGGAATAATTTTGCACGAATTGCTTTAATTATCAGTATAAAAGTACTATCATTTATGTGGTAGAATACAATATTTATTTATTGCGCTATCGTACACAAACATGACAATTTATATTACATTAAAAAGTTTATCTCTCAGAAAAGTCACTCTCCATCCGTCTTACGAATTTTCGATCAGGGTCACGTGATCTGACGCGAGTTTAATTTATTTTACCCATTACAAAAAAAATGCACAACGCCGCTAAAGAAGTTTTCACTTCAAAAAAATTAAAAAAAAAAATACTAAATGAAATTTATTTTGCAAGAATTGTAGTACTTTACACATGGTCGGCATATTTTACAGTATCTAATACAGTTCGCTAAACCTAGCATGCAAAGTACTTGATAACATTAATTAAATAAATGAAGATATTAAATTTGAACATAAATCCTAGTTATTAAATTAAGAGTAATAATTTCAATCATTTGTCAAATTATATAATAGCAATAAATGTCAATGTTAATCTTACGAGTAGTTTAGGCACTCATTTACAGGATAGAATGATTTGTCTTTAAGCCATTTGAAATTTTGAATAAAGCTGTTTTAAAGCGTTTGATTGGCAGTCCCCTATATAATTTGGGTAATTTATTATATATCCTTATGACCATCGGAAAACAACTTCTGTGATATAATGGATATCTTGTGTTAAACGTAAAAGTCAGTTACTATTTTAAAGAGAATATTAATGGCTTTGTCACCTTCTACGCTATTTCTTAGTGATTCCTAACTTAAACCGGCTCGAGTAAACTGTCGCTCACCCTGGCGGTGCACTATGGGACCAAACGATATTTTCCATCTCAAAAATCGATAACTCTGTTGTTTCGTGATTAATCTCCTTGATTTTTTTTCACGTATTTGTGAATATCTAGGCAATAAAAGAAATCAAACGTCATCATTCTAAATAAAAGATTTTTTCCGAAAAAAAAAATGACAAAGATAAAGTTCTACGAAATTTCATACAAAAATTATACAGTTGCATTAAAATAGCAATAAAAGTTACACTTATGCTTTAAATAAATTTAAAACTAAATTATTATTATTAAACAAACAGTTACATGACAAAAAAAATATTTTAGCGCTTATCCTACTCATCACTTTCTATTTCCAACAATTATTTAGCTTCGTCAAATAATTCTATGGATATTAAAAATCTTGGTTTATTTAAGCTAGATATATAAGGATCAGATGTATATAACAAAATATGCAGAACGTCTTCGTTTGTTGCTGATCTGGAACACTTCCTAGCGTGATGTAACCTATATTTCTTGTAATCTTTATTTCGAGCTTCCTGGGCATCTTCGGATAATTGTCCTTTAGGCAAAACTGCATAATGCTCTATTATTTTAACACCATGTATAAGTACTTTATGGAACGAAGATGGCATGTAGTACCAGTTATATTTGCTTACATATAATTGCGCGGTTACCAATGTCTACTGACCGAATTTTTCTGCGTTTACAGGGAATCCCGATGACATAGTTTGAAGAATTACATATAGTCTCTTGATTAATTCTTCATCAATTCCGTATCAGTATTCAGACTAGAATTTTCAGCGGTTGAGGTACTGCAAGAATTAAATGATACTTTAACCTCACCATTTAACCAATTTGAGTATAGACTCTCGAACTGGTCTGGCTTTCTTTGAGCTTTGGTCCATTTCTGGTTGTAACTCGATGTTACATTTTTTTGAAAACTCTCTATTACAGTATTAACGTCAATTTCCGATAGTTGAAAGTTGTCCAACAAATATTTTTTGAGGTCTGAAGTACTTTTCCCTTTTATTATTTGATCACAAAGATCGCGTCGAACACAAACGAATTCACTCAGTTAGATAATATTGTTATGTCTTTGTGCGTTAATTGTTATTGAAAAGAAGTATCTGAACACTTTGATGATCGTATGCTGAAACACGAGTATTTAAAGGACTAATATTTAAGTGCCTTGTGCAAAAACCATGGGACAATTGATTATAACAGTTCTCATCGAAATAGTGTAATCAGTACTGATTGTAATTAATTATCACAACAGATAAATAGAACTTTCGCAGCAATATAGTTTATAATACTTGTGGTTAAGGTTACCACCCCAAACAAAAGTGCCACGGGAAGATTCTTTCAAATATAATAGCAGTTTATTAATTTGTAAATGTATGTTTTTATCATAGAAATAGAAAAAACAAGATAGACATCAAAAGATAATAACTATATATAATTCATAATAAAAAAGAAGAACCGTAATTTTCTAGGATTTTTCCCCGATTGATATTATTGCTTCAAAATCACCTCTGGCGCAAAAAACGCGCAAGTTTTTTTTAAATCCTCATATTACTGAATAGATAAGGTTTCTACTAGAGTAATTAACTTGACACACAAACTCCAATTGAAATTAACAAAAACTAAATTTTCTTTACTTCACTAAAAAAATATTTAAAAATTAAACAAAAATATTTTTTACAACAACTGAACGTGGTTGCAAAGTGTATATTCTCAGCTATCTAATGATATATAACACTAATATGTTTCCTTGGAAAACTTCCGAATAATTTTGTGTTGAACTTCCTTAACGGTAATTTAATTGGCATGAAAATATTTATGCCCAATGTTTGAGGTTCATTTTATAAACGTATAATTTTTTATATTTTTTATATTTTGTCATTTATTCGTAAGTTCCTTCTTTTGAGAGTATAAAACCATAAAATAATCTATGGATTTACGACTTTCGACAGAACCATTTTTGAGATGGAAAATACTGTTTGGTCCCATAGTGCGGTGGTGGGGACATGCGAGAAACAACTGACAACTTCGTGTAAATAATATATCTCCAGCACTGGCTCTTCGGCTTTCTGGAGCTGGTTTACTTTATGAGACCTCTGTTATAGCTACATTAAGAATTAAGGATGCGAGATTCTAGTACAAATTACAACCCTATGTTGCAACTCTACTATCACCTCGCACCGCTCAAACGAATATACATTTAATATGTCAAAGAGCAGTTTTTGCTTGTTCCGCTCAAATTTGAGAGCATATTCTCAATTGTGAGGCCGTTTGTTACATTCGTGTTCTTTTAAGGGGCAGTCCATTAATTACGTGATGTTTTTTTAGCATTTTTGTATCCCCTTTGGTGATAAATGGTGAGGTTTAAGACTACCCCCTCCCCCTATATCACGTGTATTCTTTAGTAACTACAAAGAATCGATTTTTTTTTGTATTTTTTTTAAGATACTGGTATAAGTATCATCTAATTAAAAAAGAAAAAAATGCACGTGATATATTATTACACCCCCCTCCCCCTTTGTGATATTTCGTGATTTTTAAGGACCCCTCCCCCCCCTTTCGAGCCTCACTTGATTAATGGACAGCCCCTAAGTAAGCCGTAAATCTTCTTCCAATTTCAGATAAGCAATGCTTTACAAATGGCAGCTTTATTTCTGAACCATTAAACGTAACTAGTCTGTCATTTAACGAACACGGATATGCTGAAACAGCTTGTTACATGAAAGAGCAAAACAGGGAGACAAGTTCGAGTAATGACGATATAGTGCTTAGAGAGATAAGAGTGATCCTCAGCAAGAGAGTTCTGACTACTTCTACCTCCACCCTCATTCCCACCACTTCTGCTACGCAACACCGAACAGATGGTAAGTATTAAAACTTCCGCCGCAAGAGGAGACGCCCCGGGCGTCGGGAGTCAATAGCGGACTCCCGGCCACCGTAGGCGCGAGCTTGCGGGCGGCGAGCAATGGGTAGCTCGCCGCCCGGTAAGGACCAAGCTCGGATCGACGGCGCGTAGTGTTCCACGCGCGCCTCAAAGAGATGTCAGCAGAACTGAAGGGGTCTGCTAGGACCGATGCCTGCCGGGGTCGCGTGATTGTTCGAAAGAGATACCGTGACCTTGGCAAATCGGTAACTGAAGGAACACGGGTGGGTTTTAGTCAGTAAAAGTCTGACACGCCCTCCCGCTCCGCCCAGAGCGGGAGAAGTCATTTGATGATTTCCTATCCAAAAAAAAAAGTATTATAACTTCGGTACTATCGATTTCTTTAGACTAGGGCTCGGACAGAATACCTAATCATCTTCTGCCTAGCCATTTCCCAACTATGGTCAGGCCTTCCATTCTAATCTGATGCACCTGAATACCAGTGGGCAGGGCACATTGCTCGCAGAACAGATGGCCGATGGGGCCGAAAGGTTCTGGAGTGGCAACCGCGTACCGGAAGACGTAGAGTTGGAAGGCCTCCAACAAGGTGGACCGATGATCTTGTGAAGGCCGCAGGAATCCGCTGGATGCGGGAAGCACAAAACCGGTTGAAGTGGCGGAGCTTGGGGGAGGCCTATGTCCAGCAGTGGACGTCTTTCGGCTGAAATGATGATGATGATGATGATGAATACCGTATATCACATGGAACGATTGCCTATCTGACCTCCACATCCCAGTTACTGAGTAATACGATACCCCTTACCTTACCCCATAAGAATACCTATTATGCTATAGTGATCATCATCATAATAAGCATAATTGGCTGTCCTGTTCCACTTATTTATTTTGTGCCATGCTTACCTGATCTTTGCGAATTTCAACCAGCATACGTAGCATGACCACCATAGAAACGGGGTTTGTCGACGGAAGAATAGACAAAATGGCAGAATGTAGAAAGATTTCTACCGTCTTAAGCACGGCGATGTTTAAACGGAAGAGAGGAAATATTTCTATTCTTCAGTCGACAAATTTCTGCGGTGTCGAGCATGGCGAGTAATTTTTCTCTACTTTTTAGTTTGAATTTCAATTGAAGGTACAGTATTTTTTTCAGGATTATAATGATTATAATCATCAATACATTACTCTAAGATCGTTTATTCCCACTGTATGACTATTCAATGAAAAAGTTGCTATGGAAAGAATAACTATCTTTGTCTTCATAGAAACCCGAGTCTACGGGTCGCCCCGTGCTCGGGTCGAAGAGATGTCGAGTTGAATAGAAAGAACTTTGTCTATACTTGGTAGAATAGAGATAGAATTGGTCATGCTACACCTGCTGGTCTTTCCCTCGATCTTCATCGTGCTTAAATAAACAAGCAACCGTACGAAATTGATGCAATCGTATTTAGTTTAATTGTTTTGAATCATTCATATCAGTGTGTCATTGTCTTCAAAACATTATGGAGTATATCACACGTCGGTGGTAACCCGTTACCTAGGCAAGGCCAGCTGACCTAGTACGGAGTTTCAATAGAATGCGATGCCAGCTTATCATCATCATGATCATTTCATCCAAAAGAAGTCCACTGCTGAACACAGGTCTCCCAAAATTTGGGGGTTTTGCCATTATTGCCACGTTTGGCAGGCGGGTTAGCGATCGCAGTATGGTGGTAAATAAATAATAAAATAAAATGTTTTTATTGCATCTACAAACATTGCATTTATAACATAAATTGAGGCAGCCCCAGTAAGTTACCGAAGTACTTGTGTTGGGGCTGTCTCGCTACTTCCCTTACAAATCTAACACAACAATGTTGAGACCGTATTACAATACAAAATCAACTATAAAAGAAATCAAAATAAAACATATAATAATAATGATTAAAAAAAAGTAATAATATAGGTGCATGCATATGGGTGCGTGGGTGTGGGAGTGAGTGTGTGAGGTGGTGTGTGGGTGTAATTGTGTATGTTTGGCCAGATCTGACAAGAATTTCCTCCGTTGCGTCATAAGTTAAGGTATGAAGCCATTTAGTTATAGTTTGCTTGCAGTCGTACAACGGTAGGGGATATATGCGTAATTTTAGATTGGTAAAATGTATAGAGAACGCATTCTCTAGTAAGTCCTTTAGTCACTTTTTACGACACAGGAAGAAATGGGAAGGTGCTATTCTTTGCGTGTGGCACCACACGGTGTACGCTACACGGTATAATCCTAGTGTATACTGCCTGGTTTTTGCTTAGTACACTCACAGTAGCATTGACTTTCATTTTTAACCGAAAAAAAAGGAGGAGGTTATCAATTCGACGCGTATATATATATATATATTTTTTTTTTTATGTAAGACCACGCATAAGTTTGTACATGGTAGTCCGATTGTGATAATTATTTTTTTATTGGAAAGGGTATACTCCCAAGGTATATATTATATATATATATATATCCCATATAAATTTGGAAAACAAAATCGAACCCTAAGGAACCCTATTGTTCGAAGGAGATACCGTGGCCCTGGCACATGGGCAACTGATGGAACACGGGTGGGTTTTAGTCAGTAAAAGTCTGACACGCCCTCCCGCTCCGCCCTGAGCGGGAGAAGTCATTTGATGATTTCCCATCCTGAAAAAAAAAAAAAAAAAAAAAGGGTCGGAAAACAGGGGATGATTGATTGTTCACTCACTGATTGTAATGTATAACCACGCATAACTTTATACAGAGTAGTCCGATTTTGATAATTATTTTTTCATTGGATAGGGTATACCTTGCTAAGTATTATTAGTTCATTGAAGCCACAAAAATACAACATAAAAACTTTTTAACAAAAAATTAAACCGCCGCAAAAACTGAAAAAATAAAATAAAAAACCTTAAAATTTTGAGTCGGCGCTGAAAAATCAATGAACAAAGATCACTCAAAGCGCCGACTCATAATTTTAAGGTTTATTATTTTTTGCTTTTCAGTTTTTTCGGCGGTTTAATTTTTTTTAAACGATAAAAAAGGAGGAGGTTCTGAATTCGACTATATAAATATATATTAATACCTTTTGCCGCGCTTCGCCCGCGTGGATGTCGGAAATTTCGCTGCGTTAGTCTCAAACCATCTATCTATATATTATAAAATGAATACCTATTTCCCTTGGTCACGCCATCACGCATGAACGGCTGGACCGATTTCACTTTTTATTTTTTTGTTGTGTTTGTTATTGTCAGGAGAAGGTTCTAATGAAAGAAAAAATTAAAAAAATTGCGCGGAAAGTTAGAAAATTTAAGAACAGTTATTTAAGAATACTTGGACGAATATTTTTGAATTTGATTAAATTCTTATAAACATCACGCTAGGGCCGTTAGGAAAATATAAATTATGAAAGTACGCTAAGCTACGAGATAGCGCGGGAAGACAATGGGATGCGATTAGGTGGGTCGGGGGAACAAGAAATTTCACGCGGACGAAGTCGCGGGCAGTAGCTAGTAAATAATAAAAATGTTTGAATTGAAAATGAGGCACTTTCCAGTCGACATCATCCCCATTTTCATCTCTTCGGGAATTACAAAAGACAAAAACGCTGAGATACGAATAAATTATTTTATTAATTATTTTTCTATGGAAGGCCTATGCCCAGCAGTGGACGTCTTTCAGCTGAGATAGTGATGATCACCCCCCTAGGCCCCTCAACGTTCAAACGACCGTTGAATATTACAACTTTAACTTCAATACAATTCCAACTTTATTTTTGTAACAGAATCTTCAGCCACTGATTATCCCTCCGTGGCATCGCTGGAAGTGGGAGATAAAGGTAAAATGACTTTTTCTAACGTGCTTGTTTCTTTAACTATATTATCGTGTTTATCTGTTATCAAGTACTGGTTACGAGCAAAATTCAACGATTAGACCATTTTTATCAGGCTTTTGAATTCTAATTGCCATGGAAAACGAACCGAGATCTCTGAGATACGAAAGGATCTTGTGGGATATATTAAACATTTCATCTACCTGTCGATTCGTCACCTTCATACAGTTGGTTGCGGTCACCAATGTCCGAAGGTGGACGGTGTACCTCCACGAAGCGGTGTCGAAAAATACGAATCCTCAAACTAACCGCGTCAACTGCTACTTAACCACGCAAGGCTGGTCAATCTGCTGTTATTCAGTCACGAACTCCCAAACTGTTAACATATTTTTTGATAACAAAATAACTTATTAAAAGGGTACTTTCCCCAAGAGAACGGGACACAGCAGAGGGCAGCAGTGGTTTACAATACAGCACGCGTAGCATGACCACCATAGAAACGAGTTTTGTCGACGGAAGATTCGACAAAATGGCACGGCGATGTTAAAACTGAAGAGAGGAATTATTTCTATTCTTCAGTCGACAAAATTCTACGATGTCGAGCATGGCGACTAATTTTTCTCTACTTTTGATTTGGAGTTCCAGTTGGGGGTACGTTTTTTTACAGGATTATATTAATTATAATCATCAATACAATACTCTAAGATCGTTTAATCCCACTGTATGACTATTCAGTGAAAAAGTCCTTAGCGGATCCACCTTAATTACATTAGTTACCACTCTCTTGCTATGGAAAGAATAACTGTCTCTGTCTTCATAGAAACCCGAGTCTACGGGTCGCCCCGTGCTCGGGCCGAAGAGATGTCGAGGTGAATAGAAAGAACTTTGTCTATTCTTGGTAGAATAGAGATAGAATTGGTCATGCTACGCCTGCTGGTGAGAGTAACGCTGCTGTTCTGTTTTGAACTCGATGTCACATCTACTAGGGCAACGTCACTTCTCTTTTCCAGTTTCTTAAAACTCATTAGTCAAACAAAAAATACGTCTAGTCACTCTGTTAGTACAGCACTACTATTATGCCGTCTAGTTTCGCTCGAGCTCAATAGCAGGCGGGAATATAGCCATCTACAAAAGCGTGTCCTTGCGACCTGTTACTGTTAGTCTAGTGGTTAGTGACCCTGACTGCTAAGACTGAGGTCGTGGGTTCGATTCCCATCCAGGAACAATGTTTGTGTGATGAGCATAATCATTTGTTCTGTGTCTGGGTGTAATTTATCTATAATATGTATGTATTTAGAAACATATAAGTACATTTATCAGTTGTCTGGTTACCATAGTACAGGCTCTGCCTAGTTTGGGATCAGATAACCGCGGTGTGTTGGTTGTCCTAAGATATTATATCAGTCTGTTCATTCGGGCGGCACTGTCGCTGGTGTTTACTATCGCCTTCGGAATTTTTCCTTCATAGAGATGGTTCATTGACGTGGGCTCTGTTTTAATTGGAAATTATTACAGTACCAGTGATTGCCGGCGCCGTCCTTTGCATCGTCATCATCTGCGTAGCTGGTATCATCGTCAAGCTGCGAAGGCGAAATCACTCGCAGGTACCCACGCTTTACATACTACAGTCCGGCCCTAAACTTACCCTCCCCAATAGAATTTGTAACTAGTACATAGTAGAATTGTCCGTATTTATGCAGAATGGAACCACACGACTTTCGGTTATTACTTTTTTTGAAGAATACTAATTTAAAAGTGTCCGTATTTGTACAAAAAGGAAGCACCCAGAAAACACGCACTTCTGAGATATCAAAGGATTTACAGAAACATAGATAGACCACTTTTAAATTTAGTATTCTTCAAGAAAAGTAAAAAAAAAATAATTGTCGTGTGGGTCCATTTTGCATAAATACGGACAATTAGTACTAAGGTACCCGAAACTGTCAAATTCTCCCAATCAACTTTGAACCTAATGCTGTAGTGATAAAGTTGAAAATCTATTAAAGAAATTTGACAGATTGTAGTAGCTCGATGTGCTGGCGTCTGTACATCATGAAAGTAGTTAGTTAGAGAGTAGTGATGGCCAGTGGTAACGGCCGTGACTTACGAGTTGTAGGTCGTGGGATCGAACCCAAACAGGCACTTTACTTAGTATAAATTACTAGCTTCTGCCCGCGACTTTGTCCGCGTTAAATTTCTTATTCCCCGACCCTTCCCGTCACGTCGAATCGCCTACCCGTGCGATTTTCACCGTTTTTGCAACATTTTTCATTACTGCTCCGCTCTTCTTAGTTGTAGCGTGATGTTATGTAGCCTATAGCCTTTCTCGATAAATAGGCTACCCAACACAAAAAGAATTTTTCAATTCGGATCACTAGTTCCTGAGATTAGCGCGTTCAATCAAACAAACAAACATACAAACAAACAAACAAACTCTTCAGCTTTATAATATTAAGTATAGATTTTCATCGCCACTGCTCTCAAAACGGTGAAGGAAAACATCGTGAGGAAACCGAGATGTCTTAGAACCCAAAATTTGAAGATATGTGACATCTAACAACCCGCACTGGGCCCGCGTGGTGGATTATGGCCCACTCCGTCTCACCGAGAGGAGGCCTGTGTCCCAGCAGTGGGAACATTATAGGCTGCTGATGATGAAACTAGTTTGTACAGAATCATTTCCTGTCATCTATACTATAATACTATAATCTAATATATAAAATTCTCGTGTCACAGTTTTCGTTGCCATATTCCTCCGAAACGGCTTGACCGATTTTGATGAAATTTTTTGTGCTTATCTGGTATCTATGAGAATCGGCCAACATCTATTTTTCATCCCCCTAAATGTTAGGGGTAGTCCACCCCTAAATTTTATTTTTTAGACAAAATTTTTAATTTCAATTTTTTTATGATACAACATACAAAAATACATACAATCCTCAATTTTCACCCTGCTACGATCAACCCTTATTTTTTAATAGCCATTTTAGTAATTTAATCATTTTTCCTCTCCGGTTGAAAACTAATCAATCGTCATTTAATTAGTTATCCCCGCCTAGGAAATTATTTATATGGCAAAACAACGTTTGCCGGGTCAGCTAGTTATATATAAATATATATTATCTAAACTAATATTATAAATGCAAAAGTAAATCTGTCTGTCTGTCTGTCTGTCTGTCTGTCTCGCTTTCCTGCTAAAACTACTGAACCGATTTAAATGAAATTTGGTACACAGATACTTTAGAGCCTGAGAAAGGACATAGGCTACTTTTTATCCCGGTAGTATGTTCCCGCGGGATAATTTCCGACCTCCACGCGGGCGAAGCCGCTGGCAAAAGCTAGTTATATATAATATTATAAAGCTGAAGAGTTTGTTTGTTTGATTGAACGCGCTAATCTCAGGAACTATTAGTCCGAATTGAAAAATTATTTTTGTGTTGGGTAGCCTATTTATCGAGAAAGGCTATAGGCTATATAAAATTACGCTACAACTAAGAGGAGCGGAGCAGTAATGAAAAATGTTGCAAAAACGGGCGAAATTTATTCCTTTTGAGAGTTTCCGTTGCGTGCGCTGCGTAAACGGTTAAAGTAACGCAAAAATCATGTATGACGGAATTGTTCCTTTTAAAAAGTTCTAAAAAAAGTCCGCGAGAGCATATGTCTATCTTTTAAGGTTGACTCACTATAACTCAAAAGCAGCGAGCAGCAACGAAAAATGGACGAAAACTAGCAGGCAAATCGATGCGACGGGAAAGGTCAGGAGAGCAAAAATTTGACGCGGACGAAGTCGCGGGCAGAAGCTAGTCTATCATATAGTTAATTTTTTATCCCATAAATAATTAAAACTACGTAAATTACTGTCATACTTCCGATGTACAGTCAAAACAAACCAAACTGGACGAACTGCCTACTACGCCTCACTATGTTTGCGAGCGTAGTTTTTTTATCTGACCACTATTTTCTCCCTCCATCAGTGTACTTGTCAACGGAGACCGCAAGAGTGTGGAGTCTTAAAATCGAACAGAGTTCCCGCGTGTAGTGAGTACTCAGTGAGTATATTCATATACACTCACTGAGTAAGTGAGTACTAACTACAACTTCAAAATCCTGAAGTTTGAAAAAGTTGTTATTTGTTTTGCAAGTTGTCGACAAAATTTGTGTTTTCCTTGTTTTTATGATATCATCCAGATTTGTGTATCGCTATAAAGGAATTGTTTATAACGAGTTATTAAATTTTAATTTAAAAAAAACCTTTTTTTTCAAACTTCAGGATTTTTTTTCTCGGCAATGACGAAGTAGAGTGCACTCTAGGGTTTGAGTATATGAATACACTCACTGAGTACAACTAAACCCGGAACCTCCGTTCGATTTGAGGACCCCACACTCTTGCCGTCTCCTTGTAAGATAAGAAATATTTTCGAGATATTAATTTACCGTTTTAGGGAGGACCCCACGATCGCAACTACCAGAATCTACAGACCCCAAGTGAGGTCTCCATCCCTGCCCACCCACCTCAATGGGAGTCTAACTATGCTGTGCCTGTGGACCGAAGACCCGAAGACGTAACGTACAGCGTGCCTTGCCAGGGTCCGGCACTCTACTCCACACCGACTCCCAAACACCTGAGGAACACGAAGCAGAAACCATTAGATCCAACATACGCGGTCTTAGAAGTACCAAACGCACGAGGTCAGAAGAACACCTTCAAAGAAACAGACGATCCTAACTACTCCGAAGTGTATGCTAACAGACAAGAACAGTGCTACGCCAAAGTATTGCCAAAAAGTGTGAGGAACAAGGCGGCACAGGATAATAATCCTTATTCCTACGTGACAAACGAACCGGCGTATGCCAACACTGATGAACCTGAGCCGATGTACTGCGAACCTGCCAAAGCTCCGGGTGGAACGTATGCTAATTTAAATAATGCACACTATGCGAACAGTAACGCGCAGGAATACGTGGAGCCCACTTACTGTGAGCCTCAGAAACGGAAGTAGTTCATTATGATTCACTATCAAAACGTGTACTGCTTTACAAATAAATTTGTCTTTTAGACTTTGGAAAATGTTACCTTCGGGAATGTTGAACGAGAAACTAGTTTGTTACAAGATTGTTACAAGGATCTTTTGAAACTTGAATGCCATTGATAGGGCGTTTTTGGTACATATTTGTGAAATTGTCTCTGAAATTATAATAAAAACAAATATAAATTGTGTATGTCAGCTCCGACGCACAACTGGAGTTTACTCCTTACAAAGAATTATAAAATATATAGATAAGTTAACCTAACGTCACGAAACGTAACGGAGACATTTTTATTTTACTCCCCATAAATTTTTATACCCGGGCTTATTTATGAAAATCGATTTAGAAAGGGTAAACTCCAAAAATGTTGGTTCCTATTTTGGCCTAAAAGATCCTTTTATTATAAATCTATGTAGTAATTATAACATTATTAGACCAATTTATGGTAGTGTCAACAATTTACGGTGATTTCCATAGTGAGTTTCCGTAGCCTATAGCTAGTAAGCATTGTAAGGGCGTATGCGCCCGTATAGCGCAAGGAAACCGCTCTACAATCACTCCTAGTGCTTTCTTTTTTTGTGGGTAGTAAATCATCAAATGACGTCTCCCGCTTTAGGTGGAGCAGAAGTGCGTGTCAGACTTTTACTGACTAAAACCCACCCGTGTGCCTTCAGTTGCCTATATGCCAGGGCCACGGCACGGTCTGTCGAACAAATCTCGTGACCCTGGACTCCTAGTGTTGCTTTGTCTAATTAAACAATGCAAAGACACAGTATTATTGCAGTATTACAAAAAAAATAATTTATATTTTTATATTATTAAACTAGCTTTTGCCTGCGACTTCGTCCGTGTAAATGTCGGTTATCGCGGACACAGACGAAGTGGTGGAATAAAAAGTAACCCATGTCCTTTTATGAGGTTCAAACTTACCTCGTACCAAATTTAATCAAAATCCGTTCAGTGGTTTAGCCGTGAAAGCGTAACAGACAGACGGAGTTACTTTCGCATTTATAACATAAGGTATAGATTTATTCTTTGCTATATGTATTAACGTAACTTAATTACTTGTAAGTCCGCTTCATTTTATTTATTTTCTTAATTAAGTTTAGAAAGAAAAGTTGTCATAATTATTATTGTAACTTTACATAAATATACCCAATTTATGAATCCGTTAATACAAGCAGGCACAGATAAGTTAACATTATTTATTAACGTAACTTAATTACTTGCAAGTCTGCTTCATTTAAGTTCTTTTCTTAATGAAGTTTAGAAAGAAAAGTTAAGTTGTCATAATTATTATTGTAACATTACATTAATATACCCAATTTACAAATTCGTTAATACAAGCAGGTACACATAAGTTAATATTAGTTATTAACGTAACTTAATTACTTGCAAGTCTGCTTCATTTTAGTTATTTTCTTAATGAAGTTTAGAAAGAAAAGTTAAGTTGTCATAATTATTATTGTAACATTACATAAATATACCCAATTTATAAAGCCGTTAATACAAGCAGGCACAGATAAGTTAACATTATTTATTAACGTAACTTAATTACTTGCAAGTCTGCTTCATTTTAGTTATTTTCTTAATGAAGTTTAGAAAGAAAAGTTAAGTTGTCATAATTATTATTGTAACATTACATTAATATACCTAATTTATGAATCCGTTAATACAAGCAGGCACAGATAAGTTAACATTATTTATTAACGTAACTTAATTACTTGCAAGTCTGCTTCATTTTAGTTCTTTTCTTAATGAAGTTTAGAAAGAAAAGTTAAGTTATCATAATTATTATTGTAACATTACATTAATATACCCAATTTACAAATTCATTAATACAAGCAGGTACACATAAGTTAATATTAGTTATTAACGTAACTTATTACTTGCAAGTCTGCTTCATTTTAGTTATTTTCTTAATGAAGTTTAGAAAGAAAAGTTAAGTTGTCATAATTATTATTGTAACATTACATAAATATACCCAATTTATAAATCCGTTAATACAAGCAGGCACAGATAAGTTAACATTATTTATTAACGTAACTTAATTACTTGCAAGTCTGCTTCATTTTAGTTATTTTCTTAATGAAGTTTAGAAAGAAAAGTTAAGTTGTCATAATTATTATTGTAAAATTACATTAATATACCCAATTTACAAATTCGTTAATACAAGCAGGTACAGATAAGTTAATATTAGTTATTAACGTAACTTAATTACTTGGAAGTCTGCTTCATTTTATTTATTTTCTTAATGAAGTTTAGAAAGAAAGTTAAATTGTCATCATTATTGTTGTAACGTTACATTAATATACCCAATTTACAAATCCGTTAAAACAAGCAGGTACAGATTAGTTAAAATTATTTTTAAAGAAATTGCGGTTTCACATTTAGCTCGCTTAAAATGGCTATCGATCGTAATGTATTTCGTTTTTGACAGTTGAGCGACGTCCATTGCATTATTTACATCGTTGAGCAGACACATTTTTCAAACCTATTCAGCAATGGATGTCAAAATGATCTCGCTGAGTTATAGTGTAAGGTCAGGTAATTAGTATACGGATATTTAATATTGGACCTAACTTTGAATATACTTAAGTAAATATTTTAGATAAAAGTACCTAACAAGAAAAACTATCTATATTAAATTTTGATTCAGATAAAGGACTTTTTATTTGTAAATATGTAGATTTTTTTATATACAGGAGTAGTTTTGAGGAATAAATGATTACTAAGTAGAGGTGTGCGCCGATTTCATTTTGATCGGCGGCGGCGGGATGTCAAAATTTAGACGGCGGCGGCGGCGTAACCGGCGTGAAATCGGCGTCAGGACTTTTGATTTAGACTTCAGAGAGGAGAAAAGTAATTCAGATTCTGTTACCTTTTATTTTTAGAAAAAACAGCATGTTACATTAATAATACACATAATATCACTTTTTAATCAAAATCTTTGCACGAATTGTAATTATCATGTATAAATATAATTTTATCAATATTATTTGGATGCAATCTGCTACGTTTTGCATTAAGGGTTAATCCTGCTACCGAAAACACTCTCTCACTTGGTGTCGACGTTGCTGGAACACACAAGATAGACTACGCGTATGTGCTTAAATAAGGGAAAGGTAATCTTCGTTCACGCCAGTACTTGAGAAGATCTCCATCAGAAAGATCTCCAGCATCCACTGCCGCGAAGTATTTCCAACATTCTGTTTCAATTGGATTCGTAACAGCATCTGTACTAGAAGACGTGGAAGAATGTTTTTTGGACAATTGAAGCAATAACTGAGGTTCAGATGGACTTTCGATTTTGGGATTATTGGGAATAAGATCTGTTTGCTGTTCAGACTTCGTGCATTTTAGATCGGAACCTTTTAGATTATTCGGGATTTCTCGCGACAAATATGAGACTCTGGTTTGGCCAATTGTTTCTAGGTAAATTATATCAATTTCATGTAGCCCCTGAAACCTAGGATCAAGAAAAGCAGCTGACACAATCATACTATTTAATGGCAAAGATACGCCGATTTCACGCCGGCCCCGTGACCGGCGGCGGCGGCGTGCTTCAGAACCACCGGCGGCGGCGGCGTGGCGGCGTGGCGCACACGCCTATTACTAAGTAGAAAAAATTGTTTACTTCATCATCATCATCATCATTTCAGGTGAACGCCGGGCACTGCTGGACATAGGACCTCCTCCAATTTGGGGAGGGGTTGCCATAATCGCCACGCTTGGCAGGCGGGTTGGCGATTGCAGTACCTACGGTGGTAAATTGCATAGAGAACGCACGGGAAGAAATGGGATGGTGCTACGGAACACTTGTTTGACTTACTTTCTCATGATCCCACTGTCATCACTGGTCCGCACGAAGAGACTTCTTAGCATGTCAGAAATGACGTGACGACATCCATGATCCATGGAACTGAAACTTCACTTAGTGTCCACATATCGTGGCATTGTGGACAGATCTTAGAATTGAATTCATGAAATGGCTGTGTTACATGAAATAGCTAGCTAAAGTTAACCATGTCTTTGACATAATAATGTCAACAGGTCGGTCGACGTTTGGCCATATCATTAATTTAGGATATTCATGGTGTAGTGAAAAATCTATATAAAGAAGTAAATTTTCTTATGCTCTCTAGCAAACAACAAAGACTCTGTCATCCCCTTCGGACCTAACGTTTCTGAGTCAGGGTGTTCCAAGTCCCGAGGAAAACGGTCGACCCTCTCGATCATTTCTTCCTTAAAACTCTGTTATAGTAGGGTTCTGGCTTACAAACTTACAATATATACTAATATTAGGTCTTTTCCTATGAAATTGCCGTTCTGCAGTACTGGCCATTTCAAATCAAAATAATTTTTGTTTGTCTAACTAATTTCTAATTTCAAATTAATTTTATTTTCAAAACATGGAATTCTTTTTCCAAAAGTAGTCATTTGTTTATTGATTAGTGTTACATTTTCATCGCATTTCAATCTTTTTCGTCATCATGGATACGTTAAAAATTCGAGTAATTATGGAATATGAGTACCGTCGTGGTAGCAACGCGGCACAATCGGCACGCAACATCAACGACGACGTTTACGGAGCTAACACTACAAACCAACGCACCACCTGTTACTGGTTTGCTCGCTTCCGTTCTGGAAATTTCGACCTGAAAAAAGAACCTCGCGGTCGTCCGAAGACTTTGGTCGACAATGACGAATTAAAGGCGATTGTGGAAGCTGATGATACACAATCTACGGCTGAATTAGCAGCAGCTTTCGACGTTAGCGTCAAAACAATATTGGTCCATTTGCGTCAAATTGGCAAGGTAAAAAAGCTTGATAAATGGGTGCCCCACGAACTCAATGATCGCCAGCGCGAAGTACGCGTCGAGACGTGCCTTGCACTGCTCAACAGACACATAAATGAAGGAATTTTGAACCGCATTGTTACCTGCGATGAAAAATGGATTCTGTTTGATAACTGCAAGCGGTCAGCAAGTTGGTTGGATCCTGGTTCAGCACCTAAACAATGCCCTAAACGAAAACGTACCCCTAGAAAAGTGATGGTCACTGTTTGGTGGTCTAGCGCCGGTGTGATTCATCACAGCTTCTTACCAAACGGGGTGAGCATTACTGCAGATGTGTACTGTAAAGAACTGAACTCAATGATGGAGAAGCTGGCACATCTCCAACCAGCATTGGTCAATCGCTCGTCTCCGCTGCTCCTGCACGACAACGCGCGAACTCATACTGCACAGCAGACGGTCTCCAAGTTGCAAGAACTGGGGTTGGAAGCTCTCCGTCATCCACCCTACTCACCAGACCTTGCGCCTACAGACTACTACTTTTTCCAGAATTTGGATAACTTCTTGGCGGAAAAAAAATTCAATACACGAGAGGCAGTACAAAATGCCTTTGAAGAATTTGTTGCCCGGGAGGCAACAAATTCTTCAAAGGCATTTTGTACTGCCGCTCCAGCTGATTTTTTTAAAAAGGGCATCAATAAACTGCCATTGCGTTAGCAAAGATGCATTGATTGCATGGGTGATTATTTCGATTAATACAAATAAAAAATACATGAAAAAAATTCGTTTAATTTTTTTCATACAAAACGGCATTTTCATAGGTAAAGACCTATTATCATAAATTATTCCCCTACCAAAAATTGCCTTAAGAAGTATTACTTCAAATAATTATTATAACACTATTTTTAGGGTTCCGTTGCCAAATGGCAAAAAACGGAACCCTTATAGATTCGTCATGTCTGTCTGTCTGTCTGTCCGTCCGTCCGTATGTCACAGCCCCTTTTTTCCGAAACTATAAGAGCTATGCTGTTGAAACTTGGTAAGTAGATGTATTCTGTGAACCGCATTAAGATTTTCACACTAAAATAGAAAAAAAACAATACATTTTGGGGTTCCCCATACATAGAACTGAAACTCAAAAACGGTTTTTTTCATCATACCCATACGTGTGGGGTATCTATGAATAGGTCTTCAAAAATGGTAATGAGGTTTCTATTATAATTTTTTTCTAAACTGAATAGTTTGCGCGAGAGATACTTCCAAAGTGGTAAAATGTGTGTCCCCCCCCCGTAACTTCTAAAATAAGAGAATGATAAAACTAAAAAAAATATATGATGTACATTACCATGTAAACTACCACCGAAAATTGGTTTGAACGAGATCGAGTGAATAGTTTTTTTTAAAACGTCACAAATCGTAAACCGCAATTTACCTTACATTCAATCAACTGAAATATAAAATTAAAAAAAAAAAACTTATTTTTAAACCGAGAATACCTACAGGTTTGTACGGAACCCTCGGTGCGCGAGTCCGACTCGCACTTGGCCGGTTTTTCTTTTGCTAGTGCCGGCCAGTCCTTTTGGTAGGAGACAAGCTCGTCCCGCCATTTCGTCTCGGCCTGTCGCGATGGCGTCGTGAGTTGAGTGGACCCAATCGGTGGTTCTCTTAGTGAATTTGTCATCTGACATGCGGCAGAGAAGTCCCGACATAAACTGACTAATTTTCTGGGTAACGCCCGTTGCCCTGGCTTTGGCGCACAGTATTGTGTTCCTTATGCGGTCTGAAATTCGAACCCCCAGGATACTGCGATCTATGGGTCGCTGGAAAACCCCTAGCTTGGACTCTGATGAAGTGTAAAAACCAGGTTTGAGCACCATATGTGAGAATGGGGAGAATATGTGTTAAAGTTGACTAATGCACAATCGACTACCTAATGCACCATCAAACACCTTTATTCCAAACCATTCTTCCATTCATCCTTTTGCTTCGGGATTCAATCAATCCTTTTGACAAGACTCGCAAGAACTCAGCGAAGCAAGATGGCGCGTGCGCTGCCGCACCGGCAATAAAATATAAATCTACCGTGTTCTAACAAAACCTACCTACGAAGACTTTCAACAATTCTGTGTCAGTGTTAAGTGTCAAATTAGGGACGTCCCTGGACTGTGTATTGTAGTGGTGCCACCGAAAAGCCGTCGACGGTGAAGACGCACCGACGACCTTTTCCCACACACTCAGTTTTCCAAGTGATTGTGCATGACTAAAAGCTCGCCTATGGCGATAGTTCCATCGAAGGGTTTTATTCATCATTAACCATAACAATATGCATAGTCCATAATTCTCCGTTTAAGACATAGTATTTATTAGATCTCCCTTTAGAAGATTTTTCAATGACCTATTGGTCTTCTCGAGGCGCTTTCGGTGCGTCGAGCTACTTTGTCTTATCAGATCTGAAAGGAGTATATTAAAATAAAATAAAAAAAACTGATGATATCAATGACAATGATTTTCCTAACATATTTCGTAATCAATATTGATTATTTTGTCCATGGGTGGCACCGACACGTTTTTTATAGTGTACCATCAGCCTGTTTGCCAAACAATAACATCAAAAAGTTTTTTCAACACTAAAATAAAACAAAGATATACCACTCGTAACATTTATTTGAACTTATAATTATTACGTCCTTTTTTGTCTATTATTTTCTTTTCAAAACACTCCTTTTAAACATTCTTAAAAACACTTACAATATTTTAAGTAAAATTATTTTAATTTATCACAAAGATTATATTTACATAAAGACGTTTAAAAATAAAGGTTTAAATTGTCTACAGAATGTACAGACGGCACATAAAGCTACTACAATCTGTCAAATTTATTTAATAGGTTTTCAAATTTATCGCCAAAGTATTAGGTTCAAGATTGATTGGCAAAATTTGACAGTTTCGGGTAGCTCGATGTGCTGGCGTTTGTACGAGACTGACCACAGAATACAAAGACGCCGCGCCGGTATTATCTAGAGGCGGCATTGTCAATATCTGTCATAGAATTCAATCGTTTCACCGTTTACTCAGAGAACGGCACTAATGTTGCGTAGAAATTGACTGCTTTGAAAGCGTTTTATGACAGAAGTTATAATCACCACGCATTTTATCCGCCGCGAATTTCATTAGTACTTGCCGTTTCTGGACGATGCTGGTGCGGCGATTCAGACTCTCGAGGATCTGAATATCTGTTGATCACCAAGCAGAAGCAGTCCGCCCACAATCGATTATACAGTTTCTTAGTTATTTAATCACATTTTTTTTTTTGTTGTTTTTCTTGTACATAAAAATAAGTCATGACAGCAATAATTTTGGGAACAGGATAAAATATTACAAATCATAAAAGTTTAGAATTGAGCGTATCTCTAGTTTGAAACAAACAGTGAAGTGCTTCATTTTAAATTAGGCGATCTATTCCTTGATATCAAAATTAAATATTTAATCAATAAGAGCAACTGGATTGTTACTATATAAAATACTATAATACTATTTTTTCTTTTTATTATAAAGATGTATAGGTACCTTCTTAATATGCAAGAAAAGGTTAGGTAGTAAGGCTCATTTCTGCTTGCTTTTTTGCTTTTTATACCCTGATGGGCACAATTAAGAATTTGAATATGTTTTGATTAGTTAAGTAAGGCAATTCATTAGAAAATAAAATAAAAACAACAATACTTAATATTTTATTCCAAAATGTCTCGAAAATCTCTCACTTTTGTCTTTATTTACGAACGAACTTCATACACAAAAGTTGACACGATTTTTAGCATTAAAAGCAGAATTTTATCCACATATTCATATTGCTAAAATGGTGTCAAAATTGATGATTGATGGTGTCTTAAATACTTATCAAATTACAAGTTTTATTAAAAAAATATTTTTGTACCAACAATATCTATTCTATCCAAATAACATAATAAGCTCAAATACAAAGAAGCACTTTAATTTATCGATGTCTTTTCAACATTTTTGTGAAAATGAAACAAACAGAAAAACTTCAGCAAAAATAAATAAGACTTTATAAAATAGACTTACGCTAAAATTTGTTCTAAAACAATACTGTAATAATATATCACACTACATATTTGTACAGAGGCCTTTTCAGAAACGAAGGCGTATTAGCCAAAAACTGGATCGCATGGCCAGAAAAATAAAACAAATCTATTAACAGAAAAATAAATTATTCAAAGCCATTTAACATTAATAGTAATATAAGTATGTGTTAAGGATCTTTTGGAAATAACGGCATCTTGCGTTTTTAATACAATTTCACATTACAATGGGGAAGGTCGGTCAAAGCTATTTGTAGATGGCGTCCCTAGATCCCTACGGTCTAATTTATTGTATAATTTGACATTTCGTTCATTAGTTCCACTTCGTGTTCATTCATGAGTTTTCTTTTATTTCACTACTTCGACATCTATAGTGATTTTAACATAAAAAAAATTAGATCATTTCTCATGAAAAGTTACTTAAATATTTTCTCGTGACTCGAAATATTTCCGACATAACTAGCGAATAGCTTTAAGCCACATTCTTCTTATTTTAGGGTCATCTGGAAAATGGTGGACTCCGATTTCGTAATATTTAGTAATACAAAACCGCGATATTTTCGCTAAAATAAAATAAAACTACTGCACACTTTGTGTTGGGAACTATAATCTATTCACGTTAAGAAAATAGTGACTCACCGTTGTCACACAGCATTGCCACGCCCCTTGACCAATTAGATCATAGTAAATTAGAAAGCCGTGTACACCCCATTTGAAGTAAACCCTTCAGACAGTACGGACGCGTCTTTTGTCAATTTACTATGATATCATTGGTCAAGGGGCGTGGCTAAGCTAAGTGACAACAATGAGTCACTATTTTCGTAACACGAATAGATTATAGCTATGATGGCGTCATTTTGACAGTTGCCTTCCCCATGTTTCACAAATATTTACCAACAATGCCAAAAGGTCCTTATAGCACAGTATTTTGTTTCCAAGCCTTTGTGGCCTGAATACAACAGCTTCACGATTTGGTTACCTTATGTCTTTTAATTTCATTAATCTGGAAATCTCGTCCCTGAACATGCATTGGCTTAGCTGGAAGTGTTAAATAATTTCAGACCAAAGCAAAGAAAACTTGCTCAGGTGGAAATTCACAGATGACTGCGCTCTGGAGTATAAATGTGGTGCTATCCCTCAAATAATGGGGCACTTATATCGAGTCCACAGTGTCCCGTTGTGTCTATTCGCTACAAGACTTGATGGAAGCTATTGAAAGTGCTAAGCTCGTAGTCAAACTCTGGTCTCTATATAGATTGCTATCGACACGCTAAGAAAAAGAGGCACTTTATCAAAACGTGTAACGTCTACTTAGATGGACGGATATCCTTTAAAACTTCACCTCTAGAACTAACTCAATCATTAGCATTTCTATAGGACACTCCGTTATGGACCTCTTTGTACAATGAAGAAGCACCTTGTAGAATGAATGTTCTGAAAAGCCAACACACACTAGCAATCTTGCTGATTAGATAGTAGTCATAACCTTTAATTAAATTCTACTTATTATGGATTTAGTTAAATCTTCGTCCATAAAAGGTTTTAACATCACATTAAATACATTTACTTGTCTTTTAACTGATCACTTTTTCATTCATAGAAAAACAGTTCACGCAATTTGGTCGGCCAAAACTATATACAAACATTTAAGCATATGGAACTTGGCCTGAAAGCCCAAGACAAACGGGCAATAATATCTTCATAACGAAAAAAAAATTCTACGTTTCGATTTGATAATGTTGCGAAACGCGAAAGCAAAACATACCGATAATAATCGGTATTTCAGGAAAAAAACAACTTTTTGTTAAATCTAAAAATACTAGTAGTATTTGCATCCCTGTCTTGAAATACGTACATCTCTTTCTAATGCCATTCAAACACACAATGGCATAGCATGAGATAGCCCGAAGCTACAATAAGATGTCCTATCATGATAGGAAAGCCAATTTTAAAGAATTGCACGAAGGTGAACTTGTAGCCATGTTGCTCTGCCACTCCTGCGCACACCACGTTTGCGCTTGCGCCGATTAGTGTGCCATTACCTGAAATAAGGAAGACAATTATAAATAACTACCTTATGCCCGCGGCTTCGCCCTGTGGAGGTTGGAAATTATCCGACGGGAACAGACTACCGGGATGAACAGTGTCCTATGTACTCCTGATCGCAGTTATGGTCTATCTGTGTGCCAAATCTCTTCGAAATCTGTTCAGCCGTTAGTGAAGAAAGGTAGCAGACAGACGTCGAAATTAAAATTTTGTTACGTTTTTGTAATATACAGGTTAGTGTCAAGCGGTATGATTATTTCATCAAATCATTCAATGAGATTAAATGAACTTAGATTATTAATGATTGACGGACTTTGTTCGACTTGACTAGTCAAAACTACGATGACACTGAATGTTGCTTCGAGAAAGGACGAGAAGACGGACAGACGGATTAGTTATACAGTATCCAGCATTCTTTAATGGAAATTACTTTGCAGCCGTCCCATAGGGTGCTTCGTGCGGTATGATGCGAGCTAAGCTCGGAGTTTTTTTGAAGGTTTCTTGGAAGAAAAGTATATAAAATAAATTATCTGGAAAGACAGAGAAATGTAAACGATATAAGCTTGTAGAGTAAGTAAGCTGAAGCAGTAGTGGGCTGGCCATGTTTGTCGAAGGACCGATGACCGATGGAGCAGACGAGTCCTGGAGTGCACACCGCGTATCGGCAAGCGTAGCGTGGGACGCCCCCCGGCTAGATGGACCGACGACTTAAAAGTGGCTGGGACACACTGGATGTGAAAGGTGGAGAATAGAATATTGTGGTGCAGCCTGGGGGCGGCCTATGCTCAGTAGTGGGCCTTGCAAAACGCGTGGACCGCTGGACTGTGCATCCAGTGAGAGGCATATGCCCAGCAGTAGACCGCGACTAGCGCGTGGGGCGGGGGAATGTGCAGCCCGTGGGAGTGCTATGCCCAGTACTGGGCCGCGGCTGGCGCGTAGGGCGGTGGAATGTGCAGCCCGTGAGAGTGCTATGCCCAGTACTGGGCCGCGGCTGGCGCGTAGGGCGGTGGAATGTGCAGCCCGTGGGAGTGCTATGCCCAGTACTGGGCCGCGGCTGGCGCGTAGGGCGGTGGAATGTGCAGCCCGTGAGAGTGCTATGCCCAGTACTGGGCCGCGGCTGGCGCGTGGGGCGGGGGAATGTGCAGCCCGTGGGAGTGCTATGCCCAGTACTGGGCCGCGGCTGGCGCGTAGGGCGGTGGAATGTGCAGCCCGTGAGAGTGCTATGCCCAGTACCGGGCCGCGGCTGGCGCGTAGGGCGGTGGAATGTGCAGCCCGTGGGAGTGCTATGCCCAGTACTGGGCCGCGGCTGGCGCGTAGGGCGGTGGAATGTGCAGCCCGTGAGAGTGCTATGCCCAGTACTGGGCCGCGGCTGGCGCGTAGGGCGGTGGAATGTGCAGCCCGTGAGAGTGCTATGCCCAGTACTGGGCCGCGGCTGGCGCGTAGGGCGGTGGAATGTGCAGCCCGTGAGAGTGCTATGCCCAGTACTGGGCCGCGGCTGGCGCGTAGGGCGGTGGAATGTGCAGCCCGTGGGAGTGCTATGCCCAGTACTGGGCCGCGGCTGGCGCGTAGGGCGGTGGAATGTGCAGCCCGTGAGAGTGCTATGCCCAGTACTGGGCCGCGGCTGGCGCGTAGGGCGGTGGAATGTGCAGCCCGTGGGAGTGCTATGCCCAGTACTGGGCCGCGGCTGGCGCGTAGGGCGGTGGAATGTGCAGCCCGTGGGAGTGCTATGCCCAGTACTGGGCCGCGGCTGGCGCGTAGGGCGGTGGAATGTACAGCCCGTGGGAGTGCTATGCCCAGTACTGGGCCGCGGCTGGCGCGTAGGGCGGTGGAATGTGCAGCCCGTGGGAGTGCTATGCCCAGTACTGGGCCGCGGCTGGCGCGTAGGGCGGTGGAATGTGCAGCCCGTGGGAGTGCTATGCCCAGTACTGGGCCGCGGCTGGCGCGTAGGGCGGTGGAATGTGCAGCCCGTGGGAGTGCTATGCCCAGTACTGGGCCGCGGCTGGCGCGTAGGGCGGTGGAATGTACAGCCCGTGGGAGTGCTATGCCCAGTACTGGGCCGCGGCTGGCGCGTAGGGCGGTGGAATGTGCAGCCCGTGGGAGTGCTATGCCCAGTACTGGGCCGCGGCTGGCGCGTAGGGCAGTGGAATGTGCAGCCCGTGGGAGTGCTATGCCCAGTACTGGGCCGCGGCTGGCGCGTAGGGCGGTGGAATGTACAGCCCGTGGGAGTGCTATGCCCAGTACTGGGCCGCGGCTGGCGCGTAGGGCGGTGGAATGTGCAGCCTGTGGGAGTGCTATGCCCAGTACTGGGCCGCGGCTGGCGCGTAGGGCGGTGGAATGTGCAGCCCGTGGGAGTGCTATGCCCAGTACTGGGCCGCGGCTGGCACGTAGGGCGGTGGAATGTGCAGCCTGTGGGAGTGCTATGCCCAGTACTGGGCCGCGGCTGGCGCGTAGGGCGGTGGAATGTGCAGCCCGTGGGAGTGCTATGCCCAGTACTGGGCCGCGGCTGGCGCGTAGGGCGGTGGAATGTGCAGCCCGTGGGAGTGCTATGCCCAGTACTGGGCCGCGGCTGGCGCGTAGGGCGGTGGAATGTGCAGCCCGTGGGAGTGCTATGCCCAGTACTGGGCCGCGGCTGGCGCGTAGGGCGGTGGAATGTGCAGCCTGTGGGAGTGCTATGCCCAGTACTGGGCCGCGGCTGGCGCGTAGGGCGGTGGAATGTGCAGCCTGTGGGAGTGCTTTGCCCAGTACTGGGCCGCGGCTGGCGCGTAGGGCGGTGGAATGTGCAGCCCGTGGGAGTGCTATGCCCAGTACTGGGCCGCGGCTGGCGCGTAGGGCGGTGGAATGTGCAGCCCGTGGGAGTGCTATGCCCAGTACTGGGCCGCGGCTGGCGCGTAGGGCGGTGGAATGTGCAGCCTGTGGGAGTGCTATGCCCAGTACTGGGCCGCGGCTGGCGCGTAGGGCGGTGGAATGTGCAGCCTGTGAGAGACATATGCCCAGCAGTGGGCCGCGCCAGGCGCATGGGTCGGGGGACTGTGCAGCCTGTGTGAGACATACGCGTAGGCACACTGACCTCCAAGATCAAAATCAAAAGTCATTTATTCAAATTAGGCTGAGTATCAGCACTTTTCGAACGTCAAAATTACATAAGACAGTTCCATAAAAGCCCGTTCTTCACCACTTCCTAGTGCTTTAGCTGGGAAGAAAAAGTGGCGATTGACTTCCTCGTTGTTCTAGTGGTAGCAAGCGCTACTGCTGAGCATGAGGTCCTGGTTTCGATTCCCAGGTCGGGCAAAGTGTTATTGGGTTTTTTCATCTGGAATTTCTCAGTAGCAGCCCGGAGTCTGGATTTGCGCCCGGTTGATGGCAATAGGCTCGCCCCCTATTACATGGGACTTGAACATAACAGGCGAAATGTGGGTGTACTTGTACACCTCTCCCCAACCCTTCGGGGAAACAGGGCGTGATGTTATAAATAAATATCTTAGGACAACCAACACACCGTCATCTGATCCCAAACTAGGCAGAGCCTGTACTATGGCAACCAGACAACTGATCATCATTTCAGCTGTAAGACGTCCAATGCTGGACTTGGGCCTCCCCTAATTTGGGAGGCTTTGCCATAATCGCCACGTTTGGCAGGCGGATTGGCGATCGCAGTATTGTGGTAAAATGCATAGAGAACGCTGCTGCCCATTCTCTAGTAAGTCCCTTAGTCGCCTCTTACGACACCCACGGGAAAAAATGGGATGGTGTTATTCTTTACGTCCGGCACCACACGGTACGATAAACATACTTAAATATATATTTCTAAATACATAAATATCATAGATAAATTACACTCAGACACAGAACAAATGATTGTGCTCATCACACAAAGATTTGTTCTGGGTAGGACCTTGGTCTTTGCAGTCAGGGTCACTAACCACTAGACTAACAGGCCAGTCTATGTAATGTTAAGAAGTGTCGCCACAAACCTCCGAGACAGGCCCCGAAGGCGAGCGCCCAGATGAGCGGCGCCATGGGCAGGCCGAGCGCGGGGTTGTTGCCCAGTGACGTCACCACGCGCACCATCATCGTCGTCAGCGGGATGTTGTCCACGAACGCTGACGTCACGCCCGACACCTGCCGGTATGGAGAAATTCCTGTTCATTTATGTCAAAAAACTTTTTAACAATAAATTAAACCGCCGAAAAACTGAAAAGCATAAAATAATAAACCTTAAAATTTATGAGTCGGCGCTTTGAGTGATCATTGTTCATTGATTTTTCAGCGCCGACTCAAAATTTTAAGGTTTATTATTTTATGCTTTTCAGTTTTTCGGCGGTTTAATTTTTTGTTAAAAAGTTTTTATTTTATAATTTTTGTGGCTTTAATGTACTTATAATACGTGGCAAGGTATACCCTATCCAACAAAAAAAGAATTATCAAAATCGGACTACTCTGTATAAAGTTATGCGTGGTTATACATTACAATCAGTGAGTGAACAATCAATCATCCCCTGTTTTCCGACCGGTTCGATTTTGTTTTCCAAATTTATATGGGACCACCTTGGGAGTATTGTAACAATCGGACCACTATGTAAAAAGTCATTAGTGGTCATACATAAAAAAAAATAAAAAAATATACGCGTCGATATGAGAACCTTCGTCGGTTGAAAATACAGGTCGTCAGAAGCTCGAAAGTCTGACAACCAGTTTTACCAAGGTGTATCGTATTACCCAGTAACTGGGTTGTGGAGGTCAGATAGGCAGTCGCTCCATGTAAAATACTGGTGTTCAGCTGCTTCTGGTTAGACTGGAAGCCGACCCCAATATAGTTGGGAAAAGGCTAGGCAGATGATGATCATGATTATATCAAGAATACAAATAGTTTTAACTAGTGTTGTGCCGTATCCGTGGATATCCGAGGGAGAAGAAAGATCCGTATCCGTTACTTTTTTGTCCCATCTTTTATCTTATTAATTTTCAATACTGAGATGAATTCTATGTAGCAATGAAAAACCATTAAATTCCATTCAGATTATTTTTTATTTCTTATATTTAAATATTTAGTGACTAAACTATAAACAAAACAAAAGAAAGACCCGCACAATGCAAGTCGCTACAAGTCGTATCAAGCAAAGCGTCAAGTGGGATCGTCCTCGATTGAGTACGAAAGTTGACGTCAAATATCCGTATTCGGATATAAATTTTTAGCAATCCGGCACACCACTACTTTTAACCAGTTTACTTTAAAAAAATTAAGGAACTCTGCCCTAAACAAATTTCGCCTAATAAATGAATCAAAATGATTTTTTTTATTTATATTTTTCTAAATTTTTTATTGAACTATGTTATGCAAGCTGGGAGTGTTGCCGTAATGTCAACCCCACATTGTATATTAGAGATTAAATTTATTGGATTACGCAGTAGAATGAAAACACATCTATTAGCGCTACATACCCATAGCATGAGAAGAATAGATACAGCCAATCGCGCACTCTCATCCACCTTCAGAATAATGCCTTCCGTGAGTCCTCCGATGAATTCAATCAGACCCAGTTTGGATAAAGCCTGGAATGAGGAGAGGACTATAAATAAAATAATACTACACAACATATTCTATTGCTATCTATACAGTCATAACAATTATTACATAAATGAAATAGAAAGGACGATTCCAACATCATACGTCTAGATTTAAGGCTTTGAAGTTTATAGGTATTCAGTAAGTTGCTGTAAGATACATACGTATGAAAAACAAAAAAAAAAAATTGCGTTGTACTTTTTCTATAATATTAGAATATTTTTCAGAGAAGGGATTGCACACCGGGCAGCGTTCTTCACAGACCTGACCAAAGTTTTAAATAGGTATAAATAAGTGCCCGGGCGTATAAATTCCTGGGCCAATCACAAAACCGTACATACGAAAAGCATTTGTTCACAATTTTAGTAACATGAGCATCAAGATGGGGCCTCTCACAAAACACTGTTTCTCTTGTCAGATTTACATTGTTCAATGTATATGCATGTTTTATTACGTTCTTATTTTTAGTAAAACTAAAGCAATGGCATTTGGCTATGTTCAACTTAAGTTTACTTTTTACACAATATGCAGAGAATCTGTTTAAATCTTCCTGCAAAAGTTTAAAGATTTATGAGTCGTCTGCGTGTAATAATAATTTAGAATTATGAAAACACGTACCTATATCATTAATAAACATAATAAACAAAAGAGGACCCAGTTTAGAGCCCTGAGGAACACCGGAAGTAACATTTAGGGTAGCAGAATTAAAACCGTTTATAACAACTCTATGAGATCTGTTAAAAACGTACATATGAAGAGAACCATCTCAGTAGGTCGCCACGTATGCCATTAAAAGCAATTTTACTCAAGAGCCATTGATGGTCCGCTTTGTCAAAGGCCTTTTGGAAATCCGTGTGTATAGTATCAACTCAGACATGAGAGTCCATACTGTTAAATCAACAACAAAAGTCAACAAAAGTTAAAATATAGGGTTTTTCATTTCTATTTACCTCCATAAGCACGAAGAGTGCTGCGAAGAAGAGCAGCGTGGACCACTCGATCCTGTGCAGCACCGGCTCCAGGTCCTCGCGGTCTGCCAGCGTCAGTAGAAGTAGGGCGCCCAGCAGAGCCGTCCAGCCCAGGGACACGCGGTCTGCGAGTGAAGATTAGGGTAGTCTGAACATCGGAAGCTTCTCATAGACTTATTTAAGGTAACAATTGACATGAAGTATATATGCTACGTTTTTGTATATATCATAAGCTTTTAACTAGACGTTCATCATGAACATCATACAGTACAACAAATCTCAGAGGTTCAATTATCGTGCCATGAAGTAATCCAAGTTTGTATTTTGTTAATATCCAGAAAATTAAACATGGTTGGTGTAATAACTAATCTATCATCATCATCAGTTCAGCCGAACGACGTCCACTGCTGGATATAGGTCTTCCCCAATTTAGGGGGTTATGCCATAATCGCCTCGCTTGGAAGGCTGGTTGACGATCGCAGTATGGTGGTAAAATGGAAAGAAAATGCTGCTGCCCATTATGTAGTAAGTCCTTTAATCGCCTTCTACGACACCCACGGTAAGAAATGGGATGGTGCTATTCTTTACGTCCACACGGAACTAACCTTGAAAACTTTGTTAACCTTTTTTACGAAAATTACGCCGACGGAGGGGCATAAAATTTGGCACTGTTAAAGTTTATATGGAGAAGGAGTGTAGACAGCCATGATGGTTGAATTTCGACCAGTGGGCGATCAAGATATGTCAAGAAGTATAAAACAGCACAAAACACAAAAAAAAAAAGAAATTGTTATATTGATAAACCACTTACTGAACTCAGGTATAGAGTGTAGGAAGAACACGAGGACCACGAATGTGATGGCTACAGTACACTTGATCAGCAACACCTTGTCTCGAATCTTGTACTGTAAAAGAGACATAAAGCAGTTAGTGAAACAATTATTAGAAGAGAGCCATCAACACTAGAAAATAATCAATTTCTTAATTCTATTCGGGCTGGGATCCTGGAAAGGAAACTTCTGGCAAAATGAGAATTTTCTAATAACCCCTCACTACATTTCCCGTTTGGGGGACGTAGTCGTGGTGGAGATAACGAAAGACTGACAACTAGTCTTACAAAGGGGTATCATATTACCCAGTAACTGGGTTGTGGAGGTCAGATAGGCAGTCGCTTCATGTAAATTACTGGTACTCAACTGGATTCGATTAGCCTGAAAGCCGATTCCAACATTTTTGGGCAAGGGCTAAGCAGATGATGAGACTTGAGATTTGATATGGATAATACAATTTACGAGTGCGCGTCAAGTAGCTCATATGACATAGTAATACAATACAATACAATCCTTTATTTCAAGCAACTACGGCCCATTAAAACACAATACATAAATAAGCATAAAAACAGAGGTGAGGTGAGAATCCTGCCAGGGTCGCGAGATTGTTCGAAAGAGACACCGTGACCCTAGCACATGGGCAACTGAAGGAACTGGGGGTTTTAGTCAGTAAAAGTCTTACACGCCCTCCCACTTCGCCCAAGAGCGGGAGACATCATTTCATGATTTCACACCTTCAAAAAAAAAAGTGAGGTGAATTAGGTATCAAGAATTACATATGCGTGTTCGTGAAATGAAACCTTCCCGCTCTGGATGGAGCGGGAGGGCGTTTCAGACTTTAACTGACTAAAACCCACCCGTGTTCCTTCATTTGCCTATGCCACGGTAACTCTTCCAAACAATTCCGTGACCCTGGCAGGAAATTAAACCGCTGTAACACAAATCTTAGTATGTTCACCTTGTCCTTCATATCACCCAACATTTCCTCGAAGCAGTCCTTCCGGCAGGCTCTGATCTTCGTCTCCTTCACCAACGCTTCAAGCTTCACCGACAGTTTTTTGACCTTCCTCTCCAGTCGGTCTCTGACCACCTGCTCATCTCTGCTCAGATGAGGGAGAGAGTCGGCGGCTCGACGCCATATTGAAATCTGATGACGAAGATCTGAAGGAAACAAAACGTTAGATAGGTTATCAAATGATTTGAGTTGCATGAATAAAACAATGTGCAAAAGTTACCACTTCGTCAGTCAAGCGTGTTTATGGCAATTTGTCCATCGAATTTTGAAAGAAACTAAGAAGTCATTGTGAAATAAGTAGTAGATGCATCTAAATTTTTGGGTTCCGCAGCAAAATGGTAAAAAAAGAGCCTTTGTCACTCAGTCTGTCTGACGGCTGTCTGTCACAGCTGGATATCTCAAGAACTACTAATGTTCTCAACTTGAAATTTTGAATAGTTTTAGATGACTTTGGCTCAACTATTTTGAATTAGTATAAGAAAGAAATTTAAAATATACAAGTTTTTAACCAGTGCGCAAATTTTAACAAATTAAACTTAAACGAGTTATAATAACCATGCAATTTTTACTTTGATATATCTTAGTACAAAAAAATTAAGTTATCCTTAACGAAAGATGTTTATTTTGAAACTGGCTTTTATGGTAACAACGACCAAGTGTAGCTACAAGTACCTACCAGTTCGAGCGATCAAAATTCTAAGAAGTTCGAAGTACCTACGCGGCGGCGAAGGTAAACGACCTATTCCTATTGTCGATATCATATAACGAAATATGTAACCAAAAAAAAATTAAAATTTTTTTTTTAAAAAATAATTGAAATGTGTTCTGTAACGGATACAGAACCACAAAAAAAAAAAAAAATTTCGCACTGTTTAAAAACATTTCCTGTATTTACCTTGTATATCTCTAGGTACGTTAAGTCTCAGTTTATCGGTGTCCCTGTAGATGTACCGGAATTGGAAGTAGGTCTGAACGCACACCATTAGGATGCCGAATGTCATATGTAGAGTGAAGTTCGTGAAATTAATACCCTGGAAAGGAAAGGAAACAGTAAAGATGTTGAATGAAGAAGTAGAACTTATTTGTTATACGAAAGAAGACCTTGAAATTTTCTTTAAGCTAGCTTTTAATGACGGAGCTAACTACGTTTGTGATTTCTATAATAGTAGAATATACTTTTATATAAATGACAAACGTGTTTTATACGTTGTAAAGAATATTTACAACATATAAATATCTTTGTACCACACTATATAACGAGCGTAAACCCCTGACGAAGCTCAACAACTTAACGTATAGACGCCAGCATAAAAAGTTACATCTTTTATAGGTTTTCAACTTTATCGCTACAGTATTAGGTTCAAGATTGATTGGGAAAATTTGACAGTTTCGGGTAGCTTGATGTGCTGGCGTCTGTACATCGTACTCTCGTACCTTAACGAACATCAACAGCTAACAAGTGTTACTAAATCATGACTGAGAGTCACTTGTACTTTCTGTTATTGTGATAATGTTTTTGTACCAGAATAAGTCCAGTACAAAAAATTCGAACCCAGGGCCTTCTGCAGTATGCCTGCGACCAAAAAGGGAATCAACGATAATGAGAATAAATGCCGTTTTAAATTACAGACACACGAGAAATATCAACTTAGACCAACCCAGGTAGGATTTGTAACGCACCAGCGATACCCTTTGTCATGAGGATGGCCATACACTCTACTCTTACTTACCACTCAATTATATAAATTTTTATACTTACAGATTGTATGACCGCCTTGTTGGAGGCTATGATGACGTTGGGGGGGTCACCGACCGGCGTCACAGTGCCCCCTATGTTGCTGAACAGCACCATGGACATCAGCACTGGTATGGGGTCCAGATCCATCACCTCACATAACCTGGTTATCAGAAACGTTAGATAATCAAACCCAAAACCTTATATAATGAAAATTATCGTAGTTTATCATTTCTGGCCTCGTTGTCGTAATATTTATTATTATTATATACCTACTATTTTTTACAAGATTTTTTTTAACCAGTGTGCAAATTTTTTTGGTTGCTCAGTATCAGTAATAGAACACATTTCAATTATTTTTTCAATACTTTTTTTTAAATTTTTATCCGACCTTAAATCAGTAAACTGTGGACACCGTACATATTTCGTAATACGATATCGAAATAGTAATAGGTCAGTAACCGCGCGCCGGCGTAGATACTTTCTTAGAATTTCTTAGAATTTTGATCGATCGAACAGCTGTAGGTACTAGTAGCTACGCGCGGTCGTTCACCTTCGTCACCGCGCCGGTGCCGCGAGCAAGTTACCATAAAAACCAGTTTTAAAATAAACATCTTTCGTTAACGATAACTTAATTTTTTTGTACTAAGATATATCAAATTAAAATTGCACGGATATTATAACTCGTTTTAGTTTAATTTGCGCACTGGTTAAAAACTTATCCTGTATGAAAAAATAAATTTTGAGTCGGCGCTGAAAAATCAATGAACAAAGATCACTCAAAGCGCCGACTCAAAATTTTAAGGTTTATTATTTTTTGCTTTTCAGTTTTTTCGGTGGTTTAAATTTTTGTTAAAAAGTTTTAATTTTATCATTTTTTGGGGCTTTAATGTACTAATAATACTTGGCAAGGTATACCCTATCCAATAAAAAAATAATTATCAAAATAGGACTACTCTGTATAAAGTTATGCGTAGTTAAGCATTACAATCAGTGAGTGAACAATCAAACATTCCCTGTTTTTCGACCCTTAGCGTTCGATTTTGTTTTTCAAATTTATATGGGACCACCTTCGGAGTATACCCTTTCCAATAAAAAAATAATAATCACAATAGAACTACTATGTAAAAAGTTATGCGTGGTCATAGATAAAAAACCAAAAAAAAAATAAACGCGTCGAATTGATAACCTCCTCCGTTTTTTTTCGTCGGTTAAAAATCGAAGGTTTTATTTGCATAAGATTTAAAATACATAGATACACCTGGAGTTGTAAAATAATACATTAAGTATTTAAAAGTGTCAATTTATCCGTTTTGGGCAAGTAAAGCGGGCGAATTGACTGAGAAGCCAAATTTTAAATACGTTTCTAGTCACTTTTGGAGTCTTCACGGTTATCATTAACATTATACATTTTTCTTTTGTGTTTAGTTTTCGTGCGTCACAGCGAAGTAAATGATTATACTTTATTTCTGTCTTTTAAAGTATCGTCATCATCATTTCAGCCGAAAGACGTCCACTGCTGGACATAGGCCTCACCCAATTTTGAGAGGTTGCCATAATCGCCCCGCTTGGCAGGCGGGTTGGCGATCGCAGTATGGTGGTAAAATAAATAGAGAACGCTGCTACCCATTCTCAAGTAAGTCCCTTAGTCGCTTCTTACGGCACCAAAACGGGGAGAAATGGAATGATGCTATTCTTTACGTCCAGCACCACACGGTACATTTTGAAAGTATGCCTAGTAAATTTACCTGATAGTAACCGGGGTCATGAGCAGTACGGTTGTCACGTTGTCCAAGAAGGTAGATATGATAGCCGTGATAGCGCTCAGGAGTGTTATCAGGGGCCAGATCTTGCCTTTTGTCACCTGAAATTGATAAGATTTTCATCTCTATAAATCTTAATATTGCAAATGGTGGCAGGTCGCGGGTAGGGTTGCCACCTTTTTTTCTTGCAATTAAAGTACATTCATTGTTTATCTATAAATCTTAATATTGCAAATGGTGGCAGGTCGCGGGTAGGGTTGCCACCTTTTTTTCTTGCAATTAAAGTACATTCATTGTTTATTATAGGTAAGAAAAAAAAGTAGGTACATAGTATAAAAATAAAGTATTATTTATTTGGCTTTATTATTATATTCAAAAACATATTTTTTTATTGCTTTTTGCAGTTTGTCTCACATAAATTTCGTTTCACGAAAAAGTACTGACGACTAAACTTTTCAAAATCCCAAAGAAATCAAATCTTGCAAAATAAAGTATTTTCGTGTACTTTATTGTTCTCATAAAGTATAGTACCTGGATGCCCGGTATTTTTTTTTTTTTGGTAAATTGTGTTTTCTTAGAAATTATATTTAAATACAAATTACATTTTGTTACTTTTCTTCCAATAAAAAAAAAAACATAAGTTTGTGTTTAAGTTGATTATCGATATAATTGTTTATTGAAAACACGAATAAAACGACATTTTCTAAAAATTAATCCTAGCTAGATCGATTTATCGCCCCAGAAACGCCCTGTATACTGAATTTCATGTAAATCGTTGGAGCCGTTTCTGAGATTCAGATTATATATATATACAAGAATTGCTCGTTTAAAGATAGTAGAATTATGTGCAGTAACGTACAATAATTTATTATAAAGTACGGGTGGCAACCCTAGTCGCGGGAACAATTTGCGAGTCTCGCATTCACCTTAAATTTAACATCTCAGTGGTCAGACCTGCTGTATTGTGTGGGTCAGAATGTTGGGCCACAAAAGAGATGGACAGATGTCTGTCTGTGTGATAAATAGTCAGCCTATAATATTCCCACTGCTGGGACACAGGCCTCCCCTCGAAGAGAAGGAGTGGTACGTTATCAACCACGCGACCCCAGTGCCGGTTGGTAGATGTCACATGTCATCGATTTTTTTTGCTTCTAAGAAGTTTCCTCACGATGTTTTCCTTCACCGTTTTAAGAGCAGTGGTGATGAAATCTATACTAATATTATAAAGCTGAAGAGTTTGTTTGTTTGTTTGTTTGTTTGTTTGTTTGATTGAACGCGCTGATCTCAGGAACTACTGGTCCGAATTGAAAAATTCTTTTTGTGTTGGGTAGCCTATTTATCGAGGGAGGCTATAGGCTATATAACATCACGCTACAACTAAGAGGAGCGGAGCAGTAATGAAAAATGTTGCAAAAACGGGGAAAATTTATTCCTTTTGAGAGTTTCCGTTGCGTGCGCTGCGTAAACGGTTAAAGTAACGCAAAAATTATGTATGACGGAATTGTTCCTTTGAAAAAGTTCTAAAAAAAAGTCCGCGAGAGCATATGTCTATCTTTTAAGGTTGACTCACTATAACTCAAAAGGAGCGCGCAGCAACACTAGCAGGCAAATCGATGCGACGGGAAGGGTCAGAGGAGCAAAAATTTGACGCGGACGAAGTCGCGGGCAGAAGCTAGTTATTACATAAAGTAAAGCGCCTGCTTGGGTTCGAACCCACGACCTACAACTCGTAAGTCGCTCTTAAACTCAAGGGGAAGATATCAATGGTCAGACCTGCTGTCTGAATAAATCAGATTTCTACCTGCATACTTTTTTTTCAATGCAGTTTTTAGGGTTCCGTAGCCAAATGGCAAAAACGGAACCCTTATAGATTCGTCATGTCTGTCTGTCTGTCCGTCCGTATGTCACAGCCACTTTTTTCCGAAACTATAAGAGCTATGCAGTTGAAACTTGGCAAGTAGATTATGAGTATTCTTTGAACCGCATTAAGATTTTCACACAAAAGAGAAAAAAAAACAATAAATTTTGGGGTAAAACTGAAATTCAAATTTTTTTTTTTCATCAAACCCATACGTGTGGGTTATCTATGGATAGGTCTTCAAAAATGATATTGAGGTTTCTAATATAATTTTTTCTAAACTGAATAGTTTGCGCGAGAGACACTTCCAAAGTGGTAAAATGTGTCCCCCGCCCCGTAACTTCTAAAATAAGAGAATGATAAAACTAAAAAAAATATATGATGTACATTACCACGTAAACTTCCACCGAAAATTGGTTCGAACGAGATCCAGTAAGTAGTTTTTTTAATACGTCATAAATCGTAAAACGCAATTTACCTTTAATTCAATCAACTCAAATATAAAATTTAAAAAAAAAACATTTAATTTCATAAACATAAACCTTATGCATAAACCGTGAATACAGGTTTGTAAGGAACCCTCGGTGCGGCAATCCGACTCGCACTTGGCCAGTTTTTATTTTTCTTACATCTCCGTATGAACTATAATATCTAAGGACAGTATAAACAAGCCCTGTTCAGGTCATTTCTATTCAAACACAATTACTCATTAAAAGGAATTGACAACTAACACATTCACTTGTATTTAAGTTTCACTGTAGAAGATCATCTTTTAGGTAATTTAAAATTGTAATTTCAGGTTTAAGAAGAACTTTATTAGGATCAAGTTCTTCTAACTTAACAGACAGCTGTGCTACTGAGGAGTTTGTTGCGCCACTTCTACTTCCCAGCTAAAGCACTAGGAACTGGTGAAGTGCGGGCGTTTTCGGGGACTGTCTTGTGTAATTTTGACGTCCAAAAAGTGGTGACTCACAGCCTACTTTTAATCATTTAATCAAATTAAAGTACTAAATATGTAAGTGCCAGTACGAATCCACAACCAAACACGTACTTTTCTAATTCATTTGTTTACATTTTTATCAGATACCTTTGGAACAGATTATTTCTACAACATTGTACCATATGCGTCACGTAAATATTATCTTATCTTCGCGTTAATGATCATTACTTTAACATCTTAATACGGCACACGTGGGCGGAAGACGCGAGATAGATGTTGCAAATAAAATATTGACATTGTGTTCAAAAGTTTGACGTGACATACAAAACCGGTGTCGTTTTAATCGTGTTGTAATTAATAAAACGTTTCGTTAAAATCACTGACAAATGATTACACTGACTGGACAGGGCCTGCAGTCTCGACATAGAAAGCAACGCTGTCGCAAACTACCGATCGCTAAATAAAAACGAAATAAATAATAATACTTAAGTATATTATTTTCTATTGTGTTTCGAATTTTGTGACGTATGTCAGCGTAGTTTACGAAGACAGTTTTGTTGCTGGCCTGGTAATCTTGGCAAGGATACTGGCACAAATTTATGAAATTATTGTATTGTCATCATTCAGTCCTTAATAGGTCTACAAAATTTAAATGAAATCTGACGTTTAACCTCTAAGTCCCTGAGATACCACATTTGGTATAGACACAATGGTTTTTAATTGTGTCTGTAATTAAGGTAATTGACTGGTTAAAGTGGGTCAAAATCAAGTCCAAAGGAGTCGGTTACATACTTACAAACATACATACGTACAGGTGAAGCTAATAAAAGCGTGTTAAAAATCGGCTTGCCGTAACGATGCAAGCAACAAATGTAAGTTTCTACGTTTGAGATGCGGAGCAAAGTCATACATAACCTTGAAGAAAACGATGTCGGCTGGTGAAGAGCGTATTCATAGTTTGTTTTAAAATGTAACGATATTTTGTATTCTCGACACTCAAAGTTATTGATTTTCATCTGTATTTTGGTGTAGGTACACTCAAACCCGATAACGAATCCTGATACCGATCGTTATAAAACTATAAAGAAAGAGGGGACTTGGGTAAGGCCATCGGCCGCTTTACATCATGGATAAGTATATTTATAAAAATGTGAAATACGAAATACACGTAGACGGAGGCGCGAGCAACAACTAGTTACTAATAAAGACAGAATGAAATGTTTATTTACGTACGTAGATCTTAGAAGACACTTTTACACGTCAATATTTTTGGGTCAAAATTTTAAAAACTAGATGGCGCCACCTGACTTTCCTGAAAAGAAACGCCAAAACAAACTCAGAGATCATGATCTCGTTTAAATTCCAAACATTATATTATTCGAATTTTATGTGAATCTAACAATGCAGGCGCATGTCTGGAAGAGCCTTTTGAAGAAAGAGTCATTGCAGATTTGAGTTGACCTGCCCAAAAGACGGCATGTGTGTATCAGTCATCGTGTAGCTCAACCCTATATTAGGGAGCTCAACGACCCGTCACAAGGCGCAACCAGATCTATGTGGGAAACTCGCTCTGGGCGGAGCTGGAGGGTGTGTAAGACTATTACTAACTAAAACCCACCCGTGTTCCTTTAGTTGCCTGTGCCAGGGCTACGGTAATTTTTTCGAACAAATTCGAGACCCGGCAGGCCACTGCCTGTAAAAATTGAAGGACCCATTCAATTTTTGCTGACATCTCTTTAAGGCGTGCGTGGAACACAACGCGCCGTCGACCCCGGCTTGGTCCTTACCGCAACCCCGCGCCTACGGTAGCCGGGAGTCCGCTATGGACTCCAGACGCCATGCACAAAATACTCAAAAGCGCCAAACAGTTATGTTTTAAAGGCATGACAATATGGTTGCAGTCGACTAGCATCATCATGTTTTACATAATATTAACAAATTGGACGAATCTCCAAGTCCTATGACGTCATGGATAAATGTTATTCACACCAAATTAAAAACTCATTATAGGAAATCGATTGATTGAGTTTTGATTAAGATAAGTTTTCTATACAAACTAAAGTGCCTGTAATTGGGTTATTTGAAATAAATGCTTTGAGTTTGTTCCGTTTTTCCCTTTTGAGGTATGTAACCCAAAAATTAAGTTAGTCAAATTTTAAGTGTTTCAAACAGATTTTTCGGTTTGACTCATACAGTATTCAGCCTTATAATAATAATACGTCAAATTTTGTAAATTTACAAAATTTGTCATCTTTGTCAGTCATAACACTCACTTTGTTAACTCATTAACCATCGTATCATATCAACGTTTGAGTATTTCGACTAATCTCAAATCTTTTTACGCTACAAATAAGCAAAAACAACAAAGCGCGTCAAGCGTTGCTAAAAACATCTTGGCTTACTATCACCACCTAGACTTACTATCACCATTTAGGCTTACTATCACCACCTAGACTTACTATCACCATTTAGACTTACTACTACGGCTGTCGCTGAAAACCAGCGTTGGGGCTCTTTCTCGCATAGGGTGGCAACATTATGCTGATGCTAACTGGCCGTTTTGTGTGGATGTGACGCATGTTTTCTCCCAGTTTTTTTTTAAAGATTTTGGTTGTGTTTCTTCTTTTTATGCGTCACGTTTACCGCAAATAAACGTATTTTCTTTCTTTCTTTACAATCACCACCTAGGCTTACTATCACCACTTAGGCTTACTATCGCCATCTAGGCTTACTATCACCACCCCAAATGCACATACCTCAAAAGTGAAGACAGCGAGAAAATCGAACAGTCCAGTCTCCGCCATGATGGCAACAAGCAGCATCATGCTGAACAGCAGCAGCAGCGTCTCCACATCCAGCCAGGAGATCAGCTCCGGCAGTGAGGGTCTCTCGCCGGCTAGGGCCAGGATTGCTAGAGATGCGGTGGATATCAGGACTGCTGCCATCGTGCGGTTTATTACCTGGGGGGAAAGTGGTGATTAATGAAGGATTTTAAAAGCCATTATAAGTGGTCAATTATTTTTCGCTAGTCATTTAATTTAAATAGTGGTAAGTACCATGCGGGCCGAGTTGGTAAATGGGTCGTTCTACTTTTTTACCGACAGCGGTCTGTCCTTCGTCTTGTTATGGCATCTCGTTGGAGTATTAATATTTACGGTATTTTAATTTGGTTCAAATAAACGTCCATATTTTTCTAATCTATTAATATTATGTCATTTTTTTTTGTTTTCTAACCAGCATATTTAATACGTCTTTTTCCCATATAATGCCGTGACAGAGTGGCGAAATGTGGTCTCCACAGAAAAAGGCTACTCTGTCAATTTTTTTCTAAAACAATCATTTTTTTTTAATACTAGCCGGCAAGCAAATTTTAATTACTCCTAATGATAACACAGATGCATTTTTTTAAATCCCACATAGAAACCACAATTATGAATAATTCAAAAACCAAAAAACAGAAAAACTTCGTTTCACTGGCGGTAAATAAGAAGATCGACCCAAATGGCAAATGTCTTCGAATTTTTGGTTCTAGGATATGCCGGTTTTCTTCACCGTTTTAAGAGCAGTGGTGATGAAATTATTTAAAACGCCTGCCTGTAACAGTTATAGTCACAATTCTAACCTAACCAGGGGGCTTACTCTTCAACTTAATTTTAATAATACAATTCCAATGTTAATTTTGCATACACGTGATTCGGTACTCTCGAAAACAATAGTGTCAACATTGGAACAACAACAACGCCCGATCCCGATTCCACTTAGTTCTCCAAAATGGACACCCAATTTTAACACATTTTGGCGCTAGCGTCGAACTCAAGAATACGAAACGTCAAAATTCCAATGTCAATCGATCGGAATTAAAATGAAGAGTAAGCACCGTTTGGTTAGGTTAGATCTGTGACCATGGGCGTACCCAGGGGGGGGGGGGCAGAGGGGGGCAGCTGCCCCCCCTGGAGTTTGTTAACATCCCTACTAACTATCTACTTCTGTCGATAAAATTAAGAAAAATAACTTTTTGCTATTTGTAATACAATATATACCTAACTTTTAAAATAGATCATTTAGGCAAGCGTATTTTTTAAGTTTTATAAACCATTATTTATTTTCTATTTTTAGGGTGTTTCGTATTTTGTGACGTATGTCAGAGTAGTTTTCTAAGACGGTTTTTTGGCTATCCTGGTATGCCCGGCAAGAATGATTGCACAAATTTATAAAATTATTGTGTTGTCATCGGTTCTTGATAAGTAAGCCAAATTTTGAGTTAATCCGACGTTTTGGAGGGGGTCAAAATCATGTTCAAAGTTTCCGTTGCATAGGCTACATACTAAAATACACGTTACATTACATAATAGAATTCGTATGAAGCTAATAAAAGTGTGTTAAAAATCGTACGACGCGCCTGTTCTACCTTTTCGGAAGTCGGTGTCTTTGGATCTGTATTTCAGTTTTTTGCCACTGACTTTCGAAATTAAAGTTATTTTTCACTTTGTAGTGTTTTTTTGGAAGTCGGTTATTTTTTTGCAAAAATATTTATCTAGCCTGCACTAATTCGTATACCATTGCCTACTGGCCAAGTCAATAGTAGTGACAGGAAGTATTACAATATCAACACGCTGAACAGTGGATTAAATACGTGTTATCGAAGCCAACGCAAAAACGAACAAAACGAAATTCAATAAAATTTATATGCCACCCCTGAAGCATAACCTATACATAAAAAAGATTTTTGAAATCAGTCAGAAAAAACCGGCCAAGTGCGAGTCGGACTCGCGCACCGAGCGTTCCGTACAAACCTGTAGGTATTCTCGGTTTAAAAATATATTTTTTTTTAATTTTTATATTTCAATTGATTGAATGTAAGGTAAATTGCGGTTTACGATTTATGACGTTTTAAAAAAAAACTACTCACTCGATCTCGTTCAAACCAATTTTCGGTGGTAGTTTACATGGTAATGTACATCATATATTTTTTTTAGTTTTATCATTCTCTTATTTTAGAAGTTAAGGGGGGGGGGACACACATTTTACCACTTTGGAAGTGTCTCTCGCGCAAACTATTCAGTTTAGAAAAAAATGATATTAGAAACCTCATTACCATTTTTGAAGACCTATTCATAGATACCCCACACGTATGGGTTTGATGAAAAAAAACATTTTTGAGTTTCAGTTCTATGTATGGGGGACCCCAAAATTTATTGTTTTTTTTTCTATTTTAGTGTGAAAATCTTAATGCGGTTCACAGAATACATCTACTTACCAAGTTTCAACAGCATAGCTCTTATAGTTTCGGAATAAAATGGCTGTGACATACGGACGGACAGACAGACAGACAGACAGACATGACGAATCTATAAGGGTTCCGTTTTTTGCCATTTGGCAATGGAACCCTAAAAAGAAATACAGTGGAACAAAGAACCACCTACTTTTATGAGGTCGGTTAACAAATACAATTCCCTGCTGCAACCTATCCTTAGGGAAATCATCAAATGACGTCTCCCGCTCTGGGTGGAGCAGAAGGGCGGGTCAAACGTTTACTGACTAAAACCCACCCGGGTTCCTTCAGTTGCCTATGCCAAGGCAACGCTAACTCTTTCGAACGATTCCGCGGCCCTGGTAGGGATCGGTCCCAGCGGACCCCTTCAATACTGCTGATATCTCTCTGAGGCGCGCGTAGAACACCACACGCCGCGCCGTCGACACGATTCCTTACCCGCAAGCCTGCGCCTATGGTGGCCGGGAGTCCGCAATCAACTCCCGCCGCCCGGGGCGTCTCCTCCTGCGGCGGCTAGAGGCGTGAGGGCGCAGAGACTGCCTCTCCCTCACGCGCTCCTCCTCCTCCTTCGTGAGCATTACTGCTTCGCGAAAGGAGTGACGGCTTCCTATGTCCTCTAGTTCCGTATCATGGCCTGTACCAGGGCCGGACGCGAGAGGTCGCCTCCGCCGATCGCCTCCACGAGGACACGGCGGTGCTCCGCCCAGGCAGGACACACCTCCACCGTGTCCTCCAGGCGATCCACGCAGTGATAGCACAAGAGGGTTTTCTCCCACCATATCCGGAACAGGAATCTCCCAAAACAGCCGTGTCCGGTGAGGACCTGCGTAAGGCGGAAGGTGAGGACACCGTGGCGTCTTTCTAGCCACTCTTCAAAGAGGGGACTAACCGCCGCAATAGTGGCGCGCCCAAGTCTAAAACGCTGGACATAATAAAATTGGAGAACACAGGCCTTCCGCGGAAGAAGGGAGTGAAAATTTAATCGATTCAGCTGAAGAAATTGCTGCGGCTTTGAACCTTGAGCTGCGTTGACCTAAGACAGCAAGTCGCCAACAACAGAGGGCAAATCAACCAGCTGCCTACTGTAGCGAGCCCAAAATAACATAACATCATGCCTTGTTTCCCCGAAGGGTTAGGCAGAGATGTACCTATAGTACACCTAAATTTCGCCAGTTATGTTTAAAGTCCCATCAACTGGGCACAAATCCAGACTCCGGGATGCTACGGACAAATAGCGAGCCCCTTAGCGATTATTTTCGTTGCTCGTTATGTGTGCCCTATTTGGATTCGGTACCATCTTCATTATAGGCGAGATTCGGCAAAAACCATTCACCAGCGTTTACTCTTTAATTGCTGCACCCTGTAATCAAAATTACAGTTCCAAAATTACAAAAATGTATTTGAATTGACTGACAATGAATACCTTATTCCTCCGCTACATTTGAAAGATCATTCAGCACACTTAGACGCGTAAAAAACGTAGCTAAGATCGACCATGATTGAAGTAGATTGAATGGGCTTTGTATGCCGTATGCAGTTACCTACATAGAAAATTTGTTAACGCTATGGGAAATTATTTCACGAAAGACGTCACAAACCGTTTTGCTGAAGACCCTCTGAAAGTTACTTTTAAAATAGCTATTGTATATTGAAAGAATAAAAAAAAAACCTGTTTTAATTTATGTTAATTTATTTGACTAAGTTTTTATAATAAATCTGATTTGCCCCCCTCGGCCCAGAACCTGAGTACGTCCATGTCTGTGACCACCCACCACCATGACCTAATGTTTATTTGGTGAAGCCCTAGCTATAGTTAGGGGTGATCAGTTTTGAGAAAACAACGTTAAAATGAGGCATATTTATTTATCTATATATTAACACGTGAAGCGAAAACTTTGGATCCCTTTTTACAAAAATTGGGCGGACGGAGGAGTATGAAATTTCGCACACTTATAGTTTATACAGAGAAGAAGTGACGAATGCAAATATTTTTTTTTAAATTATACGTAAAAATACATTATTTTCAATAAATAACACGTTACACACACTACTATTCGTTACCGTGTGCTTAATACACACATGCATAGATATTTTGTGTCTATAATCTTACTGAATGTCAAGTATAACCATAGGTAATAAATTAATTTTAAAGATATATAGCCTATTTCATTTTTAAAATCTATGATCATATCTATACTTATAATAAAACTGTAGAGAGGTCAATTCTGTACATTGAAATATATTCAAAATTAATATTGGAGAATGAATGGTGATCGATACTGATGCCAAAAATGCAATCAGTAAATTTTTTGTCTGTTTGTCTGTCTGTATATGCACGCATGGGTCAAAAACTACTGAAGGGATTTTAACCAAACTTGGTACGATTGTAGTCCATACTCCTGGGCAGGTTATAGGCTATATAACATAACGCTAAGACACATAGGAGCTGAGCAGTGACGATACATTTGAAGCAAGTCGGATGAAAATGCGGTTTCGAGCTAAAAAAATTAACCTGGATTAACACATAGGCTACTTTTTATCCCGGTAGTACGTTCACGCGGGATAATTTCCGACCTCCACGCGGGCGAAGCCGCTGGCAAAATCTAGTCGAGAATATTTGTCTTTAATATTATTTGTATTAGCGACGATAGGAATTTAGTTTAGATTTCTATGAAATATTTTTTGTGGTTTTATGGGGAATGTCAAGTATGGCATTAGTAAGTTGCCCATACAAAACTTAAAACCAGTGTCGTGTGCAAACTGTAGAGGTTGTATGCCTCACGATTGTACAGGCTGGTCATAGATTGTACAGGCTGGTTATAATTATGACATTTTGAACTGTCATAATTAATTAAAAATAATAGGGAAAATTCTATAAAAACAGAGCAAACTGTGATAATTCATTCCATATCAAGCAGTTAAGAAGTATTAAGAAAATAAAGAAGAGAGTCCTGAAGAAGTATTCTTTACTCATTACACTTACGTCCTGGTCCTGGCATTCACCATCTCGCCAGCGAACCCTCTCCACAGTAATACAGCGTCAACAATTTGTCTATAGTGTTACTGAATGTCAAATATAACCATATTATTTTTTTATATTTATTTTTATATATTTTCTTTAATTTAATAATGTATTTCTATTCAAATGAAGTACGGTCGAATTCCGACCAATGGGCGATCACTAGTTTATGTAAAAAGACGTACATCAAGTTTATTACAAAAAAAAAACATCTTTTGGGATAACTTGTTTGATGAATAAAATAAAAATCTCAGATTATACGAAAAAGCCGTGTACTTCGTTGCTCGTTGATTGGTACAGTGCACAGATAACATATTATTACAGTGACATTAAAATGACATATGTATTTTGACATGGCCTCTGGGCCTTTGTACCTTAAAGCAAGTTGAACTAAATGTTGTGTTGGCAACAACATCCCAGTTCCAAAAAAAAAAACACTCCACCAAAGTGAATAATAATTTTGGAAGTCTGTGTCTTTGATTTACTGCTTTCGTTTTTTTGCCACCTTATAATTTTTATTTTTTTATTAGCCGTTAATGCCCCACTGCAGGGTGAAGGCCTCCGTCTTCTCTTTCCAGGTCTCTCTCTCCAGAGTTGTCAAGGACCAATCTTTATTGAAAGAGTCCAGCTCATCCCGCCATCTCCGTCTGAGCCTGCCGCGATTTCTCTTGCCATTTAGCGGGACCCACCATATAATTGACCACAAAAATCCCAACGCATCCACAAACCATTGAATAGTGTACCAAATTAGCTAAGTTTATGTTTAGCTATGTGATCATGAACGTAGCTATGTTTTTGTATGTCAACATTCTGCAGCTGATAAGACTGATAAGGGTATTCGCGTGGCTGAACGTTCAGAGTACTTGCAGTTTACTGAAACCGTTTTGCCGTGTGTGTATTACGTTACTCGTCTTGCATATTCCTGATAAGGTCGTCTGTCAGTGTAGCCTAGCCAACCTTTCGATTTCTCCGCATTTATTCTAGTCTTTCGATTTATTCTGAACTTGTTTCGCTTAGACAATAAATTGTCTTGTTTACTTACATTATACAAGCTTTCTTACAAATTTTGTAATTTATAAGTAAGTTCGGGGGTGGATCGGGAAGTGGCTAAATCTATATCTATTTTAATTATAATTAAGAAGAAACTGAATGACTTATACTGAACGTGAAATTCAGCATACGGCTTCCTTTTACAATGTGGGGCACTGAAAAGGGTTTTTGAAATTTCGACCTTTGGGGTAAATAGAGAATCCATCCCGAATTTTATGTGACGTTAAATCATATTCCTTGAGTCAATAAACCTGAATTTTGGCACGAATAAATAATCATTTTAAATGTTGTCATAATGTCAATTTTGTTAAATTACTCCGTAAAGTGGGATTTAAGGGTGTTCAAGTTTTTTAGGGACCATATAAAATCTACGTGGGTGAAGCCGCGAGCAATATTTAAAATTCTTGAGCGCCTTTAAATGAAACTCGGTAAACTAGCTATCGACAATCACGGTAGACCAATACCTTAAAGTAGATCACATCATGATCATAATAATATTAATTTCTCTAATACAAAGGAGGAGGGTAAAGATTAGAACATTTTTCGCCTATCATAGTCATGAAAATTCAAAGACCCACCACTAAATTTTTTAGTCTCGCAAATACTACAGTAAATAGGCTTCATTTGTTTTGGTGCATAAAGCGCTTAACAGTTTATTTTTGAATGAAAGTTAGAAAAAGTGCTTAAAATAACAAAACTTCAAAAAATTTGCCAAGTTTGATGTTTTTTTTATATGACTTGCTATTTTTTTTTCTTACTTTTGTACAATAGATGTAAAGGTCGATACCTAAACTTCACATAAACACAAAAACATGACGTCAATAAATACTTTGAATTTTCATGACTATGATAGGCGAAAAATGTTCTAATCTTTACCCTCCTCCTTTGTATTGCTCAAGATCTGTGCCACGATTCATATTGTTTTTGTCAGAAATCAAATCTTCACCTTCGGAACTACATTGATTTATAATATCAGGTAAAAAAAACTAAATATTGTATTATAATACATATGGCAAAAAGACTGCTGGACAAAGTCCCCCCATTCGCCCTCCCCAAGCAACACCACTTCAACCGGATCTGTACTTTAAAAAAGACTTACCTCAAATATAATAAGTATATAAAGAGCACAGAGCAGCATGCAGGCGTATATCACTCCCGTTGACTGATCCAAAGGGTCCATCGTATAACTCAGCGCAAACGGAGTGGTTGTATTGGAGGTCGTGGACATCTTCACGGCATAATCAGTGAGGTTGGACCTCGCACTCAGGGAGTTCTGTTTGGTAGGGGCCAGCTTCAGGACTTGAGATCTGGTTTCGCCTACTGTGAAGTCTATCTCGTCGTCAGGATCCAGGTACAGGAACCAGCGGGATATCTGGGGATTCAAAAAATAAATAATATTTACACCAATACTACCTAGTTTTTAAAGTCAGATTTTACATCAATCATCTCAGCCTATCGTAGTCCACTTTGTACATAGGTATCACCCATGCTGCGCTACAACACCCTGTCCTCCGCCTTTCGCATCCAGTCTGTCCCAGCCACCTTTTATAGGTCGTGGTTCTACCTAGCTGCAGGGCGTCTCACACTACGCTTTACTCGTCTGCTCCATCAGCCATCGGTCCTTCGACAAACATGGCCAGCCCAATGCCACTTCAACCTGCTTACTCTACAAGCTATGTCGGTAACTCCAGGTTTCTGATTTTATCCTTCAAAGAAACTTCGAGCGTAGCCCGCTCTATAGCACGCTGAGTGACTTTAAATTCGCTTTTAATTCGATCTTACGTTAGCTGATATTATAGTTGTAAGCTTATCGGGAGAATTGCAATTCATGAAACTCATGTAAAAAACCAATAAAAAAGCGCCGAGGCCGAAGCCAAATGATAGTCAATTATCGAAATTCTATCTATTCATGTAGCACCACACAGACATCAGTGTGTCCCTTAACCTGAATCAAATAAATTCTCATGGATGTCCTCCACCCTGGGGTGGGCGGAGGGGTCTGTCAGACACTTCCTGACTAAAACCATCCCGGTGTTCCGTCCCACACCTACGTCGGGAACCACGGGATCCATTGCGTCTTCCGCGATCCCCGACTGGTGCCAGCCCGCCTTCGCGGGCCTCCTCACGTTAGGAGGTCCTCGTTGAGGAGGGGTGAGGTGTTCACCCCCCTCCCGTACATCACAGAGAGGCGCCCATGGAACACTATGCGCCACCATCTCGGGTCCTAAGGAACAGGGGGCGACGGTTATCCCCAGATCCGTCGTTCCTGGACCCATTTATGGAGCCGTTAAGAAGAGGCCGAAGAGGGCGTTGTCCGCCTTCCCCGACGCCCGGTGCGCCAGCTGCGAGCTGGGTGAGCGGAAGATATCTCCCGCTCCCTTTCCGCAGGGCACGACGCGGCTCCTCCCAAGCAGCACATTCTGCCAGCATTTGCCGCGCCGTGTCCTCCCGGCAGTCGACGCAGTACCATTTCTTTGGCCTTCCCCTACTTTTAAAACAGCTGATCGGTTGATGGCAGACGGCAAAGTTAGTGCAAGAACATTACAAAAGTGATTTACCTAGAAAATAATTCCGTTTAGTAAATTTCATACCTGATTAGTATCACGTGTCAAAACTTCAGCTCCCTCTTGTTCGAGCCACACCTCCATTCTGGGCATCGTCAATTTATCACTAGAATTTAGTTTCTTTTCATTTTGTTCTGATACAAAGGGTCCCGTTATCTGTAGTAGGACTGAAAGTTGTTCCTTATCCGATCGTAGGGGGTAACCTGCAAATACAGAACAAGTTATATAAATACAGAAAACATTTTTGGGTCAGCCGCACGTCAGTCAAAAGATTTGTCAATTTTCAAATCATGTTTGGGTTTAAGTTATCACCTTCTATATGATTTTGGTTTTAGCGGCTATGCTCGATCAGATGTTTTTTAATTTTTCGTAAAACAGAAATTTTTATGAATTTCCGAAAAGACATAATAGTTATTTTGTTCCCTTATCGTGCATGTCAGTATTATTTCAAGCATTGAAAACAGTTGGAATGAAGAAAAAAACAATTTTTGTTTCTTTCGTTTTCGATATCCATATGCGCGTAGGTTTTTGTCAAATTATTTTATTTGATCCTGTATACAGGTTGCTATGTATACACTGGGAAGAAGAGAAGACTAGTAGGTGCTTACTTTTGATTTCTCCAGGAGCTACCGACGAGTGCCTGGTGAGCTGTTCCTTCTCATTATACATCAGAAATACTATGGTGAAGAACATCCACATGGCGACGAGGAGGGTCATCTTCACGAAGTGTCTAGCTTGGGCCACCTATAAACAAATTAAAAAACCTCGAATTATGTATTTACCAATGTAGACTTTTCTTTACTTGTGATGCTGCGCTTTGATATAGTGCACCTGACTTTGCGCATTTATATGAAGCTTTCTATTTCAAGTTCAAAGTTATTATATTATTGTAACGAGAATAAAGATCACTGTTATATTATAAGAGTTGTCAGTAGCAGCAAACCAGAAGTAACACCATTGTAAACGATACAAAGTTCACTTTGATTTTGACGCAAAATCGGAGATAATAATTATAACTGTGAACGGACTGTGGTCGTGCGATCTGTCATATATCAATCTGAAGATTTGAAATATTGTTTTGGATATGAATATGTAGCGGCATCTACACCGCCACATGCGTACTACGTATCACACTGACGTCACGCAACATCCTACATCGCGCAAGCAGAGTTTACCGCGCAACTATATAAGGTGTATCTATTCATACACGAATATTTTAAGAGGTACACTTGTAGGTGGTTAAGAAGCTATAGTAGCAAAAATATTTTTTTTATCTAAGCGTTTTTGAATTTTCGTAATTATTATAATTTTAAAACTGCTTGAGATGTTTTGCATAAAACCTTTACTCCAAATTCTATGAATGGCCCGCCTGACGCTGCGAGGGCGGCAACCGGACGGCACAAGCATGGCCGCGGTGTCTCGGGCCGTAAAAAATAAGAAAGAGCCAGTATTTCTTATGTGCGTCAAATAATTTATAAATATTAAATTAAAAAAAAAATACATACATAACATCACGCCTTGTTTCCCCGAAGGGTTGGGCAGAGGTGTAACTATAGTACACCCACATTTCGCCTGTTATGTTTAAGTCCCATGTAATAGGGGGCGAGCCTATTGCCATCAACCGGGCACAAATCCAGACTCCGGGCTGCTACTGAGAAATTCCAGATGGAAAAACCCAATATCATTTTGCCCGACCTGGGAATCGAACCCAGGACCTCAAGCTCAGCAGTAGCGCTTGCTACCAATAGACCAACGAGGCAGTCACTTAAAAAAAAAATACATTTAGAAGAAAATGTTTTTCGTTGCTGCAGCTTCTTTACCACCTACAGGTGTACCTCTTAAAATATTTCGTGTATGAATAGATACACCTTATATACGGTAATCTTTGGAAGTACCAGTCGGAAAGAGCGCTAGCGTCGTGTCTGGTGAGCAACTACCCACCGATTCATGTCAGGGCTTAGGTATGCTAGTTGTGGCGTAAACTTTGCTTGCGCCTAGCAGGCTTTTACGAGACGTCAGTGTCACATGTGGTGGAGTAGATACTGCTAAAGTATAAAGAAGGTAAGAACGTCTATGGCATTAACAGCTCCACATCCATAAAAACCGTACTTCATCACCAGCAGCCTATATTTTTCCCACTGCTGGGACATAGGCCTCCTCTCGGTGAGAGGGTTTGGGCCAAAATCCACCACGCGGGCCCAGTGCGGGTTGGTAGATGACACATGTCTTTAAATTTTTGGTAGTAAGATGCCAAGGTTTCCTTACGATGTTTTCCTTCACCGTTTTGAGAGCAGTGTTGATGAAATAATTTACACATTCTAAAGCTCCTGCTTGGGTTCGAACTCACGACATGCTGTACTTACATAGTTTTATTTTCTAAACAATATCTTCTTAAATCTTACCTTTGTTGGCTTTTTGGGTACAGGTTCTTCTTCGAGGCTGTAAAAAAAAAGACTACTTTTAATAGGAGGATCCCAGCAGATGGTATACTGCAGTTTTTACTATCCCCACGGGAAGAAGATGTGAGTTTATGTGTCTTTGTGTCATCACCTTCATCATCTGGCTAGCCTTTAGGGGTTGGCTTCCAGTCTCAGCGGATGCAGCTGAATAAAAATACTCATAACATATAGTGACCTTATTGGTGATGTTCTTCAGAAGGGTCAGGTACTATTAACCGGCGTGTATGTATGACCAGATGTATGAACGTAAACGAAGCAAAAGGAGTATGTTGTAAGGATCGTAGCAGGTGGCATTCTGTAGTTTCTGCCTACGAAAAAGGCGTTATATAATGTATGTATTGCTTATATAACTTCCACAACCCAGTTATTGGGTAGTACGTTACCCCTTGGTAAGACTAGTTGTCAGACTTTTGGGGTGCTGACTACCCGTAACGTCTGACAACCAGTGCCAGACTTTCGGGTTTCTGACTGTCATCATCATCATCATCATCATTTCAGCCGTAAGACGTCCACTGCTGGACTTAGGCCTCCCCCAATTTGGGGGGCTTTGCCATAATCGCCACGCTTGGCAGGCGGGTTGGCGATCGCAGTATGGTGGTTAAATGCATAAAAAACGCTGCTGCCCATTCTCTAGTAAGTCCCTTAGTCGCCTTTTACGACACCCACGGGAAGAAATGGGGTGGTGTTATTCTTTACGTCCGGCACCACATGGTACCACACCTACACACGGTCTGACTATCAAAGATACACAAATTAAGGTCGGTGCCAATGACTTAACATGCTTTCCGAGACGCGGAACAGCGACTCTGACTACGTTTGATGTACATACGTATTTTAATATGGGGTTAAATATAATGACCACCATAAAATGCTTTGATACCCTTAGTTTTTTTACCAAAAATATATACTTGACACTTTATTTTTTTAAAGTCTAAAATTACAATAGTACTAGCTATTTTAGTCACGACTGCACTTCAAATTGTAGAACACCAAATGTAGTAAATGATCGCCAAATCTTAATAATTTGGTGTTCATTAAATATTTTTGGGTTAGCAATGATTTTTTTTTGGAGCCATTTTGCTTAAATAGGATAGCAAGAGGTTTAAACTTTGGTTATAATTTTACATTAGAATGCAGGTTTAATTTTGGTGATCATTTACTATTTTTGTCTATTATATGTTACTATATCTGGTGGTAAGTTAAACATAAGCCTTTTAATATTATCTGTTCAACTAATTAACGGTAGCGTGTGATTGCTAAGAAACTGCACTAACTGGTCTCCGAAAAACAATTTTGGAGAGCCAATGAAAACAGCAAACATTCAGTTTGATAGCTGATTTAATGACGCGCGACTTGACCAAGTCTTCAGTAATGTCTTTGGCGGCAGTAGGTACACCAGATAAATAATCGGGTCATTACAAGAATGAATACTAGAGAATGAGCAGCAGCAACTGTTGGATATAGAACTCCCTCAATTTGGGGGGGAGGGGGTTAACCATAATCTCCACGCTTGGCAGGCGGGTTGGCGATCGCAGTACGGTGGTAAAATGCATAGAGAACGCTGCTGCCCATTCTCTAGTAAGTCCCTTAGTCGCCTCATACGACACCCACGTTAAGAAATGGAATGGTGCTGTTCTATTATTTTATAACAATGTAATAACTTACATTTTCTCCTTCTTCTCATCATGGGAAGGTCTCTGCTTACAACCATTGAGGAATGCGATGGGGGTCTCATCCTTCGGAATCTGCAGATTGTTGTTCAGATGTGGCGCAGAATTGACGCTGGGAAGTCGTTTATTTGAAGATCCCGACTTGCTCTTACGAGGTAAACCCAGACCACCTGTGAAGAAGATGAAATGCTTTATTAAGGAAATGATATTCAAACTCAAAGAATTTATCATTATCTTTATATATATAATTCTACTGTACGTGTGTATGTCACTGAACTCCTCCTAAACGGCTGGACCGATTTGAATGTTTTTTTTTGTATGCGTTTGCGTGACACCCTGGATGGTTTAGATTCACTTTTGGACCCGGTAAGTGGCGCTACTATCGAGTTCTAGGAAACAGGACAACGTCTGTACGATCAGCTAGTAGTCTTTATATATTTAATTCTACTGTACGTGTGTATGTCACTGAACTCCTCCTAAACGGCTGGACCGATTTGAATGATTTTTTTTTGTATGCGTTTGGGTGGCCCCTTGGATGGTTTAGATTCACTATTGGACCCGGTAGGTGGCACTGCTATCGAGTTCTAGGAAACAGGACAACGCCTGTATGGTCAGCTAGTATTATAGTATAGATACATGGGCGAAACCGCTGGCAAAAGCTAGTTTCAAATAACACTTTTGAATTGTCCAGGGGACGGTCAGTCAGAAAGGTGAAGTTAGTTGCCTATTCCAAAGAGTAGTAGATACCTATGGAGACGAACGGGCATGAAACTACATGGACACTCTTTAAAATCAAAATATTGTCACAAAAAGTTGATTACATTATTTATGTTGAAATTATCAATGTGAGAACGATGTAAAAAGACGTGAACATTTTTAATGTTGTGTTGTTGGGTTGTGTTGTGTGTTGTTGTTGTGTTGTGTGTGTTTTTTTTGTTGTGGTGTGTTTGTTTATGTTGTTTGTTTTTATGTTGTTGTGTGTGCGTCCGTAATTAAAACAAAAAACTTGAGAGGTGTTAAGGGACACCCGGATGGAACGAAGTTCCTTTCCAGGATTCATTATTGTTATTATTTTTTATGTACAAAAAACCTGTATACACTCAACAAAGATATTCTTCCTCTCTCTCTCCCTCTCTATCTCTCTCCCTCTCTATCTCTCTCCCTCTCCCTCTCTCTCTCTCCCTCACTCTCTCCCTCCCTCACTCTCCCTCTCCCTCTCTCTCCCTCACTCTCACTCTCTCTCTCCGTTCCAAAACAAATAATATGCAGTCAAATTGAAAAACCTTCTCCTTTTTTTTAAGTCGGTTTAAAAGTGTCGTTACAACTTTTTCTCTTAATTCCGTCTAGCCCCCTTTTCGCAACGCGCCATAAGGAACTTCGTTCCAAAATTAAAATAACAATTCAGAAATTAAAATAAGCCGTGGCCGCTAAGAGATGACCAGTCCCTACTGACGGCGTCCGTTCACGAACATGACGTATGGATCAGCACCATTCAGCTCAACTATTTTGAAGGGAACTGCCGAGCCCGACCCACCCCGTCGCATCGAATCGCTTTCCCGTGCGAGTTCTTCGCATTCGTCACATTTGTTTTTAGTTCCGTGCCTATTGGTAATGGGGCGATGTTATATAGCCTATAGCCTTCCTCGATAAATGGGCTACCCAACACTAAAACATATTTTCAATTCAAACCAGTAGTTTCAGACATTAGCGCATTCAACCAAACAAACAAATTCTTTCATAGTTTCAGCCGACCGACGGCCACTGCTAGACCGTGGCCTCCCCCAGTTTAACGGGCTGGCGATCGCAGTATGCTGGTAAAATGCATAGAGAACGCTGCTGCCCATTCTCTAGTAAGTCCCTTAGTCGCCTTTTACGACACCCACGGGAAGAAATAGGATGGTGCTATCCTTTACGTCCAGCACCACACCAAACGAACTCTTTAGCTTTATACTCCAAACTAACATTATAAATGGGAAAGTGTGTGTGTCTGTTTGTCCGTCTTTCACGGCAAAACGGAGCGACGAATTGACGTGATTTTTTAAGTGAAGATTGTTGAAGGGATGGAGAGTGACATAGGCAATTTTTTTTTTAGGTGTCTGGGGTGAACTTAGTAAAGCCTTGCTTTTCCCATGGACAATTTTATGTAGCATGTTCGTGTGTGTCCAGCGCCCAGAATCTTTACATTCTATCCCCATATGGAAATACATATAATATCTTCTTCAATAGGTATTAAAATAACATTATGTTCCGAGTTCTCTTTTATATTCTAAATCAGGAAAGGGGAACCGTGTTACCCCGAATTAAACGCGAGCGAAGCCGCAAGCAAAAGCTAGTATTTATATAAATTTAACCCACTTCATTCCACTACCTTTATGAAACAAGCCTTTAGTCAACTAGTATTACATAAACTCCAGCCTCGGGTTCTTGTACGAAAGGCCAACGACCTCTCATTAACGATGCAACGTTGCACAGTTACATACATGTTTTCAAACACAGTGATGTTTACGTAAACTACTATGAATCATGCATGAATGATTCAAATCTTGTGGTTCTGAATGCGACGCTTCTATAGGACGAAGCGGTAGGTAATACAGGGTCAAATAAGTTGGCAATACTTTAACCGTCTGTAGGGTGACGATATCGAAAAATAAGAGAACAATAAAAAACGGAAGTCGGTGGCAAAAAAACCTTAAATATAGATCCTAAGACACCGACTTTCGAAATTAAAGTTATTTTTCACTTTCTAGTGTTTTTTTAAGGAAATCGGTTGTTTTTTTTTTTTTTAAAGTTTTTTATTGTTCTTTTAGTATGGCTCATAATCGGTCAGTTGGTTTTGTAATTTATCGTCAATCTATGCTAATATTATAAAGCTGTAGAGTTTGTTTGGTGGGTTGAACGGGGTAATCTCAGGAACTACTGTTCCGAATTGAACAAATCTTTTTGAGTCGGGTAGCCTATTTATTGAGGAAGGCTATCGGCTATATAAAATCACGCTACGATCAAAAGGAGCGGAGCAGCAACGAAACATGAACGAAAATTGGCAAGCCATTCAATGCGACGGGAAGGGTCAGGGGAACAAACATTTGACGCGGACGAAGTCGCGAGCAGAAGCTAGTCTTAAATATTTTTTACGAATTTCTAAGAAACATATCATAGCCACCATGCCATACACAGTCATTTGCTTGTTTTAATGAACTCGTCATTGTGTCATATGAGTTTTTGAACAAAGTTAGAATGTATGAAAAAAAAAGCAATTTTTTTTTTTGTTTCATTAACTTTCTATATGGATAAAAGGTGATTCCGCATGTTACCACATGGTTCTGAAACGAGGAAAAATTGCTGTTCCATACAGAAATTTCGAATGCGAAGGTATTATTTTTCTATTCACTTTTCTATGAAAGAGCAGATTTTTTTTTGACAACCGACCAAAAATTGGTACGCTAGGGGCCTAGGGCAGTCTAGAATCCCGGGCGTCTGGAGTCAATTGCGGACTAGCGGCGAGCAATGGCTAGCTCGCCGCCCGGTAAGGACTTGGGGGCTTTTTTTTTTTTTCAGGATGGGAAATCATCAAAAGACTTCTCCCGCTCTGGGAGGAGCAGGAGGGCATGTCAGACTTTTACTGACTAAAACCCACCCGTGTTCCTTCAGTTGCCCATGTGCCAGGGTCACGGTATCTTTTTCGAACAACCTCGCAACCCTGGCAGGCATCGGTCCTATCAGACCCCTTCTGTTTTGCTGACATCTCTTTGAGGCGCGCGTGGAACACTACGCGCCGTCGACCCGAGCTTGGTCCTTACCGGGTGGCGAGCTACCCATTGCTCGCCGCCCGCAAGCTCGCACCTACGGTGGCCGGGAGTCCGCTATTGACTCCCGACGCCCGGGGCGTCTCCTCCTGCGGTGGCTAGGGACGTGAGGGCGTAGAGACTGCCACTCCCTCACGCGCCCCGCTTCCTCCTTCGGGAGCATTACTGCTTTGCAGAAGGAGGTGACGGATTCCCATGCCCTCTCGTTCCGTACCATGGCTCGCACCAGGGCCGGACGCGAGAGGTCATCGCCGCCGATCACCTCCACGAGGACCCGGCGGTGCTCCTCCCAGGCAGGGCACACTTCCACCGTATGCTCCACCGTGTCCTCTAGACGATCCTCACAATGGAAACACCCGGGCGTATCCTCCCGCTTTATTCTGAACAGGAACCCACCGAAGCACCCATGCTCAAAGAGATGTATGCATAATTGAAGGGGTCCATCAGCACCGATGCCTGCCAGAGTCGCGAGATTTGTTCGAAAGAGTTACCGTGGCCACACATATAGGCAACTGAAGGAAAACGGTTGGGTTTTAGTCAGTAAAAGTCTGACACGCCCTCCCGCACCACCTAGAGCGGTAGACGTCATTTGATGATTTCCCACCCACAAAAAAGGGGGATCTAAAATCATATGCTGACTTAATGGCAACAGTTTTGTCGGGTGAGTATAGGCCATATTAATATGTGTGGAATTCACGTTTTCCTGTGATTCAGGCACAACTAAATATTGTATTATGAAGTTTACGAAGGCTTTCAGAACCCCGTAGGTATATAATACTTAAATTGGGCTAGTTCAATTTAAATTTGCTGATGAACAATTAAGAAAAAGATCATTATCATAATTGTAAGTATCATTACTGATATTGTTGTCAGTCATACGATCGGAAATCATTAGTTTTTACTTTTCCATAATGATGATCATTTAAGTACATACATAATTACGATATTTTTCAAAAGGAATCGAAATTATGTGTAATTTAGACCGGGTGTCAGTGACAAAATAGATCAATTTCGTGAGTCGTTATGTCGAATTTAAAGTACGTAATATGTTTTTTATTGAACTTGCTCCATATACATTTTTTGTGGCACATAACAACATTTTTGTTCGTGTACGATATCTAATTTAGATTATAATGGCGACAGGGGAAATCAACCTTGCCAGTCATCACTCATCATTTCAGCCAAAAGACGTCCACTGCTGGACATAGGCCTCCACCAATTTAGTGGAACTTCTCGTAATCGCCACACTTGGCAAGCGGGTTGGCGATCGCAGTATGGTGGTAAAATGCATAGAGAACGCTGCTGCCCATTCTCTAGTAAGTCCCTTAGTCACCTCTTACGCAAGCACAGGAAGAATTGATGGTGATGGATGAAGGGATGGTTCTATTCTATACGCCCGGCACCACACGGAATAACCACCGTGCCAGTAAAAAACGACAACAAATAACAGTTTTAGTATAAATACTTAAAATTTAAAAACTGTAAGTATTTATTACCCTCATCCAATTTTCCGGGGTAAAAAACTTGCCCCACATCCATGCCATTAAAGTTATGAGGAGCTGTAAAGTTCACTCATCCGCTTTAGAAAAGGGATCCTTCGACCAGACGGGTGTAGCAGCGCAGCAAACTTTGCTTGCGAGATGCAGGATTTTCACGTGACGTCACTATGTCGCGATGTAGAATTATCCATTGGGCAGTAGCCCGCGAAATGCATACAAAGGGTTAAAGAAACAATTGCACCTACTAAAGAAAACATGTAACGTGCTATTTGGTGTCCTGGTCGGAGGCGCTACTACTGAACATGAGGTTCTGGGTTCGATTCTCAGGTCGGGCAAAGTGTCATTAGATTTTTTCAAATTTCTCAGCAACCGTCCAGAGTCTGGGTGTGTGCCTAGTTGATGGCAATAGGTTCGCCCTTTATGAACATGACACATGACATAGGACAAAAATGTTACTGGCAAAATGCGAATGTACTATAGGTACACCCTTCGGGGAAGCAAGTTGTGATGGTATATGTGTCTATCTATGCATAATGTTAATAGTTTCATGAGTGACTGACAAAAACGAGGCAATTGCATAGATTGATACCTCCATATCCGCGAAAGCGCATCAAAATGCAGTCTCAAATAAGGTTAAAGACAGGTCAGCGTACACAACTATAAAACAGCATATATAGCATACCAGTTTGTACTGGATAGAACCGGTTCGACTTAGCTCAGGTGAGCTGTGTGCGAATTGAATCGTACAAACACGAGTGTTGCGATAAAATTATGATATTTGTTTAAGAAAAGTAAGACATTTATGTGTGCTTAGTTAATCGTTTTTCTTTAGAGCTCTGCTAGATAGGCCTCAATTTCATCATCGACTGTCTGAATGCTAAAAACCAGGGTCGTTGTCGAAAAGAAAGGAACTGTGATTTTGAGAGTGCTATGCAATAATGGAAATGCCTTTAATTTTGACAAAACAACACCATTCATTGTGTTATTCGTGGTACCCCATAGTACAGGCCCCACTTACGAGTAGTCGTGACTTTGAACCCAGGAACCCACGTTTATGTATCTGATTTCATCGCCAAAGCTCTCAAAACGGCGAAGGAAAACGCCGCCGCGCCGTGAGGAAACCGGAATGTCTTAAAAACCAAATATTCAGCAACTGGGCCAGCGTGGTGGATTATGGCCCACTCCCTCTAACAAAGGAATCCTATGCCCCAGCAGTGGGAACATTATAGGCTGATTATACTACGCTTGTGTCATTTACGTTGTTTTGCATACACATTTTCAAACAAACGGAGGAATGGACTAGCAAAATTCCTGGATTGGGATTGAATATTCGATTTAAATAAATAATAAATAAAATAAAATAATTTTATTGACACAAAAAACCTTTGTATACAATAACAATAACCATTCACATAGGTAGGTTAAATTGGTTTTTGGGAAAAGGCTGCACAAATAGTGGAAAACTCTGCCTCCTAAACTAGGGAAACCCTCTGACCTGTGTTTATCAGTTGTCTAGTACCCATAACACAAGCTCTGCTTAGCTTGGGACTAGATGGCGTTGTGTGATAGTTGTGGAATATATATTATGTTATTGTGGAATATATTATATTATATATATATATTATTATATATTACCTAGGAGTCTGTGTTCTACTAGTAACTACGTATACAAAATAAAACCGTTTTTTTTTCTTTTTTACTAAAAGGAGTTTTATCCACACCAATATGTCAAATCCATAAAATATGTAACGCAATAAGACTGATGTTCATTTCAAGACTTTCTTCAAACTTTCACATAAAGTAAAACCATCGTCTAAACTGGTTATAACCAGTATGTACCAGTTCTAAGCTACACACACATTGCACAGCGACCTCGCTCGCCGTCTGTGAGAACTGCAGATGCAGGCAGAATAAATATACATACTTTAAAGTTATTGCCATTTATGCATGTCAGGGACGGATCCCAGACTATCCAGATGCGGCTCAGTGTCAATATTTACGGTTACACAGTGACTTTAACTGCGCCATATTTGAAACATTGAAACGGGGGTACTAAGGATGGCTTAGAGTTATGAGATAATGAAGATTATTCAAGTCAAAAGAAACCACAAACTTTTCAATCATGCTCGCATTTACGTGACGGACCGGGAAGAGTTCAGCCCTCTTAACGAAAATCCGTTCGATTTCGTTCAAATTTGGCACATGGATAGACAACACTTAGGGCATTAGATATCTACTTAACCCCGTTAGTACGTTCCCGTGGGACAGTAAAAAAAACCCATTTAAAACGTTTCTAGTTTTTAAAAGGTCGTTCACCTTACATTAGAAGCAGAGCAAACTGGATTAGACCGGATAATTATAGCCTAGACTCTTGCCTAGAGTTATGTTTATAAATACTCTAGCTAGTCTATATTCCAAACAGATTTGAAATAGCAGCATTCATTCATTTCAGCCGAAATACGTCCACTGTTGGACATAAGCCTCCCCAAATTTAGGGGGGTTTGCCATAATCGCCACGCTTGGCAGGCGTGTTGGCAATCGCAGTAAGGTGGTAAAATGTATAAAGAACGCTGCTGCCCATTCTTTAACAAGTCCCTTAGTCGCCTCTTATGACACCCACGGGAAGAAATAGGATGGTGTTATTCTTTAAGTCCGACACCACACGGAACTGTCCCACTGCTGGGCATAGGCCAATCCAAAGTCCCCGTGGATGTCATAAGAGGCGACTAAGGGACTTACTTTTCGAAATAGCATTACTTACCAAAGGACCATGTTTTTGTATGTACAAATTGACACAGCTCATAGTCTTTAGTAAACTTTTCTACATAAACTTGACGATTCATTAAAGGCTTGACGGAAATAAGCGGCGCTAACTGGTTAGAACTGGTTCCTATATAGGGTGATGTAGTTATTGTGATTTTGGATTTTGATACAGTTAAAGTCGGTGTTTTGTACTGAGTTAGTTTTATTATTTGCAAAACATAATTCTGCAGAACAAAATGGTATGTTTCATTAAAACATCCTGTACGCCTTCATATTTCTCGTAGGTAATAATGTTTTAATGGCGTTTAGAAATGAGCAAACATTCACAGACAGAGCGAGATGGCAGAACAACATATAGCTAGATACCGGCGCGAACTGGATTGGACCGGTTTAAATATAGCCTGCTTGGAACGCTGACAAAAAATCTTAGGTAAACAGAGAGCGCTTGATTGATATTGAATATTTATTTGTTAATGCGAACCTAATACGCCTTTCCATTTACATTTCTTCTTCTTATTTGTTTCCTTAATGCTGAGGATCGCGAGAACAGAGGTACAGACGACGCGTCTCCAAGTTATGCGGTCTTTAAATGCTGGCTCCAACAGCCTTATTCAGCGCGTCTGACCATCTTGTCGGTGCTCTGCCTTGAGCGCGTTTTCCTTCAACCCAGCCCAGTTGATACTGCAGTCCAAAAAGCTGAGAGCACGCTCTTGGCATATTGTAAAGAGTCGCTTGGTAATGTTCAGCTCCTCTAGTATGAATTCATTCGTTCTCATCGTGGTCCACGGTATACAAAGTAGCCACCGCAAACACCACATCTCGTATCAAACTTACTGCTTTCCCGCACTCACTAACATTTGGCAATAATTAAATGATACTTAAAAAAGCGAATCCCTCTGAGGAGACCTCTGGTCATGGAGTGGACATGGACTGGCCTATATTCAGTAACAAGTCAAATATAATCATTATCTATATTTAACCAAAGGCTCCTTTTCCGGTTTTTATTAAATATTTTACTCGAGAATTCTGGTTTTAAAACTGAAATTTTTATTTTTGTTGCTGTACCTATGCTGTACGTATGTTTTCCAAGATATCTTTCATTTAATTCGTTAACATAATCAGACTATAGTGTTCCCACTGCTGGGACTCAGGCCTCCTCTCTGTTAGAGGGAGTGGGCCGTAATCTACTATACGGGTACATTGCGGTTTGGTAGATGGTGATCTACATGTCTTAAATTTTTTGATTCTAGGACATGCCGGTAACTTCACGATGTTTTCCTTCACCGTTTTGAGAGCAGTGGTGATTAAATAATTTACACAAAATAAAGTGCCTGTCTGGGTTCGAACCTACAGCCTACAGCTCGTAAGTCGCGACATTTACCACTGGGCTACCACGGCTTATTTTTTGCTAACCGACGAAAAATTTCCCACATTGTTTGAGAGCTGTGCATGTGCTGAATTCATGGTTTCAGTTTTGCGAGTCAATGTCCCTGGATATTTGTTTTCCGTATATTTTATTAACCGACTTAATTATTAAAATAAAAAATAATTAAATAAAAAAAATAATTCAAAAATAAATAAATAATTCAAAAAACAATACGTCGCATTGGGGGACCGCTCCGCGAGGGCAGACGTTGACGGTCATATCCTATATGCAATATTGTGAAGTAATTTTATAAAAGTTTTCTTTTCTTCATTATTTAGGTAATAGACTATTTGGAAATAAATTGTTTGGTCTGGAGCGGTCCCCCAACGCGACGTATTTTTTTTTTTGAATTATTATTATTATACATACTTAGGTACTTTAAGATTGAGTTTTTTTTATTATTTTTTACTTTTTAAAGGGAAATTAGGTTTTTGTGTCGGGGGCTTTTTAAATTTTAAATTTATTTTTTTATTTTATACTTTTTGTAAAATGATTTTTACCTCATAACTTTTGACTGGGTGAACCGATTTTGATGATTTTTTTATCTTTTTTATTTGAAAGCTGGTGCTTTCCGAATGGTCCCATTTTAATTTGGTTCCATTCGGACAATGGGATCCATGTGAAAACCATATAAGTCTTAAATTTGCATTAAGTACCTATTTGCGCGACAAATTAACGAATAACGCGATAAGATTAGTGCGGGGTCTACCATAACTAAAAAGTAAAACTTTTTACAAAAATAGGAAATCGGTTGTTATTTTTTTTTTCTACTGATTACTGTGCAATGAAGCTTAAACAAGCCATTTATCTCATTCCAATGTTCCGCGTTTATTATTTACTCGTCAAAATGTCATTTTCAAATATGGTGCGTGTTACTCAAACCAAATATCTTTTTATGGTGTCTGTGAATACTTCACTCGTATTCGTATTATCATAAGAAGGCCTTATTGTATAACCTGAGTGATTTTTCCTTGGAGTTACCATATATAGTCACGGAAAATTTCATGATCACTTACGAAGGTATGTAGGGAAGTATCTACTATGTAATATTGTAATCTGCTAACATTCAACACCACCGTAGATTCAGAAAGTCAAAATAACAGATAATAGAAGTATGTATGTATGTAAATTTGTAATTTAATTATTTGATATAAGTTTATAAATTTTTGCGTGCCGATTTCCAGGCAGAATGTACATGGCTCACTTTTATCTATTCCACCTGTATTTTTATGTAACCTACATTCGTTGCAAATAAATGATTTGATTGATTGATTGATTGAGATAATTTCCTTCGAGTTACCATATATAGTCACGGAAAATTTCATGATCACTTATGCAGGTATTTAGGTACGTTTTCCTATAATCAGCTAACATTAAATGTCTCAAAAATTTACTATGTTGCTGTATCAGCGAACAATGCTACACGGCCTAGTATTCCGTATATAAAGGATCACAAATACTCTAACGTAGCAAAACTCGCCGTCCGCGGCATGTACTAACCGATCCTGATGACCCCATTACCCTCCTTACGGACAGCAATAGGGCCACCAGGACGTTACTTAAACCGAAACGTCCGTCATACCGACCTCGCCGCCGAGGTCCGTCGTCGCGACACTCTCAACTAGCTAACAGTCCCCCTTGACCCTTGCTCGAGCCAGCCCGCGTCGCTGAGCCTGTAGCTTTAAATTCGTCCCTAAATAATGACCACTCCGATCCAGCCCGTCCCTTGCTGACTGTACAGTGACTCCCTAAGCCGAGGTCCGTACCCCTTCGTGGGGTGCCCTTAGGTATTAGTCGCTTAGTTTGTAAGTTTTTCTTTAGTTCGTAAGCCCTGGCTGGAGGCCTTAAATTAACGTTTAAGGAATTCACAGGAAAAGCCCGCTTAAGTAGTAACAACATCTAAGGTTAACTACGAGAAGACTTGTCAAAAAAAAATCTAACATAGCGGCCAATCCGTCACAATTCTAATACAAACGCTCATACGTAATTTTAACGTTACATAATTGTCTAGGATTTTATTTAATTAAAAAAAAAACGTAACCTCACGCCGTGTTTCCCCGAAGGGTTAGGCAGAGGTGTACCTATAGTACACCCACATTTTCACCTGTCACTTTCAAGACCTATGTAATAGGGGCGACCCTATTGTAATAAACCGGCACAAATCCAGACTTTGGGCTGCTACTGTCAAATCCCAGATAGAAAACCCAATAGCACTTGGCCGACCTGGGAATCGAACCCAGGACTTCATGCTCAGTAGTAGCGCTTCCTACCATTCGACCAACGTGGCGGTAAAAAAACATTTTTGAGAAACAAATTTATTAAATACTGTAAGGATGGTAAAAAAGGGATGAATAAAAAGCAATTGCATGCAGCTGAGATGAGAATGTTAAGAGGTATGTGTGGTGTTACACGAATGGATAGAATAAGAAATGAGTATATTAGAGGATGTCTGAAAGTGGCACCGATGATTGAAAAGTTGTGTGGGAATCGGTTATCATGGTATGGTCACGTGAGACGGAAGAACGAAAAAAATGTCATGAGGAAAGTTTTGAGTATAAATGTCTATGGTAATAAGAGTAGAGGGGGACCAAAGAGACGATGGATGGACTCTGTGATTTATGATATGGATAGAAAGGGTGTGACGACTGAGATGACGACTAATAGAGAAGTGTGGAAGAAAAAGACATGTTGCGCCGACCTCAAATAAATTGGAATAAGGGCAAGAGAATGAAGGACGTGGAACGGAGCTGTTCATAGATACGGCATAGCAGATATGTTACTTTAGTATAGGCTATCAGTAGCATAAATAATGAAGTGCGTTTTGGCGACCTCTGCGATTGTGTCTGTTATGGCTCTTAGTCATAACGATTGAATGCCAATTCCTGTAATGAAAAACGCTCAGAATCTATTCGCAATCTCTAACAGCGACAATCAATGTTAACAAATTGTCAACAATGTATGATAATTAGTGGTATTTTTATTAAATATAAAAGTTGTTTCACTTTTAATGGAATTTTCCCTTTTATCCTGGAATTTTACAATCAATATTTCACCCACTTAGACTGAAGCTATCGGGGTGAAATTTGGCACACATTAGGTTCTTGTTAGACTCTAAGACAAGCTTTTTTTATTAATTTAAAAAATATATTTTTATACTTCATTATCATATTAAGACAGAACAATGCGAACGTTTTATAAAATATAGGAAAATTGCACTTCTGGTTTACTAGCTCTTTTTCTGGCAGAGTAAAGCTTGCAGGCCTTGCATCCCAATTGCAATCACAACCTAAAGGATTTAGAAGAAAATGATTAACACATTAGATCTTGGCCGCAGTTTCGCTCGCATTGATTTCGGTAAATGGTCTGTTAAATTAATAAAAATATATTATAACCGAATCAATTAGAAAAGAAAACCACCATCTATTCTAGTGATTAGATTGAGTTTAAAAATCTACCTATTAATAAGTAAATGTTATTACAATTTTAACGAATATTTAAATGAAAATCTCTGATACTCATTTAGAATACCCAAAGCATTTTTAGGGTTCCGTTGCCAAATGGCAAAAAAACGGAACCCTTATGAATTCGTCATGTCTGTCTGTCTGTCCGTCCGTATGTCACAGCCATTTTTTTCCGAAACTATAAGAGCTATGCTGTTGAAACTGGGTAAGTAGATGTATTCTGTGAACCGAAAAAAAAAACAATAAATTTTGGGGTTCCCCATACTCAGAACTGAAACTCATAAAATTTTTTTTCATCAAACCTACGCCTGTGGAGTATCTATGGATAGGTCTTCAAAAATGGTATTGAGGTTTCTAATATCATTTTTTTCTAAACTGAATAGTTTGCGCGAGAGACACTTCCAAAGAAAGAGAATTTTAAAACTAAAAAAAATATATGATATAGGTACATTACCATGTAAACTTCCACCGAAAATTGGTTTGAACGAGATCTAGTAAGTAGTTTTTTTAATACGTTATAAATCGTAAACCGCAATTTACCCTTCATTCAATCAACTCAAACATAAAAATAAAAAAAAAAACATAACAATAAACATTATGCATAAACCGTGAATATCTACTATCTAGGTTTGTACGGAACCCTCGGTGCGCGAGTCCGACTCGCACTTGGCCGGTTTTTTTTATTTTAGAATAAGTTAGATTATAAGATAAATGATAAGACCTCTTCTCTACCTACTATATTTCTTTTGCTGTGCCCGACTGGGTCCACGATTGTGTTTTCCAATGTTTAAGCATATACATTGTGGAAAGCAATAAAGTATTGAGTATTAAGAAATACTAGTGATCGCCCATTGGTCGAAATTCGACCGTGCTTCATTTGAATAGAAAGACATTATTAAATGAAAAAATATAGATAATAATAAATATAAAACAATAATATGGTTATATTTGACATTCAGTAACACTATAGACAAATTGTTGACGCTGTACTACTGTGGAGAGGGTTCGCTGGCGGGATGGTGATGGCCAGGACCAGGACGTAGGTGTAATGAGTAAAGAATACTTCTTCAGGACTCTCTTTTTTATTTTCTTAATACTTCTTAACTGCTGGATATGGGACAAAATGGAATGAATGATCACAGAAATTTGTTCTGTTTTTATAGAATTTTCCCTATTATTTTTAATTAATGATGACGGTTCCAAATGTCATAATTATAACCAGCCTGTACAATCTATGACCAGCCTGTACAATCGTGAGGCATACAACCTCTACAGTTTGCACACGACACTAAGTTTTGTATGGGAAACTTACTAATGCCATACTTGACACTCCCCATAAAACCACAAAAAATATTTCATTTAGATCTAAACTAAATTCCTATCGTCGCTAATACAAATAATATTAAAGACAAATATTCTCAATATGATCATAGATTTTAAAAATGAAAAAGGTTATATATCTTTAAAATTAATTTATTACCTATGGTTATACTTGACATTCAGTAAGACTCTATAGACACAAAATCAGGCTTACCAAATTAGAGGTTTTCCCAAATTTAGGGGGTAAATAAGAGGATTGAGATTTTTTAGGGGCGATCCATTTTTAGGGGTATTCTTAGGGATTTTTTGCCATCTTACAGTTCTCATTGTGTTTTTGATTACAATAAAAGTATTAGCGACTTCTAGTACGGTTCCTCGATACTAAGAATGCAGAGTGAATGATTAACAAATGTCGCGTAATAAATATAGACAAATATTACTACTGTGTGCCGGTCTATGATTACTGAACATTCGTTGGTTATTTTCATTATAATGTTTTAGCGGATTTTTTTAGTAATTGTGGCAATTTTAGGGGTTTTTAACTTAAGCTTTAGGGGTAAATATTTCTGGGTGTTGGTAACACTGCACAAAATAATAAAGACAGATTTGAACCATAAACAAAAGAATATCTATGCATGTGTGTATTAGATACACGGTAATGAACATTAGTGTGTGTAACGTGTTATTTATTGAAAATAATATATTTTAACGCATAATTTAAAAAAAATATTAGCATTCGTCACTTCTTCTCTGTATAAACTATAAGTGTGCGAAATTTCATACTCCTCCGTCCGCCCAAATTTCGTAAAAAGGGATCCAAAGTTTTCGCTTCACGTATTAATATATAGATACCACGGCAACATACTACCGGGATTGAAAGTAATATGTACGCGGTAATCAAGGTTATAAGTGGTGACAAATTTGCCCAGAGCCCCAGCGCTGGTTTTCAGACCTTAATCCGAAATAAAGTTTATTTTTATTGTGAGTGTGTATTCACTTATCCCCTGCAGTCTATATCTATTTCTTCGTTTCGGAGCTCAATCCCATCCAAATATAGAAAAGAATTTTAATGCGATTGAACTTTTGCAATGCGCAAATATTCGATGAGCTTAAAATAACTACGAATTGGATCTGTGACAACTGTTTGGTAAAATTTAGACAAGAATAGCGTCTGTCTAGATTAGACCATCTTCCGATACGTATTTTAAAATTAGTTTTCAGGAATAGGGACACTTAAAATTATAGTCGCTAAAAGAGATAAGTAACCAGGGTCAGTACGCGTATCATGACCACCACAGAAAGAACTTTGTCTATTCTTGGTAGAATAGAGATAGAACTGTTATGTGACGCCAGCATAGCGGTAACAAATCAACATCGAGCTATGCTGCGCTGTACTGCGCTGTGCTATGTTTGGTCAACTCGTTCGTCTAATATTTTAATGAAGATACAAACAAACCATGCTGTGCTGCGCTGTGTGAGGCTACGCTCTGTTTAAAAACGCAGCAGTCTCGAGCGAGGTGCGCTACCTGCCGTGCTGAGCCGCGCTGTGCCGAACTGTGCTATGTTTTTTATGGAGCTCTGCCATGCTGCGCTGTGTCGAGCTGTGCTAGGTTTTTCAAACATGGAGCACGCTGCGTGTCCCTCCATTGCCCTCAGATGTTGATTACTAATAAAACGTAGCTTAAGAAACACAGCACAGCACAGCACAGTACAGCGCAGCACAGCTTGATGTTGATTGTTAAAAAAAACGTAGCTTAAGAAACACAGCACAGCACAGCGCAGTACAGCGCAGCATAGCTCGATGTTGATTTGTCACCCTAAAACGGTACAAATCTTTCTACAATCTTTAATTCTGTCTTTAATCTTTCTACAATCTGTAGTTTTGTATATTCTTCCGTCTACAAAACATCTTTCTACGGTGGTCATGCTACGCATGCTGGTATTGTTTAAGTATAAGTAAGATACCGTAAACAAGTACCGTTTGCAACAACACATTATAGGCTTAACGTTTTTGTAAACGCAGTGCAATGTTTTTTAACAACCTGCCATTGTATTTAAACATAGATCTATTTTGCACCAGTGCGTTCATGATCGTAATCGTTTCAGCCGAAAGACGTCCACTGCTGGACATAGGCCTCCTTCAAATTGTGAGGGTTTGCAATAATCGCTACGCTTGGCAGGCGGGTTGATCGTCGCGTCAGTCAGGCATAATATAAATCCCAATAATTCCATGTAATAAGAGACGCAATCCCAGATTTATACTGAGTATCAACTCAGCCTATCGCAGTTCACTGCTGGATATAGGCCTCTCACTATTATTCACTACCTTTCGACAGGCTATCGTATCGAAAATGACAAATTTCTATAACCTGCACCCCTAGCCAAGTTGATAAATGCAATCGTTAACGGTAGTCGCTCAACGTTAAGTCACGTGGTTAGAACAAACGAACAGAAAATTCGTAGCTAAATTCACATCGTTCAAAATGATAGAATGATTTTTTATCGTTTCTACAATGGTCAACGCTAAATCCTTTGTTATAAGGTGTCGTTTTTCTAAAGACATTGTTGAACGAGCGGCCGACTCAGGCGCATCAACATGGCTACCAACTTATCGTTTTCTACAATTGCTGACACTGAGGCGTTACCGATTGTAGAACGGTAAACGTTTGTGACTTGGCTAGGGGGGCTGATTCCGCTGTCGGGGGCAAGGCAGCCCTCGACAGCAAACAACTGTCGGAAGAATTATCCAATTAGCTGTTCGACTATTTGATTTAAATTGACAATGTTTTCGGGCTTTTTCGGGTCGTCAGAAGCCCGAAAGTCTGACAACCAGTCTTACCAAGGAGTATCGTAGTACCCAGTGACTGAGTGTGGAGGTCAGATAGGCAGTCGCTCCATGTAAAATACTGGTACTCAGCTGCATCCAGTTAGACTGGAAGCTGACCCCAACATAGTTGGGAAAAAAGGCTAGGCAGACGGTGAGCATTCGGGTTTTTTCGGTAGCGCGCAACTAATAACGTTGGTTGTCACTCTTATTTATATGAAAAGCGACTCGAAAAGTTTTAGACGCAAAGCATAAGCGTCTAGATATAAAGCCAAATACGTGAAAATAACTTTGTCACTAATTTGTCTTTATCTTCGATGCCATTCGGTAGCGCGCATTTAATAACGTTGGTTGGCACTCTTTCTTATTTATATCAAACTAGCTTTTGCCAGCAGTTTTGCCCATGTATTATCCATACTTAATATTATAAATGCAAAAGTAACTCTGTCTGTCTGTCTGTCTCGCTTTCCTGCTAAAACTCCTGAACCGATTTAAATGAAATTTGGTACACAGATAGTTTAGAGCCTGAGAAAGGACATAGGTTACTTTTTATTCCGGTAGTATGTTCCCGCGGGATATTTTCCGACCTCCACGCGGGCGAAGCCGCTGGCAAAAGCTAGTTACATATAAACCTTCCTCTTGAATCACTCTGTCTATTTATGAAAACCGCATTAAAATCCGTTGCGTAGTTTAAAAGATACACGCGGAAAGCGACTTTGTTTTATACTATGTAAAAAAAGCAAATTTAGATTACTGAACAGCATTTAAAGAGGGTTCCTAAGATTGATCGGTTTGGTACGAAACCATGTCGAATGGTTGTGACTAGCTATACTGGGCATCGAACCCATAACCAGCAGCTTTGCAACCACTAGACCAAAGAAGCATTCAAAATCACTAAATCTAAAAAAAAGGATTTTAAAAACTCACCATGCTCCCTCTCATAGTGGAGTCGGAACTGCTCCAACGCTGGGTCATATTTCACTTCATCAGGTAGACTCAACCACAGCTGCACAGCTCCATCAGTCAAATCAGTCGACACCAGCGAATACTGGCTCCGAGTCAATTCCTCCACAGGCCTGGGGGCACGCCACGATTTTACACTCTTCACTAATTTATCCATCTTAGTTTATTTTAACATGTCTACTTAATTTCACTTAATTATTATTAATATTAACACTGTAATTTTGAGGTTATAATCATTAGAAGTTGTTGTGTTGTGTTTGACAGGTTGGGTTTTTTTCTAGGGTGACTTTTGGCAATGGTATTTTTGTTGAGAGCCTGGTATCGAAACTTTTTTTTGAAAAATCTAAGTTCAGTAAGTTTTGTGATGGATCGAACATTTACTGGTAGATATCGCTGTTAGTAATAAGACGAACTTTATAAATTACTTAGCAACTCGTTTGTATTCCACAGAGGGTAAGGCAGAGGACTGATGCCTGTCAGGGTCGCGTATTTGTTCGAAAGAGTTACCGTGGTCCTGGCAAAGGCAACTGAAGGAACACGGGTGGGTTTCAGTCATGCCTTCCCGCTTCGCCCAGAACGGGAGACGTCATTTGAAAAAAAAGAGGGTAAGGGCAGAGGTGTGTGAAATTACGTTCATTATAATTAAATGCCATGGTTTTTTTTTATGGGAAATCATCAAATGACTTCTCCCGCTGTGGGCGGAGCGGGAGGGCGTGTCAAAATTTTACTGACTAAAACCCACCCGTGTTGCTTCAGTTGCCCATGTGCCAGGGTCAATGCCATGGTGATTATCTGATTTATAAAATTAGTCACGGTCTAAAGTTGTTATATATTCATCATTTCAGCTATAAGACGCCCACTGCTGAGCATAGGCCTGTTTCAACTCAAAGGGTTTTGCCATAATCGCTACGCTTTGCAGGCGGGTTAGCGATCGCAGTATGGTGTTAAAATGCATAGAGAACGCTGCTGCCAAATCTTTACGTCTGATACTACACGGACATATACACGGTTATATACATACAATGTAATAATAACACAACACCACGCCTGCAATCACAGAAAGGTTAAGCAGAGGTATAGCTATAGTACATCCAAATTTCGCCAGATATGTTAAAGTTCCATGTTATAAGGGGGCGAGCCTATTGCCAACAACCGGGCACATATCAAGACTAAACTAAAGGGTTAAATACTTAAATATTTAAAGGTATTTACAAGGCAGGTGTGTCTGGACATGTCGAAAGGAGACGCCCAAGGACAATATACAAGGTGCAGTTTGGATCTGCAAAACATTTTAGGAGGTAATTATGTTAGTGATTCTCGACCCGAATCAACAATAAAATGGTCAGGTATTTATTTTTCATTTTATTCTTATTCTTAATATCTGGATGACCGAGCTTTGCTCGGTATTTTTTGGTAAATTGTGTTTAAAATAATAAGTTTATGTTCAAGTTGATTATCAATAAAGTTGGTCATTGAAAACACGAATAAAACGACTTTTTATAAAAATGAATCCTAGCTAGATCGTTTTATCGCCCCCAAAACTCCCTGTATACTAAGTTTCATGAAAATCGTTGGAGCTGTTTCCGAGATTCAGATTATACAGGGTTATTTGTAAAACACCGGCAACCTTTCAGGACTATGTTACTAACATCATAATCAACAACTTTTGTTCTATGACTTTTGAAAATTCATCATATTTTAGTTTATGAGATTTTCATACAAAAGTCAGCTGCCCCTAAATAGGTCAAGTTCAAGCGCTCCCGCCGCTCTAATCCCGCTCCCCTCGCTAATGTAGTATCTCTTTCTTTTGCTTCCCATAGACTGCGTAACATTTAGAGCGTTCAGATTAAATATTTTTATTTTTGTATGAAAATCTGATGAACTAAAATATGATGAATTTTAAAAAGTCATAGAACAAAAGTTGTTGATTATGATGTTAGTAACATAGTCCTGAGAGGTTTCCGGTGTTTTGCAAATAACCCTGTATATATAACTATACAACATTATTTTTAGTATATGCGAAACCTGAATTTAGTTTGTTCAGAATCAGTAACTGAATCGATTCCAATAATTTTTACACCATGTTATATTTTGTCCCAAAAATATTTAATTACGCTTAAAAGTTAGTATCCGCAATCATCTGTTTGCACACGGGTCACGAGTTCACGACAGGTCATAGCGCGGGCTAGGCGGCGTGTACGCACTGCTCCGGGGCGGCGACGGCGCTCCCCTCAGTCGCCCGAATGCCATCGATCGATGCATACGTATCGCGAGCGCGCGCCCGCCGTGAGCCCTGGCTAAAGTGTTTTGTTTAGATTTTAAAATTATCATGTCTCTCTCGTACTCAAACGTCCGTACACTCGCTGTTTGTGGTGGTGTGGCAGTACGTCAGTGCTTATGAGAAAGACGGGCCCTTTTTTAACAGTTGCTTCAGTTTGTTTGAGTGAATAGTGATTACGCCAATTATTGTAGATAGTGATGATTAACATTTTTAAACACGCAAAAATAGTCAAGGGTACAAATTTATTATTTGTTTACAGCCTGCTGTGGTTCAGTAATGCGATGTTTAACAATTTTCATCCATTTTGAACTTTAAGTTGTTGACATAAGGTGCAACAAATGGCATTGATTACATTTTACCAGTTACTACTGCATTTACGAATAAATTACATAATAATATCTACCTACACTTGACCATTACGACACTCCAAAGCCTGCAAGCGTGATGGAAAATGTTTATCACCAACTAATACATAAACAATCACTGTGGCAAATTATTATCAATGAGTGAGAGTGAGAGCCGCGCGCGCGGCTGGCGTGGTGCCCTCCGGTAGGCTGCATATGTTTTTGCGAGGACAATCAGGTACCGTAACAAGCTTATAACTTTGTGATTATTAATGATACAGTTTTGAAATTTTTTTCATAGATTCTTTACATAAAAATACACAAAAACTAATGTTGTATATATACAAGAATTGCTCGTTTAAAGATACAAGTACCTGGATACCCGAGCCTTGCTCGGTATTTTTTTTTTGGTAAATTGTGTTTTTTAGAATTTATTAAGTATATTTAAATACAAATTACATTTTCTTATTTTTCTTCCAAGAAAAAGAAAACCATACGTTTATGTTTAAGTTGATTATCGATAAAGTTGGTTATTGATAACACGTATAAAACGACATTTTCTAAAAATGAAACCTAGCTAGATCGATTTATCGTCCTCGAAACCCCTTGTATACAAAATTTTATGAAAATCGTTGGAGCCGTTTCCGAGAATGAGATTATATATATACATATATACAAGAATTGCTCGTTTAAAGATATAAGATTTACGGAAATCGGTAAGTGTGAACTCCCTTTTTTAAAACGCGGCCAGGTTGTACGTGTCCTTAAAATGCGCTTTCACACACAGAAACAAACGCAACCGATATTTCTTTCATAGAATTTTTTGAAGAGAGTTATTAAGAGAGTTATTCTGAAAAACAATAAAATTGAAAAATCCAAAATAAAAAGTATTATTGATTATTGACTTGGTATCGTATTGTAATATGATTATTTACGAGTCTCATAACAACCTCCCGAAATGTTTTGCAGGTTCAAAACTGCATCTTTTGTTGTGACCTTATTGGTGATGTTCTTCAGAAGGGTCAGGTGCATAGTACTGGTCACCGGCGGGCGTGCGTGTATGACCAGATCTATGAACTTAAACGAGGGTATGTAGGGATCGTAGCGAGTGGCGTTCTGCAGTTTCTGCCTGTCTTCATGGGAAAAGGGCATGAGTTTATGTATATAAGGTGTATCTATTCTTACACGAAATATTTTATAAGGTACACCTGTAGGTGGTAAAGAAGCTATAGCAACGAAAATTTTTTTTTTAAATGTATTTTTTTCAAAATTTAATATTTATATATAATTTGACGCACATGAGAAATACTGGCTCCTTCTTATTTTTACGGCCCGAGACACCGCGGCCATACTCGTGCCGTCCGGTCGCCGCCCTCACAGGGTCAGACGGGCAATTTATAGAATTTGGAGTAAAGGTTTTATGCAAAACGTCTCAAGCAGTTTTTAAATTATAATAATTACGAAAATTCAAAATGTTTAGATTAAAATTTTCTTTTTGCTTCTATAGCTTCTTTACCACCTACAGGTGTACCTCTTAAAATATTTCGTGTATGAATAGATACACCTTATATATATGTATGTACATTTTATAGGTCTACAACTTACTCTGATATGATGCTGGTTGTATCAAAATCAATCAGCTCGAACATTTTAGCGGTTATTTCCAAGATATAGTGAACATATTGTATTTACTTCTTCGTGTACAGTAGGTGCCTCCATTAGTGTGGATTCTTTGTGGCGATGTTTCTTATTTCATTCGTAAATTTTCTGATAAATGAAATGTTCTCGTTTTCACGTTGTGTTCAATTGAATAAATATATAATAATATAAATATATAAGCTTTTATAGAAAACCAAACTAATAAGCAGAAAATAATGAAGAAACGCGTGCGCGATTTTTGATGTATTTTTTCATTGATATCAAGCACCTCGCGCTTTTTTCCATTATTTTACTTTCCATTATAATTTTTTCCATTAGATTACATAAATAAACATGTAATTTCATAGACACCTATACAATATTAACTATCTATAGCATATTTTTGTAACATGGTATAGAACCCCGATACTAAAAATTCCTAAGATATTATTATTAGTTTTGCTACCCCTTGTTGGGATGGGGTCATCCGACCAGGTTTCCCCAAAACGAGATTAAAACTTTTAAGTACCTTCGGGTTTCCCCCAACACAAGTTCTTCGGGGCTGTCTTTGTTGCATGACGATTTTTTCGAAGAACACAAATCATTTTAAATTAAATAGGTTTTTTTCCCGAGAGAGTTCGAGAAATGTTTTGGGTGAAACCCTAATGCAGAAACAACAAAGACACGGTAAAAAAGTGTAGTTATCTATGCTACTTCTTCCGCATGAAGTTACACTCAGTCAGCGAAAAAAAAAACAATACTTAGAAGGGACCGTAAAGAGGCTTTAGATTCTTAACTTGTCCAGCATAATATATTAAATTACAACAATTGAAAAATGAGCAGATTTTGAAAATCACAAATAAAGGTGATTAGCTATTTTGCTCAGAAATCCCAAGGTAGGTAGTCAGCGAAAGAAAAATGTGTTAGCCTGGTCGGAGTAGTCATCTTTAACATTTTTTACTGATGCGCCGAATCTACGACAATTCCTTTACCTGTTTATCACAGTATAAAGATCTAGTTTTCCATTAACCTCTAAGTCCCTGAGATACCACATTTGGTATAGACATAATGGTTTTTTAATTGTGTCTGTAATTACGGTAATTGACTGGTTAAAAAGATAATATCTGGATGACCGAGCTTTGCTCGGTATGTTTTGGTAAATTGTGTTTAAAATAATAAGTTTATGTTCAAGTTGATTATCGATAAAGTTGGTCATGGAAAAAACGAATAAAACGACATTTTATAAAAATGAATCCTAGCTAGATCGATTTATCGCCCCCAAAACCCCCTGTATACTAAATTTCATGAAAATCGTTGGAGCCGTTTCCGAGATTCAGATTATATATATATATATATACAAGAATTGCTCGTTTAAAGATATAAGATAAGATAAGATAAAACCAGCGATTGGCGAAAATAAATGGGTGACCTTGAACAAGTATTACCTGCTTTGACAGCAAACCTTTGCGAGTGTTTCTATAATTATAATTTTACACATGAACTAAATATCAAGGACACTTATATTCGATTCCAAATTGGACGTAGTTAAGCAAAAAGCATCCAATCCACAACTTGGACAAAAATGAGTTCAGTGCACCAAACTGATCCAAATGATACATACCTACTACGGGTTAGTGAAAACGATCTAGATAAAAATAGCTTTATTTTTCGTATACTTAAAGTTTAGAACCACACTAGTATGGCACTTCTTTTTTTTTTCAGGATAAACAAATCAAATTTCTGGTTCTTAACAATTGAAAAAGACACTAGAGTATTTCTAAGAGAATATGTTGATATACCTTTACCATAAAAACAAAATGTGTTAATATTCCACTGACAAAAAAAAAAAAGAAAATGAAGGAATACCTTTTGAACTTCAAACGTCAATTTCTCGAAAGTAACTGGGTGCGGATTGAGTCCTTTCTGCTTAACTACGTCCAATTATAATTTTACAAATTAACTAAATATCAAGGACATTTATTTATATTCGATTCCAAATTCTGCTTACAGAAATATCGCCACATAACAAACCACACAGAAATAGGTAAAGAAATGGAATACATAAAAGACAAGCTACCACTGTAAACAAGGCGAAAGCAGTTGAGCTTAAAAGTGACTACGATGTGGTAGAAAGTGGGCAGAGAAAATGTACGGTCAGGAGAGAAAATCTATACTCTATACTAATACTTTATACTTTAATATTATAAATACGATAACTCTGTCTGACTGTCACATTTTCACGACTGAACCACAGAACCGATTTTGACGAAATTTAACACGGGGTTAGTTTGAACCGCAAGAAAGGATATCATAGGCTACTTTTAATTTCGCGACGTTGTCTGTATCCACGATAACCGACATTTACGCGGACGAAGTCGCGGGCAAAAGCTAGTAATAAATAAGTACACTATGATTTAACAATACGTATTTGGCATGCGTGGTGGACCTGAGTCCCAGCAGTGGGGGATCATTATAGACTGATAAGCAACAGTCATCCAGGCCGAATTTCGACTATGGCGGCCAATCTCAGCGAAGACAAGGTGCTGATCCACGTGTCATGTTCGTGAACTAGCCGCGTCGGTTGAGATTAGTGATCTCCTTACTACCAGGGTTTATTTTTAATCTTATATTTTGAATTGTATATTTACATTATTCTCACATATAGAGGCAACAAGAATAATGTAAGTAGCCAGGATTTTGTAATATCTTGGCATCAGGTCCGATAGATGATCACCATCATCATCGCTCCAGCTGTAAGACGTCCACTGCTGGCCATAGGCCTCCCCCAATTTGGGGGGCTTTGCGATAATCGCCACGCTTAGCAGGCGGGTTAGCGATCGCAGTATGCCGGTAAAATACATAGGGAACGCTACTGCCCATTCTCTAGTAAGTCCCTTAGTCACCTCGTACCATACTCACGGGAAGAAATGCTATGATGCTGTACTCTAAGTCCGGCATCACACAGAACCGGAGGCGATCACAGTATGGTGGTAAAATGCATAGAGAACGCTGCTGCCCATTCTGTAGTAAGATAGATGATAAAAATATAAAAAAGGCAAGGGTTTATTTTAATTTTTTTTTCTTTGTCTGACTGTACATAATTTTCTCCTTAACCCATGTTAGACGTGATCAGATAAGGCTGATTACACATATCACGGCTCGACTAATCACAGGTCGAACTAGACCCTAACGACATGAAAATATGCTTTTAATTACATTGCACAGTACAGCCAACTGACTGGCCCGAGGCAATAGCACTATGCGAGTCGTGTCCGTTTCGACTGCTCGGATATAGTGTCGACGACTAGTACTACGCACCTGACCTTTCTGAAGAACATCACCAATAAGGTTACTATATGTCTTCCTAGGGCGTCCCCTCCCGGTGTTTCCACTCACATCTGCCTTGTAAATACCGTTTGTTAGCCGTCCTTCATTCATCCTCTCAACATGACCATTTCCGCATACGCTTTTAAATTTTCGTCACTACATGACTGTACCTAATACTTTGAAATAAGTAGGTGACAACAAACTTATTGTTAAAAGTCAGCATTGAAATCAATACAGTTTCTTTATTCTCTCAAATTAGCGACATTAGGTGTAAACTCATAGTTGTCTAGGTAGGTATCTGTAGACTCACAATAGACCTATTGTTATAACCACAGAATACGTCATGCATTTAACATAAGTTATAGTCTACTCATTTATATACAATGTTACCTACATTTGAGCACATGATATAAGTTAGACTGATATTTTTATAATAATATCCTTTTATTTTTCGGGGACGGAAAACTTCTCTCAAATGATCTCTGTGTGGAGCGGGAGGTGGCAGAATATTACTGGCTAAAACCCACCCGTGTTCCTTCAGTTGCCTGTGCCAGGGCCGCGGTAGCTCTTTCGAAAAAATCCGCTACCCTGGCAGGCATCGGTCCTAGCGGACTCCTTCAATACGTGCTGACATCTCTTTAAGGCGCGTGTAATACAACGCGCCGTTGACCCGGGCCTGGTCCTTACCCAGCGACGAGCTATCCTAACTCGCCGCCCGCAAGCCCGGGCCTACGGTGGCCGGGAGTCCGCTATGGACTCCCGACGCCTGGGAGTCTTATGCGGCAGCTAGGGGCGTGCGGGCGCAGAGATTTCCTCTCCGTCACGCACTCTGCCTCATCCTTTACGATCATTACTACTTCGCAGATGGAGGTGACGGCTTCCCATACCCTTTATATAAGTACCTAATGTTAGTTTGGTATTCCCCGAAGCCAGAGTGGTAGACAGAAGTGTTTAGGTAATATGCCTCTCCAGCAGTAGGGGCAACATCCATTGGTTTTATAGTAAACTTCACCTACATAGGGTCAAATTCTATTACCTTATGGGTGATGTTCTTCAGAAAGGTCAGGTGCGTAGTACTCGCAACCGGCGTGTGTGTATGATCAATTATATGAACCTAAACGAGGCAAAAGGATTGTGTAGAGATCGTAGCAGGTGGCGTTTCGTGGTTTCTGCCTACCCCCATGGGAAAAAGGCGTGAATTTATGTATGTATAATAATAATAATAATAAACCCGCAGGGCAGCATGTGGCGAGCTGTTGGGCAGTAGCGACCCCACGGATCCGATCACCTGGGAGAATTCTTGTTCCTCATCTCTGGCTTGCCTTTATTGGCCGGCTGGACTGAACACTGACGAGGTTCAGAGCTCTCACCTCATTCTTGCCTTTATTGGCTGGCTTGAGTGGAGATTCGCAAGAGCAAACGTGCTCGGGGAAAGGAAGTATTCCAGTAAGTGCTCGTAGGGACTTGACCATCTTCCGGGCTCTGGGATTGTTCTGAAAGCCGTGGAATACCTCTCCACTTCTCAAGCACCTCAGGAAGTGTTGCCCCCTTGTCGCTGCGTCACTATGTGCCAGCGACGTTTCCCGGGGGCCCATTATTGAGTGTGCAAGTCACCCCTTGCCATTTTATCCGTGTATACAAAACATTGATCAGGCAGGGGCCATAGTCCTTCCATAGTTGCGGTTACCAATCCACTATAACCATCCAAACCCATAGCCTAATTTGCTTTGCCTAATGTGTTGGTTGTCCTGAGATATTTATTTATTTTTATTTTTTTTTATTTTTATTCTGTAATAGTTCTGCTCCAACCGGGGATTGTCCTTGGGGCACTTGCATAGGTGCATACAGGGATAATCGTCGATTGGTGCCCCTCATCATTTAAAATTGTCTAAGAGGCCTCTGCGAGTTGGCTTCGACCCCTCGTACGCCTTCCAAAGGACCGGGACCCTTGGGTCCCGAGATATGTTAACATATATAAAAATAATAATAATAATATTCCACAACTATCACACAACGCCATCTAGTCCCAAGCTGAGCAGAGCTTGTGTTATGGGTACTAGACAACTGATAAATATACTTATATGTTTTTAAATACATACATATTATAGATAAATTACACCCAGACACAGAACAAATGATCGTGCTCATCACACAAACATTTGTCCAGGGTGGGAATCGAACCCACGACCTCCGGCATAGCAGTCAGGGTCACTAACCACTAGACCAACAGACCTGTCAAATGTATGTATGTAAATTAGCTAGCAATACGTTACTTACAAAAACAAAAATATAAAAATATCATTCTAACTTAGTTCAAAACTTTAAATGACACTGACATCAAAAATCAGTGTTCCACGAATAATTAAAAAACCACCTGAACGACTACTGGCATTTACCTTCGGCCAACGAATGAGGATTTTTTTCTTTTTTGTTGCATTCGTTTTCGACAAATCACAAATAACAGTTTCTTAAACATCGGCGCCTAAACTTATGCATAATCGGTCTATAATATTCCCACTGCTGGGACTCAGACCTACCCTCGGTGAGAGGGTGTGAGCTGTAATCCACCACGCGGGGGCTCAGTGATATGATAACGAAAGAGAATAAATTGAAAAAAATAAACCGGTCAAGTGCGAGTCGGTCTCGCGCACGAAGAGTTTCGTATCACTATCGGCAAAAAAATCACATTTGTTGTATGGGAGCCCCCTTTAAATATTTGTTTTATTTTAATTTAATTACTTATTTTTAAAGTGAATAATATAACTACATAAATATTCTGTGAATATCTCCGTGTTACCGTTATCAATATCGACCCTTAAATATTTGTTGTTATAGCGGCAACAGAAATACAACATCTGTGAAAATGTCAACTATCACGGTTCATGAGATGCAGCCTGGTGACAGACGGACGGACTGACAGACGGACAGCGGAGTCATAGTAATAAGGTCCTGTTTTACCATTTGGGTATGGAACCCTAAAAATCATCCCTTTTTTCCAATGGTAAATATCATCAGGCGCATGGCTAGTGTAAGAACAATTACATTAGTAAGAAAGAAATATATGAAATGACTTCGAACCTAGGCAGGCACTTTACTTAGTGTAAATAATTTCATCACCACTTCTCTCAAGACGGTGAAGGAAAACATCGTGAGGAAACCAGCATGTCTTAGAACCGAAAATTCGAAGACATGTGATATACTTCCAACTCGCACTGGGCCCACGTGGTAGATGACGGCCCTCTCCCTCTCAAATAGAGGAGGCTTGTATCTCAGCAGTGGGAAAATTATAGGCTGATTGTGATAATATAGAAAAAACTGGATTTAACTATCTGACCTATATAAGGTGTATCTATTCATACACGAAATATTTTAAGGGGTACACCTGTAGGTGGTAAAGAAGCTATAGAAGCAAAAAGAAAATTTTTATCTAAGCGTTTTTTTTATTTTCGTAATTATTATAATTTTAAAACTACTTGAGACGTTTTGCATAAAACCTTTACTGCAAATTCTAAGAATGGCCCGCCTGACGCTGCGAGGGCGACGACTGGACGGCACGAGCATGGCCGCGGTGTCTCGGGCCGTAAAAAATAAGAAGGAGCCAGTATTTCTTATGTGCGTCAAATAATTTATAAATATTAAATTTAAAAAAAAACACTCAGATATTTTTTTTTTCGTTGCTATTGCATCTTTACCACCTACAGGTGTACCTCTTAAAATATTTCGTGTATGAATAGATACACCTTTATACTTCAAAAGTCATTTATTGAAACTAGGTTGAGGATCAGCACTTTTCGAACGTCAAAATTATATCAGACAGTCCCCAAAACGCCCACCCATCACCACTACCTAGTGCTTCAGCTGGGAAGAAGAAGTGGCGCAACAATCTCCCCAGCAGCATAGCTGTCTGTCCAGTTAGAAGAACTTGATTCTACACAATGGTAAGTAGTAAAACATTAAGAGACACAAAACATTTAAAATGATTTATATTTCAAATTAAATGATTTTCTATATGCCAGCTAGTCAACCCAATACACCAACGAATAAAATGAAAACTATAGGTACTCAAGTAAAAGCAAAAAAAAAAATATGTGTAATGTAAACATGGCTGCAAAAATAAAAGCCTCCTGGCTTAAATCAATGCTTGTTTGTTTGTATGCCTGTCAATGACAATTTCAAGTGAATCAAGAGGAAAACCGAAGATAAAACACTTTTCCTCTCACCTAGCAAGAGTGAATAATATTTTACCATTTAAAATGTTTTTTTTTTTGCCTTACGTAATATTTGTGTCCTCGTTTATTTTGATAGCTATTTTTCCTTAATCGCTACGATTCCGTCAGCTAGATGTGTGGTGGCAAAATATTATGAGGAATTTAAATAAATATATAGTTTAAAAAACACTAGAAAAACACGCTTTTATAAATGCACGTAATAACCAAAAACTTTATCGTGGTCAAAATTCATTACAACACTTTTCTAACAAGTCCAAACACAGCTATGATACGATCTTCCATCATGAAGTTCCAGTTCATATCTTCCGGCTCCATCATCAGATCAGTTCGACAGTACCATATTATTGTATTGTCATCAGAACAACATACAGCTGCCAATTTTCATGATGCTACGATCCTTGGAAGATAGTTAAATTAGTTACCTTAGATTCCATTACATTGTTAGTTACATACAGGTCGACCTAATAAAAGCTCGTTAAAAAAGACATTAACTCCTTGCTTGGTCTTTTATGGGCCTTATAAGAAGACTGAAAGTCACCCAAAGGGCATGGAGAGGGCTATGCTTTGAATTTCCTAACGCGATCGAATCAGAAATGAAGAAATCCGTAGGAGAACCAAGGTATCCGACATAGCCCAGAGAATTGCCAATGTAAAGTGGCAGTGGGCAGGGCATATTGCTTGCAGAACGGATGGCCGATAGGGTCGGAAGGTTCTAGAGTGGCGACCGCGTACTAGAAGACGTAGCGTCGGAAGGCCTCCCACAAGATGGACCGATGACCTGGTGAAGGCCGACGGAATCCGCTGTATGCTAGAAGCCCAGAATCTGTCGAAGTGGCGGTGCTTGGGGCCTATGGCCTATGTCCTGCATTGGACGTCTTTAAAATGATGATTGTGATAACTAAACGGTGGTTTGGTCGCCAAAATGTAGATGTCAGTGTCATTTATTTATTTATTAAAACTTTATGCACAAGTAAAATATACTGTACGAAGGTGGACTTAATGCCTGAGGCATTTTCTACCAGTCAACTTTAGGGTGATGCAGAGAAAATACATGGCAGGTGCAACATAGGCATAGGCATTTAAAGTTAGAATAATGAGTTTTTATTTTTGTTTAATTTTTATATCAGCTTTTGGTACCAATACTCCACGTGAGTACCGTGTGGTGCCGGACGTAAAGAATACCACCACCCCATTTCTTCCTGTGGGTGTCGTAAAAGGCGACTAAGGGAGTTACTAGAGAATGGGCAGGAGCGTTCTCTATGCATTTTACCACCATACTGCGATCGCCAACCCGCCTGCCAAGCGTGGCGATTATGGCAAAGCTCCTCAAATTGGGGGAGGCCTAAGTCCAGCAGTGGACGTCTTACGGCTGAAATTATGATGAGTAAATTTAACCCTATACATATACAGCACTGAAAACTCCACTGCGTGCTTTAGAAGAAGTAAGCGGAGAAACAGACAGAAGATAAATAATTAAATTTTAAATTTAAAAAACCCCTGACAAATAAACCTAATATCCCTTTAAAAAGTAAAAAATAATTAAAAAAAAAAACTCAAAGTACCTAAGTAAGTATTAGTAATTCAAAAAAAAAAAATACGTCGCGTTGGAGGACCGCTCCAAACCTCACAATTTAATTACAAATTGTCTATTACCTAACTAAGCAACATACATTAAATTAAAAAAAAATAAGAAAATAAAGCTTTTATAAAATTACTTCAAAATATTTCATTTAGGATACGACCGTCAACGTCTGCCCTCGCGGAGCGGTCCCCCATCGCGACGTATTTTTTTTGAATTATTAATACTTACTTAGGTACTTTTTGTTTTATTTTTTACTTTTTAATAGGAAATTAGGTTTTTGTGTCGGGGGTTTTTTAAATTTTTTATTTAAATTTTTCTTTTATACTTTTTATAGGTACCTACATACTTATTATAATGTAGAATCAAACGAAACTAAGAACACTCGATTAATTCATCAATATTCTCTTTCAGTGCGCTTTCATTTGAGACCCCACTCGAGTATATTTGCTGAAATTCGGTTACTCTTCCCCACTTTCCCCCCAACAACTTTTAAACGGCTCAACCGATTTTCATCAAACATGTTTAAGAACACTCGCACATAAGTCACCTTTAATATATATATATTTTTAATTGAAATCGCTTCATCCGTTCGGGAGCTATGATGCCACAGACAGACAGACTGACAGACAGACAGACACGTCAAACTTATAACACCCCTCTTTTTGCGTCGGGGATTAAAAACAGCGACATAATGAGAGATAATCATACTTATTTACTACCTACAAGTAGTGTCTGCATCAGTGAGATCAAAAACACCACGTGACAGTTGTATGCAAGGAATATGTATAATATAACTAATATGCTTTTAAATACTTAAGTACCTATTAAATACACTTGTTATGACTAGTGTGAGAATGTTAACTATATTATATACGTTTTATCTATACTAATATTATAAAGCTAAAGAGTTTGTATGTTTGTTTGTTTGATTGAACGCGCTAATCTCAGGAACTACTGGTCCGAATTGAAAAAATATTTTTGTATTGGGTAGCCTATTTATCGAGAAAGGCTATAGGCTATATAACATCACGCTGCAACTAAGAGGAACGGAGCAGTAAAGAAAAATGTTGCAAAAACGGGGGAAATCACACGGGTAGGCGATTCGACGCAACGGGAAGGGTAGGGGCAACAAGAAATTTAACGCGGACGAAGTCGCGGGCAGAAGCTAGTATATTTTATATGCACGTTGGACTAATAGAGAAGTTTCGAAGAAAAAGCCATTTTGCGCCGACCACAAATAAATTGGGAGACGTATGAGAGCATTGGTGGCCCAGTGGTAATGGCATTAATTTACCGAGTTGTAGGTCGTATGTTCAAACCCAAATAGGCATTTTACTTTGAGTAAATAATGTGTCAACATTGCTCTAAAAACGGTGAAGGAAAACATCGTCAACGACATGTCTTAGAACCAAAAATTTCGTGACGTGACATTTACCAACTCGCACTGGGCCCACGTGGTAGATTACGGCCCGCTCCTGCTCAGAAAGAGGAGGAGCCCCAGCAGTGGGAACGTTATAGGCTGATTATGAGGGAGACTGATGATGATTGTATGTTTTTTTTTTTTTATTTTTTTTAAACTTTTTAGTTATGGTATCTATCCCGCACTATCTATTCATACACGAAATATTTTAAGGGGTACACCTGTAGGTGGTAAAGAAGCTACAGAAGCAAAAAGAAAACCTATTCTAAGCGTTTTGAATTTTCGTAAATCCATACTAATGCATACTAATATTACTAATATATATATATATATATATATATATATATATATATATTATATATAATATTATAAATGCAAAAGTAACTCTGTCTGTCTGTCTGTCTGTCTCGCTTTCCTGCTAAAACTACTGAACCGATTCAAATGAAATTTGGTACACAGATAGTTTAGAGCCTGAGAAAGGACATAGGCTACTTTTTATCCCGGTAGTATGTTCCCGCGGGATAATTTCCGACCTCCACGCGGGCGAAGCCGCTGGCAAAAGCTAGTATTATATCATTTTAAAACTACTTGAGACGTTTTGCATAAAACCTTTACTCCAAGTTCTATGAATAGCCCGCCTGACGCTGCGAGGGCGGCGACCGGACGGCACGAGCATGGCCGCGGTGTCTCGGGCCATAAAAAATAAGAAGGAGCCAGTATTTCTTATGTGCGTCAAATAATTTATAAATATTAAATTTAAAGAAAAACCCTTACAAAAATTTTTTTTTCGTTGCTATAGCTTCTTTACCACCTACAAGTGTACCTCTTAAAATATTTCGTGTATGAATAGATACACCTTATATGTATATATGGGTGCAAAGTTCTCATCAATAGAAATTAATTAAGTTCAAACACCAGGTTATTGCTGTAAGTCGTTGAGGAGTTCCCTCGACTGTCTTTCGGCTTCATCAACAGAGCAACTTCAGACCTTCATTAAATAGTAGTGCTTTAAGATAATTAATGAAATAAATAATAAACGCACTAGTCGCCACTACGATTTTCGAAGGCTCCCATTGATGTCTCTGGGATGCCATCATCAGATCCTGGTTTCCTTATCATGGTACCACCCTTGGGATATCTCCTTTCCAACAAAAAAAGAATCATCAAAATCGGTTCATAAACGAAGTTATCCGCGAACACACATAAAAAAAAATATACGGTCGAATTGAGAAACCTCCACCTTTTTTGAAGTCGGTTAAAAATGTAATAAAACTAATTACATTTTAGGTAGGAAACAAGATACTACCTCTAATAATAAATAGCGTACATTAGTTAATTACGTAGGTGATTAATTTCGATTCGATATAAATGCACTTAGATACATATTACAAAGGAGAAAACCGGCCAAGTGCGAGTCGCACTCACACATGAGGGGTTCCGTACCACAACGCATATAAACGCCGAAAAAGTATGTTCCTTGTTAGATTCCCTTTAATTTTTTACTTTATTTATTTTTATTGTTTATTGTCATAGGGGCAATAGAAATACATACACTCTGAAAACTATAACTATCTACCCATTACGATTCATGAGATACAGCCCGCTGACAGACAGACAGACGGATGGATGGACAGATGAGGCTTAGTAATAGAGTCCCATTGGCACCCAGTGTGGTTAGAACCCTAAATATAACAAATTTATAAAATTATTGTATTGTCATCGGTCCTTGATAAGCATGCCAAATTTCGAGTTAATCCGATGTTTTTCAATAGCGGACTCTCGGCCACCGTAGGCTTGCGGGCGGCGAGCAATGGGTAGCTCGCCGCCCGGTATGGACCAGGCTCGGGTCGACGGACGTCGCGCTGTATTCCACGCCCACCTTAAAGAGATGTCAGCAGAACTGAAGGGGTCTGCTAGGACCGATGCGTGCCAGGGTCGCGAGATTGTTCGAAAGAGGCACCGTGCATATGGGCAATATTTGAAGCAACACGGGTGGGTTTTAGTCAGTAAATGATAAATGATAAATGACTTTATTTTGCAAGTAGGTTTGTACAAACACTTTTACACGTCAATCAATTTTTTTTTTAAACTAGATGAGGTCGGCATTTCCTATCTGACTACTCTGAGAAGAAACGCCGAAACAAACTCAGAGGTCACAGTCTCTTTTAAAGTCCAGACATAATCTTGATCAGATCATGTGAAGACCATGTGGATTGGTGTCTGAAGTGGTCTTTTAAGGAAAGAACACACAGCTTGAGTGGACCTGTCCAATCAGTGCACGCATTTGTCAGTAATCATGCAGCCCCACTCAGAACTTAAGGAGGTCAATGATTCGACGAACAATACCAAAGAAAGGACATTTGTGAAGGTCGCACAAATTACTCAAACTGCCAGACAATGTAAAAAATTAAATTAGAAGAAAAGGAAACCAAAAAAAAAGAACACCCACTTCGTCTTCACATTTACAATAGGTAATTAAAACAATATAATACTTAAAAGTAAACAGGGACTTGAAAACGAAATGAATTTTGTTCCGTTACTCTAAATGTTACCTTATAACGTTTCAAATTTTGTAACGATACTCAAACCTAAAAATATGAAAAACGTTATAAAGAATAACGTTATAGAATATTATTGTTAAAGAACAATATAACAAGTAGCGTTATAGGGATCAGTAACGTTATGCTTATATCCGATTTAATAACGTTACAGGTGAAACGTTACAGTTTCACTTATAACGTTATGTTTAAAAAATTGCCCGCTGAACACCGCTCCTCCCGTCGCACCCCTGTATATGCCATCGCATCGCCGCGCGCCGTATCCAAGCATTTATTCATAAGAGAGTGCACGTTGTATATTTTGTGTAAACTTTAACATATTATACCTACACGTCTCATCGGTTCATTCTGTTATTATAATGAGTGAGTACCTATCATTTTAACTATTAACGAATGAATACGATTGTTATTTCTGCCTCACTGGTCATGTGGGCTACAGATATATGAATTAATTTTTTTCTATCTAGAAATTCTCAGTTATTGTCTGGGGTATAAAAGTTTGGGTTAAGATATTATTCATTATTTACAGGTGACAGTGACGATGATTTTATGTTTCAACAGAACAGTCAGCCAATTTTTCAACAGTACTTGGGGTCGTCGACCACGCGTCTATCGGCGTGCGCGATGATCAGCTGATTTTTACATTTGAATTTACATTGCATGCTAAAGATCAAAATTTTTTTTTTGATAGTATATGTTTTATATCTCAAATAATGGTTCATTTAACTGTTAACACGTAAAGCTACTACTACTACAATCTGTCAAATTTCTGTAATAGGTTTTCAACTTTATCGCTAAAGTATTAGGTTCAAGATTTATTGAGAAAATTTGACAGTTTCGGGTAGCTTGATATGCTGGCGTCTGTATAAAAAATGCCAAAAATATGGTAATATTTAATCAAAATATCCAAAAAAATATATGGTTGCGTATCAAGAATAACTAGCCCTATCACCTACTATCTGTTTTCGGAAGCGTTTCCCATACACCCTTTATATCTTGAAATTTATTTTCTCCTACAGTTTCGCCTTGAATATTATGTCGTGGTACTTTGGATATACTCGAATTAGGATTATGCCCGGTTGATGGCAATAGGCTCGCCACCTACACATTACATGGGACTTGAATATAACTGTCGAAATGTGGGTGTCTTCTACACCTTCTACACCTTTGAGGAATAGTGGCGTGATGTTATGTTAGCAATATCGTCGTTTCCTGATAACTCCTGTGCGGCCGCCGATCGGGTGGGAGACTATGCGCGCGACATCCTGTTAATAGCGCCGGCGCCTGTGCACGACAGAACGAAACGCGAGAATTTTATTTCACAGTGCGGGCCATAGTCATAACTACTTAATACTGAACAAAACATTCGCGTGGAAATTAATTCGCATCGCATCGCGTTCAATTTGCATCAAACCACAGATTTTTTCCACGTGAATTTCCAACCGCGCCTGTGTGGCAATCCCATTACATTTAATAAGTTAGCGAACTATGAGAAGATAATCGCACGGTGAAAAATAGCGGTGCGGACAGGGCCAAAGGTGTAACTACTGACCTCACCAATTGTAAATATAAAATCCTCTTTAATATTATTAGAATCGGACCTTTCGTTTAGAAATTATGACGGGCAAAACAATTCTACAAGGAAGAAAAACGCTGCGGGGTGAGCAAATTACCTAGTGTATTACCTACACATTTTATTTTTTGAAAACAAGTTATAATTAGAGATTGTAATCCGGATAGTTCTGAATTCGAAAATAACTGAAAAATCCTGATTTTCCGTCCTCATAAAAATTCGGATTTTAATATTAAAATCCGGTATTTTCGAATTTCAATAAAGCGTTTCTTTGTAAACCTATTAAATAGAGCATGTGTCTTCAACCACCAACTTAATTATATTTCAGCGTAAACTACTACGTGACAAATCTAAAAACAATGTACACTCCATGTAACGTCATTCGCTTTAACGACACACTCACTAAAGCGTCGAAATCACTTCACTTTAAATGGTTTATCTTGTCTTCCATACAATGATACACTCTGTATAGCATTGCACCCACTCCCAGTAACGACAACAAATAAAAAATAAAAAGTACTTTTTTAAGTTGCCAAAATTAGTGAAAACTGCGCAGCTGTGTACGTTTCTTTTGTCGCTTTATTATCCTAGTCCGTAATAAGCTCGACTGTCGGTATCATACATAGGTAGAACGGGCTGGTGTCCGCAACTTCACGTCTGAGCGCGTATTTTGCGTTCGGGTGGGAAATCGGTTATTCGATCCACCTCAGCTCCTCGAGAAAGGCCAGCAACGCCTTGATGTTGCTGACTATCTCATGTAGGATACCTGGGTTACCGAAGTATTTGGCCCTATATGTGGCGATCGCCGGGCAGTTTTTGAAGCACGTGCGTTGCTGTCTCGTCGTCCTCAATGCAGGCCCTGCACAGCGGACTGTCTGTAACTCCTACGACAAATAGATTTTTATTAAACGACCCATGGCCAGTTATTGCTGCTGTCGCAGCAACGCAGCTGTCGTTTGTCTACCAGAGGACCTGTTTTGTGAGGCGGGCATCGATGGTAGGAAGTGCTTCCTTGGCATGCCTGCACTCACTTTGGTCCACCCATAGCTCACAGTGTAGATCCCTGGTACGTTTTGTTACAAGAGAGCGTAGGAACTCAAAGGACGATGGGTTCTGGTCCCACCGGTGTCGTGCTCGACTCCCTTCTGGCAAGTTCATCGGCGGCATCGTTACCTAGCGAACCGTTGTGTCCTTTTATCCATTGAATGGTTATATTATTGAGGCTACCTACCTGGTTGAGGCGCTGGTGGCACTCGTATATTAGCCTAGAGTCAATCGAGTCACTGTCCAGCGCTTGCAGAATAGCCATACTATCTAAGAGTATGCGGATCAAGTGGTCTTTAACTGCCCTGGCCATAATGGCTGAAGCAGCAAGAGTGATCCCAATGCATTCAGCCTGGAACAACGTGTTGTGGACTCCCAACGGTGTGCCTATATGTATGTAGAAGTCCTGCGAGAAGACTCCAGCACCTGTGCCACTGTCTGTTTTTGATCCATCCGTGAAGATGCGCAACTTAGTGGGGGGCAAACCTCCACATCGGCGATCTTCGTGAAGCTGGATGCTGTATTTTTTATCAAAAATGAACTGTTTGGATACCCGGTCATTTACCACCCGGCCTTAGTGATGGGGAACTCATTGTTGAGTTCCTTAAGCAGCGTGTGTTGTGTGTCTCTCTTTCGCCAGAGGTCAGTTTCATCCAGACACGCTGCCGCCATCGTAGCTTCCTGCTATATAAACAGGTGGAGCGGAAGTAGTCCCAGCATGGCGTCCATGGCTGCAGTCGGAGTAGTCCTCATGCAGCCTGTGACCGCCATGCAGGCTAGTCTTTGCATGCGTTGCAGTTTGTTGCAGGCTGTAATAAGCTTGGTGCAGGGCTACAAGAACACGGCCCCGTAGGTGATCATGAGTCGGATCATTGCGGTGTACAGTCAAAGTATGATTTTGGGGGATAGGCCCCACTTCTTACCTTTCATTTTCCTGCATTGCCAGAATGTGATGCAGGCCCTGTTTAGTTTTGGAATCATACTAAACTTTCTAAGATTCCGTTCTTTTGATTATAAATTGGGATTGCTTATGCGTGTGTTGTTACAAGGAGTTATGGATTATCTATACGTTATCATATTTCAAGTTGCTCACAAACTTTCTAACTGTAAACATGGCAAGTAAGAGAAAATCAGTGTGTATTGACGAAAAAGTTTTACTTTTTTAAGTAATGTTGGCAGACGCTTTAGATTTAGTCGTTCTACTGTGTCCACCATATCGAAAATAAAGAAAATATTCTACAAGCAGAGCAGGATGGAAAATCTTCCAAATAAGAAACCTAAATACGAAGATTTGGATCAAGCTATACTATCATAATTTCACCGACAGCGCCAGCATAATATGCCAATGTCGGGGCCGATCGTGAAAGCTAAGGCGGAGAAGTGTGCTGAAGAACTTGGTTTACTTTCTTTCAAAGCATCGGGATGCAAGGATGGCGCGGTTTTTTTTTATTTTTAACGACAACTCTCTATAGCGTCGAAATGTGCACAGTCCCTTGAGTGTCGTTGTATAGTTTACACGTAAACTTATGTTTTTTTAAATAAAATAAAAAACTTCGAAAAATCCGGATAGTCCGGATTTGTGTGCGATTATACTTTGTAAATCCGAATTTGGAAATAATCCGGATTTTGCAATCCCTAGTTACAATTAAATACAATAGGTTCGCTCTCTCTTCCATTGGACTAAAACATAACTGGTGAAACGTGGGTGTTAGGAATACAACTCTGCCTAACCCTTTGGGAGTACAGGCGTGATGTCAAGTTTATGTTTTTTTAGTTATGCTATGTTAAACAATATAATAGAGGTTTTATGCTATAAATATAAATTGAGAAAAGATAGATATCTACCTAAAGTTACCTAACTACTTACTTCCAAATGTTAATTTATGATATGTGTAGGTACACAAATAATATTTTAAAAATACTTTAATTTATTGTAATTATGTTTTTTTTTAATGGTAAATAACTCAAAAAATACTAAACTGATGATAAAAATTCCTTCATCTGTAAAAATCTGCATTATCAGCGAATAACATGGGTTCTATTTTGGGAGAATACCTATGCAAAATCTACGCAGACCCCGCGGGCATAGTGTTAGTTTGTTATTTAAAAACTCACAACAAAACTTAACGGGTTTTTAAACAATGCATGTCCTATATCGTAGTTTGCAATACGAATTTGTTATAAAATACTATACGACAAACCTTTAGTAATTGTAAACAGAACATTAGTCGCGCTCGCGGAGATTATGAATAAATCAAAATCAAATGAGCGGGCGAAGAATCCCTAACTATAACGTTGTCATCGTAGTATCGAATAGGTAGGTATAAAATTTTGCCGCCAACGCGATCACGAAACCGAAATATGATTGAAAACTTTCTTCAAATAACATCATTCTATCTTGCAATAAATAACTGACATGTTAACTTTTTGGTTATCATCGATAAATTATCATTAATCGTAATTTAAGATTGTAGGTGGAACATCACATTTCGACGTTTCTTTGTCGTCACTCAGTAAATATATCTGTATACAAAATTCCTCTTCTTACGGCCCATGATTTAATAGGAAAACTGTCAAACTCAAAATATTCGACAGAAATCAGTAAACAAACAATCACGGCGAAATGTTACGTTGCCGTATTGAACTCAAGCGGGGAGCGGGACAAGCGGGGAGCGGGAATAATCTAATAGGTACTTATGTGCCTCAGCCCTCAAGGTTGCGTATCGAAATGAATAACGTTATTATTTCGTTATACTAGTAACGATATATTTTTGTTATTGTTACTAAATAGTTTAAGATTTCGTTCCGTTGTTCATATCGTTGTAACCAAAATAAATATTTAGTTACGATCCTGGTGGAACGGTACAAATTATCGTTACTGAAACTATGCGTAGCGTTATTAGAGAGAGATTGGAGTAACGTTTCAAGTCCCTGAAAGTAAATATTCATGTCATTGTATAAGTAAAATTCATCAATGTCAATGTGTATACAAAATCAGGAAATAGTCCCGGTCTGATCATTTGAGGACCATGTACACGGGGGTGTCTGAAATGGTCTTTTGAGGAAAGAACCATACAGATTGAGTGGACCTGTCCAGTCAATGCACGCATTTGTCAGTAATCTTGCAGCTCAACTCAGAACATAAGGAGCACAAAGATTCGACGAACAATACCAAAGAATGGACATTTTGGTAGGCCGCATTAAGTACTCAAACTGCCAGATTATCATTAAAATGGAATGAGTAAGAGAGATATAAAAGTAAAAGTCTGCCACGCCCTCCCGCTCCGCCCAAGAACGGGAGACACCATTTGATGATTTCCCACCAAAAAAAAACCGATGTTTTGAAGGAGTTCGGAATCATGTTCAAAGTTTCCGTTACATACTAACATACGAATGAACCTAATGAAAGCGTGTAAAAAAGGATTCCATTTATCGTTTTCAGAAAATTCTATCAAAATTGGACATATAAATCTGTTTGACAACTTTGTAAATAACTAAAGATAGGTACCGCGCGTATATTTCCCGTCGCGTCACTCTTATCAGCCTTATCACTAGAATGTTCAACGTAAAGCGTACCTACCTACTGCATGCGTTTATTTACTCCATATTAACATTCATTGAGAGCAGTGGTATCCCAGTGATAACGGCCCTGACCAAAGGCCCTGATTTACGAGTCGTGGATTCGAATTAAGCCGGCTCTGCCAGGGTCGCGAGATTGTTCGAAAGAGATACCGTGATCCTGGCACATGGGCAACTGAAGGAACACGGCTGGGTTTTAGTCAGTAAAAGTCTGACACGCCCTCCCTCTCCGCCCAGAGCGGGAGAAGTCATTTGATGATTTTCCATCCAAAAAAAAAATAAAGGAACTTCGTTCCAAAAAAAGCCGGCTCTTAACTTTGTGTGAATAATTTAATCAGCATTGCTCTCATAACGGTAAAGGAAAATACATCGTGAGGAAACCGGTATGTTCTAAAAGCAAAAATTCGAAGACATGTGACATTTACCAAACCGCACTGGGCCCGCGTGATAGATGAAAAAAACCGGCCAAGTGCGAGTCGGACTCGCGCACCGAGGGTTCCGTACAAACCTGTAGGTATCCTCGGTTTATGCGTAAGGTTTATGTTTTTTTGAAATTAAATGTTTTTTTTATATTTGAGTTGATTGAATGGAAGGTAAATTGCGATTTACGATTTATGACGTATTAAAAAAAAACTACTTACTGGATTTCGTTCAAACCAATTTTTGTTGGAAGTTTACATGGTTATGTACATCATATATTTTTTTTAGTTTTATCATTCTCTTACTTTAGAAGTTACGGGGGGGGGGACACACATTTTACGACTTTGGAAGTGTCTCTCGCGCAAACTATTCAGTTTAGAAAGAAATGATGTTAGAAACCTCTATACCATTTTTAAAGACCTATTCATAGATACCCTACACGTATGGGTTTGATGAAAACAAAATTTTTGAGTTTCAGTTCTAAGTATGGGGAACCCCAAAATTAATTGTTTTTTTTTCTATTTAAGTGTGAAAATCTTAATGCGGTTTACAGAATACATCTAGTTACCAAGTTTCAACAGCATAGCTCTTATAGTTTCGGAGAAAAGTGACAGACAGACAGACAGACAGACAGACAGACAGACAGACAGACAGACAGACAGACAGACAGACGGACAGACAGACAGACAGACATGACGAATCTATAAGGGTTCCGTTTTTTGCCATTTGGCAACGGAACCCTAAAAACGTGTAAAAAAGGATTCCATTTATCGTTTTCAGAAAATTCTATCAAAATTGGACACATAAATCTGTTTGACAACTTTGTAAATAACTAAAGATACCGCGCGTTTATTTCCCGTCGCGTCACTCTTATCAGCCTTATCACTAGAATGTTCAACGTAAAGCGTACCTACTGCATGCGTTTATTTACTCCATATTTTTTTTTAATATTTTTTTTTTTTTAATATTCCACAACTATCACACAACGCCATCTAGTCCCAAGCTAAGCAGAGCTTGTGTTATGGGTACTAGACAACTGATAAACATACTTATATATTTCTAAATACATACATATTATAGATAAATTACACCCAGACACAGAACAAATGATCGTGCTCATCACACAAACATTTGTCCTGGGTGGGAATCGAACCCACGACCTCCGCATAGCAGTCAGGGTCACTAACCACTAGACCAACAGGCCTGTCATATTAACATTCATTGAGAGCAGTGGTATCCCAGTGATAACGGCCCTGACCAAAGGCCCTGATTTACGAGTCGTGGATTCGAATCAAGCCGGCTCTGCCAGGGTCGCGAGATTGTTCGAAAGAGATACCGTGATCCTGGCACATGGGCGACTGAAGGAACACGGCTGGGTTTTAGTCAGTAAAAGTCTGACACGCCCTCCCTCTCCGCCCAGAGCGGGAGAAGTCATTTGATGATTTTCCATCCAAAAAAAAAAATAAAGGAACTTCGTTCCAAAAAAAGCCGGCTCTTAACTTTGTGTGAATAATTTAATCAGCATTGCTCTCAAAACGGTGAAGGAAAATACATCGTGAGGAAACCGGTATGTTCTAGAAGCAAAAATTCGAAGACATGTGACATTTACCAAACCGCACTGGGCCCGCGTGATAGATGAAAAAAGGCATGTTCTCTTACATGCCTTTTTTTTGTGGGTGAGAAATTATCAAATGACGTCTTCCGCTCTGGGCGGAGCGGGAGGGCGTGTCACACTTTTCCTGATTTAAACCCACCCGTGTTCCTTCAGTTGCCTATGCCAGGGCCACGGTAATTCAAGAGAACATGCCTGTGTCCCAGTTGTGAGGACATTATAGGCTGATTATGGATATAACCATTATGTATGGTTAGTAAAATGATGTCGTTTTTGTACTTATACATAATGCTATGGAATTAAGGTTAAGTTTTGAAATTATGTTCAGAGTCGACCTTGGAATCGATATTGTGGTTTGTATTATCATAACACCTTTATTTACCGAGGGAATTTTCAAACGTATACGTAGTATATCGGAGTAGGAGAGCGAGGGAAAAGTGAGTGCCCCTGCGTCTGCGCACACACTTGTGCTCTATAATATCTTCCGCGCCGATGGCTAGTCTCCGTTGAGATTACGAGAGACTTTACCCACATACAATCAACAACCATGAAAAAAACCCAATAAAATTTTGACCGACCCTATTTTTGTTTTTGGGTGGAAAATGTTCAGATTATTTATCCCGGACTGGGCGGAGCGGGAAGGCGTGTCAGACTTTTACTGACTAAAACCCACCCGCGTTCCTTCAGTTGCCTGTGCCAGAGCCACGGTAACTCTTTCGAACAATTCCGCGATTCTGTCAGTATGGTGCCCTACGTTTGGTTTCTGCTTTTGTCTGAGCGTACGTTTCGTAATTGCGCAGTTAATAACTTATTTTCCATACATTATGCCAATAGTATTTGCGTTGCACCTGTCAAATGCACGTGTTTATTAATACAATGATATAGTTTCTTCTTCATGACAGTGTCTCAAGTAAAATTCATTATGAAGTGCTACAATACACACGCCAAGTAATTATTTTGTTAAATTATAAACTGTGACATTAGGTACTTCTACTTCTTACATCTATGGGGCTGTCCATTAATCACGTGAGGCTCGAAGGGGGGGGGAGGGGTCCATAAAAAATCACGACATATCACAAGGGGGGGTCTAGTAATATATCACGTGTAGTTATTTTTTCGGCAAACGCGCGATACTGAGCCGAAAAGCGGCGTTACGTATATTTATTTTTTCGTCAAACGCGTACAAAATCGAAAGCGGCTTGTAGTGAACTTTATACACTACTGGATAAAATTTAATGGATCAAAAATAAAATTCGAAATTATTGGGCAACTTTCAACAGGTCGTAACTTCGAGAGAAATGGTCGTAAAAGAAATAAAAAAACCGGCCAAGTGCGAGTCGGACTCGCGCACCGAGGGTTCCGTACAAACCTGTAGGTATTCACGGCTTAAAAATATATATATTTTTTTGATTTTTATATTTCAGTTGATTGAATGTAAGGTAAATTGCGGTTTACGATTTATGACGTTTAAAAAAATAACTACTCACTCGATCTCGTTCAAACCAATTTTCGGTGGTAGTTTATATAGTAATGTACATCATATATTTTTTTTAGTTTTATTATTCTCTTATTTTAGAAGTTACGGGGGGGGGGACACACATTTTACCACTTTCAGTTTAGAAAAAAATGATATTAGAAACCTCATTACCATTTTTGAAGACCTATTCATAGATACCCCACACGTATGGGTTTGATGAAAAAAAAACATTTTTGAGTTTCAGTTCTATGTATAGGGAACCCCAAAATTTATTGTTTTTTTTTCTATTTTAGTGTGAAAATCTTAAGGCGGTTCACAGAATACATCTACTTACCAAGGTTCAACAGCATAGCTCTTATAGTTTCGGAAAAAAGTGGCTGTGACATACGGACGGACGGACAGACAGACTGACAGACAGACAGACATGACGAATCTATAAGGGTTCCGTTTTTTGCCATTTGGCAACGGAACCCTAAAAAAGGAAATTGTAGCTCCAAGTGTCTAATTTTTGGATTAGAACTTTAAAATTTTGTTGAGTCAGCGGATTTTGATTAAGAAAACCCGGCCAAGTGCGAGTCGGACTCGCACACCGAGGGTTCCGTACAAACCTGTAGGTATTCTCGGTTTAAAAATAAATGTTTTTTTATTATTTTATATTTCAGTTGATTGAGTGTAAGGTAAATTGCGGTTTACGATTTATGACGTTTTAAAAAAAAAACTACTCACTCGATCTCGTTCAAACCAATTTTCGGTGGTAGTTTACACGGTAATGTACATCATATATTTTTTTTAGTTTTATCATTCTATTATTTTAGAAGTTACGGGGGGGGGGGGGACACACATTTTACCACTTTGGAAGTATCTCTCGCGCAAACTATTCAGTTTAGAAAAAAATGATAATAGAAACCTCATCACCATTTTTGAAGACCTATTCATAGATACCCCACACGTATGGGTTTGATGAAAAAAACCATTTTTGAGTTTTAGTTCTATGTATGGGGAACCCCAAAATTTATAGTTTTTTTTCTATTTTAGTGTGAAAATCTTAATGCGGTTCACAGAATATATCTACTTACCAAGTTTCAACAGCATAGCTCTTATAGTTTCGGAAAAAAGTGGCTGTGACATACGGACGGACGGACAGACAGACAGACAGACAGACAGACATGACGAATCTATAAGGGTTCCGTTTTTTGCCATTTGGCAACGGAACCCTAAAAACAGTAACAAAAAAACATTTTTTTTTTAGTTTTTTGTTTTGGTCTACGGGCGTGGAAAACATTTTTCTTGCTTAACCACTATATGAATCGGAGACATTGGTGCCGATTCTGTTGTCACAAAATTCTCTAAACTAAACTAAAAATCACTAAAATTTGGTTTATTCCTGTCAAACGACGATTTCCTATTCTGAAATAGACTAAAGTGACACAACTTAACTATATTTTAGTTTGACAGCACTAAGATTGCACTGAGTTATTAGTTTAGTGAAAATGTCAATTTTGCTATTCTGAGTTTGCAGGTTTTCACCAAAAATTTTGACTATAATAATTTATTTTAACTAAATCTGACTATTTTTAAGCGCGATTAAAAAGGTGTGGAATAAAACTAGTGGTCATGAACTAAAATTCTCAACAACGCCTTGCCTTCACGTGCAAAAACAGTTCTGTATTTTTTATTTTCTTTTTGCTTATATCTTGAAAATGGCGTGTCCTATCGCAAAAATAATGAAATTTTCGACCCCCTTAGTATACCCCGGAACATTTAAATATCAACACGTGGGTAACATTTTTTTTATATTTTTCAAACAAAAGTGAAAAATTCCATATAAAACACGTCCAGGCTGCACCCTAGCACGCGCCTTCGTCTCTCAAAAAATTCATTCTACGCAATGCGAAAACAAAAGAAAAAAAAATACCACGCTGAGTCGCGATTGTCAAATTCGATTTTAGTCGTGTCAAAATAGTTTTATAATTTAGAGATTTTTCCTTGCAGAATAGCGTTACAATTCTCATAGCCAAAAGTAAGGAATTTTAGAGATAGTTTAGTTAGTTTAGTTCGTGTACAACAGAATCGGCACCAATGTTCATTTAGCTTTAATTTCTCTTTTTAGGAACCATGATACCGAGATATATGTCTTCAAATGGAAAAGGTTCCTTTTTGCTTGATCCTTTTTTATTGATATGTCAGCAACCAACGATCGCACAGAAAGTTAAAGGTTGGTTTCAAGAACTTCAGTGAATTCCCTTTAACGACTAGTCATTGATTTTTCGAAGAAAAAAAAATTATTTCTTTTGTCGCGTGATCATTCTGTGTGATCATTGGTTGCTGACATATCGATAATCAAAAAAACCGGCCAAGTGCGAGTCGGACTCGCGCACCGAGGGTTCCGTACAAACCTGTAGGGATCCTCGGTTTATGTATAAGGTTTATGCTTATGAACTTAAAAGTTTTTTTTTTTAATTTTTATATTTGAGTTGATTGAATGAAAGGTAAATTGCGGTTTACGATTTATGACGTATTAAAAAAAACTACTTACTGGATCTCGTTCAAACCAATTTTCGGTGGTAGTTTACATGGTTATGTACATCATATATTTTTTTGAGATTAATTATTCTCTTATTTTAGAAGTTACGGGGGGGGGGGACACACATTTTACCACTTTGGAAGCGTCTCTCGCGCAAACTATTCAGTTTAGAAAAAAACAATATTAGAAACCTCAATACCATTTTTGAAGACCTATTCATAAATACCCCACACGTATGGGTTTGATGAAAAAAAAATTTTTGAGTTTCAGTTCTAAGTATGGGGAACCCCAAAATTTATTATTTTTTCTCTATTTTAGTGTAAAAATCTTGATCCAGTTCACAGAATACATCTACTTACCAAGTTTCAACAGCGTAGCTCTTATAGTTTCGGAGGAAAGTGGCTGTGACATACGGACGGACGGACAGACAGACAGACAGACGGACAGACAGACGGACAGACAGACATGACGAATCTATAAGGGTTCCGTTTTTTGCCATTTGGCAACGGAACCCTAATAAAAAGGGTCCTTTTCCATTTTAAGACAGATATCTGGGCGAAAAGTGGACGTATCGAGGTTCCTACAAGCAAACAAAAAACTGTTTTTTTTAGTTGCTGTTTTTTCTAAGATTTCTCAAAAATCGCTGACTCAACAAAATTTTAAAGTTCTAATCCAAAAACTAGACACTTGGAGCTATAATTTTCTTTTTAGGGTTCCGTTGCCAAATGGCAAAAAACGGAACCCTTATAGATTCGTCATGTCTGTCTGTCTGTCTGTCTGTCTGTCTGTCTGTCCGTCCGTATGTCACAGCCATTTTATTCCGAAACTATAAGAGCTATGCTGTTGAAACTTGGTAAGTAGGTGTATTCTGTGAACCGCATTAAGATTTTCACACTAAACTAGAAAAAAAACAATAAATTTTGGGGTTCCCCATACATAGAACTGAAACTCAAAAATGTTTTTTTTTCATCAAACCCATACGTGTGGGGTATCTATGAATAGGTCTTCAAAAATGGTAATGAGGTTTCTAATATCATTTTTTTCTAAACTGAATAGTTTGCGCGAGAGACACTTCCAAAGTGGTAAAATGTGTGTCCCCCCCCCCGTAACATCTAAAATAAGAGAATGACAAAACTAAAAAAAATATATGATGTACATTACCATGTAAACTACCAACGAAAATTGGTTTGAACGAGATCGAGTGAGTAGTTTTTTTTTTAAACGTCATAAATCGTAAACCGCAATTTACCTTACATTCAATCAACTGAAATATAAAAATAAATAAAAACCGGCCAAGTGTGAGTCGGACTCGCGCACCGAGGGTTCCGTACAAACCTGTAGGTATTTTCGGTTTAAAAATATATATATTTTTTAATTTTTATATTTTAGTTGATTGAATGTAAGGTAAATTGCGGTTTACGATTTATGACGTTTTAAAAAAAAAACTACTCACTCGATCTCGTTCAAACCAATTTTCGTTGGTAGTATACATGGTAATGTACATCATATATTTTTTTTAGTTTTGTCATTCTCTTATTTTAGAAGTTCAAGGGGGGGGGGGCACACATTTTACGACTTTGGAAGTGTCTCTCGCGCAAACTATTCAGTTTAGAAAAAAATGATATTAGAAACCTCATTACCATTTTTGAAGACCTATTCATAGATACCCCACACGTATGGGTTTGATGAAAAAAAACATTTTTGAGTTTCAGTTCTATGTATGGGGAACCCCAAAATTTATTGTTTTTTTTCTATTTTAGTGTGAAAATCTTAATGCGGTTCACAGAATACACCTACTTACCAAGTTTCAACAGCATACCTCTTATAGTTTCGGAATAAAATGGCTGTGACATACGGACGGACAGACAGACAGACAGACAGACAGACAAACAGACAGACATGACGAATCTATAAGGGTTCCGTTTTTTGCCATTTGGCAACGGAACCCTAAAAAATATATATATATTTTTAAACCGAAAATACCTACAGGTTTGTACGGAACCCTCGGTGCGCGAGTCCGACTCGCTCTTGGCCGGTTTTTTAAATTTATTTTACGACCATTTCTCTCGAAGTTACGGCCTGTTGAAAATTGCCCAAAAATTTCGAATTTTATTTTTGATCTCTTAATTTTTTCCAGTAGTGTATATATTAAAAAAGAAAATAAGATTCTTTGTAGATACTAAAAAATACACGTGATATGGGTGGGGGGGTGGGGGTGGTCTTAAACCTCACCATGTATCACCAAGGGGGACGGGGGGTTAAAAAATGCCAAAAAAAACATCACGTGATTAATGGACGCCCCCTATACTAATATTATAAAGCTGAAGAGTTTGTTTGTTTGATTGAACGCGCTAATCTCAGGAACTACTGGTTGGAATTGTAAAATTATTTTTGTGTTGGGTAGCCTATTTATTGAGGAAGGTTTTAAGCTACATCACGCTACGGTCAAAAAGAGCTGTGCAGCAACGAAAAATGGACAAAAACTGGCAGGCAATTCCATGCGAGTATGCGACGGTAAGGGACAGGGGAGCAAAAATTTGACGCGGACGAAGTCGCGGGCAGAAGCTAGTAATTATATAATTAGCTGGTAATGATTTATCCACGTGTCGGGTATAATTAACGAAAACTAATGGAACAAAAAAAAAATCTTCATTCAACGGCCTAAGGTCTACTAATCTTAGGTTCGAACCCAGACAGCACTTTACTTTGTGTAAATTATTTCATCACCACTACTCTCAAAATGGTGAAGGAAAACATCGTGAGGAAACCAGCATGTCCTAGAACCAAATATTCGAAGACAATACGATACGATACGTGGCACGTGATATCTACCAACCGTCCGAATCAGTGTGGTGGCTTGTTTAGGGCCTACTAACCAGAAACATAAATGAAGACATCGATTTATGTAAATCGAGAGTTACCGTGTTGCAAGGGTAAAAATACGGTGTTTCTAGACAAAATTACGGTGAATCTCCTAAAATTGTACCGTGTAAATTATTTTTACTACGTATTTGTAACGCGCCGTAACTCGAATAAAAGACAACGTAGTAAATCTTACGTCATTCACCCATCACACTACGTCCCGTGTGGTGCCGGACATAAAGCATAGCATCACCCCATTTCTTCCCGTGGGTGTGGTAAAAGGCGACTAAGGGATTTACTAGAGAATGGGCAGCAGCGTTCTCTATGCATTTTACCTGCGATCGCAGACCCGCTTGCCAAGCGTGGCGATTATGGCAAAGCCCCCATATCGACGGAGGCTTATGTCCAGCAGTGGATATCTTGCGGCTGAGATGATGACCCATCACACTTACAAATTACAGTCTTTCCTATATTTAAATAAGGATGAGAATAGATTGCGTGGGAATAAACTTTTAGATATTGGGGATTTCCCTGAAATTCTCGGCAGCGAAGGAGCCGTGTTGCCATAAAAAAAATTGTTACGTTGACTGACTGAGATTCGTTTTACGCAGAACATGATGAAATATTTACAACAACGTAATTAATACTGGCAATACAGTGAATTACGGTGATATATGACACGGTAATACATTATTACCTTGACGGTAGATTAATACCAGATTACGGTGCATCTACGAAGGAACACGGGTGGGTTTTAGTCAGTACGAGTCTGACACGCCTTTCCGGTCCACCCAAGAACCGGAGACGTCATTTGATGATTTCGACTGGCCTGTTAGTCTAGTGGTTAGTGACCCTGACTGCAAAGACTGAGGTCGTGGGTTCGATTCCCACCCAGGACAAATCTTTGTGTGATGAGCACAATCATTTATTCTGTGTCTGGGTGTTATCTTATACCTTTAAACGAGCAATTCTTGTATATCTATATATATAAAAGAAAGTCGTGTTAGTTACTTCACTTATAACTCAAGAACGGCTGAACCGATTTAGCTGAAAATTGGCAGGGAGGTAGTTTAGAGCCAGGAGAAGGACATAGGATACTTTTTATCCCGTTTTTTTTTTTTTTTTTTTTTTTCCCCTTTTTACGACCGCGTTCCCGTGAGACGTCACATAAAACGTCAAAGAGAATACAAGTCACTATAAAACGTGGTACTATGACAAAAACGTTGCCTTCGAAGTACCAGGTTATCATAACTTGACAGGAGCTTACCAAACAAAGGAGTGTCAGCTAGAAAACGCTTTATGCCTTCGAAGTACCAGGTCATCATAACTGGGTAGGAGCTAACCTAACATATGAGTGTCAGCTAGAAAACGCTTACCAGATCACCACCGCGTACCAGGTTGTCAAACTTGGTACGTTTATAACAACATTTATTGAATCTGAGGCGATACGAAGTTCGCTGGGTCAACTAATTATCTATACTAATATTATAAAGCTGAAGAGTTTGTTTGTTTGATTGAACGCGCTAATCTCCGAATCGAATCCGGTCCGAATTGAAAAATTCTTTTTGTGTTAGGTAGCCTATTTATCGAGGGAGGCTATAGGCTATATAACATCACGCTACACCTCAGAGGAGCGGAACAGTAATGAAAAATGTTGCAAAAACGGGGAAAATTTATTCCTTCTGAGAGTTTCCGTTGCGTGCGCTGCGTAAACGGTTAAAGTAACGCAAAAATCATGTATGACGGGATTGTTATTTTTAAAAAGTTCAAAAAAAAAGTCCCAAGAGCATATGTCTATCTTTTAAGGTTGACTCACTATAACTCAAGGAGCGAAAATGGACGAAAACTAGCAGGCAAATCGATGCGACGGGAAGGGTAAGGGGAGCAAAAATTTGACGCGGACGAAGTCGCGGGCAGAAGCTAGTATATATATATATATAATCTGAATCTCGGAAACGGCTCCAACGATTTTCATAAAATTTAGTATACCGGGGTTTCGGGGGCAATATATCGATCTAGCTAGGATTCATTTTTATAAAATGTCGTTTTCTTCGTGTTTTCAATGACCAACTTTATCGATAATCAACTTGAACATAAACTTATTATTTTAAACATAATTTACCAAAAAAATACCGAGCAAAGCTCGGTCATCCAGATATTTTTTTTATAATATGTATTTATTTAGAAATATAAGTATGTTTATCAGTTGTCTGGCTACCATAGTACAGGCTCTGCCTAGTTTGGGATCAGATAACGGTGTGTTGGTTGTCCTAAAATATTATAAAAAATCTATATATTAATACGTGAAGCGAAAACTTTGGATCCCTTTTTACGAAAATTGGACGGACGGAGGAGTATGAAATTTCGCACACTTATAGTTTATACAGAGAAGAAGTGACGAATGCTAATATTTTCTTTAAATTATGCGTAAAAATACATTATTTTCAATAAATAACACGTTACACACACTACTATTCATTACCGTGTATTTAATACACACATGCATAGATATTCTTTTGTCTTTAATATTTTGTGTCTATAGTCTTACTGAATGTCAAGTATAACCATAGGTAATAAATTAATTTTATAGATATTTAACCTATTTCATTTTTAAAATCTATGATCATATCCAGAATATTTGTCTTTAATATTATTTGTCTATAGTGTTACTGAATGTCAAATATAACCATATTATTTTTTTTTAATATTTATTATTTTATATATTTTTTTCATTTAATAATGTATTTCTATTCAAATGAAGTACGTTCGAATTTCGACCAATGGGCGATCACTAGTATATATATATATATATATATATTACTTCTGATGACAATCTTTGAAGAGAGACACGTCACGATAAAGTCAAGTAGATCGTTTAGTCGCTGATAATGGTAGTAAATCTTTATATTTGCTTAAATATAGTTATCTCGGTTCGCAATGATAACAAGATTTAAGTTCAATATCAACGTAAACTGTTTCTGCACTCAGATAAAAGATGAAACTGAATCAACCTTGGTATGAATTTAGCCGACGATATTTTATCACTGTTTTTCCCTAAATACTGTTTAGATGGTTTGGTCATGCTGAGAGGATGAATAAAGGATGGCTTACAAAAGGTATTTACAAGGCAGATGCGAGTGGAAACACCGGGAGGGGACGCCCTAGGAGAACATATTATAGTGACCTTATTGGTACTCGCACGGAATGGTGATAATCTTCAGAAAGGTCAGGTGCGTAGTACTCGTAACCGGCGTGTGTGTATGACCAATTGTATGAACCTAAACGATGCAAAAGGAGTGTGTAGAGATAGTAGCAGGTGACGATCGTTGTATAAGTATATTTAGGGAAACATATGCATACATACATAAACTTTCCCATGGGGTAGGCAGAAACTACAGAACGCCACCTTTTGCCTCGTTTATGTTCATACATTTGTTAATACACGTGCGCCGTTTGCGAGTACTACGCACCTGACCTTTCTGAAGAACATCTCCAAATCACTATAATATGTGTAATTTTATGTATAAGTCAATGCTTTTATGTACCTAATGGACTTAGAAAAATAAATATCTAGGGTAAAGGGTACGAAACGGAAAAGTAATTGTGGTGCAAATTTACACGTTACGTCGATTTGATTGACAATGTATTTTTTCTTACTTTACCTACATTAATTTCACTTTTTCCCAGTTATCTATAATTATATTAATACGTGAAGCGAAAACATTGGATCCCTTTTTACGAAAATTGGGCGGACGGAGGAGTAAGAAATTTCGCACACTTATCTATACTAATATTATAAAGTGGAAAAATTTGTATTTTTGTATGTTTGTTTGTTTGTAATGGATAAACTCAAAAACTAATGGACCGATTTTAAAAATTCTTTCACCATAAGAAAGCTACATTATCTGCGAGTAATATAGGCTATATTTTATTTTATAAAAAATAGGGGTCCGTAAGATAATTGGGTTTTTCGGACCCAAAGTGTAAAAAATCATCCAAAAAAGTTCCTTATTAATATGTCTTCGAAGTACCAGGTTGTCATAACTTTGTAGGAGCTCACCTAACATGGGTGTGTGATAGCTAGAAAACGCTTTATGTCTTCGAAGTACCAGGTTAGCATAGCTTGGTAGGAGCTTGGTAGGGCAGTACGAAGTTCGCTGGGTCAGCTAGTAGTTTATACAGAGAAGAAGTGACGAAAACTATTTTCTTTTTAATTTTGCGTAAAAATACATTTTTTTCAATAAATAACATGTTACACACACAACTATTCATTACCGTCTATTTTATACACATATGCATAGATATTATTTTGTTTATGGTCTAAATCTGTGGTCCAATCGAGAATATCTGTCTTTAATATTTTGTGCCTATAGTCTTACTGAATGTCAAGTATAACCATAGCTAATATATTAATTTTATAGATATATAACCTATTTCATTTTTAAAATCTATGATCGTATCGAAAATATTTGTCTTTAGTATTATTTGTCTATAGTGTTACTGAATGTCAAATATAACCATATAATTATTTTATATTTACTATACTTATATATTTTTTTCATTTAATAATGTATTTTTTTTCAAATGAAGTACGGTCGAATTTCGACCAATGGGCGACCACTAGTCTTAATTAATACCTACCAAAAATCACTTTGACCTAATTGTGGATCGAAATTAGAACCCCGTGCTCTGCAGTTGTGTTTGCTACCACTGTACCAAAAGAGCATCAGAATTTTTCTAACAGTAATCAGTCAACTGTCAACTAAATGTTTGCTGTTCTCATTTCAAACAATCAAAGGTCAATGACTGATAAAGTTATAGGTACCTACATATGAGGATGTAAAAGACCTATCACTAAACGGTCTTCAATGCATTCTATACAGTCACCAAAAGAGATAACTATGGGTCATCAGATTTACTTTGTTGGAAGTTTTAGGTCAGCGCCAGCCCTGCCCGGGTCGCGAGGTCTGTTCGAAAGAGTTACCATGACCCTTGCCTATAGGCAACAGAAGGAATACGGGTGGGTTTTAGTCAGTAAAAGTCTGACACGCCCTTACGCTTCATTCTAGAGCGGGAGACGTCATTTAATGATTTCCCACTCACAAAAAAAAGGTCAGCGCCGGCTGTCGTTGAAAACCACCGCTGCGACTGTTTTACATAGGGTCACAGCATTATGCTGAGTCATTTTGCGTGGATGTGACGCAGGTTTTCCCCTAGCTTTTTCTTTGTATGTGTTTGTTTTAGTCTTTCTTTACGTCATGTTTACCGCGAATAAACGTATTTTCTTTCTTTCTTTTAGGTGTTTTCGAAAGAAATTTTATTTGATAAATTAAAAAATAAACTGGGTGTTTTCTATGTCATTTAATATTTGAGATTTTATACATTCAATACTTACTTAACAAACTTCGACTATATTTCACGACCGTGGTTACCTATCTTTTCTAGTGAATGTAAATCAAGCAAATGTCAGTAAATTAACACGTTAACTGCCATGGTTAAAATCAGAAAAAGGCAAAAAATGTATTTAGTGTTCTTTCACTTTAAATAGATTATTCATTCCATAAATACATTAATTATTCCAAAAACATGGCCGCCAGGAAGCAACGACATGTTCAGATTTGGTATGTGGTGTCTGTCACATAGTCCGAGAAGGCCTAAATGGAACAAAAAGCGTCGGACACATAGTCCGACAACGTGTTAAGTCTACGTTCGTACGAAGGTAAAAAGATCGCGGCGAGATTTTCTGACGCACCGCATCTTCAACACTCTGCTCAGAGCCGAGGGTTGCAAATTGAACAGTTAGTTTGTTCGACGCCTTGGGATGTACTCCGTTGGATTCTCAATACTCGGTTTTACACCGACGCTAGTAAATCCAGAAACACATAAAATTGTCGCGGATTTGTTCGTAAGAGATACCGTGGCCCTGGCACAGGCAACAGAAGGAACACGGGTGGGTTTAAGTCAGTAAAAGTCTGACACGCGCTCACCGAGCGCAGGAGAGGTCATTTGATGATTTTCTACCAGAAAAAAAAGATTCTTATATCATGTGCTCAAATGTAACATTGTATATAAATGAGTACACGATAACTTATGTTAAATGCATGACGTATTCTGCGGTTATAACAATAGGTGTATTGTGAGACTACAGAGAGGTAGGTACCTATAAAACTATGAGTTTACACCTATTGTCGCTAATTTAAGAGAATAAAGAAACTGTATTGATTTCTGTAAGTACTGACTTTTGACAATAACTTTGTTGTTACCTACTTATTTCAAAATAATTAATTTAAAAAATGGTCGCGGATTTGTTCGAAAGAGTTACCGTGGCCCTGGCACAGGTAACTGAAGGAAAACGGGTGGGTTTTAGTTAGTAAAAGTCTGACATGCCCATCCGCTCCGCCCAGAGCGGGAGAAGTCATTTGATGATTTCCCACAAAAAAAAAAAAAAAACGTCTGCGCCAAAAATGCCCAGTTTAACAAAAATGACAGACTACTAGTGCCTGACGCTGATTTTCAACAGGACCACAGGGGTAATTGCATCTGCCAGGGTCGCGAGATTCGTTCGAAAGAGTTACCGTGGCCCTGGCATATGGGCAACTGAAGGAACACGGGTGGGTTTTAGTCAGTAAAAGTCTGATAAACCCTCCCGCTCCGCCCAGAGCGGGAGAAGGCATTTGATGATTTCCCTTCCAAAAAAAAGGGGTAATTGCATATCCTGCTATCAGTAGGAATCGGTTTCCTTTTGATAGTTAAATAACATTCATTGCGGTATTTACGTTGTGAGCCGACAATTTATTCGAACAAATGAAGCAATGGTTCAGAAATAATCTTAAATACCATTAAGATTCTGATAGATAGTGTGCATTACTTAATAAGGGAGCTGAAGTATGAGGTGATGTATGCTGATCGGCGTCACAATGTTAGGAAGAACGAATGAGTCTTGGATAGTGGCGTGAATTGCTTTTCAACCGACTTCAAAAAAGGAGGAGGCTATCAATTCGACTTTTTTTTATGTTTGTTACCTCATAACTTTTGACTGGGTGAACCGATTTTGATGATTCTTTTTTTAGTTTAGCTTCCCGAAATTAAAATGGTATCCCATTTTAATTTGGTTCCATTCAGACAGTGGGATCCATGTGAAAACCATATAAGTCTTAAATTTGCATTAAGTATTTGCGGCGACAAATGAATGAATAAGTAATGCGATTAGATTAGTGCGGGGTATCTACCATAACTAAAAAGTTAAAATTAAAAACATTTTACAAAAAAAAACAACCGACTTCCTAAAAAGAACACTACAAAGTGAAAAATAACCTTAATTTCGAAAGTTGGTGTCTTAGGATCTGTATTTAAGGTTTTTTTGCCACCAACTTCCGAAATTAAAATTATTTTTTTTGTAAAAAGTATTTTTGTATAAGTCGGTTGTTATTTTTTTTTGTAAAAAGTTTTTATTTGTATAGGTAGACACTAGGCCGCCTGATCTTGTCTAGGGAGACAAACGGTTTCTTTTAGGTACGATAATTTAGTTAGTTTCTCAATAATTTCGGGACACACATTAAAATGTAATTGACAGAATTAATATGGTGATTTTTCGAGGTAGGCGCTGCTTATAAGAGTATGCCTATAATGCACGCCACTGTTATTGGTTGGTTTAAATAGTTTATTATGTCTTATTAATGAAATACTATTATATTACTAGCTTCTGCCCGCGGCTTCGCCCACATGGATGTCGAAAAATTCACCATTTCAACCCCCCATTTGACCCTCTTAGGAATGGAATTTCAAAAAACCCTTACTTAGTGGATACCTACTCTTCACAAAGGACTCACCCACCATATTTCATGTCTCTAGGACTAGCGGTGTAGATTGTGCGTTGATATACCAGTCAGTCAGTCACTCAGGATTTTGAATTTTATATATGTATATAGATTTTTGACGATTCTTTTATACTTCGTGAATGTGAGAACGTTGTAGGCCTTGTAGACTGTAGATAATTTTCTATTTTACTAAGTACCTGGTACTTGTTGACAGGCCTACACCATCCTCCCATACCTATTAACACTGTAATTTGAAACCATTATAAAAACAAATTATTTTTAAAAGAGTAACCATGGAGTTTTTTGCCGGCTCTTTTCCATAGGAATCAACTATTTGGAAAAGCGCACCTAGCTTCTAACATTTCATAAGTGCCCATGTAGGTTTATCTATATTATTTATTATTATTAATATTATAAAGCTGAAGAGTTTGTTTGTTTGTTTGTTTGATTGAACGCGCTAATCTCAGGAACTACTGGTCCGAATTGAAAAATTCTTTTTGTGTTGGGTAGCCTATTTATCGAGGGAGGCTACAGGCTATATAACATTACGCTACAACTAAGAGGAGCGGAGCAGTAATGAAAAATGTTGCAAAAACGGGGAAAATTTATTCCTTTTGAGAGTTTTTGTTGCGTGCGCTGCGTAAACGGTTAAAGTAACGCAAAAATTATGTATGACGGAATTGTTCCTCTTAAAAAGTTCTAAAAAAAAGTCCGCGAGGGCATATGTCTATCTTTTAAGGTTGACTCACTATAACTCAAAAGGAGCGAGCAGCAACGAAAAATGGACGAAAACTAGCAGGCAAATTGATGCGACGGGAAGGGTCAGGGGAGCAAAAATTTGACGCGGACGAAGTCGCGGGCAGAAGCTAGTTAATATTATAAAGCTGAAGAGTTTGTTTGTTTGTTTGTTTGATTGAACGCGCTAATCTCAGGAATTACTGGTCCGAATTGAAAAATTCTTTTTGTGTTGGGTAGCCTATTTATCGAGGGAGGCTATAGGCTATATAACATTACGCTACAACTAAGAGGAGCGGAGCAGTAATGAAAAATGTTGCAAAAACGGGGAAAATGTATTCCTTTTGAGAGTTTCCGTTGCGTGCGCTGCGTAAACGGTTAAAGTAACGCAAAAATCATGTATGACGAAATTGTTCCTTTTAAAAAGTTCTAAAAAAAAATCCGCGAGAGCAAATGTCTATCTTTTAAGGTTGACTCACTATAACTCAAAAGGAGCGAGCAGCAACGAAAAACGGACGAAAACTAGCAGGCAAATCGATGCGACGGGAAGGGTCAGGGGAGCAAAAATTTGACGCGGACAAAGTCGCGGGCAGAATCTAGTATGTAATAAAAATATGTTGATTTGATTTGATTTGACTGGTCTTAGCATCATTTCACACTCCTAATTATGGAATTTTCAGTGGACACTACAATCGTTATTAAAAAAATAAACTCAGTATTCCGTGACTTAGTAACCCTGACATAATTATATCTGAGCACGCTTTAACTCTGCTACTGTCATAATTTATTTAATTAAGTAATTAAAATAAATAAGCATACTGTTTCTGGTATGAAAATGTAGAGCTTCGAGCATTACAATATTTTGAGAATTGTTTTCACCAATTTGTTGGACAAGCAAAGTGATTGCCCCTAAATGACTTTATTTTCAACAGTGGGTGGGATAGACACAAAACGTTTTAAACCATTTGGTTTATAATTATTAAGACCACACGTAGCGGTTTAATTACACAACCTACTCCCTGATTTTGAGTAAATCAAGGGTAATTAAAATAACAATTTCTAAAAATATGCAGTGGTTTAGTAAAATCAAAAAGACGATCTTTTTATACTCGTACTTAGCTACAACATATTTTTGAAATGTAAAATTTAATAAAAAAAATTATAATTTAATAAAAACGTACGAGTTTGCAATGTATCGTGAGTTCGAACCGAAGCAGGCACTTTACTTTGTGTAAATTATTTTTCGTACCACTTGCTCAAAAAAGTGACATTCTATGCCACAAAAAGCTAACATAACATTAGTCATTTTTAATCTGTTAAAAACAGGGAAAGAAAATTGTACTGAATTTCATTCATCCTCTAGGGGGAGAATGTGATTTAAATTTGGAATACTTACCGAAATTTATACTGAACTACATCTGTGTTTACACTATTGAGTTAAACACTATACATCTTTTTGAAAAAGGAATGCGCATTTATTATGCAGTTATGATTATTAAATAAAATTACGAAAACCGACGAAGCCATATGAGCTTGATGCCTTTGTTTTTCCGACAAAAAAATATTAGTCTAGGAATTTGCCGCGTTTTTGTTTTCTTCAAATACAAAAACGTTAATTGGACCAATGTTTCGAATGTTAACTTTTACTTTTAATTGTCATTATTTTTAATAAATGCTTATCTCATATTCATCATTTTAGCCGTAATACGTTCACTGCTGGACATGACCTCCCCCAATTTGAGGGGCTTTGCCATAATCGCCACGCTTGGCAGGCGGATTGGCGATCGCAGTATGGTGGTAAAATGCATAGAGAACGCTGCTGCCCATTCTCTAGTAATCATCTCATATTATTATTGTGTAAATTTTTTCGCAAATGGTACGAAAAGTAGAGTATTTTCCTCGGTGATAAAGCTGTCTTAGTCTTGGGTGAACTTAAATTCCTCGCTACACTCAGGACTCGTCTTAAATCCCTCGCTTCGCTCGTGATTTAAGTTTTTAACACCCTCGCTACGCTCGGGAGTAAACCTCGAGTCCTTCGTTACGCTCGTGATTTAAATCGTCACCCGCGACAGAAGACACTGCTTTATCCCCTTGGTTAATAATCTACTATTATCACCACTGCTCTCAAAACGGTGAAGGAAAACATCGTGAGGAAACCGGCTTGTCTTAGAACTAGAAATTCGAAGACATGTGACATCTACCAACCCGCACTGAGCCCGCGTGGTGGATTATGGCCCACTCCCTCTCACCGAGATAAGGCCTGTGTCCAGCAGTTAGAACGTTATAGGTTGCTGATGATGTACGGGTTTATTAAGATTGGATTCAACCTGTCTAATCTTAAAAAAAAGTTGTCATCACCTGCCGACCATTTTCCCAACTATGTTAGGTTCGGTTTCCAGTATAACGGGAGGCAGCTAAATACCAGTATTTTACATGTAGCGACTGCCTTTCTGACTTTCATCTTGCAATCTGCCCAGCCTTTTGCTAACTATTAGCAAATGGCTGGATGGAATTTTTTGAATTAGATGGAATGTCTTAAGACAACCAACATACCATTATCTGATCCCAAACTAGGCTGTAATATGGTAACCAGACAACTGATAAACATACTTATATATTTCTAAATACATACATATTATAGATAAATTACACCCAGACACAGAACAAATGATCGTGCTCATCATACAAACATTTGTCTGGTGGGAATCGAACCCACGACCTCAGTCTTAGCAGCCAGGGTCATAACCACTAGACTAACAGGCCAGTCAAATGGATTGATCAGTTAATCAGCCTTTATTGTTCCCACTGTTGGGACACAGGCTCTAGGTGAGAGAGAGTGGACCGTAATCTACCACGCGGGCCCAGTGCAGGTCGGTAGATGTCACATGTCTTCGAATGTTTGGTTCTAAGACATGTCGGTTTACTCACAATGTTTTCCTTCACCGTTTTGAGAGCAGTGGTAATGAAATTATTTACAGAAAGCAAAGCGCTTGCCTGAGTTCGAACCCACAACTCGTAAGTTGGAGCCGATAACCGCGGCTGATCCGGGGCAAATTGAGTCGTCATATTCTATTAATCATTTAGATAGCTTGTTTCCGAAATATATTGAGGTCAACTTCCAGTCCAATTGAATGGAGTTGAATACCACTCTTTGACATGGTATGACAATCTGACCCCAAAAACCAAGTTACTGGGTAACACGATACCCCTTGATAAGATTGGTTGGATCTGAGTCATAATTTAGTAAAACTTTCCACTCGAAAACACAAGGTAGGTAACTAGGTACATAGATATTTTGTGGATGCCTCTAAAGATCTCATTGATAATAATCTTATCGTTAATCTAAGCCGCTTAAAACTTAATCTCTCTAACTTTAAAATCCGGTTAGCACCGAATTTTTTCGTTATCGCTATTTTAAATTATGATAAACACTCAATAATCCGATCTAAATTATGATAAAATTCTTAATTACTTAATTTTATTACTTTTATGGGAATTAATTTATTGATAATAGATTGTTTGCTAACCTAGCTTGGAAATCTTGCGTCGTGTCTTCAAAACACATATATTATGTATACCTACATAAGGAAAACTTCTTATTTTTTCGAGAATATTAAATTTCACTTCCGCCCGCGGCGTCGCTCGTGTGATATGTCGATAAAAAGACTATGTCCGTCCCCAGGGTTCAAAGTATCCCTTTAACAAATTTTATTAAATCATTGCTTATTTGAGTAACAAACATCCAAACTTTCATATTTATAAAGAAGATTTTTTTTTGTATTTAAGTATTAGAATAGGCGCAGTCTTAACTGGACATAAGCAAACATAAAAAAACAATGCCACGATTTCGTGACATTCTTTTTAAAAATAAATAAAATAAATCAATCAATTCAAATGCAAAATATGTACAGTCGTACACATTTTGCATTTGAATTGATTGATTGATTTTTTTATTATTACTTTTTTATTGACTTTTTTGGATTTTGCATTTTTTTATTGGCATTACAGTGCCAAAAATATAGGTATTCGAATTTTTATCCGTTTATTATCTGATTCTTTCATGAAATAGTCATTATATGGGATTAGTTTAACTAACAGGGTTGTGTTGACGATTTTAATGATTACTAGCTTCTGCGACTTCGTCCGCGTTAAATTTCGCGTTAAACTTTTTCCTCCGACCCTTCCCGTCACGTCGAATCGCCCGCCTACCCGTGCGGTTTTCCCCGTTTTTGCAACATTTTTCATTACTGCTCCACTCCACTTGGTTGTAGCGTGATGTTTTATAAGACGTCCTCGATAAATAGGCTACCCAACACAAAAAGAATTTTTCAATTCGGACCAGTAGTTCCTGAGATTAGCGCGTTCAATCAAACAAACAAACTCTTCATAATATTAGTATAGGTACATACATAATTCTGTACAGCCATATTTGTTTCAGGTGCGAATCATATTTTTATCAACATATAATCTGACATTGACATGCAAATTGCAAAAAACAGAATTTAATTGAAATGTTAAAGTTGAGTTTGACAAGTCTTCAACTATTAATTGTCATTTCAGAGTTCGGGTGTCTGTCTAATCGTCATAATCCTCATTTCTGCCAGGGTCGCGAGATTGTTCAAACGAGATACCGTGGCCCTGGCATATAGGTAACTGAAGGAACACGGGTGGGTTTTAGTCAGTAAAAGTCTGATACGCCCTCCCGCTCCGCCCAGAGTGGGAGAAGTCATATGATGATTTCCCATAAAAAAATGTTATTTCAACCGAAAGACGTCCACTGCTGGACATAAACTTCCTCCGATTTCGGGGGGTTCGCCATAATCGCCACGCTTTGCAGGCGATTGCAGTATGTTGGTAAAATGCATAGAGGACGCTGCTACGTATTATCTAGTAAGTCTGTCTAAAAGTGAGCAAGAAAATCTGCGACGCATTTATACTAAGAATGAATTCCGAAGTAGCAACCTTGTTTACTATAATGCAAATATACTACCTGGAAGTACAAACGGTTGGTATATGATACAGTATTATCTTTGAGTATCATGTTACATTCACTATATTACGACCAAAGAAAGGTTATGTGAAGTATAAGCATTAGGATACCTTTGCACCAGGTAAAGCGCGAAAGGCTTAACGTAACGTTGCCATCACGCTACCTTTCATAGACCTCAAAAGCCCCCTCTAGGCCTCGCGCAGGCGTCGCGTAGACCCCACTCAAGCGTATTGCCAATATTTTTGACGTTTAAAAGCGTTTTTTTTTTAAACACCAATTTACAGAAATATGTAAATATAAAAAAGAAACATTCATTTATTTTGTGTCTTTATTATAAATTCTAGGTACTGTTTCCTACAAAAGTTACCATTCCTATCTACGCGGCCAAAATGTGAGAAAAACCATTTTTTTTGTCAAATAAGGGTTCTTCAGAATCATGTACCTACTAGATCCATGGTGAGCTTTACTCACCATGGATTCAGCCTCGATGACCCTGCCACACTGTGAAGTTCGTGTCGATACTAGACAAAAATAATATATCCCATTAAACGTATCCCTTGCTACGCTACTCACCCCTAGCGACGCCTTAATTCGAGGTTCGTACCCTACAGGTGCCCTAAGAGTATCGTCGCTAAGTTAATAAGTGTTATGCCCCATCTGGAGGAGAAGTAAATCCCTCAGCGACTAGGTGTGCAATAAAGCACACCCTGTGCGAGGGGGAGGGGAAATCCAAAGGCAGGCCCGCTATTCATGGGGACCGAGAGAACTAACGAGTAGTTAGTCGAGGATAAGGAACAACGCCCCAATACCGATTCCTCATGAGTCATGTCCCCTCTGGAGGCGCCGAGACGACTACGTCATCTGAAAGCCTTATTTATAAGGCACCTATAGGGCAGCCAACAACCACCTAGGGGTAACCTGTCTGTCAGATGTTGTTCATAAAAAGAACAGAAAAATAACTGCACTTGGTAGTCATTCAAGAACGTATACAAACGCAAGAAAATGTATTGAATTTACATAATAATTGATACTTCACTACCTTCGATCAAAAATGTGCTATTATTGATCGAAGTTCACTACGTAAAGATTATTCACGCTCCATATATAGTAGAAGTACATACTTTAATCAAATCAACATTTTAAGGAGTGGGCCGTACTCTACCACGCGTGCCCAGTACGGGTTGATAGATGTCACATGTCTTTGAATTGGTGGTTCTAGGACATGCCGGTTTCCTCACACTGTTTTCCTTCCCTGTTTTGAGAGCAGTGGCGATGAAATTATTTATACAAAGTAAAGCGCTTGCCCGGGTTCGAACGCACGACCTACAAATTGTGAGTCGGTGCCATTGCCACAGGGCCACCAATGCACGCAAATAGGTACATTTATTTACTTCGATGATAAATAAACAAACCGTTGTATGTGGGGTCTGGTGACTAATTTAAATAACAATGAGTATTAAAAACATTCATTTATATACCTATACTTATGTAAAATTCTCATTTTGTTTACATCATTATCGCAAAGTGAAACATACCTACATTTCGAGCCGTATTTGTACCTACCTCTTATTATTTTATTTTATTTCCGTTATTGTTACGATTAAATCTAATTTAGCTCACCAATAGTAAGGTCATTTAAATTTAAGTAAACAGTGGTTTCGTTTTTAATACAAGTAAGAGGAAAATTGTGTTAAAAAAACAAGGACAACCGCCATTGTATATTTTAAATGCATGAATAAGTAATAAAATGATTCAATGGCACGACCAGCTGATTCTATCATAATATTATTTATCTGTTGACCTATTTATGTACCTATCAGTAATCTGTTGACTAACTAGCTATTATTCCTAAACTCAGTAGGAAAAGTACGCAATCGAAAACATTTACACGCGATAATCTTCACAAAAACGCATAAATATAAGTACCAAAATAGTCTGTATACAAACATTGAAATGTCAAACGAATTTGGCAGGAACCCAACTTGTTGAAAACACAACACAACACATAGATTACACTCACTGTCAGTTTTCAAATAAAACACGAAAATTGGAGACAATTTTTACAAAGAAACACTTTGACATATTTTTGACAGGTATGTTGGTAAATATGGCGCGAATGCACTAGGGTGTTATTGTTTCTCGCGCGAAGGAACGTGCTTATTCAGCCGCGCGCGATTCTCGACTGGCTTTGTAAACACTATCAGTGCCGTATCTTTATATTTTTGTTGCTTGATTATTTATTTGAATTATTTGTCATACGGATTATGACAATTATGTTTCGCGTTTTATATTTTTTTTTTGTTAAGTATTACGGTGCTAATTGTTGTTGAGGCGAGGTCGTTTTATGTGCCTAATATTTCTAGGTATTTAAAAAAAAATAGTTTACTATATAATTTAAACCAATGCGTTGAATTACAAATACATCTAAAAAAACATTTTAGTATTTATATTTTCATGGAATGAGATTTTATTTCTGAAGAAATAAGATCAAATTTGTTTAAAAAATTGAAAGTTTAGGAAATAAGTTTCTGACAGGATAGAGAGGTGAAAAATCTTTTTGGGCAGTAGACCCTTGAGTGGGTCCAACATGGGTCAAAATTCCTCGATCTAGAGCTCATAAATAGCAGTACCTTGAACTATATTTCCGATGTAAAAAAAACTTTTACATTAAAGTTTGCCTGCGGCAAAGTCGAAAACTATCCCACGTTAGATTAGCGTGCTATCGAGTTTAAAATCCCCAATGCATTAATCCAGGTTAAAAACTATCTGTGTACCCATGTTGGAACCACCAACATGGGTCAAAATTCCTCGATCTGGAGCCCATAAATAGCAGTACCTTGGACTATATTTCCGATGTAAAAAAAAACTTTTACATTAAAGTTTGCCTGCGGCAAAGTCAAAAACTATCCCACGTTAGATTAGCGTGCTATCGAGTTTAAAAATACCCAATGCATTAATCCAGGTTAAAAACTATCTGTGTGCCAAATTTAATCTGAATTCGTTTAGCTATTTTTGCGCCAATACGGAACATACTCAGACAAAGAGACAAATGGGCAAATATTCTAGAACGTATATTTTCGGAATTAGACTTGTTCCCACACCTCGTAGCAATTATATTTTGTAACACAATCAATTAATTGTTTTGAATTCGTATGTTAATATAATTATTAAATTCGTATATTAATTACTAGCTTCTGCCCGTGACTTCGTCTGCGTCAATTTTTGCTCCCTGACCCTTCCCGTCCCATCAAATTACCTGCCAGTTTTCGTCCATTTTTCGTTGCTACTCCACTCTTTTTAATCGTAGCGTAATGTTATATAACTTATAGGCTACTCAACACAAAAAGAATATTTAATACGGACTAGTAGTTCCTGAGATTACCGCGTTCAACCAAACAAAAAAAAAACAAACAAACTCTTCAGATTTATAATATGAATATACGTAGATTGAATTAATTTATAAATAATAGTAAAAAAAATTGTAACGAATTCTAATTAAATTATATTTATAAATTCTATATACCTATTAATTCAATCAAATGTTTTGAATTCGTTATTATTTTTTCTATTAACTTTATAAATTAATATGTGAAACAAAAACTTTGGACCCCTTTCTATGAAAATTACGCGAACGGAGGAGTACGAAATTTGGCACAGTTAAAGTTTGTATGGAGAAGGAGTACAGACAGCTAATCTATACTATAAAGCTGAAGAGTTTGTTTGGTTGAATGCGGTAATCTCAGGAACTACTGGTCCGAATTGAAAAAATATTTTTGTGTTGGGTAGCCTTTTTATTGAGGAAAGCTATAGGCTGAGATATAACATCACGCTAGGATCAAAAGGAGCGGCGCAGCAACGAAAAATGGTCGAAAGCTGGCAGGCAATTCGATGCGAGACGGGAAGGCTAGTATTTTTATATGATAATTTCATGTCTGCTAGTAGTAAGTAGGTTTGAACAAAAACTTTTACACGTCAAAAATATTTTTAAAACGAGATGAGGTCGGCGTTTCCTATCTGACTACTCTCAGAAGAAAAGTCGAGAAAAACTCAGAGGCACATAATCTTAATAACATCGTGTAAAGACAATGTAGATTGGTGTCTGAAATGGTTTTTTGAGGAAAGAATTACACAGATTTAGTGGACCTGACTGGACAGTGCACTCATTTCAATCGTGCAGCTCAGCTCACTCATATAATAATACAATATCTGGATAACCGAGCTTTGCTCGGTATTATTTGGTAAATTGTGTTTAAAATAATAAGTTTATGTTCAAGTTGATTATCGATAAAGTCGGTCGTTGAAAACACGAATAAAACCACATTTTATAAAAATGAATCCTAGCTAGATCGATTTATCGCCCCCGAAACCCCCTGTATACTAATTTTCATGAAAATCCTGGAGCCGTTTCCGAGATTCAGATTATATATATATACAAGAATTGCTCGTTTAAAGATATAAGATTATAAATACATTATACATTATCATACATATTTTTCAACCGACGAAAAAAAAAAACGGAGAAGGTAAGTACTCAATTCGACGAAATTTTTTTATGTATGACCACGCTTAACTTTTTACATAGTAGTCCGATTGTGATAATTCTTTTTTTATTGGAAAGGGTAGGTATACTCCGAAGGTGGTCCCATATAAATTTGGAAAACAAAATCGAACCCTAAGGGTCGGAAAACAGGGGATGATTGATTGTTCACTCACTGATTGTAATGTATAATCACGCATAACTTTATACAGAGTAGTCCGATTTTGATAATTCTTTTTTTATTGTATGGGGTATATCTTGCCAAGTATTATTATTACATTAAAGCCCCAAAAAAATTATGAAATAAAAACTTTTAATATTTTTATTTTTTATTAATAAAAATATTAAACCGCCGAAAAAACTGAAAAGCAAAAAGTAATAAACCTTAAAATTTTGAGTCGGCGCTGAAAAATCAATGAACAAAGATCACTCAAAGCGCCAACTCAAAATTTTATTTATTTATTTATTCATAGGAGAACCAACAGCTGTAACATATGGATAACAATTGTAAAAGAAACATAAAACCAATTACAGGTTCTCACGGGTAAAAACAGAAAAAGTAATAGATATTTTATGATCACTAACAAGCACGATAGAAAATATTATATAAATAAGGTACAATAAGCACTATACAGTTTTAAAAAAGTCGGTGTTCAGCCGGCCGCCTGCAGAAGAGGTTTTGGTGGTAAATGGATCAAATGAAAACTCTTTACAAAGAAAGAATATTAAAGTCCTTACTCGCTCGTACCATGTATGAGTTGATGTTAATGTCTAATTTTTTTGATAAAAAACTTTTTAACAAAAAATTAAACCACCGAAAAAACTGAAAAGTAAAAAATAATAAACCTTAAAATTATGAGTCGGCGCTGAAAAATCAATGAACAAAGATCACTCAAAGCGCCGACTCATAATTTTAAGGTTTATTATTTTTTACTTTTCGGCGGTTTAATTTTTTGTTAAAGAGTTTTTATTTTATATTATTTTGTGGCTTGAATGTACTAATAATACTTGGCAAGGTATACCCCATCCAATGAAAAAAGAATGATCAAAATTGGACTACTCTGTATAAAGTTATGCGTGGTTATACATTACAATCAGTGAGTGAACAATCAATCATCCCCTGTTTTCCGACCCTTAGGGTTCGATTTTGTTTTCCAAATTTATATAGTACCACCTTGGGAGTATACCCTTTCCAATAAAAAAAGAATTATCACAATCGGACTACCATGTACAAAGTTATGCGTGGTCATACATTAAAAAAAAAATATACGCGTCGAATTGATAACCTCCTCCTTTTTTTTTCGTCGGTTAAAAAGTTTTTTTAAATGAATGATGGTCGAATTTTCACAACTGGGCGACCACTACCGTTTACAGATTATGTTAATAAAAATAATTATTGTGAAAGAGTCATCATCTGCCTATAGGGTTGCCAGGTCTTAAAACCGAAAAGCCAGACAGACCAGCCCGTTTAGCCGGACATTTGGGTAAAAAGGCCTGATATCTTAAATGATTTAATCTTAAAACAAAATTAAACAAAACGCTAATGAAATAACGTTAAAATAAATAATTAACATAAACGAATTAATATTTTTGATTGCTAGACACATGCTTTAAAAGCTAATTTTCTTTTAAAATTGAGTAGTAATAAGGCGGGGAGGACAGTGCTAGTTCGCTCGCTTGCGCTAGCGACACAAGGTGACGCGGGTGGAGTGGAAACCAAGGCAAAAATGATCAAATTTGAAAAGCCTAACAAAAAGCCGGACTGGCCTGACACCGTCTAATTTGGCCGGACAAACAACCTAAAAGACTGACTGTGTCCGGCTTTATCCGGACGCCTGGCAACCCTATCTGCCTAGCCTTTTCCCAACTATGTTGGGATCGGCTTCCAGTGTAACCAGATGCAACTGGGTACCACCATTTTACATGGAGCGATTGCCTATCTCACCTCCACAACCCAGTTACTGGGTAATACGATACCTCTTGGTAAGACTATGTCAAACTTTCGGGCTTCTGACGACGCGTAACGACTGTCTAAGATAAACGAAAAACAGCCGGAACCAACGGCTTAACGTGCTTTCCGAGGCACGAAGGGGTCTTGGTATGTAAAGGTGGTCACCCATCCACGGACCAACCGCGGCAAGCGTAGCTTAACCTGAACGATCAGCCCGTGCGGCTGTTATTAATTAGCCACTAGCCCACAAATATGAAAGAACTCCCAATGAAAATATAAATTAGCATATTTATTATTACTAGTGATCGCCCATTGGTCGAAATTCGACCGTACTTAATTTGAATGGAAATACATTATTAAATGAAAATATAACCATATCATTTTTTTAATATTTATTAATAATAAATATTAAAAAAATGATATGGTTATATTTGACAATCAGTCAAGCATTCAGTAACACTATAAGAAGATGCGCGCCTAGCCTTCAAGCGGATAAACAAATAATGATCATAGATTTTAAAATGAAATAGGTTATATATCTATAAAATTAATTTATTACCTATGGTTACACTTGACATTCAGTATGACTATAGACCCAAAATATTAACATTGACAGATTTTCCCGATTGGACTACAGATTTGGACCATAAACAAAAGAACAACTAAGCATGTGTGTATTAAATACACGGTAATGAATAGTAGTGTGTGTAACGTGTTATTTATTGAAAATAATGTATTTTTAAGCATAATTTAAAAAAATATTAGCATTCGTCACTTCTTCTCTGTATAAACTATAAGTGTGCGGAAATTTCAAACTCCTCCGTCTGCCCAATTTTCGTAAAAAGGGATCCAAAGTTTTCGCTTCACGTATTAATATACAAGATTATTTTTAGTATATGCGAAACCTGAATATAGTTTGTTCAGAATCAGTAACTGAATCGATTCCAATAATTTTTACACCATGTTATATTTTGTACCAAAAATATTTAATTACGCTTCCAAGTCGCGGGCCGCGCTGTTTTGTTTCGATTTTAAAATTATCATGTCTTTCTCGTATTCAAACGTCCATTACACGGAGATGGTACGTACACTAGCTGTTTGTCGTGATCTGCATATGTTTTTGCGTGGACAACCAGGTAACTTATCAAGCTTATAACTTCGTGATTATTAATGATACAGTTTTGAATTTTTTTTCATAGATTCTTTACACAAAAATACTAGACCCGTGTTTCGGGTTTCGCATAAACAAAAATTAATGTTGTATAGATTACTAGCCATTGCTGTCTCTCTGCTGGGCGAAGACCTCCCTACTCTCCACGTCTGTCTGTCCAGAGCTGCCAAGGACCAGTCTTTATTAAAAGAGTCCAGCTCTTCGCACCATCTCCGTCTGCGACTGCCGCGATGTCTCTTACCATTAAGCGGGACCCATTGGGTCGTAGTTTTGGCCCACTGATCGTCTGACATACGGCAGATGTGTCCAGTCCAATTCCATTTAAGTGTGGCAGCTTTTCGAGTGACATCAGTAATTTTAGTAATCCAATTAGCATAATATTACTGCAAGTGAAAACAAGAAATTGCCTTCTTTACCTTATCTGCCTCTGACATTACGTTCACTACGTCGGTTGCCATGGTAATTATCTGATTAGCTGAGCTGATTGTGACATAAAATGCAATACTAACATTTTTAATTCCCAAAATGTACGGCAGAGGTGTACCTATCTGCCAGGGTCGCGAGATTCGTTCGTAAGAGATACCGTGACCCTGGCACATGGGCAGTTGAAGGAACACGGGCGGGTTTTAGTCAGTAAAAGTCTGACACGCCCTTCCGCTCCACTCAGAGTTGGAGACGACATTTTATGATTTCACGTCCAAAAACAATGGTGTACCTATGGTACACACACATTTCGCCGTCCCTTTGGTGAAGTGCCGGATGTAAAGAATAGCACCATCTAATTTTTTTCCGTGAATGTCCTAAAAGGCGACTAAGGGATTTACCAGACAATGGGCAGCAGCGTTCTCTACGCATTTTACCACCATACTGCGATCGCCAACCCACCTGCCAAGCGTGGCGATTATGGCAAATCCCTCTAAATTGGAGGAGGCTTATGTCCAGCAGTGGACATCTTTCGGCGGAAATGATGTTGATGTTTAAGTCCTATGTAATAGAAGGAGAGTCTATTGCCTTCAACCGGACACAAATCCTGACTCCGGGCTGCTACTGAGAATGGAAAACATTATAACACTAACCGATCTGGGAATCGAACCCAGGACCTCATCCTCAACAGTAGCGCTTGTGACCACTAGATCAGTGGGTCGAGCAAAGTGTTATTGGATTTTCCATCTGGAATTTCTTAGTAGCAGCCCGGAGTCTGGATTAGTGCCCGGTTGATGGCAATAGGCTCGCCCCCTATTACATGGTACTTAATCATAACTGGCAAGATGTGGGTGTCCATCTCTGCTTAACCCTTTGGAGAAACACGGCGTGATGTTACGGTATGTTACACTTAAAACCACGCAGACGAGTCGCGGACAGAATTTAAGTTACTGTTTAGATAACTTGAAGATATTACGATGAGTGACTTTGAGTGAGTCACTCAACGATAATTCACTCATATATTAGACGTACACACGGCTACATATCAAGGTCTTTAAATTTCCAGTTTTAGCTGACCTCTCATTGTATAGGCTTTTCGTACAATGAGAAGTCAACTGATACTGGCTGGAAATGCATAGCTTGATTTGTCGCCGTGCGTACATTGTTGCATTTAGGTATACTAAGTAATAACAGTTACTTCAATTTCGTTGTGCTACTTAAACTGTGTTAATTATAGTTAGGTAGATACCTGCCTATCTCTTTTGGAACGACGTTCCTTTTTTTTTTTCTGGATGGGAAATCATCAAATGACTTCTCCCGCTCTGGGCGTAGCGGGAGGGCGTGTCAGACTTTTACTGACTAAAACCCACCCGTGTTCCGTCAGTTGCCCATGTGCCAGGGTCACGGTATCTCTTTCGAACAATCACGCGACCCCGGCAGGCATCGGTCCTAGTACACCCCTACACTGCTGCTGACATCTCTGAGGCGCGCGTGGAACACTACGCGCCGTCGACCCGAGCTTGGTCCTTACCGGGCGGCAAGCTACCCATTGCTCGCCGCCCGCAAGCTTGCGCCTACGGTGGCCGGGAGTCCGCAATCGACTCCCGACGCACGCCCGGGGCGTCTCCTCCTGCGGCGGCTAGGGACGTGAGGGTGCAGAGACTGCCACTCCCTCACGCGCCCCGCCTCCTTCTTCGCGAGCATTACTGCTTCGCAGAAGGAGGTGACGGCTTCCCATGCCCTCTCGCTCCCTACCATGGCTCGCACCAGGACGACGCGAGAGGTCGCCGCCGCCGATCGCCTCCACAAGGACACGGCGGTGCTCCGCCCAGGCAGGGCACACCCCCACCGTATGCTCCACCGTGTCCTCCACACGATCCTCACAATGGATACACCCGGGCGTTTCCTCCCGCTTTATCCTGAACAGGAACCCACCGAAGCACCCATGCCCGGTGAGAACCTGCGTCAGGCGGAAGGTGAGGACGCCGTGGCGCCTCTCTATCCACTCCTCAAAGAAGGGACTTACCGCCGCCATTGTGGCGTGCCCTGCGCTGGGTTGCGACAATCGTACCCGCTATGTCGCCAGGAGATCACACCGGAGCTCTGTCCGCCGTGCCGCGATTTGTCGCGGCAGCGGAGTTTCGCTCCGCGCGGCAGCGGAGTTTCGCCCCGGAACGAAGATCCTTATGGCACGTTGCGAAAGGGGGCTAGCCGGAATTAAGAGAAAAAGTTGTAACGACACTTTTTAACCGATTTAAAAAAAGGAGGTTTCTCAATTCGACCGTATATATTTTGTTTTGGAACGTAGTTTTTGGAGCGAAGAGAGAGAGACAACAATGAACAATAATGATCAATAATGAATCCTGGAAAGGAACTTCGTTCCATCCGGGTGTCCCTTGACACCTCTAAATTTTTTTGTTTTATCGGTGAAGATCTTGCTAAGTACGTGCTACATCTGCATGCAACTGCACTTCTATATAATCATCTGCCTACCGTTTTTCCAACTATGCTGGAGGCGGTTCCAATCTAACTCCATAGTCAGCCTCTAATATTCCCACAGCTGGGCCAAAGTCTTCTCTTTCCGAAAGGGATTGGACTGTGATCCACCTCGCGTGCCCAGTGCGGGTCGGTAGATGTCACATGTCTTCCGGTCTAACCAGATGCAGCTGAATTTCAGTATTTTCATGGAGCGACTGCCTGTCTTAAAATCAAAATCAAAAGTCATTTATTCAAACTAGGCTGCGAGTCAGCACTTTTTGAACTTCAAAGTTACATAAGACAGTCCCCACAAAACGCCCGCCCTTCGACACTTCCTAGTGCTTTAGCTGGGAAGAAGAAGTGGCGGAACAAACTCCCTAGCAGCACAGCTGAATGTTAAGTTAGAACTTGATTGTATACAGTATTATGTAAGTAATAAATATTATAAAACAAAACATACATCAAATTATTCGCTATATGTCAGCTAGCACACGCCAATGTCTGACCTCCACAAACCAGTCACTGGGTAATACGATACTCTGGTTTAGGTTTATACAAGCTTTCAGCGTTTTGACGACTCGTGACGTCACAAAGACAAATTAAGAAGAAATGACAGCTGGGACCAAATGGTTAACGGGCTTTCCGATCCATCCATGGGCCAACCGTAGCAAGCGTTGACTTCGATTGTGATCAACCAGTTGATGTTCGAAAAGGCTGGACTCGAAAATGTTCACAATGGTGTGCTGGTGCCTACGCTTATGTATGGAAGTGAATGTTGATTGTGGCAAAAGAAACATGAAAGCAGAATTAATGCTGTGGACATACGTTCCTTGCGAAGCATGTGTGGTGGTTGAAGAATCTATACTATACTAGTGAACGCCCATTGGTCGAAATTCGACCGTACTTCATTTGAATAGAAATACATTATTAAATGAAAAAATATAGTTAATAATAAATATAAAAAAAATAATATGGTTATATTTGACATTCAGTAACACCACAGAATATATATTAGTACCTTACGGTACAGAAGTTTCACTCCCGAGTTTAGGTATGATAAACGCAAGCGTCCGGCCACCGGACTAGTCTCAATAGGCTTGCACTCGCTCGACTTGTCGCACACGCAGCGCACGCACCCGCGGATCAAAAGTAAACTGTTAAAACCGTAAAGTACCTACTATTGTATATTCTGTGCTGTTAATCTGTTGGAAATCTAATCATTTCTGTGTCGTGAGTGATGGAGGCGCCAGAAAAAACAAAAAGACAAAAAGATATAAAGTAGTACGATTGAAGCGAGACGGCAGACCGTTATTGTACTTTGAACGCTATACGCAATGCAAAAGGTTGAAATTAGGTTGTTAGGTTGAAATTAGGTTGTTAGGTTGTTTTCCAGAATAGTAGGTAAATATCTCGGGGATTTTGCACCGCTTGTATGGAAGTGAGACAGGCCTGGTAACACTATAGACAAATTGTTGACGCTGTACTACTGTGGAGAGGGTTCGCTGGCGGGATGGTGATGGCCAGGACCAGGACATAGGTGTAATGAGTAAAGAATACTTCTTCAGGACTCTATTTTTTATTTTCTTAATACTTCTTAACTGCTGGATATGGAACAATATGGAATGAATTAATTTTTTTTCTGTTTTTATAGAATTTTCCCTATTATTTTTAATTCATTATGACGGTTCCAAATGTCATAATTATAACCAGCCTGTACAATCTATGACCAGCCTGTACAATCGTGAGGCATTCAACCTCTACAGTTTGCACACGACACTAAGCTTTGTATGGGAAACTTACTAATGCCATACTTGACACTCCCCATAAAAACACAAAAAATATTTCATCTAGATCTAAACTAAATTCCTATCGTCGCTAATACAAATAATATTAAAGACAAATATTCTCGATAGAAATTAATTTATTACCTATGGTTATACTTGACATTCAGTAAGACTATAGACACAAAATCAGGCTTACCAACTTAGGCGTTTTCCCAAATTTAGGGGGTAAATAAGAGGATTGAGATTTTTTAGGGGCGTTCCATTTTTAGGGGTATTCTTAAGGATTTTTTGCCATCTTACATTTCTCATTGTGTTTTTGATTACAATAAAACTGTTAGCGAATTCTAGTACGGTTCCTCGATACTAAGAATGCAGAGTGAATGATCAACAAATGTCGCGTAATAAATATCGACAAATATTACTACTGTGTGCCGGTCTATGATTACTGAACATTCGTTGGTTATTTTCATTATAATTTTCTAGCGGATTTTTTTAGTAATTGTGGCAATTTTAGGGATTTTTAACTTAATGCTTAGGGGTAAATATTTCTGGGTGTTGGTAACACTGCACAAAATAATAAAGATCTGTCTTTATTTGTAAAAGAACCAAAAAAAAAAAAAAAATGTCTTTATTTGTCTGGACCATAAACAAAAGAATATTTATGCATGTGTGTATTAGATACACGGTAATGAACAGTAGTGTGTGTAACGTGTTATTTATTGAAAATAATGTATTTTAACGCATAATTAAAAAAAATATTAGCATTCGTCACTTCTTCTCTGTATAAACTATAAGTGTGCGAAATTTCATACTCCTCCGTCCACCCAATTTTCGTAAAAAGGGATCCAAAATTTTTGCTTCACGTATATTAATATATAGATACTATATACTATAATATATACTATAATATTATAAAGCTGAAGAGTTTGTTTGTTTGATTGAACGCGCTAATCTCAGGAACTACCGGTCCGAATCGAAAATTTCTTTTTGTGTTGGGTAGCCTATTTATCGAGGAAGGCTATATGTCATATAACATTACGCTACAATCAAGAAGAGCGGAGCAGTAATGAAAAATGTTGCAAAAACGGGGAAAATCGTACGAATAGGCGATTCGACGCGACGGGAAGGGTCGGGGGAACACGAAATTTAACGCGGACGAAGTCGCGGGCAGAAGCTAGTGTATCATAATTCCTACGGTGCCGTTTAAAAGATGTAGTGACAAAGGACAATGCTCAAGGATGTATGGAATCCCGTACCATGTTGCATCAAAATCAAACTTTGTTTTTTATATACTACATTGATCATATTAACTCCTACAAAAGTTATTTTTGAAAAATAAACCCGGGTTTCAGAGTCATTTAGTAAAATCAAAATAACCTAAAAACTAGGTCTGTTTTGGTCGACGCTGCCAGCGACTTGTTTTATATCTACTTAGACACGTTATACACGGACGAATATTATTGTTCTAAAAACAGCGTAATACACGTATATAAGTTAGGAAGATTTACGAGTTATAGCAACGTCTAGCCCCACCACAGGGTTCGTGACTGAAACTCGTTTTTCTTTAATACGTTGAGTCTCACAGTTACCTGCTGGATACAAGTCACTATCTGCTTAAGCAGTCTTCCCGGTGGAGACTAAACTATAGCCTCCAGCCAGGCACATGTGACACTCAGTGATTTGACCGACCCTTATATTATCAACAGTGTGAACCGATAACGTGGGTATAATTCTTGCCAAACTTCTTGGCCGCCCTAAAGTTGGCTACAATGGCTGCGAAGTCGTAAATCTAATTAAAAAAACAGCAGCCTATAATGTTCCCACTGTTGGGACACAGGCCTCTTAGTGAGAGGGAGCCGTAATCCACCACGCGGGCCCAGAGCGGTTTGGTAGATGTGACATGGCTTCAATTTTTTGGTTCTAAGACGTGCCGGTTTACTCATGATGTTTTCGTTCACCGTTTTGCGAGCTGTGGTGATGACATAATTTACACAAAGTACATCGCCTATTTGAGTTTGAACTCACGACGTACTACTCGTAAGTCGCGGCCGCTACCACTGGGCCGCCGCTACCACTGGGCCACAACTACTCACCAATACCAATAATACATTATCATAAATAAGGGTGATCAGTCAGACTGATAGGTAAGTGATAGAAAAATGAAACAAACAAGTTCATTTGGGTTTTTAATAGGGATCAAAGTCAAAAATATTTATTTAACAAAACTGTTACATAAATCATTCATCATACTCCTGAAAAAAATCATCTAAATCCGTTGCTGGCGAAGTTATGTCATTATACCGTCCCCAGCTCAAATACTATACTATCGTCATTACATGAGCACAGCAGCCCACTGTTCGCTTACCGACGAGGCGACTGCAGCAATAACCTACTATGGTTTCTAATGTGTTGGCCACAGCATCATCTCTGCTAATCAATAAATACATGTGATAAGTACGACTGTTGACATGTCTCGAATTAATCATACCTCTTAAGAGGTAATTATTAAGCCCTAAAATCAAAGGTACATCATCATCAATAGAATTATTCACCTCAACTGAATAAATACCAGTCCGACGGATGTGTTCCCTATAATAAGATCTAGCCTGCTTGAGTTGGTAGGTCTCAAGAGCTAACATAGTAAGCCATCTTAACGTCAATTATGGCTTAGGAATATTGAGATCTCCACATGGTCCAGCATCTGGCAGACCTGGGCGATTGCAGTTGTACACATGACGACGTTGAACATCTCTTGTAGCTGACCTCCAGCAAGCAGCACATACTCTTTCCAATCTTGATATCTATAAAAATAACATGATTATACATGTAATACAAAACATTTCACAATGGGTTATAGACTTGATAAAAGTATTACTGTAATGTGATGTAACTAGGAATACATGATAATGATCAGGCAGTAATTGTGTCAAAATAGATAATAATTAGGTTTCATTTTTATGTTGCAACATAAATAAAAATATTTACCAAATGGAGCGGAATATTTCTAACTAAAATGTTTCTCTCTTGTCGTTCTTGTCTTACAGGATATGGTCTAGTTGCACGTAGAATAGAATTGCCACAAGAACAACATAATTTTCCATGACCAAAAGCAGGCAAAGATAAACTTCCTTCACTGATTGTGTTTGCTCGATCTTGAAGCAGTCTCAAACACTCTGTACAAAGCACACATTCTGAAGACATCTGCAATTAAAACCATGAGTGAAAAAGTGTGCTTCTACCCTTTATGACGTTATCTATCTTCTGTAACATATTCAAAGAAATTACATCTACAAGTAATCAAGAGTAAAGCGTTTTTTGGCCTCAAACAGGTTGTTTTTTTTTTGTTAATTAATTTTTTGGATATTTCCTGTGCGAGTCCAAAAATGTTTTCATTCATTCTATAAAAATAATGTTTTGTAAGCTGGTACATTCATAAAAAGATTAGTCAGGAAATAGGTGCCTGACATTCATAAGTACCTATATATTCAAAGAGTAAAATAAGATCTGCTTACCTGAGTAGAAGTTATCCAAGACTGTAACAAGTTAATCATTGGAGTAGACGCTTGTTCTAATGTGTGTAGGTTTCTGGGTATCAAAAATGAACTATTGATACATCGCCGGTTTTGCCGGGTGACTGACGATGTCAATCGGTCGACCAACTCGACATATTTGCACAATGAAATACTCACAAAAAAGTTCACAAAATACAAACAAGTTCTACTTTTCAAAACAATTCAATAATTATTCAATCTCAACTCTTAAAAACACAGACGGTACTCGCTACTCGCTAGCGCAAACCACAGACTACAGAGTACATGCGCAAAATGTCAGATGCACAGATAACAAATCCATTCTGTTGCATTCTACATCTTTTTTACTAGTTGGGAACGGCTAATTAACCATAACAAAACCAGATAAAATAATGATAATCTTTTAAATAGATATTCTATTCTAGTTTTTTTTTTTAAATTAATGTAGAATCAGCAGAGTATTATTTTTACAGTGAACATGGCACTTTCAAAAATCAAGGTTATGTTAATCATTTAACACGTGAAGTGAAACGGAACGTCATTTATAGGAAGTAAAACAATATCCATACTTTTAAACTTAAAAACAAATTCCCTGTTCAAAAACTAAATCCCCGACGTGTAACGTCGTAAAAAAATATGGAACTAATTACTCCAAAATTTTGGTCTTGATGCGTGAGACTTTTTGGTACCACTTTTGAGCATTCTCCTTTGAAAAGAAAACTTGAGAGGCGTCAAGGGACTCCCAACAACAGGGATGGAACGAAGTTCCTTTCAATTATTATTTTTTATTATGTACAAAAAACCTGTATACACTCAACAAAAATAATCGTCGCGACACCACACTGTTCATTGCGAAATAGAAAGGCGAAACGAAAATAACTGGCTTGCTTTCTACGAGAGAGAGAGGGAGAGAGAGAGACAGACAGAGAAACACGCACACGCCGCACGGCTTACAACTATAGCAAAAAGTGTCGTTACAACTTTTGGTCTTAATTTTTTCCCTCTAGGCCCCTTTCGCAACGCGAGATAAGGAACTTCGTTCCAATATGCTTAGATGGTTTGGTCATGTTGAGAGGATTAATGAAGGACGACTAACGAGAGGTATTTACAAGGCAGATGTGAAAGGAAACGCTGGGAGGGGACGCCCTAGGAGGACATATAGTGACCTTATTGGTGATGTTCTTCAGAAAGATCAGGTGCATCATAATATCAACGGCGTGCGTGTGTGACCAGATATATGAACTTAAACGAGGCGAAAGCAGTTGGTTATCCGAAGTTTCTGCCTACCTCCATGAGAAAAAGTCGTGAATGTATGTATATATGCCTTAGACTCCAAGGAATCTAATTCAATTTCTTCCTATTATCTTCAAAGATTCTGTCCGTTGTCTGTCAGACAGTCAATCAAGGAAACGTTTATAAAACGATGATGAATTCTTAGAAATTGATAAGAAATAATACTATGCTGAGGTCGTGGGTTCGATTCTCACCCAGGATAAATATTTGTTTGATAAGCAAATTATTTGTTCTGTGTCTGGGTGTAATCTATCTATAATATGTGTGTATTTAGAAATATATATGTAAGTATAGTTATTAGTTGTCTGGTTGCCATTGTACAGGCTCTGCCTAGTTTGGGATCAGATAACGGTGTTTTGGTTGTCTTAAGACATTATTATTATGATTACAGTCTTTAGGATTTTTTTTTTCTGGATGGGAAATCATCAAATGACTTCTCCCGCTCTGGGCGGAGCGGGAGGGCGTGTCAGACTTTTACTGACTAAAACCCACCCGTGTTCCATCAGTTGCCCATGTGCCAGGGTCACGGTATCTCTTTCGAACAATCACGCGACCCCGGCGGGGTCTTTAGGATTGCTTTGGAATCTTTTGCTGCAATGAAGAATATACAATGTGTAACAAAATTCTGTGCAATCGAAATGAGGCACAGCATTACCATTATTTCAGCCGAAAGACGTCCACTGCTGGACATAAGCCGCCAATTTAAGGGGTTTGTCATAATCACCACACTTGGCAGAGGAGTTGGCGATTGCAGTGTGGTGGTAAAATGCATAGAGAACGCTGCTGCCCATTCTCTAGTAAGTCCCTTTAGTCGCCTCTTAAGACACCCACGGAAAGAAATGGGGTGTTGCTATTTAACGTTCATATTATAGTTAGGTATAGTCAAGTTTTAATCGTGCGAACGAAACAGTAAACATAATCTGTTAGCATGCACCAGTCCTCTATACTAAGTACTTCATTATCTAATCTTTGTAATTAAACATTGATTCTAACAGTTAATGAGAATGACGCGACCGTCTGTTTGCACGTACCTCGGAAACGGCTGAATCTGTTTAGTTATCCTACTAATGTTATTTAAGTATTTAGAGTGGGTTATCCATTCAGTTTGAGCTTGTGACAAACGATCAGGTTAGGCTACGAAATCAAAATCAAAAGTCATTTATTCAAACTAGGCTGAGAGTCAGCACTTTTTGAACGTCAAAGTTACAAAAGACAGTCCCCCCAAAACGCCGGCCCTGCGACACTTCCTAGCGCTTTAGCTAGGAAGAAGAAGTGGCGGAACAAACTCCCCAGCAGCACAGCTGTCTGTTAAGTTAGAAGAACTTGATTCTATACAATATTGTGTAAGTAATTAATATTACTAGTGATCGCCCATTGGTCGAAATTCGACCGTACTTCATTTGTATAGAAATAACATGATTAAATGAAAAAAATATATAATAATAAATATTAAAAAAAATATGGTTATATTTGACATTCAGTTACACTATAGACAAATAATATGTATTAAAGTCAAATATTCTCGATATGATCATCGATTTTAAAAGTGAAATAGGTTATATATCTATAAAATTAATTTATTACCTATGGTTATACTTGACACATACGTCCATGACTTGACATTCAGTAAGACTATAGACCGTAGACAGAGTATTTCTATAGACGGATGTAATCTGTGTCATCGTAAGGGACAGAAAAAAAGTATATCCTATTGTTTAGGGTTACCAAGTGATGTAAATTTTACCCAATAATCTTCACAAAATATATATATATATTTTATCTGGTGGTTCTGGTGAGAAATAAAAAATCGATGTGACAGCAATGTTTTATTCTTGAACACACAAATCATTGTCCTTGAAAAAGCACTAACTTATTATGAATATTTCTAACTCGTGATTTTGGTTCAAAACTTTGTTTAGTACCATGGTGAATGCGAATTTCAAAATAATGCATTGCAACCGATTTAATGAGGAGTGTTCTGTGATTCCCTATAAAAGGCTGACTGTCAAAATGGTCATTGATAAATATATTAATATTGGTACGCGTGCATTCCTTGAAACAAGATAATACAAGTTTTAGCATCAAATTTTTCTCATTATAAAATGAAATACCTTTTTGTGAACGAGCTCGGAATATCTTTTCTGCTATTTCACAGACTCTATTCAAATCAGTCGAAGGATAGATAAGGCCTCCTTTGTCTCTCCTGGCAATGATTCCATGATATTTATCTGTGATCAAAGCCAAAAGACAATCCTCACATTTTATAACTTTTCTCAACTTACTTGCAATAAAACCGGCAATATATGTTATTATTTGTTTAGAATATATAGTAAGCCTATAAGGATCAGTTAAATAATCATGATCTATGCTGATTATAGGATCACAGTCTAAAAATTCATCCGTGTCAGTGATAGATCCAGAAGACAGTTTAGTATACTGATTAATTTTTTTTTCAAAGCGGATTTCACTAAATGTTAAAATTTTTATGTCCTCGAGTGGAATACAATTTCCAGATGTAATATTTTTAATTTCACCGTGGACAACTACGCGTTTGTAAGCGCTTTCAAATTGAATGGCGGTTGGATTATTATTAAACCCACCTCTGGCGCAAACAGAGCTGAAAAAACATTCTAAATGGTCCTGGCTTAATTTGTATATAGGTAAGAATTTTAATGCTTCAGGAAGTATATACTGATTGCATAATTTTTTTACACTTTTGATGCAAATTAGGAACCCAAAAAAACCGACTTTTCTATTTGACATTAAAATGTTTTGGTTATCTAATTTAAGGCCAGTTAAATAGGTTTCCATCTCGTTAAGAAAAATTTCTACTTCTCTGATGTTATTTTTATAAATTGGATTTTTTAAACCATATGTGTTAAAATTCCGGCTATTTAAAACATCAAATAAAATGTTCATATTTTTGATGAATTCTACGGTAGCCTCCGATCCAGCAAATTCAGACAAACAAAGGTCTTTATTGCAAAATTCAATGGCTTCAGCCACTGAATTGCTGAAAGTTTGCGCTGCAAGCTTTACTTTCATTATTTGCTTTGAAAAATTGATATGCTGGTTACGCAGCTTATTGGCTAAATGAAGTCCTTCGTTTTGCTGTAATTCGTGAAGTCGGACAATATAATTCCAAGCAACTCTTTGGCCACTTGAATTTAAGAGTTCCCTTTTTTCTCCGAGTGTGTTTCTTACTAGCTTGAGCATATGAACAGGATCCGGCATAATCATAATTTCTTGATCACCTACATTGAATGATGTTTTAAGGTTGGTGACATTTGAGGGCTCTAAGAGACATCCTAGACTCCTGGCCATAGCAAAATTTGCGGGACACCCATCAAAAGTTAGTGATATAGTCTTGACACCACAAGAGTTTAGCAACTCTAAACACTGTGTTACTAAATTTGCCTTCTGTCCGCCATTACAACTATCTACTAAAAAATAACCCACGGGAATTTTCCAGGAATCATTGATTGCCGTAAGCATAAATACTAGCGCTTCTCTAGCAACAGACACACTGTCACCTTCTAATGATTCCCCGAAATTAACAAACCCTACGCATTTTTTTCCATCCCATTGGACATGCTTACGTATCGCCATCTCGTCTATACTTAGTGCACAAAATAAAGTCTTACTTTGCGCTTGAGCACGATTCACTAAGACCTTAATACATTCCAATGATTCTTTAGTGAATCCAGGACTACCGTCGACACTTTTATACCAAGAACGTAAGGTGGATGGATGTGGCAGACAAGAGTTAAAAGTTTTTCTTACGAAATTGTATGCTCGTGGACTTATAAAATGTAAGCATAACGCAAACTTTCGGAGAGAAGGAGAATATTTTCGGTTAGTAGACGGATGTACAACTTTTTTCAGAAAATCTTTGTTAACATTATCGATCGATGATAATAGCTCACAATCTTCTTCACCAACAAGCAGCTTTGATTTTAATTCTGTTAAAACATGTTCTAAATCTGCTACCTTTTTATTTAATCTCCTAGATTTTTCTCGAAGTGCTTTTAGTTTTTTCAACCGCTGTTCTGATATTTCCTGGCTTTTCAGCCATTTTCTTTTCAATGTTCTGGGCGTAAACTCTGGTGACGAATACTGAAATAAATAACGAAAATGTTATATTACGCAATTATTTTTGAAACAATATTACATGCACATTTCTGCTTGTTACTAAGCTGTTAAAATATGAATCCTTACTTACAGGTAAAACTGTATTTGAGGGCCCCGCTAACGTTTCTGCAGATGTGGCTTCACTGCTTTTCATCATCATAGTGCTAACTCGATTTACTGACTCTGTAATCTAACAAAATCGAATGTTAAAATTTTATAACCATTGTAATAAAATGCAATCTTTGCAATCATGTGATATATCTATTTTTATTACCGTATTTGGAACAGCATCGGGGTACAAGAAAGTTTTTCTTCCTTTCTTTATTATAAGATTACAGTCAAAGTGTTGACTGCAAATCCTGGAACTCGTTTTTGGAGCCCAATTAGGCCTATTGGTAGCAGCTATCCACATGTTTCTTATTTCAGGTTTATTTGGAAATCTGCAAGCATAATAAGATATTTTTAATATCTTACGTTTTTATAGTATAGTTTATGTATACGATATAAGTAAAACACACTAATATTACATAATATACTAGTAGTTATGTAGTAGTAGTGTGTTTTACTAATATCGTATAGAACAGCCTGAATAGTTTTTTTTGACATTGCATTAAAAAACAGTACTACCCATAAAAAAGGGTAAATTCCCCGCAAAAACGTAGCAATACTGAATTTTTAGTTTAGGAAATAAAAATATTGCCCAAATCACGATTTTAGGACATTTTTTCATTATACAGATTAGTTAGTACATTACTGCAACCATTTGATTAAAAATAGTAGAACAAAAAGTGATCAAATACTTAAAAACATCGAATACTTACGAGTGAAAGGATAATCCGTCAATCTTCATCAAACTATCACTTTTACAGTTTATTACACTGCACCTTACCATTTTGCACTGTTGCACAAATGTAATATATCAAATTGAGCACGAAAAGATCCGTAATTTGTTGTTACCTGGATGTAAATTGTTAAAAATCAATTAGATGTGAATCTACAACAGTCACAAACGTCAAACTTGTTGTGCACAATGCAAGGAACTTATACCCGACCCCTGGAATGTGCATTGTCAATTTGACACCATTATAAAAATAAACCTTATGTATATGCTACTAAGTTCTATTACAGACAATCACTTGGTCAGAGAGAAATTCAGTCCGAGAGAGATAGCTTTGCGAGAGCCCTGTGTCCCTTTCTTGAAGTAGGGTGCCCATTATGAACGAAATTATAAGATTATTTACGGGTAAAGTCCATTGACGCATTTGCCCAATAAAAATGTCCCAACCATTTTTCTTAAAAACGACGTCTGTTAGATTTTTACGACAATTAATACTAAACAAAATGGTTATTTGCCCAGCGCGCCAGATATTCCAGGTTATACAATAATACTCGATAGCAGAGTTTATGCATTGCGTTGCGTTTATGTTTACTGCGTTTTTCTTTAATCCATCTTTAAAGCGTAACTATTTTTTTAAAATCAAATTATTGGTTAATATATTATATCTTGTTATATTCGTATCTACCTACATCATATTGCTTGGTCACCCTAATGAAAGGGACAGAGGGCTCTCGCGAAGCTATCTCGCTCGGACCGCGTATTGGCAGCCTGTGCGCATTCCAGGTTGGATTTAAGTTCCTTGGCACAATGATGTGCTCAGCCGGCACGTGATAAAGGACAGAAATATTGTTGCTCCGTCTCTTTTCTTTGCTAGTGACGATAATATGTTTGTCTTTGTCTTGTGCGAATGCAAAGAAAGATATCCAGCAGTCTATAGAAATACTCTGTCTACGCTATAGACACAAAATATTAAAGACAGATGTTTTCGATTGGACCAGTTCAGTTGTAACGTGTTATTTATTGAAAATATAGTATTTTTACGCATAATTTAAAAAAAAAATATTAGCATTCGTCACTTCTCCTCTATATAAAATATAAGTGTGCGAAATTTCATACTCCTCCGTCTGCCCAATTTTCGTAAAAAGGGATCCAAAGTTTTCGCTTCACGTATTAATATATAGATAAAACAAAACATACATTATTCGCTATATGTCAGCTAGCACACGCCAATATACCACCAAAAACATTGAAAACTATGCTTACCACTGTTGGTACGTGGATGGGTGACCATCTTCACATACCAAGACCCTTCCGTGCCTCGGAAAATGTTGGTCCTGGCTGTTTTTTGTGGACCTTTGACAGTCCTGACTGGTCGTGAGAAGCCAAAAAGTCTGACAAACAGTCTCACCATGGCGCATACACCTTCCTAATACAGATTGTCAGACTAACGGGCACAAGACAACCCAGTTATTGGGTAAAACCATTATACTACCCAGTAACTGGGTCAGATAGGTAGCTCCATGTAAAATACTGGTTTTAAGTTAAAATTCAGCTGCATACAGTTACAAAAAAAAAAAAAAATATTTTCTTCAGTTGTACAAAAACACTTATCTAAATACTATGCAGCATTACAACTAAGGGAGTGAGTGTTTTCGATGAACTCTGGCACCCAATGTAAGATTTAAATAGTGTTTAGGGTGCCAGCGTCCTCGCCTAAAATATGGACACATATCAGTAGTTGTAAGACAAACACAACATAAATATTAATATTAAGACTACTATTTACTAATAATAAATGCAACTATGATTACATCAATAAACCTCTTATTGATGAACCTATGGGTATGTGTATGTGTTGAGAGGGTGATAAATATAGTGAAAAATTGTTTATATAGGTCTGTGTTAATCTAATTATAAACAATATCTGGTTGACCGAGCTTTGCTCGGTATTTATTGGTAAATTGTGTTTAAAATAAAATAATACGTTTATGTTTAAGTTGATTATCGATAAAGTTGATCATTGAAAACACGAATAAAACGACATTTTATAAAAATGAATCCTAGCTAGATCGATTTATCGCCCCCGAAACCCCCTGTATACAAAATTTCATGAAAATCGTTGGAGCCGTTTCCGAGATTCAGATTATATATATATATACATATATACAAGAATTGCTCGTTTAAAGGTATAAGATATGTCTCTAGCAAGTCTTGGTCTCAGCTGTCATTTGTGGACCATTGCCAGTCGTTAGAAGGCGAAATGTCTGACAACCAGTCTTATCAAGGGGGTATTAGGTACCCAGTGATTAGGTTGTGGAGGTCAGATAGGCAGTCGCTTTATGTAAAATACTGGTATTCAACTGCATCTAGTTGGATTGGAAGCCGACCCTAACATAGTTTCGAGAGTCGATAGCGGACTCCCGGCCACCGTAGGCGCGAGCTTGCGGGCGGCGAGCAACGGGTAACTCGCCGCCCGGTAAGGACCAGGCTCGGGTCGACGGCGCGTAGTGTTCCACGCGCGCCTCAAAGAGATGTCAGCAGCACTGAAGGGGTCTGCTAGGACCGATGCCTGCCAGGCTCGCGAGATTCATTCGAAAGAGTTATCGTGGCCCTGGCATATGGGTAACTGAAGGAACACGGGTGGGTTTTAGTCAGTAAAAGTCTGTCACGCCCTTCCGCTTCACCCTAGAGCGGGAGAGGTCATTTGATGATTTCCCATTCAAAAAAAGGCTAGCCAGATTGTTGGCTGGATATATTTTTTTAGTTGTTTTCTTCGTATTTGTAATCTGTCATAAAATAATGAATAGGCACCTACAGAGATAGAGTATTCTATCTATCATTTCTGTCATTTATTGAAAGATAAGTATCTTTTTATTTTCCTTCTATCGGTGATAAATATGATAACAAATCATCCGTGATAGCTGCGATCGTATCTTTGTGACCTTGTTATTTACGCTATTCTGAATAGAAAATTAGGTATCTGTATTCTCCTGCCAAGGTCACGGATTTGTCCGAAAGAGTTACCGTGGCCCTGGCATATGGGCAACTAAAGGACAACGGGTGGGTTCTATTCAGTAAAAGCCTGACACGCCCTTCCGCTCCACCCAGAGCGGGAGAAGTCATTTGATGATATCCCACCCCAAAAAAAGGCGTCTGTATTCTGTTTCAGTATTTTTAACTCAAAGGGACGCGTGTTTTACTTGTGATTATACGCTGTGAATGCCATGCCCTCTCGCTCCGTACCATGGCTCGCACCAGGGCCGGACGCGAGAAGTCGCCGCCGCCGATCGCCTCCACGAGGACACGGCGGTGCTCCGCCCAGGCAGGGCACACCTCCACCGTATGCTCCACCGTGTCCTCTAGACGATCCTCACAATGGAAACACCCGGGCGTTTCCTCCCGCTTTATCCTGAACAGGAACCTACCGAAGCACCCATGCCCGGTGAGAACCTGCGTCAGGCGGAAGGTGAGGACGCCGTGGCGCCTCTCTATCCACTCCTCAAAGAGGGGACTTACCGCCGCAATTGTGGCGTGCCCTGCGCTGGGTTGCGACAATCGTACCCGCCATGTTGCCATGAGATCACACCGGAGCTCTGTCCGCCGTGCCGCGATTTGTCGCGGCAGCGGAGTTTCGCCCCGGCGCGCGGCGTTTTGCCTCCTCGCGTCACTCCCACATGTGCGCGAGGACCTTTGCCTCCAGATCCCATGGCGGCACTCCGGCAAGGAGGCTCGCTGCCTCGCACGAGATCGTGCGGTATCCTCGGATTAGCCGGATGGCCATGACCCTCTGGGCCGCACTCAACCGGCGCGCTGGGCGCAGCCTCAATGAGGGTGCCCACACCGGTGCCCCATAGAGGGCCATGGACCGCACGACCCCCGTGTAGAGCCTCCGGCAGGAGGCGTTTGGACCCCCCAGAATGGGCAAATAAAATAACCTTCCCTCAGTTTGGCAGTGTTTGCCATAATTGCCACGCTTGTGGGGTGGTGCTATTTTTTACGTCCGGCACCACACGGGCAAGTTACTATGCAGAAAAGTATTTTTTTATTGTACTCCTTAAGATAAGATGAAACAATTTTGTTTGCCGGCACTTAAGTGACAATTAACAACAAATTACATATGTTATTCGTTTTGTGCACGTGGTACTTAACCAGGCAGTACTTATAAAGGTTTCAATAACTATTGAGTAGGTATTGTTTTAAATAAGTGTCTAAACGGTTGCTAAATTGTTAGGCAATTACCTAACAGAATTAGTGTAATGAGTGAATTCATTTTTGTTTTCTTGACTTTAAACTGCCTACAATGAGTTGTTAAACGTGGAATTTATTGGAAACCGTTTTCCATTGGAAACCATGTACTTGAGCTTTTAATACTGGACATTTTATTAACACGGTTTTATTAGCTTCATATATTTTAGTATGTTAGTATGTGCCTATGTAACGAAAACTTTGAACATGATTTTGACCCCTTTAAACTGAAACTTGGCATACTTATCACGGACCGATGACAATACAATAATTTTATAAATTTGTGGCATTGTTCTTGCCGGGGTTACCAGGATAGAAGAAAAAACCTTCTTTCTGAAAATTACGCTGACATACGTCACGAAATTCGAAACACCATAAAAAATTGAAAAAAAAAATAGTTTAAAGAAGAAAATAACGGCAAAAAACGTGGGGTACTTGATGTCAATTAAAAAATACCTCAGAAAGCACCGCACGCTTTTTCCATTATTTTCTTCTTTTTAATTTGTTTTTCTATGAAAGCGTGTTTTTTAGTTTTATTGATATTTTGTGCAGTCAAAAAGTTGTAAAATCGTGCGAAGCGGGAGCCGCTCGCTAGACAGCGCAACTCTCCCTGTTTCAGGACAATAAAAAAAAAACAAATAAAAAAGCACATGGAAGCATTAAAAATAGCGTTTATAGAAACAGCACAGCTCTCTAAACAGACAGCTGGTAACTGTAAATTACGAACTCTGACATCATTGGCAAGATTTACTTTCGTCTTTTAAATAGCAATGGGAAAGTCTGTTCAAGCGATTACCCATAAAATCAATAAAATGCTCCCTTTTTTCTGGGTGGGAAAATCATCAAATGACGTCTCCCGCTCTGGGTGGAGCGGAAGGGCGTGTCAGACTTTCACTGACTAAAACCCACCCGTGATCCTTCAGTTGCCTGTACCGGGGCCACGGTACTCTTTGGAACAATCTCGTGACCCTGGCAGGAATAATATCCTCCTGACCTCGATCATAGTGGCCATGTTTTTTAGACAGTAGAGGTACCTGCCAGTGTCGCGGATTTGTTCAAAAGAGTTACCGTGGCCCGGGCACAGGCTACTGAAGGAACACGTGTGGTATGTAGTCAGTCAAAGTCTGACACGTCCTCCCGCCACCTAAAGCGGGAGAATTCATTTCATGATTTCCGATTTAAAAAAAAAAGTGTCAGGGGTGCAAATATTTGACGCGGACGAAGTCGCGGGCAGAAGCTAGTCTTAAACATCTACTTACCAAGTTTCAACAGCGTAGCTCTTATAGTTTCGGAGAAAAGTAGCTGTGACATACGGACGGACAGACAGACAGACAGACAGACAGACAGACGGACAGACAGACAGACATGACGAATCTATAAGGGTTCCGTTTTTTGCCATTTGGCAACGGAACCCTAACTAGTGATCGCCCATTGGTCGAAATTCGACCGTACTTCATTTGAATAGAAATACATTTTTAAATGTAAAAAAATATATAATAATAAATATAAAAAAATAATATGGTTATATTTGACATTCAGTAGCACGATAGACAAATTGTTGACGCTTTACTACTGTGGAGAGGGTTCGCTGGCGGGATGGTGATGGCCAGGACCAGGACGTAGGTGTAATGAGTAAAGAATACTTCTTTAGGACTTTCTTCTTTATTTTCTTAATAATTCTTAACTGCTGGATATGGAATGAATAATCACCACAGAGTACTATTTTATAGCTGGATTATCACAGAAAGCTCTGTTTTTATAGAATTTTCCCTATTATTTTCAACTAGCTTTTGCCAGCGGCTTCGCCCGCGTGGAGGTCGGAAAATATCCCGCGTGAACGTATTACCGGGATAAAAAGTAGCCTATGTGTTAATCCAGGTTAATTTTTTAGCTCGAAAGCGCATTGTCATCCGACTTGCTTCAAATTTATCGCCACTGCTCGGCTCCTATGTGTCTTAGCGTTATATTATATAGCCTTTAACCTGCCCAGGAGTATGGACTACAATCGTACCAAGTTTGGTTAAAATACCTTCAGTCGTTTTTGACCCATGCGTGCACATACAGACAGACAGACAGACAAAAAATTTACTGATTGTATTTTTGGCATCAGTATCGATCACCATTCATCCTCCAATATTGGTTTTGAATATATTTTCAATGTACAGAATTGACCTCTCTACAGTGTTATTATAAGTATATATCAAGTATATTAAATATGACAGTTCAAAATGTCATAATTATAACCAGCCTGTACAATCTATGACCAGCTTGTACAATCGTGAGGCATACAACCTCTACAGTTTACACACGACACTAAGTTTTGTATGGGAAACATACTAATGCCATACTTGACACTCCCCATAAAACCACAAAAATTATTTCTTATCGACTTGATAGCATCATTTTCCGCAATTTTCCGGCTGACCGCAAATATTATTCGATCACATCCGAATCCGATCACATACACATCCGTAGTTCGTAAATTAAAATCACAATTGTATACCAAAATAAAATATACAGTTAAAAAGCTGAAATAAAAAATCTAAAAATTCCAATCGTCGCTAATACAAATAATATTAAAGACAAATATTCACGATATGATCATAGATTTTAAAAATGAAGTAGGTTATATATCTATAAAATTAATTTATTACCTATGGTTATACTTGACACACTTGACATCTTGCTTGACATTCAGTAAGAATATAGAAACAAAATATTAAAGACAGATGTTCTCGATTGGACCACAGATTTGGACCATAAACAAAAGAATATATATGCATGTGTGTATTAAATACACGGTAATGAATAGTAGTGTGTGTAACGTGTTATTTATTGAAAATAACATATTTTTACGCATAATTTAAAAAAATATTAGCAATCGTCACTTCTTCTCTGTAAAAAAAAATGAAAAAGCGTTTATTCGTGTTCATCTCAATTTTACACACATATTTACCTCTGCCAAACTGCAAAGCAGTTTGTATAAACTATAAGTGTGCGAAATTTCATACTCCTCCGTCCACCCAATTTTCGTAAAAGATATCCAAAGTTTTCGCTTCACGTATTAATATATAGATTCCATAAAATGCGATGGGTCCTAGTTGCAAACTTACATTTTAAAGAGGGATATCCATCAGTTTATTTATAATGAATGACACAAACATAATATCGATACCGGAAATTTCAATTGTCGTAAAGGACATTTTGCCGAAAATGAGTTATATATATATTTGGAATCAGCGTCGCAAGCTCTATCGATTGGTATATTTAAAAAAATTCTATCTTAAAAAAAACCCCCTTACGACCTGGCTTTCCAACAGCTCTAGCGCGATTTTTTATACTATTTGGGATGTATCGTAAAAATAATTTTCAATAGGGGAGCGTAAAGTCATGTTTTAATTATTTAAGAGGTCGTAATCCTCATTTTTGCATTAAACTTTTTATACGACATTCTTAACCACATAATAAAGATATCGATACCGGAAATTTCAATTGTCGTAAAGGACAAAACACGAGTTTTCAGTAGAGCCAAAAAACGAAAAAAATATTAGTTTTTTTCTAATATCTTTTTCAAATGAAGTGCTATATTCATGATGTCAAAAGAAACCCTCACTATTTTTTCGAGTTCCATCCATAAAAATGAACAAAATAAACCAAACATAATTATTGACGAAAATGAGAGTCCTTTACAACCCAAAAAAATTTAACTGAAGTACTTTACAGCCACGAAAAATTGGTTAAGATAAAGTCAGATGAGTCGTTAAGGACTAATCATGATCATCAAGGGATAGTACAAGTCATTTAAACCGGAGGCTAAGGGGGTAAAAGGAACAAAAATCCTAAAGTTCTAAATAGAAATACCTACAATAGGTAGTAAAACCAAGTGAAATAAAAGTATTTTTAATATTTTTTATTTATTATTCAAATATTTAGTAAAAAAATATTATTCTAATAGGAAATCAACATTAAAAAAAAATGTTTTGCGCTATTACGTTATTACGTTTTATTTATAATTGTGCTGTGATAAAAGATTTTGTTACCAATTTGGACATTTTCCTGTTTTTGGCAAACACCAGTTGTTTTTAACAACCTCAAATGTTATTTGAAGTTTTTGCGAATATAGTTGATTTGTCAGAAAATGAAAAGAACGAATTGAAACAATTCTGTCAGACTTATATGTGCTTGTTGAGGAACAAATAGATCTCGTGTAATCGCACGAGACGTACATTCATAAAAAAGTATGAGACATGGCTGCAAGAGGACATGAAGCCTGAGGTCGTGAGGGAAAAGATAACCCCTTCTGTAGTGTACTAACACTACAGAAGGGGTTATCTTTGCCAAGAACATCACCCATGTTCCAGTTCTGACTTCGCTATAAATGAGGGTACATCAACATGACATTGACTGGCCTGTTAGTCTATTGGTTAGTGACCCTGACTGCTAAGACTGAGGTCGTGGGTGCGATTCCCACCCAGGACAAATGTTTGTGTGATGAGCACAATCATTTTTTCTGTGTCTTGGTGTAATTTATCTACAATATGTATGTATTTAGAAACATATAAGTATGTTTATCAGTTGTCTGGTTACTATAGTACAGGTTTTGCCTAGTTTGGGATCAGATAACGTTGTGTTGATTATCCTAAGATATTTTTATTAACATCCTGTGGACCGGAAACGTGCGGTGTTGGAATATCAACATCAGTTTTGAGTCCCAGAAAACTATTTGTGAAGCTAAGGCCGCTAAAGCAGAGTGGAAGAGCTCCTAACGTACAGCAATGAAAGTCTTGCTCATGCAACTGGTATAAAAGCACAAATAAGAAAGTAGCAGATATCATTAAACTAGTCTCGAAGCATCCTGAAAAAGCTACAAATATGAAGGAATTGTTAAAGGTATAGAAAACTATGCCCATATATTCTGCTGATAAAGCTTTAGGTATTTTAACTTCATTGAAGCTTTCTAAGTGGCAGTAAATAACATTAAGATCTTGTGCAAAAGAAGAAGGAATACCATTGTATCCTTCTTACACAGCTATCTTTGAAGCGATGAAGAACTGCTATCCGCCAAAAGATGCCTCAGAAGTCACGGAAGAGGGGTTAAAGTAAAACTCCAAGCTATTTTGAACAAAACTGTGGCTAGACTTGGAAAATTCCTACGTGTAGAATCTGGATGGCAAAGAATTTATACTTATATGCAAATGGAGTTTTGATGGTGCTTTTTTTTTTTTTTTTTTTTTCAGGATGGGAAATCATCAAATGACTTCTCCCGCTCTGGGCGGAGCGGGAGGGCGTGTCAGACTTTTACTGACTAAAACCCACCCGTGTTCCATCAGTTGCCCATGTGCCAGGGTCACGGTATCTCTTTCGAACAATCACGCGACCCCGGCAGGCATCGGTCCTGGTAGACCCCTACACTGCTGCTGACATCTCTTTGAGGCGCGCGTGGAACACTGCGCGCCGTCGACCCGAGCTTGGTCCTTACCGGGCGGCGAGCTACCCATTGCTCGCCACCCGCAAGCTCGCGCCTACGGTGGCCGGGAGTCCGCTATTGACTCCCGACGCCCGGGGCGTCTCCTCCTGCGGCGGCTAGGGACGCGAGGGCGCAGAGACTGCCACTCCCTCACGCGCCCCGCCTCCTCCTTCGCGAGCATTACTGCTTCGCAGAAGGAGGTGACGGCTTCCCATTCCCTCTCGCTCCGTACCATGGCTCGCACCAGGGCCGGACGCGAGAGGTCGTTGCCGCCAATCGCCTCCACGAGGACACGGCGGTGCTCCGCCCAGGCAGGGCACACCTCCACCGTATGCTCCACCGTGTCCTCCAGACGATCCTCGCAATGGAAACACCCGGACGTATCCTCCCGCTTTATCCTGAACAGGAACCCACCGAAGCACCCATGCCCGGTGAGAACCTGCGTCAGGCGGAAGGTGAGGACGCCGTGACGCCTCTCTATCCACTCCTCAAAGAGGGGACTTACCGCCGCAATTGTGGCGTGCCCATTTTGATGGTGCTTAGGGCAAAGTTTGTATAAGCAAACTATGGCAGAGGATGACGATTCTAGCATTTTTATGTGTTCGTTTGTTCCTCTGCGCTTAGTTTGTGGCGAAGAAGTGATATGGGAGAATCCAGAACCATCTTCCACAATGTTCTGCAGACCAATATATTTTAAGTTTTCAAACAAAAACAAGTTGAACATAGTTGAAGAACAGGCTACGATTGGAAATGAGATTGAAGACCTGCAGCCTTCTATTATGGGAAGCCATTATGGGAAGAACTCCTGCGGAAATGAATAAGTTAGAGGTCCTTTTTTGTGTTTGGGAAATCATCAAATGACGTCTCCCGCTCTGGGCGGAGCGGAAGGGCGTGTCATTATAACTCAGCCATAGTCACGGTGATTAACAAATGAGGTACTTAGTAACATCAGTTTTCAGTCACTTATTAATCACCGTGATTATGACTGATTATGAAATTTTGTAAAAAAAAGTATTTGATCAATAACGTATTTAATTATTCTCATAAAAAAGTCATTAGTTGGCTACTAACGATAGTACAAGTAAATCGATGGTCAACTTCGTTTGACCATGTCAAAGATTTGAAAAATCACCTAGCGAAAATTCAAAAATTTGGTACGCGCGATGCGGCACGGAAAGGTATATATATATGAATTTGATGTCACCTTGATCGCCATCTATGGTACAAGTATATCAGACACATAGATTTTTTTTCTGACTTTGAGTTTCTTTGAGAATGGTGCTCGTCAGACCTCTGTACGCCGTCGGTAATAAGAACGAAACGAAAACTTTCATTGTGTTTTTGTTAAAATTAAGGTTGTAAAGGGCAATAAATAAAACAAACGTCCTTTACGCCCTTATTACGTAAGTTAAAACAAAGCATAGATTTGGTCGTAAGAGTTTCGATTATCAAATAACATGTTTACGACCTTTTGATTTGTAATAATAATTATTGTTTATAACGTCGTATAAAAGGTTTAATGCAAAAATGAGGATTACGACCTCTTAAATAATTAAAACATGACTTTACGCTCCCCTATTGAAAATTATTTTTGCGATACATCCCAAATAGTAAAAAAAATCGCGCTAGAGCTGTTGGAAAGCCAGGTCGTAAGGGGCTTTTTTTTAAAGATAGATTTTTTTTAAATATACCAATCGATAGAGCTTGCAACGCTGATTCCAAATATATATATAACTCATTTTCGGTAAAATGTCCTTTACGACAATTGAAATTTCCGGTATCGATATAGTCTTAACCCTTACGACCAAATCTATGCTTTGTTTTAACTTACGTAATTAGGGCGTAAAGGACGTTTGCAATGTGTCTGGTATAATACCTTTATGTAATACTAGCTTTTGCCAGCGGCTTCGCCCGCGTGGAGATCGGAAATTATCCCGCGGGAACATACTACCGGGATAAAAAGTAGCCTATGTCCTTTCTCAGGCTCTAAAGTATCTGTGTACCAAATTTCATTAAAATCGGTTCAGTAGGTTTAGCAGGAAAGCGAGACAGACAGACAGACAGACAGAGTTACTTTTGCATTTATAATATTAGTTTAGATTTAGATTTAGATTTAGATTAACGTATGGAACCTCCACGCGTGAGAACAAAAAGTTTTAAGTTTTTTTTTTTGTATGGGTGAAAACACTTAAAGTTAATTTATTTGAAACTGAATGGAACTGAAGGGCTGATGCTCACAAGAGGTATTGTACCATACACGGCGATCAAGGTGACTTCAAATTCATATACCTTTCAGTGCCGCTTCGCGCGTACCAAATTTTTTGAATTTTCGATACGTGATTTTTCAAATCTTTGACATGGTCAAACGAAGTTGAGCATCGATTTACCTACTTGTACTGTCGTTAGTTAATAGCCTATTAATGACTTATTTAATGAGAATAATTAAATACGATATTGATCAAATACTTTTATTTTTTACAAAATTGCATAATCAGTCATAATCACGCTGATTAACAACTGACTAAAAACTGATGTTACTAAGTCCCTCATTTGTTAATCACCGTGACTATGGCTCAGTTATAATGACACGCCCTTCCGCTCCGCCCAGAGCGGGAGACGTCATTTGATGATTTCCCAAACACAAAAAAAGACCTCTAACTTATTCATTTCCGTAGGAGTTGCTTTACATATATCACAAGTCGGAGATGAGGTATTTGATAGATGGGAAGTGATTTTGCCATCAGTCATGGTCGTAGGCATCGAGTGCTTAACAGAATGGCCTCCCATAATAGAAGGCTGCAGGTCTTCAATCTCGTTTCCAATGTTAGCCTGTTCTTCAACTATGTTCAACCTGTTTTCGTTTGAAAACTTAAAATATAATGGTCTGCAGAACATTGTGAAAGATGGCTCTGGATTCTCCCATATCACTTCTTCGCCACAAACTAAGCGCAGGGGCTCAAAAGAACATATAAAAATGCTAGAATCGTCATCCTCTGCCAAAGTTTGCTTATACAAACTTTGCCCTGAAGCACCATCAAAACCCCACTTGAATATAAGTATACATTCTTTGCCATGCAGTGAAGAATCTACACGAAAATATATTCCAAGTCTAGCCACAGTTTTGTTCAAAATAGTTTGAAGTTTTACTTTAACCCCTCTTTCCGTGACTTCTCTAGCATCTTTTGGCGGATAGCAGTTCTTCTTCGCTTCAAGGATAGCTGTATAAGCAGGATACAATGGTATTGCTTCTTGTTTTGCACAATATATTAATGTTATATACTGCCACTTCGAAAGCTTCAATGAGGTCAAAATACCTAAAGCCAGTGAACGAAAATTAGCTTCTTCGGGATGCTCCAAGACTAGTTTAATGATATCTGCTACATTCTTATTTTGTGCTTTTAAACCAGTTGCATGAGCATGACTTTCAGTTCTGTACGTTAGGAGCTCTTCCACTCTTCTGTAGCGGGCTTACAAATGGTTTTCTTGGACTCACAACTGATGTTGATGTTCCAACAGTTAGTCTCTGGTTTAATTGACCTGTACTATCCAATGATAATCAAGATTAGTCCTTTACGACACATCTGACTTTATCATAACCAATTTTTCGTGGCTGTAAAGTACTTCAGTTAATGTTTTTTGGGCTGTAAAGGACTCTCATTTTCGTGTTTGGTTTATTTTATTAATTTTTATGGATAGAACACGAAAAAATAGTGAGGGTTTCTTTTGACATCATGAATAGTACTTTGTTTAAAAAAGATATAAGTCAAAAACAATATTTTTTTTTGTTTTTTGGCTCTACTGAAAATTCGTGTTTTGTCCTTTACGACAATTGAAATTTCCGGTATCGATATATAACCCAGAGGTTGTAACTGGTACCCATAGAAACTACTATAAAAAGTACAAGCAGAAGGCTTATCGACAAAGCGTTGATTTTATTGTCCGTGACAATTTTATACCTATAAACAAACGCTTCGAGTTTTATAGCTATAGCAAAGCCATCAGGCGTTAGTGCGATAAACAGACAGTAAAATAATGAGTACCTACTATAAACCTACGCTTTGTTTAATGTTTACTTGTGTGTGTCCTTTCTTTGGTATTGTTTGTCGAATCGTTGAGCTTCTTAAATTCTGAGTTGAGCTGCACGATTAGTAACAAATGCGTTCACTGACTAGACAGGTCCAGTCAATCTCAATCAATTAATCAATCATTTATTTTGTTAAACATAAGTATGTTTACAGATAGTAAATCTGTGTGACTGATGGATGAAACTGACTGATTTTTATACAAACTTCCACCCCCTATTTCACTTCTTTAGGGGGTGAGTTTCTTAACATCCTTTTTAGGGTTCCGTTGCCAAATGGCAAAAAACGGAACCCTTATAGATTCGTCATGTCTGTCTGTATGTCTGTCTGTCCGTCCGTCCGTATGTCACAGCCACTTTTCTCCGAAACTATAAGAGCTATGCTGTTGAAACTTGGTAAGTAGATGTATTCTGTAAACCACATTAAGATTTTCATACCAAAATAGAAAAAAAACAATAAATTTTGGGGTTCCCCATACATAGAACTGAAACTCAAAATTTTTTTTTTCATCAAACCCATACGTGTGGGGTATCTATGAATAGGTCTTCAAAAAACTTTTTAACAAAAAATTAAACCGCCGAAAAACTGAAAAGCATAAAATAATAAACCTTAAAATTTTGAGTCGGCGCTGAAAAATCAATGAACAAGGAACACTCAAAGCGCCGACTTAATTCGATAAAGCGCGGTTTAATTTTTTGTTAAAAAGTTTTTATTTTATGATTTTTTTGTGGCTTTAATGTACTAATAATACTTGGCAAGGTATACCGTATCCAACAATAAAAGAATTATCAAAATCGGACTACCCTGTACAAAGTTATGCGTGTTTATACGTTACAATCAGTGAGTGAACAATCAATCATACCCTGTTTTCCAACCCTTAGGGTTCGATTTTGTTTTCCAAATTTATATGGGACCACCTTGGGAGTATACCCTTTCCAATAGAAGAAGAATTGTCACAATCGGACCACTATGTAAAAAGTTGTGAGTGTCAGTGAGTGAACAATCAATCATCCCCTGTTTTCCAACCCTTTTTTTTTTCTAGATGGGAAATCATCAAATGACTCTCTGGGCTGAGCGGGAGGGCGTGTCAGACTTTTACTGACTAAAACCCACCCATGTTCCATCAGTTGCCCATGTGCCAGGGTCACGGTATCTCTTTCGAACAATCACGCGGTTTTCCAACCCTTAGGGTTCGATTTTGTTTTCCAAATTTATATGAGACCACCTTGGGAGTAAACCCTTTCCAATAGATGAAGAATTGTCACAATCGGACTACTATGTAACAAGTTATGCGTGTTTATACGTTACAATCAGTGAGTGAACAATCAATCATCCCCTGTTTTCCAACCCTTAGGGTTCAATTTTGTTTTCCAAATTTATATGAGACCACTTTGGGAGTATACCCTTTCCAATAAAAGAAGAATTGTCACAATCGGACCACTATGTAACAAGTTATGCGTGTTTATACGTTACAATCAGTGAGTGAACAATCAATCATCCCCTGTTTTCCAACCCTTAGGGTTCGATTTTGTTTTCCAAATTTATATGGGACCAGGCCCGGATCTACGATTTTTTCGAAACGGGGCAAAACCTTGATCGTGGCGCCCCCTTCAGTGTTTGAGAAAAAGTGTTTATTTTTTTTTTGATATTTCGAATTCTTGTCTCAAGGACTTGGCGCCCCCATGAAACTGCCGCCCGGGGCAAGTGCCCCGGTTTGCCCCCCCTTAGATCCGGGGCTGTATGGGACCACCTTGGGAGTATACCCTTTCCAATAGAAGAAGAATTGTCACAATCGGACCACTATATAAAAAGTTATGCGTGATCATACATAAAAAAAAAAAAAAAAAAAAATATACGCGTCGAATTGAGAACCTCCTCCGTTTTTTTTCGTCGGTTGAAAATAATATTGAGGTTTCTAACATCATTTTTTTCTAAACTGAATAGTTTGTGCGAGAGACACTTCCAAATGGTAAAATGTGTGTCCCCCCCCCCCGTAACTTCTAAAATAAGAGAATGATGAAACTAAAAAAAATATACGATATACATTACCATGTAAACTACCACCGAAAATTGGTTTGAATGAAATCGAGTAAGTCGTTTTTAGGGTTCCGTTGCCAAATGGCAAAAAACGAAACCCTTATAGATTCGTCATGTCTGTCTGTCTGTCTGTCTGTCCGTCCGTATGTCACAGCCATTTTATTCCGAAACTATAAGAGCTATGCTGTTGAAACTTGGTAAGTAGGTGTATTCTGTGAACCGCATTAAGATTTTCACACTAAAATAGAAAAAAAACAATAAATTTTGGGGTTCCCCATACATAGAACTGAAACTCAAAAATGTTTTTTTTCATCAAACCCATACGTGTGGGGTATCTATGAATAGGTCTTCAAAAATGGTAATGAGGTTTCTATTATCATTTTTTTTCTAAACTGAATAGTTTGCGCGAGAGACACTTCCAAAGTGGTAAAATGTGTGTCCCCCCCCCCCGTAACTTCTAAAATAAGAGAATGACAAAACTAAAAAAAATATATGATATACATTACCATGTAAACTACCAACGAAAATTGGTTTGAACGAGATCGAGTGAGTAGTTTTTTTTTAAAATGTCATAAATCGCAAACCGCAATTTACCTTACATTCAATCAACTGAAATATAAAAATTAAAAAATATATATATTTTTAAACCGAAAATACCTACAGGTTTGTACGGAACCCTCGGTGCGCGAGTCCGACTCGCACTTGGCCGGTTTTTTTTTAAAACGTCATAAATCGTAAACCGCAATTTACCTTTCATTCAATCAAATGAAATATAAAAAAAAAAAACATTTATTTTCATAAATATGAACCTTATGCATAAACCGAGAATACCTACAGGTTTGTACGGAACCCTTTGTGCGAGTCCGAGTCGCACTTGGCCGTTTTTAGCTGTTTCTTACTCATAATCTACCACTGGGCCAAATTTCATATTCACAGGTCCATTCGTTTTTGAGATTTCGATGAATGAGTGACCTTTCTCTATGAGTGAGTGACCTTTTGTTTTTATATATATAGATAAAAAATTAGAAATAATTAATAACTTGCTCAACAACAAAATTATGGAATTGAATATGTCACATTTGTCAAACACTCAACCTCGTGCTTCAAAAAGTGGAATTCTTAAAATCCAAGCCAACACAAAAGAAAGAAAGTTTTTTAAACTTTATTCCGAATAAGGTTCCAAAGACAGAAATTTTTCATTTTGGTTTAATAAGTTATGGGAATATATAGAATACTCACATCTCAGCTGCATCTTCTTCTTCTTTAAGCGACGCTCTTCTCCAAATTCTCTTCAATTTCTTCTCCCTCATGCTTCTAAACGCAGGTCCTTTTAATTTATATATAAAATCTAGGACCGCATCTGTTTTTACATGTATTTCTGCAGTTTCATGATCTATTTCTATAATTCTTTTATCATTATCTCCATCTTTTTTCTTTTCTATAATTTCTTGATGATTACTTTTATCTTTTATTACTATATTCCTGTTTTCCATCTTACAGTCAGAATCTTCATAATTCTCATTAAAATTATTATATTTCAAGAGATCATTTCCTAAAACTGTAATATTTTGAGCTTCAATACTGTCAAATGCTTCGTTGACTATCCCGAAACTGGTGTCCGACATTTTTGGAGCTGTAATATAAGAATAAGAATTTTAATGCTTTCTGGTTTAAATTCAATATTATCAGCAGGTGCAGAAAAACCTTAAACGGCGGCCATAAAACACCCTTATTTGGGAGCTATATTGTTAGTGTTTGACACATTTGGGGTTGAAACACTAGGCCCGTGGAGCCCGAGTGCTCATCGAGTATTCCGGGACATCGACCGGTTGGTCGACTCTTCAGGTAACCAAAGGGCTGGCCTAATTTTGGGTCAGGGAATCAGCATTGCCATCAAACGTGGCAACACTGCCAGCCTTTTGGTCATTTTTTCTACTGGCAGCGATGCTGACGAATTCTTTGATGCTCAGTGTGCTCTTCCCTTTTTAGGGTTCCGTTGCCAAATGGCAAAAAACGGAACCCTTATAGATTCGTCATGTCTGTCTGTCTGTCTGTCTGTCTGTCTGTCTGTCCGTCCGTCCGTATGTCACAGCCACTTTTTTCAGAAACTATAAGAGCTATACTGTTGAAACTTGGTAAGTAGATGTATTTTGTGAACCGCATTAAGATTTTCACACTAAAATAGAAAAAAAACAATAAATTTTGGGGTTCCCCATACATAGAACTGAAACTCAAAAATGGTTTTTTTCATCAAACCCATACGTGTGGGGTATCTATGAATAGGTCTTAAAAAATGGTAATGAGGTTTCTAATATCATTTTTTTCTAATCTGAATAGTTTGCGCGAGAGACACTTCCAAAGTGGTAAAATGTGTCCCCCCCCCCCCCGTAACTTCTAAAATAAGAGAATGATAAAACTAAAAAAAATATATGATGTACATTACCATGTAAACTACCACCGAAAATTAGTTTGAACGAGATCGAGTAAGTAGTTTTTTTTTTAAACGTCATAAATCGTAATCCGCAATTTGCCTTACATTCAATCAACTGAAATATAAAAATTAAAAAAAAGCATTTATTTTTAAACCGAGAATACCTGCAGGTTTGTACGGAACCCTCGGTGCGCGAGTCGGACTCGCACTTGGCCGGTTTTTTAACTTCATTTAATTGCACATAATATATTTATTTTTGTGATAGTTTGTGTAAATCATCAGCTAGAGCATCATTCAGAGTATAAGGGTCATTAACGCCTACACGAACGAATCTTCTGAACATAGGTATGTTTTGACTGCGTAGGTCACTTTGCGCGGACTTTTGTATGAAACAGATGTTTTTTTTAAAATAAATGACGTTCTATTTCTGGATGATAAATCGCTGGGGGTTACTAGAATCATGTGCTGAATTTTTGGTAACAGAGTTAGCGCGAACTTTACACCGTCTTTTTTGGTTTGCATTTGGTTCGTAGCAGGTGGTTGTAGTGTTCTGTAGTTGCTGCCTGCCCTCAACGTAAGAAAGTATGAGTTTATGTATGTACTAGCTTTTGCCCGTGGTTTCGCCCGCATGAAATTGAAGTGAAATTATCGCAAGAGGACGTACTACCGCGGATAATGTATTAGGAATGCATTAATCCAGGTTATATAGGTAATAAGAGAGCAGTCTCACACAAATTTCCATCCCCTATTCAATTTTTTTTTGCTCCATACAAACTTCCACCTCCCATTTTAGGGAAGTGGGGGGTTAGAAAGATACAAAAACTCTCCATCCCTCCAATTATCTTTCAAAATCACGTCAATTCGTTGCTCCGTTTTGTCGTGAAAGACGGACAAACAGACACACACACTTTCCCATTTATAATATTAGTATGGATTATGGAATGACATGGAATTGGAGCGGCCCATAATGTGAACAGTAGATAGTAACGGCCGCGACTTATGAGTTGTAGTAAGTTTGAACTTAGACAGGCCCTCTTCTTTGTGTAATTATTTCATCACCACCGCTCTCAAAACATTGAAGGAAATCATTGGAGGAAATCGACATGTCCTAGAAGCAAAAATTCGAAGACTTTTTTTTTTAAAGTTAAACTTTTATTACGTCGTCTCACACTTTTTCGTCTGTGTGTTGCATGTCGCGTGACGGTCGGCCGCGGAGTAAGGATAAAGTGAAAAGCGCTCGCTGGTGCATGTTGTTGTTTATGGATTTATTTCAATTTTGAGTGCTTGAATTTATTGTTTAACTTATATCCTATGAATATTAAATTAAGTCTTTTTATTAAGCTATTGCATATATTCCGAAAATTTTTAGTTAAATGTCAATAATGTGAAAAAAGTTTCACTTTTACCGTGGTTTCATAAAAACTACACAATCCTTTTTTGATATCGGGGTGGACATCCTCATGAATGCCCTCCACCCCATGGATGCGTCCAGGGGTCTATCAGACTTCTACTGACTAAAACCACACGGTGTTCCCTCGCCCACATGCACCGGGGCACTATGCCGTTACCTCTTCAGTTCAGCGTACTTGCTGTGTGGCGTTTCTCGTTTTGTTTTGGGTGTGCCTTATCAATAAATTGTTGGATGAACATATAGTTTATTAGAAAACTTAATCAATTCTTATAGGTTTAAATACGTGTTATTTTAGAGTTATTATTTACTAGCTTCTGCCTACGACTTCGATCTCGCTTAGCGTTCTTTCTACATTTTTTCGTTATGCTCGGCTCGGCTAGCTGATTTAAGGAAATCATTTAATAGCCTTCCTCGAGATTTGGGCTATCAGATACAAACAAATAAACTCTTCAGCTTTATTTTATTGCAGCTTCATACTTATAATAATGCTGAAGAGTTTGTTGCACCGCTTTGATATCCGGAACTAATAGTAGTAGTGATTCGCGGATTCTGGCGCAAGCGCCAGAGCCCGCGAATCTGTAGCACCCATCGTAAAAAAAAAAAAAAAAAAAAAAAAAAAAGGTTTTGGTGTGCTCTGATCTCAAATCTGTGGTCCATTTTAGCGTAGGATGCGTGGTTCTGGAGTTATGCAAATCAACTAACTGTTATCTCATTGATTTCCGGTGGTCCTGCACCCTCATTAGCATTCCATTGTTCGCCTAATCCTTTTATCTATTATACTTCGAACACCTCATTACGTTGCGCCAGAACCCACGAATCTGTTGCCCTACGGTTGATTTGGCGTTCTTATCTATTACTCATTGTATGTCTGCTTTTCTATGTCATCAATAAAACACATTCATTTTTATTTCAATATTTTATTACTTTTTTCTACAAAATATGAGCGGAAGATCTCATCCACAAAAATATCATTGTGCAGTGTGTTCCCTGTAAATATGTTCGTAAAACTATGCATTGAACATCCCTGAAACTTAAATAGCAAATACATTAAGCAATATTCACCACAAACTGAAGTCCAATCATTCTGAATCCTATCAACATTCCAGTCCCATCTCTTACAATTCCTTTTCAAAAACTGGAGATGATATCGCTCAGGTGTTCGTCCATATGAATCAAAATATTGACCGATACCATTCGTATCGATATGTACAGCTACCCAGTGTGAACCTGGTTTATCATCCGCATCCAAATTGCATATTATATACGTTGGTACATGTGTATACATAGGTAGTCTATTAGCAGCATAAACATTATTTTCTAGACTGGGATGAATCTTTTTCATATGTTTTTGTAATTCTAGTGTATCCATGATATTACTGTTATTAGCAGATTATTACAGTACCAATCTATTCAATGGTTGTCATAGGAATGTTCAATTATAGTGATTTGTAAATATTAAATCGCATTCTTTGTGGGAGTCACAAAGCTTAGGATTATCATTTTGCTGCAGCTAATTTAAAGTTTGTTATATGGGTCTGATTATATTAAATAAAACACTTTGAGTACATAGACATTTTTAATTAACTGATCAACACAATAATTATTAAATAAATAAATTAAATACAGACATATTATTATCAAAATACCATTTTCTAATACACACAGCATTATTCAATGCACAATTCAATTTATGGTTCACACAATTAAAATCAGTTTTATTTTTACAGAACTTTTTTTTTAATGTCGCAAAATTAGGACATCCCTTCTCACCTATGTCAATCACTTCACAGTTTGCACATAACTCTTTAATCCACGTAATCTTTTCCAAACCCTTTGTCATAATTTTTTTATTTTCTAAATATGGTAAAATAACACGTTTAAACTCTTTGTAGTCTATGTAGCCTTCACTCCAGTAAATTCCTCGATTTCTTTCTAACCATCTCACCTGCTTTTTTTCTTCTAGTGTTAGGTAATGGAATGAATATGGTGGTTTCACCAAGAACGTCTGTGTATGATCATGACTCGCAATGGCCAATTCTTTGATAATAAAATGATTTAAAGAATCTTTAAATCCTTGGAGTTCCACTATAAGGGTGTCCGTCTTCATGATATCTTCTTAACAATGTTACTTAATGGTTTGTATTCAACAATGCAATCGTTCAGAATGAGACAATATGCTGAAGTTTGATCTGGTATCTCCGAATCACTTTCAATTTCTACTCTCACGTCCACAACTGGCCCTGTCTTTAGATTATCCACTTGTCTAGAGCAATCAATGACAAACAGCGGTGCTAAATCTCTAAACTGTTTTTCGCTTAATATGGGTTCCGGTCGACGTCCGTAATACGACTGTTGAAATCTGGTGTATTGCTCGTTGTAAATATTAAATCGCATTCTTTGTGGGAGTCACAAAGCAGGTTGATGCCTGTTGCGAAGGAACGTGAGATAAGTTTGTTGACTCATAGAGTTACAATCAGTTTCGTTGTACTTAGTAATTTGCTTTAGATAAGAATAAGGAACGTGAGATAAGTTTGTTGACTCATAGAGTTACAATCAGTTTCGTTGTACTTAGTAATTTGCTTTAGATAAGAATGGTGCTATATAAGATCGAACAGTTGCAGTCATGCAGTCAGTCTATGGTCGTTTGACCACAGTGGATTGTATACGTCTACCAATACTACGTTTGTGTTACTTCAACGCATCAATGGCCATGGAGGTAAGTGTTTATTCTATTGACAAACTTACTTGTATTTCTGTTGTTGTTTCCTAACATGTGTGATTAAGTGTAAACAAATTGATATTAACGTGATAACTCTGTTGTTGCAGAGATCATTCAGCTTCGCAGACGATAATGAAAATACCTATAAACAGTATTACTACTCGCCACTCTCTCCTCAACACGAAGAAGAGAGTGATGACATCGTCGTTAATAACACAGACGATGGTGGAAAAAGGAAATCGCAACCGATTGATCAATTTTTTGAAGTGGTACCAAAAATAAAAAGGAAGAAGCTGCTATCCTCGACTGTGACACGAGCTGCTAGAGATGGCGTATCATACATCTCTACAAATTCTGACGACGGAGACCAAGCGACGCATCTCATAAAAATTGAAATGTATGAAATGAAGAAACTATCCAAGATTCCAACTAGTGATCACTGGAAGCACGCTACCACGAGGATTAAATATTACATAAAGAATAATAAGGATAGCATCTACGACAACACAAACGGCCTCGTATACAATATTACAAAGACAATAGCAGAAAGTGAAAAAGTTAAAAAATACTTTTTTAACAATGACACTCATTAGTGGATTAGTGAATGTGATTCTGTTTACTTAAAGTACTTCTGTGTACTCATTAGATTTTACATGACTTTCCTAATCCTTTGTTAGACTATGAATATTGGACATTATTTGAAATTGGGTATCAGTTGCTCTACCAACACTTAACTGTTACTTACTGTGCTACATACTTTCTTCTTTATTATAAAGATGGAAAACTTCAGTGAAATGTGCACCAGTGCTTTCTTTTCCGCGCCCATTGAAGAGAATATAGAACAATCCAACAGCGAATTCAATCAGGAGCTGTCTAAAGTTTGTGATGAAATAGAGAAGCATGAACTGTTCGATTCATCGTATGATGATGAGTTGTATAATCAATGTTTGATGGTTGAAACAAAGTTGATGTAAGTATTAGAAGTACAAACTCAATAAGAAATATTATTGTAGTAATGTTTTATTTTAAGATTTGTCTAATAATTTTCTTTTTGTTACAGTCAACAACAAGTTGGAAGAGGTATCAAACGAGGTATCACTACTGATGAAAATAAGGTTACCAAGAAAGCAAAATTTGATGAAGGAGCTTCTACATCATCAATTGAAACCAATGATGTGGACAACAATAAGGTGGAATGTGATACATGTCATGTTTATATTAATAAAAGGTATCTAAACAACCATTTAAAAAGCAATTCACATAAAAATAATCTTTTAAAATCACATAATTCATTAACAAATGTTACAGTTGTTGAAACCGCTTTTGGCAATCGAATTTTAACATATAGAATTAATAGTAAAACACTTCAATCGGGACAATATTTTGAAACACCGGAATCGTTTTTAAATTCGCTAAAAATTGATATCTTATTTTTGATAAATGAATGTATTCAACAACATACAATTTTTAAAATAAACTTCATATTGCATGCTGATTTCATACAACAAACTAAAGATATTAAAAATACGTTTGATTTTCAAACGTTTAATTACATAATTTGTCAGGGAGATGACTTAAATATTTTTTATTCATCATTAATAGACACTGTAGTCGGTAAAATTTGTCAATTTGAAAAAAAAGATAGTGGTTGGAGTCTTAATCAAATTAAATACATAGATATGAATGTTAACAAATTCAACCCCCTACGTGGTAGTTCATATATCGACCTTCCTCAAGATATTAAATCAAAAAAAGCTGTAATCAATGTTAAAAATAATGATAATATGTGTTTCAAATGGGCATTACTCTCTGGTTTATATCCTGTATGTAAAAGTGTAGATCGGGTAGCATCTTACGCAATTCATGGAAATAAACTAAAATTTACTGGTATTTCTTTTCCGGTTATAATTGCAGATATATCAAAAGTAGAGAAATTAAACAATATTAGTATTAATGTTTTTGGCTTAGAGTATAATAAAGAAAAAAAGTGTAATTCTGTTGTAGGTCCTTTATATTTAACAAAATGTCGTACACCTAATCATATTAACCTACTATATATATCGAATGGTACTAACAATCATTACTGTTATATTAAAAACTTATCGCGATTAGTTAGTTCACAAATATCAAGACATCATTGTGCAGTTTATATATGTGATTCATGTTTACTTCATTTCCCATCGGAGGAAAGACTTAATAACCATCAACAATATGATTGCGCTCACATTTGTACGGAATTACCAAACGGTGAGGATTCCAAAAAGGATTGGTTTGGTAAAGCAACCTCAAATAATAAATTAAAATTTGATAAATTCGTGAAAAAGTTGAAAATGCCCTTTGTGGTTTATGCAGACTTTGAGGCATTTTTGAACCCAATAGAATCATGTAGTAACGATCCATCCAAGCCTAGTACAATTAATATTCAAAAACATGAAGTGTATAGTTTTGGATATTACATTAAATGTTCATATGATAACAGATTATCAAAATATGAGACGTATAGTGGGTCAAACTGTGCACAAGTGTTTATGAATCGCCTTTGTGAAGATGTGAAAACAATATTTAAAAAAAATAGTTTCCAAAAATGTCTCGTTCCATTATCAGATGAAGATAAAATTAAAATTTCAAATTCAAACATATGTCATATTTGTGAAACTGAGTTAAATGAAGATCTTTTTTACGATTTTGATTGGCACACTGGCAGTTTTAGGGGTGTTGCACATCAAGTGTGTAGTTCTAAGTACAGAACCCCTCGTCATATTCCAATATTTTTACATAACCTCAGTCATTACGATGCTCATTTCATTATCCATGCATTAAACCTCGATGATGACAAAGTTGAAGTTATTCCACAAAATAAAGAACGATACATATCATTTTCAAAACAGTTAACAATAAATAATCAACCAGTAAGTTTAAGATTCATAGATTCATTGAAATTTTTATCGTGTAGTTTAGATCAACTAGCTAAAAATCTTAATGATGATCAGTTTACAGAACTAAAAAGGAACTATCCTAATAATGAAGATTTTTCACGTTTAAGACGGAAAGGTATTTATCCTTATGAATTTATGTGTAATAGTGATTGCTTGAAACATCCATCACTTCCTGATCAACACCAATTTTATAGTTCACTCACAGATTCAAATATTTCAAATGATGATTATAATCACGCAAAAGATATTTGGCAACATTTTAAGTGTAGTAGTATGTCTGATTATTCCAATTTATATTTAAAAACTGATGTTTTACTTTTGACTGATGTATTCGAAAACTTTAGAAAGCTTTGTATTAAAACTTATGGATTAGATCCTGCTCATTACTATACTGCCCCAGGTTTAAGTTGGGATGCAATGTTAAAATTTACCAAAATAGAATTAGAATTGTTAACGGACTATGACAAAATTGCTTTTTTTAAAGCTGGTATTAGAGGGGGTGTATCTCAGTGTAGCAATCGTTTTGCTAGAGCAAATAATAAATTCATGGAAGATTATGATAGTGAAAAACCTCATTCATATCTAACATATTTTGATGCGAATAATTTATATGGTTGGGCAATGTCTCAATCTCTTCCTGTTGGTGGTTTCGAATGGATAGATTCTAATACAGATTATAATGTGTCGGATAACTCTGATTTCGGTTATGTTTTAGAAGTTGATTTGGAATATCCTGATGAACTTCATAATTTGCATTCTGACTTTCCGTTATGTCCTGAAAACATATGTGTGGGTAATACTAAAGAAACTAAATTAGTTCCTAATTTAAATAATAAAAATAAATACATCATTCACTACAGGAATTTAAAACAATGCATTGAAATGGGGATTAAATTAATTAAAGTACATAGAATTTTAAAATTTAAACAGAGTTCTTGGTTAAAGAAATACATAGACTTAAATACTAGTTTGAGAACGTTAGCTACATCAAACTTTGAAAAAGACTTTTTTAAATTAATGAACAATTCTGTCTTCGGTAAGACTATGGAAAATATTGAAAAAAGAGTAAACGTTAAACTACTAACTCACTGGGATAATCGTGGTAAAGTTTTAGGTGCTCAGGATTGGATTGCAAAACCAGAATTCCATAGTTTATCAATATTTTCAGAACATTTAGTTGCAATACAATTACACAAAACAAAATTAATTTATGATAAGCCGATTTATTTAGGATTTTGTATTTTAGATATATCTAAGACCCTTATGTATGAATTTCATTATAACTACATGATTAAAAAGTTTCATAATAAAATTAAGTTATTGTACACCGATACCGATAGTTTGATATATCAAATTTTTACAGACAATTTTTATGAGGATATAAAACCAGATCTACTTCACTATTTCGATACATCAGATTACCCGGAAAATAATATTTACGGATATCCAAAAATAAATAAAAAAAAGTTAGGTTTTTTTAAAGATGAGAATAATGGTAAAGTATTGAAGGAATTTGTAGGGTTGCGATCAAAAATGTATGCCTTAGAAATAGAAGATAAATTTATAGCAAAGGCAAAAGGGGTTAACAAAAGTGTTACCAAAAAAATGAATATGGAAAATTACAAATCGTGTTTGTTTAATAAAAATGTATTATATTGTAGTATGCTTCGATTTAAGTCAATCAAACACACTATTTTTACACAAAAAATAAATAAAACATCTTTATCATATAATGATACCAAACGATGTATTATGAACAACAACATTGATACATTGGCTTGGGGACATTATAAATTACGCTAAGTGTAATACTTTTTACTTTTATTTCTGTGTGTATATACAAATTTTGTACTGATTGTAAAATTATGATATTACTGTAATGTTATATAATAGTTTATTACATATTTAAAATTTATTGTTTGATTGTAAATAATGTAAAATAATTGTAGTTTTTATTTGTGTGCTTAAATTTGACGTTGAGGTGATTGTGAAATTCTGATAAGTACTAATTGTGTTAGAAATAGTATACAGATCATTCTGTTTTTCACAAATTACATGTTTTATATAATTTTAGCAATATATATATATATTTAATTTTTACACCAAAATTTTCATTTTTATTTCATCCCTTTAAAACTCTAGACGTGTGAAATGTTTCACTTTATCCATCCGTTTACTGCTATTGTGGCAGGACCAAGTGGATGTGGGAAGTCAAATTTTGTAACAAATTTCATAAAATCAGTTAAAGAAATATGTAATTGTGATTTTAATCAGATCACATGGTGCTTTGATGAAATGCAGGCTTTAAATAATTTACCAAATGTTAACTATCATCAAGGAATTCCAAATCTTAATATGTTTGATGGTGAAAACCCACACCTTATTATTATTGATGATCTAATGAGAGAGTCTGATGGAAGAATTGTGGATATATTTACAAAAGGTAGTCATCACAGGAATCTTAGTGTATTTTATTTAACACAAAATTTATTTCATCAAGGTAAAGGTCAAAGAGACATTTCTTTAAACTCAAGTTATATAATTTATTTTAAAAACCCTCGAGATAAAACTCAAATAAGATATTTAGCACGACAAGTGTCACCAGATAACCCAAAATTCATTGAAGACGCCTACAGGGATGCAACTTTAGAAGCGCATGGATATTTAATGGTAGATTTAAAACAGAATACAAATGATTTTTGTCGTATCAAGACAAATGTATTCCCATTTAATGGTTACTGCACAGTCTACGTCCCCACGAAAGAGTTTAAATACACCAAGAATCAAACAATTCAAATCATTTCTAAATGATACATCGTCGACTCACAACGCATAAACATTTGCTAAACGCTTTGCAGTTTAAATACACCAAGAACCAAACAATTCAAATCATTTCTAAATGATGCATCGTCGACTCACAACGCATAAACATTTGCTAAACGCTTTGCATACGCTTAAACCAAAATATCAAAGAGCGTTACTTAAAACGTGTGATGAAGAAGAAATAAATTGTATTTGTGAATGTATTCATAACGTTTTACAAGGAAAGATACCTCTTAAAGATCAAGATAAACAAAAATTGAATAAACACAAAAATATACTCCGTAAACTGGTGCATAAGTGTAAACATAAACTAAGAAAAAATATTATTATACAAAAAGGAGGGGCTTTCTTACCAATAATATTAGGTGCAATATTGAGTGGATTAGTAAGTGGACTAGCCAGTTAACATGGAAAATGCTAAGAAAATGATACTTATTGAACCGGGATTGATTGAAAAATTAAAACAAGAAAATAAGGTTACTAGTAATTTGTCTCGATTAGATATTGAAATGCAAAATATTATGAATAGTAAGACGGAAGACCGAAAGAAGTGGATGTTATATTTACAAACACTACAAAGATACCTTCACTTTACCGAAGAGGATCGTCAACCACTCAGATTACCAATTTATTCTGATACATCTAATGAAGATTCAAATGGGTCTAAAATTGGTTTTAAAAATAAAGATAGAGATCTAAAAAGTTCAGTTGATGCTGAATCTTTGTTGGAGGAGAAAGGATCTATTAAAAGTATAGAAAGTGAGGCAAATCCACTGTATTCATCAACACAAATACTCAGTTTAATACCAAAAACTTATAATAAAAAAGGTGAGTCATTATTAAACTTAATTGGAACAAGTAAAAGTAAAATACGTTGGGATAATGAAGGCACAGTCATAATTGATAATGAAAAAATTCCAGGAAGTAATATTGTTGATTTAATAAATGATTCACTTAGACCCTTAAAAAAAAGTGATCCGATAGGGTGGGATAGATTTGCTAAAGCATTAAAAGATATTAAAGTACCACTTACTTATATTGGAAATCCAAAGAGATGTGAGTTTATTAACCAACTTCAAGTAAAAGATCTGAACAAAACCTCTGAGATTGAAGTTCAAGAGTTTTCTACACCGAGCAGTGGAGATAAAAGATCTATAACTAAAATACATAAAAAGATCGATTGGGAAAAATGGACCCCGTACTAGAAGAAATTAACAGGATTTATTATGATCCATCTAACCCCGCTGGTTTTGGTAGTATTGATAAATTATCAAAAGCTATGAAGGGTAAAATGGATAAAAAGCAAGCAAAGGAATGGTTACAATCACAAGAAACATATACATTACATAAACCCATTCGGAAAAAATTCCCGCGTAATAAGTACATTCTATCAAATATTAATGAGCTGTGGCAAGCTGATTTAAGTGATATGCGAACTTATTCTCAATATAATGATGGTTTCAACTACATACTTTGTGTTATTGATGTATTTAGTAAATATGCTTTTGCAAGACCAATGAAAAAGAAAAACTCAGAAACAACTAAAGAATGTTTTGAAAGTATATTTACTGAAAGTAATACAACACCTACTCACATACAATCTGATAAAGGTACAGAATTTGTTTCAAAAGATGTACAAAAATACTTTAAATCCAAAAAGATAAATTACTATACCACTAACAATCCTGATATTAAGGCTAGTATTGTTGAACGATTTCAAAGAACTCTAAAAATGAAAATGTGGCGTTATTTCACTCATAATAATACTTATAGATATATAGATGTTTTACAAGATTTAATATACTCTTATAATCACAGCATTCACTCGAGTATTAAGATGTGCCCATGTGATGTAAGTTCCAACAATATTATGACAGTTTGGACTAATCTTTATGATAGAGGGTCAAACAAACTTTCTCTAGAAAATCCAAAACCAAATTTCAACGTGGGTGATTATGTTCGAATAACTAAATATAAACATGTTTTCCAAAAAGGATATGAATCAAATTGGAGTGATGAAATATTTATTATATCTTCAATAATTGATAGATCTCCATGGGTTGTTTATACAATAACAGATTTACAAAATGAACCAATAGTTGGTACTTTTTATGAAAGAGAATTACAGAAGGTCACTTACAACCCCACCTCACAATATAAAATAGATAAAATAATTGGCACTCGTTATTCGGGTAACAGAAAAGAAGTATTAGTGAAGTGGAAAGGTTATCCAGATAAATTTAACAGTTGGATTTTAGCTTCTAGTTTAAAAGAAATATGAATAAAGAAAGTTTTTATTTAACTTTGCTCAGCAATAGTTCAATGGAATACTTTCCTGATAACAAGACCACAAATTTTTCAACAAAATTACCAAAAGCTATGAAATTAGAAGGTGAATGGGCGGTTGGAGTTGTCGAGTTTCAATATCCATGCACCATGTTTACTGTTCAAGATCATGAAAATGTTGTATACATCACAAAAACCATGTTAATGCCTAATGAAGATAAACCATCAACAGTGTACTACAAAAAACATATTCCCGCTACCAACTACGATAACGTTGAACATATTTTAAGAGCGTTAAATGGTATCAGAGAGAGCTTGAAATTTCGGTATGATGAAATAACAAAATTTGTGTCTGTTTCTGTTTTGGATAAAAATATAACATCCGTAACATTATCACCCAAATTAAGTTTACAACTAGGTTATGAACCAAATACAAATCTCCTAGACAGAAATTTTGGGAAGTGTCCTGCTAATTTACACTTAGGGTTACCATCTCAACTATTTCTATATTGCGACATTATCGATCCTCAGATTGTGGGTGATGTTATGACTCCACTATTAAGAGTCATTTCATTAGATCCTTCAAAATACATTTATGGTGCGAATAAAATGTACATTTTCTCTCCACCTCACTACTTACCTGTTATGCGAAGAGAGTTCGATACGCTGGAAATAGATATAAGATCGAGCACAGGACAAAAAATACCATTCCAGTTTGGAACCGTGTGTGTTAAACTACATTTCCGCAAATTATAATAATGTATTCTCCTCATGATCATCATAAATGTCCATATGAAAATTATTATTCACATCAAGCTGGATCAGGAGTTGGAGTAATTTATAAGGGTTCACCATACCAACGCGGTCATGGTATTGGGAGCTTCTTAGGAGGGTTATTTAGATCAGTTTTACCTTTACTTTCAAGTGGTGCTCGAGTGGTTGGTAAGGAGGCATTAAACGCTGGAGTAGGACTTTTATCGGATATGGTTCAAGCCCGTCCTATGGAAGCCTCAATAAAAGATCGTCTAAAGCAAGTTAGTACAAACTTAAAACGAAAGGCTGATGACAAAATTGATCGATTTAACATGACAGGATCTGGGTATATAAGTAAAAGAAAACGATTGGCCTCGTTCATTCCACCACTAACAGCTAAAGTGAAAGCTACGAAAAAACTTGGTCTAAAACCAAAAAACATCAAAGATATATTTTCAAATTAAGTATGTCTTTCCTTCATAATCATTCTTGTGAGTGCGTTAAGTCAGAATTAGATTTGTTTGCATTACCGTCTACACAAACAAGCATTGAAAATGGATTGTGGATTCACTATAAACCAATTTCATCTCTTGCTGATGATGGACCTATCGAGTTTCAAGTTCCTGGAACAGGCGATGACTACATAGATTTGTCTCATACATTACTCCACATAAAGGCAAAAGTATTAAATCAAGATTCAACAAACTTGATATCAGCTACAGCAGTAGCACCTGTAAATAATTGGTTGCATTCACTTTTTAGTCAACTCGATGTTTATTTAAACCAAAAACTTGTATCACCACCTAATAATACCTATGCCTATCGAGCATACATGGAAACCCTTTTAAACTATGCTCCTGCTGCTAAACAATCTCATCTTACTTGTAGTCTTTGGTATGATGATACAGCAGGAAAAATGGATTCCACAGATGGTAAAAACATAGGATTTGTTAAAAGACAGGAATTAGTTAATGAAAGCAGGGAAATAGAAATGATTGGTCATCTTCATGGTGACATTTTCAATCAAGATAAATTTTTAATTAATGGCGTTGAAATGAGTGTAAAATTAGTTCGGTCAAGAGAGAGTTTTAATTTAATTGCTGGGTCAAATGATGTAAAGTTTAAAGTTTGCATTACGGACGCAACTCTTATTGTTCGAAGAGCACGAATTAATCCAAGTGTATTACTCGCACATCAGAAAGTTTTAGCTTCTACCACTGCTAAATATCCTATTACTCGTGCTGAAGTTAAAGTTTTAACAATTGCATCGGGTGTTCAAGGAAAAACTCTTGATAATATATTCTTAGGACAGGTACCCAAAAGGTGTATTATTGGTTTTGTGAATAATTCTGCATTTAATGGTTCACTTACTAAAAATCCATTTAACTTTGAAAACTATGGTATTAACTCTTTCAGCTTATATATTGATGGTCAACAAATACCTTCCAAAGCTTTGCAACCATCTTTTAATAATAATATATTTACATCAGCATATCATACTCTATTCTCGGGGACTGGTATTCACTTTCTTAATGAAGGAAATGCAATCTCTCGTGAACAGTATGCCAAAGGTTACTGTCTTTTAGCATTTGATTTAACTCCTGATTTATCAGCTAACTCATCAGCCCATTGGAATCTCATAAAGCATGGTAGTGTAAGATTAGAAGTACGATTTGAATCCTCACTAATACAAACAATTAACTGTATTGTTTATGCTGAGTTTGATAATATTATTGAAATAGATAAAAATAGAAATGTTACTGTAGACTATAGTAGTTAGGATTATAATGTGTGTTGTGTTTTAGATATATGTGTTATGTTTAATGCATTTTGTGTGTGTGTAACTAAAGATAACATTATAAAATTAAATAAAACAAATTGTATGCAATATACTATCAAGGATTTTAATTTATTTATTTAATAATTATTGTGTTGATCAGTTAATTAAAAATGTCTATGTACTCAAAGTGTTTTATTTAATATAATCAGACCCATATAACAAACTTTAAATTAGCTGCAGCAAAATGATAATCCTAAGCTTTGTGACTCCCACAAAGAATGCGATTTAATATTTACAAATCACTATAATTGAACATTCCTATGACAACCATTGAATAGATTGGTACTGTAATAATCTGCTAATAACAGTAATATCATGGATACACTAGAATTACAAAAACATATGAAAAAGATTCATCCCAGTCTAGAAAATAATGTTTATGCTGCTAATAGACTACCTATGTATACACATGTACCAACGTATATAATATGCAATTTGGATGCGGATGATAAACCAGGTTCACACTGGGTAGCTGTACATATCGATACGAATGGTATCGGTCAATATTTTGATTCATATGGACGAACACCTGAGCGATATCATCTCCAGTTTTTGAAAAGGAATTGTAAGAGATGGGACTGGAATGTTGATAGGATTCAGAATGATTGGACTTCAGTTTGTGGTGAATATTGCTTAATGTATTTGCTATTTAAGTTTCAGGGATGTTCAATGCATAGTTTTACGAACATATTTACAGGGAACACACTGCACAATGATATTTTTGTGGATGAGATCTTCCGCTCATATTTTGTAGAAAAAAGTAATAAAATATTGAAATAAAAATGAATGTGTTTTATTGATGACATAGAAAAGCAGACATACAATGAGTAATAGATAAGAACGCCAAATCAACCGTAGGGCAACAGATTCGTGGGTTCTGGCGCAACGTAATGAGGTGTTCGAAGTATAATAGATAAAAGGATTAGGCGAACAATGGAATGCTAATGAGGGTGCAGGACCACCGGAAATCAATGAGATAACAGTTAATTGATTTGCATAACTCCAGAACCACGCATCCTACGCTAAAATGGACCACAGATTTGAGATCAGAGCACACCAAAACCTTTTTTTTTTTTTTTTTTTTTTTTTTTTTTTTTTTTTTTTACGATGGGTGCTACAGATTCGCGGGCTCTCACTACTACTACTAATAGTCAGATGTGATACATTTATTTGTCATTTTATGGCCCAATTCTAGAAAAAGGCTGTGTAACATTACGCTAAGATTGTTATGAGATAAAAAAGGAAAAAAAAACCGGCCAAGTGCGAGTCGGACTCGCGCACCGAGGGTTCCGTACAAACCTGTAGGTATTCTCGGTTTATGCATAATGTTTGGGTACACTACATAAATACGAAAAACTTTATTCCGACAGTCACAAATACGAATTTCAAAATACCGATTTTCATAATTCCGAATGATTCAAAATTCCGAATATAACAACTCCGGCTTATCATTACTCCTATTTTTATAATTCCTAAATTTCAATATTCCTAACGTTCATAATTACTATTCTCAATATACCGAATTTCAATAAATCGAATAACAAAAAGTCCGACTAAATGATAATTCGAAACATCAAAAATACGAATTCCGATTATTAAAATACCGATTAATACAATTCCGAAATAAAAATGTTTATGAAATTAAATCATTTATTTTTTATTTTTATATTTGAGTTAATCTTTATTGGAACAAAACAGATTTTACAAGTTGATTGAATGAAAGGTAAATTGCGGTTTACGATTTATGACGTATTAAAAAAAAAAACTACTTACTAGATCTCGTTCAAACCAATTTTCGGTGGAAGTTTACACGGTTATGTACATCATATATTTTTTTTAGTTTTATCAGTCTCTTATTTTAGAAGTTACGGGGGGGGGGGGGGCACACATTTTACCACTTTGGAAGTGTCTCTCGCGCAAACTATTCAGTTTAGAAAAAAAATATATAAGAAACCTCATTACCATTTTTGAAGATCTATTCATAGATACCCCACACGTATAGGTTTGATGAAAAAAAAATGAGTTTCAGTTCTAAGTATGGGGAACCCCAAAATTTATTGTTTTTTTTTTCTATTTTAGTATGAACATCTTAATGCGGTTCACAGAATACATCTGCTTACCAAGTTTCAACAGCATAGCTCTTATAGTTTCGGAGAAAAGTGGCTGTGACATACGGGCGGACAGACAGACAGACAGACAGACAGACAGACAGACAGACGGACAGACAGACTGACAGACAGACATGACGAATCTATAAGGGTTCCGTTTTTCGCCATTTGGCAACGGAACCCTAAAAAAATGCTGGACATCAATTAAAAAATACCTCAAAAAGCACCCCACGCTTTTTTCCATTATTTTCTACTTTTTAGTTTGGTTTTCTATGGAAGTGTGTTTTCTTAGGTATTTTTTTAATTTAATTTCTTTTTCAATTTTTTTAGAGTATTTCGAATTTTGTGACTTATGCCAGCATATTTTTTGAATTTAGTGACGAATGTCAGCGTAGTTTTCGAAGATATTTTTTTGCTACCCTAGTTAATGGCACAAAATGAAATTATTTCATTGTCATCGGTCTTTGACAGGTGTGCAAAGTTTCAATGAAATCTGGTCGTTTAAAGTGGGTCAAAATCGCGCTATAAGGAGTCGGTTACAAACATACAAACAAACGTACAGGTGAAGCTATTAAAAACTCGTGTGGAAGAGATTTTTCTATTTCTGCCATTTTATCGCTTTCTGATAGCGTTCCCTTGTACGTAGAATACTCGACTCGTTCTGTCAAACTTGATGATTTCCATATTGAGTGCCAAGTTTGGGTTTTTCGAGGAAACATCAAGTGAAATTTAATACAATTATTAATATAAAGGCAAAATGTTATTGGGTTTTGCTATCTGAGATTTCACAGTTGTCTGGATTTGTGCCCTGTTGATGGCAATAGGCTCGCCCCCTATTACATGGGACTTAAACATAACAGGCGAAATATAGGTGTCCACCTCTGCCCAACCCTTCGAGGAAACAAGGCGTGATGTTATGTTATGATGTGAATAGAAAAGAACATTTAGTTAATTACCTCTTTACTATATTGTTCGGATCAAAATCCTTTAAAGTTTAAAAGTCCAATTTGAGAGTAACAAATCAGTTCAGATTCTTTAGAAAAGTTTCACTTATTCACAGCATTCACATCTTTCCACTATTATAGATTTTCCAATAAATGTTTGAAAATTATAGTTTACATATTCACTTTCGCGTTCAATATTTAAAAAAATATTAAGACGAAATTCACATAAAACTAATTAAAAACAAAATAATGAATGTACTGTGCTCAACGGAACTAAAATGCGTTCAAATTAATAATAAAAATTCTAATTACAAACCACTTATTAAACTACACTATTATGTTAAACGAATGAGTTAAAATGATTTCAATGTGTCAACACGTTCTTATTTTAAAAAGAAAATTCGAAATTTAAAAATGTCACACACAGACGTGCTCTTGCACACGTTGATAAAATACAGTCGGCGACAAAATGGTTTGAATTGAATTATTACAAGCATTATTTTTCACCAATGTTTACGTATGTCTTTTTGTATGAATGTATTAGATTTTTTTTTTGTGGGATATCATCAAATGACGATTCCCGCTCTGGGCAGAGCGGGAGGGCATGTCAGACTTTTACTGACTAAAACCCACCCGTGTTCTTTCAGTTGCCTGTGCCAGGGCCACGGTTACTCTTTCGAACAAATCCGCAACCCTGGCAGTCTGTATTAGGTAAGGTGTCAAACTTGAAACAGATAGAACTGTTATTTTTAATTCCTTTATAAGCCTTGTTATATTTACAAAAGATATTGTTTCTTACTAGTTGTTAGCCTGCGTGAATCTTGGAATCGTCCCGTCGTAATCGGTAACAGACACTTTCATTTATTTATTTGTATTTATAAAGAAAACAAAAAAAAAAAGAAAAATTGTTTATTCTGCACAAACAAAACGCACATTACAAGAAAAAATTAAAAAAAGATACATAAAATGCAACGTAGCCAAAAGCCTCGTAATTAATACAGGGTATTTGGCGCTTGGACGAACAATACTGGTTGGGGGATTGGGTGGGTACTGTTCTATCGTTCACCCATAAACCCCATGCCTTAAGTGTCACTGTAATTGGGATACAATTTTATTTGTTTGGTTTTGAAAATTATCTGAATCAAACCTAACAGATACATCGTAAGTACAAGTACATAGATAGGTACACAATTTTATGAGACAGCCCGACACAAGTACTATTGAAACTACCTCAATCTATGTATGAAAAATTGATTCTTCTGTTCACCATCTAAACTAAAATAAAAGTATTGCTTTCTCTTACTGACAGGTTGCGAAAGAAAAAGACAAGTGACGCTTTAGAACTGTCAAACTTTGGCCTAATTTTAAGCATGGTGATATAAGTTAGACGTATTTGCGTCGAAGGATATTTTAGGTCAATTAAATTTCAAAGCTCTAATTTATTTCCATCTCTTTCTTATTTCATTTGACGGAAAAAGATAACAATAGCCTAAATTTAGTTTATTTGGTGCAAAAGAGAAACATTACTAAAGTTTCATCATCATCATCATTTCAGCCGAAAGACGTCCACTGTTGGACATAGGCCTCCCCAACTTGGGGGGTTTGCCATTATCGCCACACTTGACAGGCGGGTTGGCGATCGCAGTATCTTATACCTTTAAACGAGCAATTCTTGTATATATATATATATATATATATATATATATATATAATCTGAATCTCGGAAACGGCTCCAACGATTTTCATGAAATTTAGTATACAGGGGGTTTCGGGGACGATAAATCGATCTAGCTAGGATTCATTTTTAGAAAATGTCGTTTTATTCGCGTTTTGAAAAATATGACTGTTCCTGACATCTATTGGCGACTAATAATACTATTTTTGTAATTGGGAGCAACTAACTGCTTTAACGACACAAGAACACTAAAGCTACTTCAACAGATGGCGTTGTTAAGCAACACTAAGTCATTGGCTTGACGTGTTTGGTTTGACGTCATGGTCCAAGAGGTAGCGTTGCAAATGAAAAAGTCATAGTAAGCCGGCTGAACTTATTATTTTAAACACAATTTACCAAAAAATACCGAGCACAGCTCGGTCATCCAGATATTGGTGGTAAAATGCGTAGAGTACGCAGTTGCCCATGCTTTAGTAAGTCGCCTTTTACAACAACGTGCAACGCGATGAAACGAGATGGTGCTATTCTTTACGTCCAGCAGTAAACACACAGCACCGCACTAAATTTTAATATTAAATAAATATATTTATGCCATCCTATAAGTATATTCGATTTAATATCGAATACATAATGTAATAATTAATGTAATCTTACCGTGAACAATTTCATCCGTTTACCGTTTTATTACATCCTTTATTTCTTTCACAAATTAAAACAACCTCACAAAAATTTCATACGTAATAAAATTCGTCTTTTTAATCAATTATGTAAAACTACCGTATTTCCTTAAATGACGAAAGTATTGAGTATTAGACTAGGGGACGACCAAAGAAGCATTGGGACTGTATGAAAGATAATATAGCTTGAAAGGAGATGACAAGTAATAGAGGAGTATGGAAGAAAAAGACATGTTGCACCGAACGACAAATAAATAAGTACAAGGGGAAAATAACGATTCATTCATTTCAATAGTTATTGGCACACTTTCTCTCGAGTTTCTAGATATGTGTAACAGTTTATACAGCAACATTCCTAACATTCAATATTATGTCAGGCCACGCATTCCTGGTGGTTTACATTATACTGTAAGACTAAGCATTACATCCTCACTTTGCAATTTTTGTAAACATAGCATTCTTTTATTCTGTAACAGTGCATATTTATAAAAAATGCCAATGCAGGTAATGAGTCATCTCGGGTCGACAGCGAGTTGTGTTCCACGCGCGCCGCAAAGAGATGTCAAGGGGTCCGATAGGACCGATGCCTGCCAGGGTCGTGAGATTTGTTCGAAAGAGATACCGTGGCCTTGGTACATGAGCAACTGAAGGAACACGGGTGGGTTTTAGTCAGTAAAAGTCTGACACGCCCTCCCGCTCCACCCAGAGCGGGAGACGTCATATGAGGAATACCCACCTAAAAAAACCGGCCAAGTGCGAGTCGGACTCGCGCACCGAGGGTTCCGTACAAACCTGTAGGTATTCTCGGTTTATGCATAAGGTTTATGTTTATGAAATTAAATGTTTTATTTTTTGATTTTTATATTTGAATTGATTGAATGAAAGGTAAATTGCGGTTTACGATTAATGACGTAAAAAAAAAACTACTTACTAGATCTCGTTCAAACCAATTTTCGTTGGTAGTTTACATAGTTATGTATATCATATATTTTTTTCAGTTTTATCCTTGTCTTATTTTAGAAGTTACGGGGGGGGGGGGACACACATTTTACCACTTTGGAAGTATCTCTCGCGCAAACTATTCAGTTTAGAAAAAAATTATGTTAGAAACCTCAATACCATTTTTGAAGACCTATTCATAGATACCCCACACGTATGGGTATGAAGAAAAAAATTTTTTTGAGTTTCAGTTCTAAGTATGGGGAACCCCAAAACGTATTGTTTTTTTTCTATTTTAGGTTAAAAATCTTAATGCGGTTTACAGAATACATCTACTTACCAAGTTTCAACAGCATAGCTCTTATAGTTTCGGAGAAAAGTGACTGTGACATACGGACGGACAGACAGACAGACAGACAGACAGACAGACGGACAGACAGACAGACAGACATGACGAATCTATAAGGGTTCCGTTTTTTGCCATTTGGCAACGGAACCCTAAAAAGGGTATTGAGTCATTGGTGCCGATTCTGTTGTACACGAACTAAACTAACTAAACTATCTCTAAAATTCCTTACTTTTGGCTATGAGAATTGTAACGCTATTCTGCAAGGAAAAATCTCTAAATTTAAAAACTATTTTGACACGACTAAAATCGAATTTGACAATCGCGACTCAGCGTGGTATTTTTTTTTCTTTTGGTTTCGAAACGTTTACTTGTGTGTGCATTGCGTAGAATGAATTTTTTGAGAGACGAAGGCGCGTGCTAGGGTGCAGCCTGGACGTGTTTTATATGGAATTTTTCACTTTTGTTTGAAAAATATAAAAAAAATGTTACCCACGTGTTGAGATTTAAATGTTCCGGGGTATAATAAGGTGGTCGAAAATTTCATTATTTTTGCGATAGGACACGCCATTTTCAAGATATAAGCAAAATGAAAATAAAAAGTACAGAACTGTTTTTGCACGTGAAGGCGAGGCGTTGTTGAGAATTTTAGTTCATGACCACAAGTTTTATTCCACACCTTTTTAATCGCGATTAAAAATATTCAGATTTAGTTAAAATAAATTATTTTAGTCAACATTTTTGGTGAAAACCGGCAAACTCAGAATAGCAAAATTGTCATTTTCACTAAACTAATAACTCAGTGCAATCTTAGTGCTGTCAAACTAAAATATAGTTAAGTTGTGTCACTTTAGTCTATTTCAGAATAGGAAATCGTCGTTTGACAGGAATAAACAAAATTTTAGTGATTTTTAGTTTAGTTTAGAGAATTTTGTGACAACAGAATCGGCACCATTATCATCTGCCTACCTTTATAACAACTATGTTAAGGTCGGCTTCAGCCGAAGCTGATGTAGCTGAATAACAGTAAATTAAAATGAAGTGACTGTCTGTTTGATCTTTATAACCTAGTTATTGGGTAGCACGATGCCCCTTGATTATGAGTCATCATCATAATCACACGTCCACTGCTGGACATAGGCCTCCCCCGAGCTCCACCATTTCGACCGGTTTTGTGTTTCCCGCATCCAGCGGGAATCAATAGGTCAATACTTACCTAATTACCCTTTCATTAAACCGTCTTTAAGAGACGACATAAGTAGTTTTCGTTTGGGCTTAGAAACGTGCAGCCTTGTTAAAAAAACGTGATCCTCATTGTGACTTTTTATACTTACAACAACAAAATGTTAAGTATGGAAGATTCAGCAGACCCCCAGAATGCCTAAGCCTCTCTTTCTTTCTAGCCAGCACCGTCTAAACTTTAACAGTTTTTTGAAGCTGGTTCATTGCTGGCTGCTAAGCGGTTATGCTCAGCTGCGAAATTAATATGTGTCTGCTTCTACCAGAGCTAAGGACCAATGTAACTGAACGCAATCAGAACTTAAGTACCCACGTTTCAAGAGCTATTTCTTCATCATTATCAGGCTATATTGTTCCCACTGCTGGGGCACAGGCCTCCTCTCGGTGAGAAGGAGTAGACCGTAACCTACCACACGGGCCCAGTGCGGGTTGGTAGTTGCCGTATGTCTTCAAATTTTTGGTTCTGAAACATAACATCGCGGTTTCACCGTGATGTTTTCCTTCACCGTTTTGAGAGCAGTGGTGATAAAATTATTTACACAAAGTAAAACGCCTGCCTGGGACTCTTCCTCATCTATAATAGCAAAACTATCTCCTATTGAAACAATACTGATGTTACCTAGGCTAAGTCTTTTGATAAGTACAACAAAACTTAATAACTTAAATAATAATGGCTGTGACAGCTCTTTGATACGAAATTTGTCTTAAGTGATGTAACGAGCGCGTAACATGCTCGTCAAAGTAAACGTATACTTGTCCGTGTCAGAATCAACCGCGTTGAATTTTACAAAACCATCCGAATTGTTTCGGGGATTCATCTGATTCGGCACAGATATGTGTGCGAGGTTTCATACAAGTATTTCTAAAATAAATCACTAACACGAAATAAAACAAAGGACACTTAGGCGTTGAAGTACTCGTCCGCATCACTGTCATCCAGAAACGTGCCTAGAAGACTGGCCGCATTGCCACGTTGAATGGCAATGCTAATTTTTTGGCCAAAGAATGACCCAGCCCTCTGGTCACGTGAAGTGTTGACCAATCGATGAGAAATTCGGGAAATCGGGCCCCATGAATCGAGCGTTTCAACCCCAAACGGCTCAAAACTTTAGTAACCTATAAGGTTACAGTATTTGCGCCGCTTGACGGTCTCAGCAACCACAGCAGCGGCGCCAGCACAGCCCGCCGTGCTAGGAACATGAGATGGCGCAAGGGTGTCGACACAGGTTGCGTCCCACACCAGAGGCCTACCCACCTTCCAAGGCAACAACGTCATGCTGTTTGGTCTCTTCCCATCGTCACGAGCGTTTAAATTTACTCTTATGTATAAAATTAAGCGTCCTTATGAGGGTGCAGTCAGAAAGCCAACAACGTCGCAAATTGCTGTTTATATTCATTACTCAATATTACTAAGTTAAATAACGAAATATTTTCCCGTACGTTCTACAGTCAAATATATTAATACTGAAACGACTGATGACGGTAAAAACTGTTTTACTTAGAAATGAGCAACATAGTACTTAATTATTGGGTATGGCATGACATGGACACTGTCGTATGATTTAGTTTAAAAAAAGAGTCTTTTTTTTTTAAACTAAATCATACGACAGAATATCACTACAGATATATAAACAGGTTAGTTAATATTTTTTTCAGACATATAAAGAACGTTTTATATAAATACTAGCTGACCGTACAGACGTTGTCCTGTTTCCTAGAACTCAATAGCAGTGCCACCTACCGGGTCCAATAGTGAATCTTAATCATCCAGGGTGCCACCAAAACGCATACGAAAAAAAAATCAAATCGGTCCAGCCGTTTAGGAGGAGTTCAGTGACATACACACGTACAGTAGAATTATATATATAAAGATATACATATAAAACGACGCTGTGCACGATTGTCCCTTCACAATGATTTATAGATCTATTCGTTTTAAATTATTGCATTGTGGTAACCACAGAGTATTTCTTCGTGGTTCTTACAAACTATATTACTTCTTGTTTATATACAATCTTATAAGAAAAAGATGCAAAAAGTAAACCGTTTCTAAACTGATCCACAAAGTCTTCATCACTCACTCATCACTTCAGAAGATAGACTTCCGCTACTGCACAAAGGTCTCCCTCAATTTGAGGAGTTTGCTATAATCGCCACGCTTGGCAGGCGGGTTGGTGATCGCAGTATGATGGTAAAATGCAAAGAGAACGCTGCTGCCCATTCTCTAGTAAGTCCCTTAGTCGCCTCTTACGACACCCACGGGAAGAAATTAGATGGAGCTATTCTTTGCATCCGGCCCCACACGGAACAAACTCTTACTTTTGAATTATTTCTTCAATGTAATAATAAAGGTTCATTTGAAATACTTACAAAGAACTTTAAATTCTTCACAGATGAAGTTAACTGAAATCTCCAGAATTATACACTTAAAAAATAACTACACACGGACACTCATTAAAAAAACCGTTATTTTCAAATCACTCAATTGATTTTTCTCTTTTAAGCGAGCAGCGTTCGCTTCCGCGCTAGGTTTGAAACTAAACTCATTTTACATTACTGAAAATATGCCATACAGCTGTATACAAAAACACTGGCATCAATTGTTACGTGACAATTGATTATGTGGACTATCCATGTTCAATACTATTGTTTTCATGCGAATTATCAACACAATCGAATGTACTTATATTCTACCTAAATATTTAACATGGGTACAGTTGTAACAAGAGTGTTTCAAGGATTTTTCAAATCAAATCAAAACTCATAATAATCAGCCTAAATTGTTCCCTCTGCAAGGACACAGGCTTCCTCTCGGTGAGATGGCATGGGCCATAATCTACCACGCGGGCTCAGTATGTCATATGTCATCAAATTTTTGGTTCTAGGACATGCCAGTTTCTTTACGATGTTTTCCTTCACCGTTTTGAGAGCAGTGGTGATGAGAGTCCCACACACAAAGTCTTAAAAAAAACTCCTACCCAACAAAAGACCTCTTAAAAGCTAAACAAAAATATACGTATTGGTCCTTTTAAGTTTTATTAAAAGTTGTTGGTAAAATTTTGATCAAAGGGTTCTCGTGTCGAAACCGCTGAACCGATTTCGATAAAACATGTCTAAGAACCCCCCCTTTAGAAAACCGACTTTAAAATTTAAAAAAACTGCACCCAAATCGGTTCAACCGTTTAATAATACCTACGGAGCCACAGACAGACACACAAAGCGGTTAAACTTACACCCTTCTTTTTGCGTCGAGAGTAGATACATATTATAAAGACACAAAGCATGAAGGTTTGGCTGTATAATCGCCGAAACTGCTCAACCGATTTCGAAATTCTTTGACTGATAGATAGGTACACTGCTGTGGTGAAGTGCGATATGATATTGTAGGGTAAAGTTAACTTCCACGTGAACTGAGTCGCAGTAAAGTAGTATTTTGACTGGCCTGTTAGTCTAGTGGTTAGTGACCCTGACTGCTAAGACTGAGGTCGTGGGTTCGATTCCCACCCAGGATAAATCTTTGTGTGATGAGCACAATCATTTGTTCTGTGTCTGGGTGTAATTTATCTATAATATGTATGTATTTAGAAATATATAAGTATGTTTATCAGTTCTCTGGTTACCATAGTACAGGCTCTGTCTAGTTTGGGATCAGATAACGATATGTTGGTTGTCCAAAGATATTTATTTTTTATTTATAGTAGAGCAGAGGTGGCGAAGTGGACTCAGCCGTGACCTACGAGTTGAAGGCCGTACGTTCGAACCCTGACAGGCGCTTTCCTTTGTGTTAATTATTGCATCATCACTGTTCTCAAAACGGTGAAGGAAAACAACGTGATTTACTCACGTTGTTTTCCTTAACCGGCAAGTCCTAGAACCAGAAATTTTAAGATATGTGATATAGTACCAACCCGCATTGGGCTCGCGTGATGGATTATGGTCCATTCTAGTCCCAGCAGTGGGGAATTGCTTCTGTATGGACGGAGTTCCGGGCAGAAGCTAACAGTAATGTGTAAAAAGATTGTTGTTAATCATTTTTTTTTGTGGAACATTTTCATAGCCAAAAAAACATAATTTCCCGATATTGGTTACTACAACTTTTATAAAGATTTGTAAAATGTGATTTAATAAAAATATAATTATGTAGAGGTGTAGACCAAGATGAAACTTAAAAATAACTTAACTTCGCTTAATAAAAAAGAAAAAAAAAGAAAACACTTCTTGGTTCTAAATCCACCTCGCTTTTGTCATTTCTCTGTCAAATCCTTTCAAATTTCGAGAACACTCCTGCATAGTTCTTGATGTCAGTCATTGAATGCGGCGGTTAATTTTAGTAAATTAATATGCATTTTGTTTTTTAATAAAGATAAAAATCCGAAGTTTTTGATTAAACCATAATAATGTTTAATAAACCATCCTATCTTGCATATTTTCCATCGAAAATAGTTTCGATGTTGTAAATCTGACAGACGAACGCAAGGGCTCATTTTTAAAACTGACATAAACAACACAATTGAAAAACTAATTGAATGGCTAACCATAAATAACTTATCAATAAATCTAAACAAGTCCATCTATATACAATTTAATAAATCAAATAAGCCCAAATACGATATAAAACTGAATATACCTAAAATTGAAGAAGTATCTCAAACTAAATTTTTAGGCGTATATATAGATCAAGATTTTAACTGGAAAACACATGTTGATAATGTCTCAAAAAGAGTAAATAAGTTTGTATATGCACTCAAACAGGTTAGAAGTATAACTAACATTAAAACGGCAATAACATCATATCACGCATATGTGGAGTCGTTGTTGCGATATGGGTTAATAATGTGGGGTAACAGCACCGATCATGATAGAGCATTCGTTGCTCAAAAAAAGTGTATAAGAGCAATCTACGGGCTCCAGCCAGATGAATCATGTAGACCTGTGTTTAAGAAACTTGGTTTGTTACCACTGCCTTCTCTTTACATCTATGAGATATGTATGTTTGTAAGGAAACATCAAAATTTATTTATTAAAGCTGATGATGTTAATGTCCGTAACCGACGAGATCCCAACAAGTTCGTACTAAGCGAAATTCCAAGAATAACGAAATATAATAAGAGTTGCCTTGCAATGTGTGTACGCTTATATAATAAGTTACCAAATGATCTCAAAAATTTAAACACTAGATAATTTAAAAAAAAGGATTTATGAATGGTTATGTGTTAATAGTTTTTATAGTGTTAAAGATTACATTGATATAAAATGTTAAATAATGTAACCTACGAAAAATTTGCATGCCGATTACTATATTGGCAAAACATGTATTGTTCTAAGTTGTAATTTTACCATCTTTGTATACCGTGTTTTTATGCAAATAAATATATGATTTATGATTTATTTATGATTTAAATAAATATCATCAAATACAGATAAGGCTGCATTTAGACATCATGCTAATTTATGAAAATTCTTTCATTTATTATGATTCTAAAATTTAATAATGCAAATAACAGTAATCCAGTAAATCAGTAATTATTTTCTACAAAACACTTTTCGGTGTGACTGTCGGTATCTCCTTCGTACCCAGGAACACTTGCGTGCCACAAAAACTACTCGCTCGTACGACTTTGTTTGTGTATTGTATTTCGTTCAAAGATGTCATCGAGTGAACAAAATAATAATATTAGTCATGCGTAAGGTTTCAGTTACAAATAAAAAAACCAACAACTCGCTCGCTTTTTTCGCTTTGCTTTTTTCTTTTCTCTTTCGCTTTTTCTCGCTTTGTTTTCCGAAGGATTAGGCAGACGTATGTACCTATAATCTGCCATGGTTGCGGATTTGTTTGAAAGAGTTACCGTGGCCCTGGCATATCGGCAACTGAAGGAACACGGGTGGGTTTTAGTCAGTAAAAGTCTGACGATTTCCCAACAAAAACAAAAAAAAAAACCGTACCTATAGTCATGTAATAGATATCACAAATCCAGACCCTGGGCTCATCATAATTACAGCTGCAAAACGTCCACTGCTGGTCCACATAGGCCTCCCCCAATTTGAAAGAAAAGAAAGAAAGAAAGAATACCATTTATTTGACACAGTTCGTAAAACACAAAATAAAGTAACATAAAAAAAAGTTAAAAAAGAAAACAACAAGTGTGTGCCTCACGGCTGCGCCAAAAAGGTTCATTTCAGCATTAATGTCAGACAGATGCTGTCTGACGCTGGTTTTCTAATGAACGTATAGGGACAAGTGACGAGGAGTACAAAACAGTTTCAACATACATTATTTAATAATTATAAACTAACCATTAAACATACTTACTCAAAAACACAAAACAAAACGAAAACAACAGAAACCGCAGAAACCAAAACAAAAAACAAAAAACCTATTACCGTGCGCGATGCACTCACAGCTCCTTAGCGCTGCAAATGGCACAGCAGCGTCATCCAGTCAAGGACATTTGAGGCAACAAAGGATGGAAACCGGGTGGCACAACAGGAAATTATATTTAGAGAAAACATTTGCGGGGCTTTGCCATAATCGCAACGCTTCGCAGGCGGGTTAGTGATCGCAACGCTTCGCAGGCGGGTTAGTGATCGCAGTATGGTGGTAAAATGCATAGAGAACACTTGCTGCCCATTCTCTAGTAAGGGGCTGGCCATTAATCACGTGAGGCTTGAAAGGGGGGAGGGGTCCATAAAAAAATCATGAAATATCATAAAGGGGGATGGCGGGTGTAGTACCTAATAGATCATGTGTTTTTTTTTCTGTTTTTAATTAGATGATTCTTATACCTGTATTTAAAAAAAAAATAGATTCTTTGTAGGTATTAAAAATACACGTGATAATGGGGGGAGGGGGGTAGTCTTAAATCTCACCATGTATCACCAAAAGGGAGGGGGGGTTCAAAAATGCCAAAAAACACCATCACGTGATTAATGGACGGCCCCTAAGTCCCTTAGTCGCCTCTTACGGCACCCACGGGGAGAAAAGGGGTGGTGCTATTCTCTACGTCCGTTAACAAACCTACGGAAATAAGTATGTATGTACATATGAGGATGATTCTATTAGAAATAAAATTAATAAGTTGTAATTAAAAAATCATCAATAGAAATTAAGGTTATAAAATTAAATTATTGCTGATCACACCTAGACATGAGTTGCCTTGGCTTTCCTGGAAGTCTTTAAATAGACTCCGGACTCAGGTAGACCGGAGTAAAGAAAACCTGCTCAGATGGATATTTACAGATGACACCGCCCTGGAGTTTAATTGCGGTGCTGACCCACAAATACTTCGGCAAGTACTATCGTGTTCAACGTGTTCTGTTTTCGGCACGCTACAGTTGGTGGACGTTGCTGAAAATGCCAAGCTTCTACCCAAATTTTGAGCTGACTGTATTAAGATTGCTATAGACACATTAAGAAGAACAATTATACTCGCCTGTATGGGACAGCCAATCAGATGCAGTCATTTGCAAAATGCTGTTGGTGCTACCGCACAGTCTTTGAAATAATGACGCCACTTTCTTACGCACCATAGTGTGTAGTGCGTGGCAAACGCGTGCAATTGCGAACATTTCCGACGCACTACAGTACCGCGGCAACCCCAACAGCATTCCGAAAGCATTATTATACTGAATACGCATGACGTTGTAGGCTATACCCAACCCATATGCCGCTCGAGTAAAAAGATTGGCAAATGCCCTAAAAACTGGTAACTTCTTTGATACATCGACCGATGTATGGTTAAAATGGTTATAGGAATGGAAATGGTTCTGAAAACGTACCTTGTATCATATACTTTTGGGACATGAATGCAAGTCGTGGAACAAGCAGTGGTGGCCTAGTGGTGATAATAGATGCGGCTTATGAGGCCGTAGGTTGAAACCAAAAATTTGTGTAAATTATTTTATCAGCACTGCTGTTAAGACGGTGAAGGAAAACATCGTGAGGAAACCGGCATGTCTTAGAAACTAACATTCGCAGACATGTGTCATCTACCAACCCGCACTGGGCCCGCGTGGTGGATTACGTCCCACTCATTATCACAGAGAGTCTGTGTCCCAGCAGTGGGAAAAATATAAGCTGATTATGATTATGCTTTTGGAAGTGGCCAATAATAAAAACCCATACCTAGTTAAAAAAATATTTAATTTTCCATATTCATTCTTTACATTACATTCCAAATAAAACTTTAAATATTTTATTTCATTTTCACAGTAACACTTAACGTCTATTTTTTATTTCTTTCACATAATTTCATTTCTTTTTGTGTAATTTAATTCAAAAACTTTCAAATTTTAGAACTTATTTTAACACACAGAGCATAAAAATACTAGCCTCCTTATTACATAACGATTTTTTTTTAAATAAGCACCCGTATTGCGTAACACGCTATCACTCAGAATCAGAATAATTTTGTAAGTTAATACTAGTACCATTGCTTCCTATGTTCGAAACTGTTGTATAACGCAATGAATGAACTGAACTGTTCAACTGTCAAAATGAAGAGATATCATAATGGAGTTTTCCTAATGTTAGTGTGTTACGCATATTTTTGAATTAAGAACCCTATATGTATACGTATGCAGTTCTTTTTATAAAACTGTCAATTTAGTCTAGTGTTAAATTGTATTTTTTTACAATCAGTGCAAATTTGAACATCCACAGTCTTATATTTTTTTTTTTTATCGCCAAAACAAACTTTGAACTGCTCTACTGAACAGTAGCATTTTTGTGGAACCGACATTGTTAATTGGGACCATCGATTTTTGTATTAAGAACATATAAATAGATAAATAAATAGTATGAAAGACCTGCCAACACTGAGTACAGTCTCCAAAAGAAATAAAAAAAGGGTCGTCGAATATAGTTTAAGTTTACTAAGAAATTGGTGCCGATTCCCTTATTTACAAACTAAACTAAATTTAAGTTCAGTGCATCTTTTTCTTTCTATTTCATTAAGGAAAGGACAGAAGATACATTTTAGTTGAGTCCTGTCAAATTAATCAGCGCTTGACGTAAATTGACGTAATTTTAGTAGGCAAGTTTTTAATCACGTCTAAACTTGTATGGAGTAGTGACAGGCGCTGATTAATTTGACAGGACTAAACTGAAATTTTTCTTTTGTCCTCTTCTTAATGAAATACAAAGAAAAAGATGCACTGAACTTAAATTTAGTTTAGTTTGTGAACAAGGGAATCGGTACCACTGATGGATATTTTGGAATGAAATTTAATTTTATAAATGAACTGTTTGATTACTATTAACAAAATTAAATTTTATTAAGAAACATAACGGTTTCTTACTATTCTTTAATATCCGACGATCCTGGTGACATGTCTCTTTTGGTGACCGTACTTAATAATACATGTTTTACTAATTTAAACTTTATTCATTTGTGTTTGAGTCCAACTGGCAAATGTCAAGAATATAGGTTAATTTTATTTACACATGTAGTCAGTCATTCTTTGCAGTTTTTGCCTTCTTTTTTTCCGCTTGCTTGTAAACAGTTGCTCTCACATCGTTGATCATGGCGTAATCTTCTCTATCTTGCTTCAGTTCAGAGTACGCGATGAAAAAGTCTACGTATTTTTGGTAGTCCTGTAAATAATGTTATCCTATAAGGGGCTGTCCATTAATCACGTGAGTCTCGAAAGGGGGGGGAGGGTCCATAAAAAATCACGAAATATCACAAGAGGGGAGGGGGGGTATAGTAATATCTATATCACGTGTTTTTTTTTAAAGCGGCGTTACGTGCCTATATAAATACACGTGTATGGGGGGGGGGGTGTAAGGGTGTAAGGGGGGGGGTTTGTAATCTTAAACCTCACCGTGTATCACCAAGGGGTAGGGGGGGTTAAAAATGCCAAAAAAATATCACGTGATTAATGGACGGCCCCTAAGAAGAATATTTGAATAATATTCGTTATAGAAAAAGGTTTTTTATAACATGTTAATGACAGAGAGAAGATCTGTGTCCCCGCCGTGGAAACATTCATCATCACCATTTCAGCCGAAAGATGTCCACTGCAGGACATACGCCTGCCCCAATTTAGGGGGGTTTGCCAAAATGGCCACGCTTGGCAGGCGGGTTGGCGATCGCAGTATGGTGGTAAAATGCATACAGAACGGTGCTGCCCATTCTCTTGTAAGTCCCCTTAGTCGCCTCTTACGACATCCGCGTGAAGAATTGAGATAGGACTATTCTTAAATCACCGTTCCGGGTGGTGCTGGAAATAATATCTATTCAAATAATACTTGAATAATACAAAGTATAAAAAATATTGTCATTATTGTATGTTCACGTGATACAGAGGAATGAGGAAAATGTCGTGAGGAAAGTTTTGAGTATGAATGTCGATGGCTATAAGAGTAGAGGGAGACCAAAGAAACGATGGATGGACTGTGTGAATTATGATATGGATAGAAAGGCGGTGACTACTGAGATGACGACTAATAGAGAAGTGTGGAAGAAAAAGATATGTTGCGTCGACTTAAAATAAAAATAATGAAGTACCTATTAAAAAAAAATAACCAAACTTTTGATGAACAAACTCAGAGGTCTCAGTCTCTTTTAAAGTCCAGACTTAGAGTTCAGATTGGTCACATCATGTGAAGACCATGTAGATTGGTATCAGAAATGGTCTTTAGAGGAAAGAAACACACAGATTGAGTGGACCTGTCTAGTCAGTGCACGCATTTGTCACTAGAGTCATTTCAATAGGTAACATTTGACAATTCATCAAAATTCAACAACGTGGCCGTTACACGGCGAGCATAAAATAATATATTTTGTCGATTTGTTAGAACTGCACAACTGCTTAACTTTTTTCAATTACGATTACATATTTTTTGTAATAATGACCGATACTAGTAATTTTACGATTTGCTTTCATATGAATTGACAGACGTCAAATGTTACCTATTAAAATGATTCCACTATAATCGTAATAAGCTGAGAAAATAATACTTACTAGTATAGAGATGGGTTCTAAGTTTTTTTCTACAAAGACTTCTATAAACTCTGCTGGTGATAGTTCTTGTACATTCAACCTGAAATAAAGCGTCAGACTGATAAAAGTGATCTCAACAAATAAGAAAATTAAACTTTATTTCCAATTGGATAAAGATCTTATCAGAATAACAGTTGTCGACTTTTCTGCTCCAATGGCCGTCGGTAAGGAATAAGTGCTAGAAATGATCAGAAAAGTAGTAGGTACCTGATGATCCTCTCAGGAGTCATCACCTCGTTGTAAATGTCTATGATGTCTGCGAAACCAAACCCTTGGGTCAGTTGAGCAAGTGGCTGGGTCGGGTAGTCACGTGGCATACTTCTTATGCTGCAAAGAATATACATAACAGAATTGGTAGTGATGTTTTTCCAACGTTTAGAAGACCAGTTCTCATGATTAAAAACGTTCAAAATTTAGTCGTAGTCTCATCTCGGCGACCACAAAATGTCAAAAATTTTTGGAAACTAGAGGTAGTTTTGACAGATCGAGACTGAGATCAGACTAGGAACGTTCTAGATTGAAATGACTTTATTTCGCCCCTCTGTTGGAAGCGTCTTCTTCTAATGGTTGTAGGCTATATGACGTCAGATTAAATTGATTATGGCGCCCTCTTTTTTTTGTTTCATTACCTTATGAATGAAACAAGGTAATGAAACAAAAAAAAAGTTGTTTGATGAAACCGTGTTGGGTATCAAAATGAAAGAGCTTAATAAGCACGTTTAAAATACATTTATAGGGTTAAATTAGCTGGCAATAGGTACTTTACCCACGTGTTGGGTATCGGTAACTTACTAACAAACTTATTTTGCTGTGCCCTACAGGGTCTAATAAATCTATAATGGATCTTATATGATCCAATTATAAGTTTACCACCTTTTTTTTTTTTTTTTTTTGTTCGGGATGGGAAATCATCAAATGACTTCTCCCGCTCTGGGCGGAGCGGGAGGGCGTGTCAGACTTTTACTGACTAAAACCCACCCGTGTTCCATCAGTTGCCCATGTGCCAGGGTCACGGTATCTCTTTCGAACAATCACGCGACCCTGGCAGGCATCGGTCCTAGTAGACCCCTACAAAGTTTACCACCTTAGAATACCTACAAGTGGAATGCAAAAAGTTTTGAGTATTACTATGAAAAAAAAAAGAATGAAAATAACATCAACAATGGGCGAAGGTCGATCCGGAATCGATCAGCTGATTTGTAATTTTTCGAAGAACATAGCATAGCAGTAGCAGTCGTTTGGTAGGCTGAATGTAGATATCTGTGTCATTTGATTTAAACAAAGTTGGAGTGACAATTTTTTTTCTTGCATTGGTTTTCGATATCGATACCCAACACATGGGTAAAGTATTGTATTACATCATTTGACCCAGTATGTTGCAACCCAGCCCCAAAATAATTTAAATAAAAAATAAGTACAAAAATTAAAACCTGACTTCTCAAAAATCACGCTCTAAACAATATGGAAAAAGAAAATATTATCATCTGAGCCAATAGTAATAATGGTATACAACCACGGCGGTCTTATGCCATTTACTCTAACAACACAATACATGCAAACAGTTTTTGGGCAAAGTCGCATACGACCACCACTTATAGATGAGAATATTATCTTGTGTCATATATTTCAGAGCGTGGTTTTTCACTAGTCGGATTTTGGGTACATACCTTAGAATTTTTTTGTAGAAGAATTGCTGTACACTTGCGTAATCGGTTCGTGGAACTAGAAGGATTTCATCAAACATTTTCATCATATCGTTAGCTTTGGCAACCCACGGGTCACTGCATGTAGCTGCAACAAACAAGCGCAACAGATGCGTGATTCGAGTGCCACAAGCCATATGCCTGGAGCCATACACCCTTATGGCTAGAGGCTCTTATTTAGGTTTTAAGTTCTGTTTACGTTTTTGTTTTTTATTATTTACTAGCTTTTGCCAGCGGTTTCGCCCGCGTATTATAGGTACATATAAACCTTTCTCTTGAATCACTGTATCGATTGCTGAAACTGCATTAAAATCCATCGATTTGATCTAAGCGAACAGACAGCGGAAGGAACTTTATTTTATACTGTGTAAAGAAGATTAGGATTTCAGGTTGAGAGGAAACTATATTCCAATATACATAGTTTCCTCTCAAGCGAGTGGCGAGTGCTAGCTGACATATGGCAAATAATTAATTCATGTTTTGTTTTTTTTTTTTTCGTAATACTAGCTAGCTTCAGGGTGGGACTTGAGATGAATCGGTCTAAAACTCAAATTATGACTTACAGCACTAAGCGTAGAGTTGAAGTGGATGGACAGGAGATACAATATGTCGCTGAGTATGTCTACCTGGGCCAGATAGTTTCTTTCGAAAACAGGCAGGAAAGAGAAATAAACCGCCGAATCGAAAACGCTGATGAAGACGCTAATGAAGGGTGATCTGCCGATCTCCCTGAAGCGCAATATCATCGACATGTGTATCCTGCCCCGTCTTAACCTATGGTGCTCAGACCTGGTCGCTCACCGAGTCTCAAAAGTTCCGCCTTGGAGTTTGTCAAAGAGCGATTGAACGCAGTATTCTGGGTGTAAAAAGACAAGACAGAATTCGGAACACCACGCTGCGTTTCAAAACGGGTATAACCGGCGTAGGCAAAAAGGCTGCCAGGCTCAAATAGGATTGGGCGGGTCACATTAGCCGTATGCTGGATGACCGCTGGGCAAAGGTTTGCACATAATGGGTGCCTGAAGATGGACGACGCCACCGCGGTCGGCCCAGAAAGCGCTGGCGAGATGACCTGGATGCGTACCGCGACGACTGGTTTGAGGTGGCGCGGGACAAGAGTTCCTGGAAGAAATTGGGGAAGGCCTTTGCCCAGCAGTGGGACAGTATAGGCTAAAAAAATTATTTACTACTTACATAATATTGGACAGAATCAAGTTTTTCTAACTTAACAGACAGCTGTGCTGCTGGGGAGTTTGTTGCGCCACTTCTTCATCCCAGCTAAAGCACTAGGAAGTTGTGAAGCGCGGGCGTTTATAGTCTATAATGTTCCCACTGCTGGGATATAGGCCTCCTCTCAATGAGAGGGAATGGACTGCAATCCACCAAGCGGGCCAAGTACGGCTTGGTAAATATCACATGTCTTCGAATTTTTGGTTCTAGGACATGCCGGTTTTTTCACGATATTTTCCGTCACCGTTTTGAGAGCAGTGGTAATGAAATAGTTTATACTAAGTAAAATGCCTGTTTGGGGTCGTCCCAACGACCTACAACTCGTAATCACTAATATTTTACATGGAAAATTCTCAGTTGCAGCCTAGGATTTTGCTGGTGCCTTAAAATCATATCCGACTTCCTACTAATCCTACTAATATTATAAATGCGAAAGTTTGTATGGATGTGTGGATGTTTGTTACTCTTTCACGCAAAAACTACTGAACGGATTTGGATGAAATTTGGAACACAGTTAGTTTTTAACCTGGATTAACACATAGGCTACTTTTATCCCGGTAGTACGTTCCCGCGGGATATTTTCCAACCTCCACGCGGGCAAAGCCGCTGGCAAAAGCTAGTATTATAAATGCGAACGTTTGTGAGGATGGATGTATGGATGTTTGTTACTCTTTCACGCAAAAACTACTGAACGGATTTGGATGAAATTTGGAACACAGTTAGCTTTTAACCTGGATTAACACATAGGCTACCTTTATCCCGGTAGAATGTTCCCGCGGGATATTTTCCAACCTCCACGCGGGCAAAGCCGCTGGCAAAAGCTAGTATTTCCATAAACTGCAGAACTTCATCCTGTATTTTGCGGGAATCAAATCTGTGACATGTACCACACTAAGTCATACCTTCAAATATTTAATGAAAGTTATAAGAAAATACACTTACCAATAAAAATAACTTTATCTTCGTTTGATATCGACTTGACCAGTTTGTCTAAAGCACCACTAAGACTGGTCGCGTTAAGATACTTCTGTTCTGGCGGCACCTTTAAGGAGAAATAATTCATTTAATAATAATAATATCTTAGGACAACCAACACACCGTTATCTGATCCCAAACTAGGCAGAATCTGTACTATGGCAACCAGAAAACTGATAAACATACTTATATATTTCTAAATACAAACATAATCTATACTATAATATTATAAAGCTGAAGAGTTTGTTTCTTTGTTTGTTTGATTGAACGCGCTAATCTCAGGAACTACTGGTCCGAATTGAAAAATTATTTTTGAGTTGGGTAGCCTATTTATCGAGGAAGCCTATAGGCTATATAACATCACGCTACAACTAAGAGGAGCGGAGCAGTAATGAAAAATGTTTCAAAAACGTGGACGAAGTCGCGGGCAGAAGCTAGTAATATAGATAAATTACGCCCAGACACAGAACAAATGATTATGCTCATCACACAAACATTTGTCCTTGATGGGATTCGAACCCACGAACTCAGTCTTAGCATTCAGGGTCACTAACCACTAGACTAACAGGCCAGTCAAATTTAGAATGTTCTTAAGGCGTTAAGATAACCCGCGAAACTGAAATAGTAATATGCCTTTAAAAATTCATAATTTGCCAGTGTAACCTTATGCAGCTAAATACATGGAGTGACTTCCTATCTGACCTCTGCAATTGAGTAATACGATTATCTTTGGTAAGACTGGTTGTAAGACTTTCAGGTATATGACGACCTGTTTAGTACCGAACGATTTGTTTACTCTATGCGCCTATGTTTCTAAACGAGTAACAGAGTGACATCTCACTTGACAATTTGACGTTGACACTTGACAGCTTCTCTTGATTTGCCGCTAAAGAAGGCCCGTCGCGTTTTTGGGACGCCCGCGACGCTTTTGTTGAAATTAATCCCTTTTAAATCGATCCGTTTGTGACAATTAGTCGTGATCCAATTGTTTGTGTTAATAACCCCTAATTTGATGTAATAATACGGGTTTAGTTTCTTGACATTGAAATAGTTTGGAGGTTAAGTGTTTGAACCGCATGTTGGAGTGAATCTCTGACCAGTTGCAGCGGCCTGGTGTTCTGGAAAACCCACTTACACGTTACTACACGATACATATACACTCACTTACATACACAACTCCAGGTTGGCACCAGAGCAGTGCCCTTCAACCAACAGGTGAGTTCCTTTGTTCGTTGTATTGTAGTTAAGTTACTTGCAATTGTTCCCTTTGCATATTGTAGTTTGGCTCCGCGCACGGCGGACTAGTTCGCTCGCCACTCTTGTCTCTAGAGCCCCACGGTTAGCACGCTTCCACATAATAATTAAAACCTATTGTAGGGGTCTAGTCTGGTAGCGTACATTTTGGTATGCAGAGCGCGGTTATAAGACATAACCACCAAATTGGTAATTTACAGTAGGCTAATTACTTGGCAGTCTCTATAAGGGAAGTAGTAATTCGCTGTAAATGTTTGTTAATGGTAATTAATTGGTATTTGAAATAATTTGTTTAAATTTATTGAGACGGGTAACCTGATGTTGCCAAGGTCAGCCGGGCTAATAAAGTGGATTGGATTGGGCTGTGGTGCAGCCCCTTGTTGTAGCCCCTTTTTGTGTCTGATCTGTGTTGTATTGAATGTCAGGAAGACATTAAAATATTGAGTTTGTACCATTGATATGGTTATTTGTGAAAATTAATATTTGAAAAATTATTGGCATTTTTGAGTATTACCATTGTTTTGAGTTGGAATAAAGGTTCATTATTGTTGTACCATTAACAAAGTGGTTTGTGAACTTAACTTTTGGAATTGGATAGAATTTGAATATTTGAATTGAATATCATATTGACAGTTTTGAACGTTGATATTGGTTTGAATTAAAATAAAACTTTATTTTTGTTCATTGAATTGAAAGCAATAATTTGTTATTTCTTGAGTTGCTGATTAGTCAGTTTGGTAGTTTGATTGTTTGCTTGTAGTTATTTTGTTATTTATTGTTTGAACTTTGTTACTTAATTATTTTGTTTGGTATATTGAATTGTATTGTTTGTGCAATGGCATACAAAGCGGTGAGAGAGGCAATCAGTGGATTGACCACACAGCTGCGGTGGTTCGCTTCAGCTGCAGCGACCGCTGAGCGCCAGGATCTTGAGGGGATCACTCTTGCTCGGTTCGAGCAGTTGAACTTGAGACTCGGCAACGTTGATGCTCTGCTCACCCGCTACAACCAGTACATTTGTGAAGTGGATTTGGAAGTGCTGGACCAAGCAGCACGTGACAAGGTCCTTGCTGACTACGACCAGATCTTGGACCTGGGGGATGTCATTGGTCAACGTGCTCGGGAAATATTGGAGAGCCGGACACCTGTCCAGGTCAAACCGGAGACCTCGGTTGTTTCAGGTCCCGGACTATTGAGTAGACTGCCTACCTTGGAACTGCCACACTTTAACGGTCGCTTAGACCAGTGGTTAAGTTTCCAAAACCTGTTTGAAAGTTTGGTTGATGCACGCTCGGACCTCAGACCCGCCCAAAAGTTGGCCTATTTGTTGTCCGTCCTGGAAGGTGAGGCCCGAGCCTTGGTGCAGCATCTGTCTTTGACTAACTCAGCCTACCCTACCGCTGTGGAACTACTCACCCGGCGGTACCAAAATAAACGTTGTTTGGCTGACGTTCATATTGGATTGATTTTGGGGTTACCGGTCATTACTGGGTTGTCAGCATTGCGTACTGACCTGTTGAACCCGTTGGTGGCAGCGACCAACGCTTTAAAGCAATTGGACTTGCCGGTGGACCAATGGTCTTACCTTTTGGTGCACGTTGTGCTGCAACGGCTTCCTGCCGATTTGAGGGCTCGTTTCGAGCAAAAGTATGGTGGGGATAGTGTCACACATCTCCCCCCATTTGATGACCTCGTCCAATTTTTGGAGGATGAGTGTCGGTTTGTGGACAACTCTGGCGTTGCCACGGAGTCATGCCAGCCGTCTTCCCGGCCACGAGACCAGGGACGGATTAGGGCTCGCGGGCCTGTTGATGGTCACCCCACCGCTCGTTTTGCTGGCACCCAGAGTCGTCCTGGTTGTGAGTTTTGTAGGGACACGGGGCATGGCATGGCAACTTGCGCGGCCTTTTTGAAGTTGCACGTGAGTGCCCGCCGCCGAATTGCCAATGCACGCCGCCTGTGCTTCTCTTGTTTGGGGGCTCACTTCCATCGGGACTGCCCCAACCCCCGCCCTTGTAGAATTTGTGGGGGGTCCCATTTGGACATATTGTGCGCTAACGCGAACCACGCTGGCAGACCAGCCTCTGATGAAGGTTCGCGTACGGGGGGGTACCATGGAGTTGGTCACCGGGCTTCTGCCTCGCCGGTTCAGAACCGGGGAGAGGCCCGCAATTTTGAGCGCCGCACTCCACCCCCCGCGCAAGTTGATCGGGAGCCGCGCGACCGCCATTTGGTCTCCCCGCGTAAAGGCGATTACGCAGTTGTTGCTAGGCAGCGCTGGCCAGACCAGCACCGCCTTCCCTCCCCTCCTTTGGCGGAACGTCCCCGGTTGGAGTCACGCCCCCCGCCATTCAGGCCTCCGGTGGGATATGCCCTTCCAGCGATGGCGCGTGGCTCGGGACACCGCGCGGACGAGGAATTTGAATTGCATCCTCGTCGGGAAAGACTTGGGTCTGGGTGTGGCGATCGGTCGCCGCCCAGGCATTGTTAGGACATTGGCGCCTGCCCCGCTAAGGTACCTCTCAGATCGACACGGTTTTGTTGCCAACGGCATCGGTCAGGTCTGGGGGCCCACGGGGGACTCTGTTGTGGTCCGTGTCATTATGGACATGGGAGCCCAGGGTTGCCTTTTGTCTATTGTTTTGTTGTTTTGTTTGTATTGTTTTGGGCAAAATTGTTTTCTTGAGCGCCTTTGGACTGCGGGACTTGGCTGGGCCCGAGCCAATTTGGGAAACCCGGTTGGAAGATTGGCTCCAATTTGTATCCGCACTCCCTTCAGTCAACGAGGTCGTGTTACCCCGCGCTATCCTCCCCCCTGGGAGCTACACTGCTACCATTGTTTGTGATGCGTCTTCGCACGGTTATACAGCTGTTGTTTGTCTGCGCACCGTCTGCGCAACAGGCCAGGTGAATTTGTCACTGGTCTTGGTCAAGAGCAAGGTGGCCCCCCTCCGGACGGCACTGACCATCCCTAAGTTGAATTGTCAGGGGCGGCGCGTCTTGTGCGTCTATTGAACCACGTTGCTCACACTTTGGGTGGAACTGTGGACATTCGGGCTTCTTACGCCTGGACGGACAGTCAAATTGCTTTGTGTTGGTTGAAGACGTCCGTCCACTCTTTGGAGGTCTTTGTTGCGTACCGAGTGTCCCAGATTCAAAATTTTGATACGCCTTTGATTTGGAGGCCCTTGCCTGGAGATTTGAACCCAGGCGCCGTGGCCTCACGTAGGTGCATGGCACCCCGCCTGTTTGCTTACCCCCTATGGTGGGGACCAGACTGGCTGACTCATCCCGAGGATGATTGGCCTCGATCGCCAGTCTTGATGTCGGGTCCTTTGCCCGGGCTCAAGGTGCTCGCTGTTGGAACAAAGGACCCTGAGTTTGTTGAGTCGATTTGGCTCCCTCGACAAATTGTTGAATTGTTTTTCTGTTGTTGAATTGTTGGTGACTGATCGTCACATTAAGAACTCGCATGCCGGTTGCAATGCGCTGTTGGCCATTCTGCATTGGATATTGTCGGGAGCCGTTAGTAAGTTGAACCCCTTTTGGTCGATACGGGTCTTTTGTTGTTTGGTTGTTGACGGTTGAGTCACTCTAGCCTTCCTTATGGGGTCCGTCACCCCCTTTTGTTGCCTAAGGAGGGCCATTAAATTGTTGTTGTTGTTGTTGTTTGTTATTGTTTGACCCGCCAGCCTGCCCCCATTGGGGGGGTATTTTGAGGCCGCGGTGAAGGCGGTTAGGGACTCTGGCGCAGATTGTTGGGAGACACCGTTCCCACCTTTAAGGAGTTAGCTACGGTATTTTGCCGCATTGAAGCTGTGTTGAACTCGCGTCCATTGTGCGCGCTGTCTTCGGACCCGAACGTCTTGGAGGCCCTGACCCCGGGCCATTTTTTGATTTGACAGCCACTTGCCGCCCTGCCGGAGCACCCTTTTGTCGATGTGAGCCAAAATTGGCTATCGCGGTTTCAGTTGGTGCAGCAGCCCGCTCAGAGTTTTGGAAGCGTTGGAGCTTGGAGTATTTGCACATCCTCCAGCAGCGCGTCAGGTGGACTGATAAAACGCAACCTTGTCGGGATTGCCAAGTGATTAGCGGACGGGAAGGCCCGTCCGGGGGGGGTAGATGTTTAGTACCGAACGATTTGTTTACTCTATGCGCCTATGTTTCTAAACGAGTAACAGAGTGACATCTCACTTGACAATTTGACGTTGACACTTGACAGCTTCTCTTGATTTGCCGCTAAAGAAGGCCCGTCGCGTTTTTGGGACGCCCGCGACGCTTTTGTTGAAATTAATCCCTTTTAAATCGATCCGTTTGTGACAATTAGTCGTGATCCAATTGTTTGTGTTAATAACCCCTAATTTGATGTAATAATACGGGTTTAGTTTCTTGACATTGAAATAGTTTGGAGGTTAAGTGTTTGAACCGCATGTTGGAGTGAATCTCTGACCAGTTGCAGCGGCCTGGTGTTCTGGAAAACCCACTTACACGTTACTACACGATACATATACACTCACTTACATACACAACTCCAGGTTGGCACCAGAGCAGTGCCCTTCAACCAACAGGTGAGTTCCTTTGTTCGTTGTATTGTAGTTAAGTTACTTGCAATTGTTCCCTTTGCATATTGTAGTTTGGCTCCGCGCACGGCGGACTAGTTCGCTCGCCACTCTTGTCTCTAGAGCCCCACGGTTAGCACGCTTCCACATAATAATTAAAACCTATTGTAGGGGTCTAGTCTGGTAGCGTACACGACCCGTATCGACTTTCAAACATCCACGACATGACAGCCGGGACTAATGGATTAACGTTCTTTCCGAGGCACGAAGGGATCTTGTAATGTAAAATTGATCACCTGTCCACTGTCATCGCCCAGATTGATCGGGCCGTGCGGCTGTTATTACTTAGCTACAAGCAATAGAACTGTCTAATTTCAAGAAATTGTCTAAATTATCGTACTATTTCAGAAAAGTGGGATTACATTAACTTTTAGGGTTGCTATGGTAAACCGTAGTTATAGTGATTTGAATGAACCCTCGCGAATCATATTTTGTTCAAAAGAGAACTTGTAAATTGCCAAAAATTAAAGAAAATTTTACTTTTGTGGGCTACTCCGTCTTAATTAGGGCCTGTGAAGTATAGCAACGTTCGAAGAGTTCGAAGAGGACACTTTATCTCTGCTTTTTGAATTAAGCGATTACGAGCTTTATCTTCATGATTATAATATTCAATATCTGGTTGACCGAGCTTTGCTCGTTAGTTTTTGGTAAATTGTGTTTAAAATAATAAGTTTATGTTCAAGTTGATTATCGATAAAGTTGGTCATTGAAAACATGAATAAAACGACATTGTATAAAAATGAATCCTAGCTAGATCGATTTACCGCCCCCGAAACCCCTTGCATACTAAATTTCATGAAAATCGTTGGAGCCGTTTCCGAGATTCAGATTATATATACAACGTTATTTTTAGTATATGCGAAACCTGAATATAGTTTGTTCAGAATCAGTAACTGAATCGATTCCAATAATTTTTACACCATGTTATATTTTGTCCCAAAAATATTTAATTACGCTTAAAAGTTAGTATCCGCAATCATCTGTTTGTACACGGGTCACGAGTTCACGACAGGTCATAGCGCGGGCTAGGCGGCGTGTGCGCACTGAGTCACTGACTGCGGGATGGCGACGGCGCTCCCCTCAGTCGCCCGAATGCCATCGATCGATGCATACATATCGCGAGCGCGCAACCGCCCCGTGAGCCCTGGCTAAAGTGTTTTGTTTAGATTTTAAAATTATCATGTCTCTCTCGTACTCAAACGTCCGTACACTCGCTGTTTGTGGTGGTGTGACAGTGCGTCAGTGCTTATGAGAAAGACGGGCCCTTTTTTAACAGTTGCTTCAGTTTGTTTGAGTGAATAGTGATTACGCCAATTATTGTAGATAGTGATGATTAACATTTTTAAACACGGAAAGATAGTCAAGGGTACAAAATTATTTGTTTACAGCCTGCTGTGGTTCAGTAATGCGATGTTTAACAATTTTCATCCATTTTGAACTTTAAGTTGTTGACATAAGGTGCAACAAATGGCTTTGATTACATTTTACCACTTACTACTGCATTTACGAATAAATTACATAATAATATCTACCTACACTTGACCATTACGACAGTCCAAAGCCTGCAAGCGTGATGGAAAATGTTTATCACCAACTAATACATAAACAATCACTGTCGCAAATTATTATCAATGAGTGAGTGAGAGCCGCGCGCGCGGCTGGCGTGGTGCCCTGCGGTAGGCTGCATATGTTTTTGCGAGGACAATCAGGTACCGTAACAAGCTTATAACTTTGTGATTATTAATGATACAGTTTTGAAATTTTTTTCATAGATTCTTTACATAAAAATACTAGACCCGTGTTTCGGGTTTCGCATAAACAAAAACTAATGTTGTATATACAAGAATTGCTCGTTTAAAGATATAAGATATTGGCATCCTGCCATAGGCTCTACCGCAATTTTAGAACTGTTTTGTTATTTTCACACCTATTCAATAATTCGGGCAATCGATGTACAAGGTAAAAGTCTTACCCTTCTCATAAAAACCCTTTCAATGTTTTTCAGGAAGATCACAGCCGGTTGAAAGGCCCTTGCAGTAACAAACACTTGACTCAGAACCCTTTGTGGACGATCACATACGGCACTGAACACTTCTGGACTTATATCAATTTTGACAGCATCTGTAAAGAAAATCTTTATTAAAAAGCCTCTAAAAGTGAGAATGTTTAGGTACAGTTCAACCAGATAATGTATGAACTTCAATCATCTTAATCAGTTGTTAACAAAGGTACAGTAAAATAGTTGTTATTCATAAAAGAAACAGGCGCGCTATGTTATACCAAAAGGCGTACAAATATTCTTGAAGTCAATGAACTAAAAATTTATAATATCATAACATTAGTCAAATTTAATAACTGATTTATCCAAACATAAAAAATATGAAAAGAATGCATGTCAAAAAAGAAAAGAAAAATATGTTTACTACGTCAATATTCAAATGAAGTTAAACAAAGAGAGAGAAGAGAGTAATAATAATAAATTAAAATGATACAAATTAACCCATTGAATACCGTAATTACAGACACAAAAAAAAAACCATTGTGTCTATACCAAATGTGGTATCTCAGGGACTTAGAGGTTAAATGTTAATTGGACTTAAACTTGAACATAATGTTGGCGATCGCAGTCTGGTAGTAAAATACATAGAGAACGCTGCTGCTCATTCTCTAGTAAGTCCCTTAGCCGGCCTCTTAAGACATCCACAGGAAGAAATGGGATGGTACTATTCTTTACGTCCGGCACCATCCACACAGGACGGTAATGTCTGTATTTCCGAATAAGCACGACAACTCAGACGGAGTAATGCAGTGACCAAATGGTGGCCAAGATTAGACCAAAGAAACCAAGGCCATCCAAAAGCGCGTTGGGATGATGATACTGTCAAAGTCCTGAGAAACGCATGGATGAGAGACGCACGGAACCGAGATGTATGACGGAAAACAGGGGAGGCTTATACCCAGCAGTGGGTGATTCCGGGCTGAGATGATGATGGTGATGATGACGGCAACGTGATAAACTACAAGCTAGCTCGTACAATGTTCTGCGAGTCCAATATAATAACGCCTTCAGAGTTATGTTGGGGCTACCGCGCTATTGCAGTGCGTCGGGGACGTTCGCGAAGCGCGGGTGATTTTTTAGCTATTATGCGGACACGAATAGCGTCCCTGGTGCGGCGAGTGCGCAATAGCTCCAACAGCGTGGTGTCTATCGTGGCCGACAGAATGGACAGTCCATTGATGTGGAACTGGATGACCACTCACCGTGCGTCATTCCAGTATATAAATAGAGCATTTTTGTATTTTTAGTGAATATGAGTGTATCTTTTTGTTTCTTTTTATTTTTTGTGTGTAAAACTGTAGTGTTTTAAACTATGGACCAACTGATGGTCTGAAATAATTTTTATTTATTTATTTATTTATAAAGAGTACGCCCCGCGAAGGCGAGGCTTCTAAGTTTTGTAATACCGCACTTTGGACAACTTTTCGTACGAATTTTATTCGCCAACTAGCTGTGCCCGCGGTTTCACCCGCGTGGATCTGAAAATGCACTATGGTACAGTTACAAAAATTGACCTATTTTACTCCTTATAATATTAGCTGTCTGCAAGTGAAAGTCCCGTCAAAATCGGTATAGCCGTTTCAAAGCTAAGCCGGAACAAACAGATAGACAAAAATTTAAATTGATTTTTGATGTAAGTACCGTATATACTTTCATAAAACGAAACCGGCCGAAGTGGAGGAGCTTGGGGGAGGCCTATGTCCAGCAGTGGACGTCTTTCGGCTGAAATGATGATGATGAAGATACTTTCCTAGGCATTTATTGAGAAGTTGTTAATTTTAATTACAAACAGACATTTCAGTTTTATTTCTTTGTACTTATATACTGGGTGTAAGGGACAGCCCTCCACAAACTGACAGAGTGCATTCAGCTCCTTATTTTGAATCATATTCCACCGGAATTTTTCTCCGGATTTTTTTTTTCAGCTTTTTCATTTTTGTTTCAATGTAAAATTACATTCTCTGAAAGTAGCACTCCATTTTTGTAAGCAATACGGCTAAAATAAAAAAGTAGCAATGGATGTTGAAATAATCTAACAAACGACGCGTAAAATCAGCTGTTCACTTCCCGTCTAACTACAGAGTTCATCGAACTCTTCGTCGGCGATTGCACAAAGGCGGCTTTCCGAATTGATCCCGAGATACATTGCGTGTGAGAAAATAAAACAAATTAGGTTTATTGGATTCCCATAACGGTCCTGAAATAATTTCTTGTACTGGTCATCTTAGTATGATATACTGAATCCACCCCATCAGTTTGTGGAGGGCTGTGCCTTACACCCGTTATAGATGATGAGGACGTACTTAACTCCCCAGCAACAGCATCAGCTAGGAACGACTTTCCGTTCCTGTTAGGACCCAATAGCATAACCCCCTTCCTCCTGGGAGCTCCAGGTTGTATGCCACAGCCGAGAACGCATGTCAGCACCAACCGACGCTTAATGTCTCCATAGCCTGGTAGAGGGAACCTGAAAATGTATGAGGTGAAATAATACCAGCCTTTTATATCACGTATAAATATTATCTTTAGGTATATATATATAATTCTACTGTACGTGTGTATGTCACTGAACTCCTCCTAAACGGTTGGACCGATTTGAATAAATTTTTTGTATGCATTTGGGTGGCACCCTGGATGGTTTAGATTCAGGACTCGGTAGGTGGCGCTGCTATCAAGTTCTAGGAAACAGGACAACGTCTGTACGGTCAGCTAGTAGTCTTATATAATCACAGTTCATATGGAAAGAATAAAGTTAAGAAAAAGTAATATTTACGAAGCATCCGGATCCCTGATGTTATATTCATAGGCCGCATGGCATGAGTCTCCATAAATGTCACTGAATTTTGTTGTTGGCTTCGTTACTATTCCTAAGTCAAAGATTACCTGAAAGTGAAGACAAAATTGAGCTGCAAATAATTTAAAAAATAATAATGAAGCCCCTAAAAATAAACATTTTATTTTAAAAAGAACTCTACCTTTACTTTTATGAAGTAAAGGTAGTGTTTTTTTTTTTTTTAATAAAATGCAATACGAAATGTGCTAATTGCCTAGTGCATTTATGTACCGTGTGGTCCGGAGTACCGTGTGGTTCCGGACGTAAAGAATAGCACCACCCCATTTCTTCCCGTGGGTGTCGTAAGAGGCGACTAAGGGACTTACTAGAGATTGGGCAGCAGCGTTCTCTATGCATTTTACCACCATACTGCGATCGCCAATCCGCCTGCCAAGCGTGGCGATTATGGCAAATCCCCCCCAAAAATTGTGCCGGTCAAATTGGCGGTGCTTGGGGTGGCCCATGTCCAGCAGTGGACGTCTTGCGGCTGAAATGATGATTGATGATTTCTGGAATTGTCCACAAATAAATGATTTTAGTGGGAGTCGCGTATAGAAAAAAAAAATATATTATTGAATGATTTGCATGATTCGGGCGAATCGGGCTTATTGCACCTAAAAAGTCGATAAACCATTGGCCAATTCTCGTAATTAAAAACGTCCAAAATCTAGTCGCAGTTTCATCTCAACGTCATTCAATGTCAAAAAAATTGTCAAAAATTTATGGAAACTCGATGTATTTTTGAATGAGACTGAGATCAGAATGCTTATCCTTGTAATTAATAATGTCCAAAATCTAGTAGCAGTCTCATCTCGGGGACACCTAATTGTTGGAACGAAGTTCCTTATCGCGCGTTGCGAAAGGGGGCTAGACGGAAAAAATTAAGACCAAAAGTTGTAACGACACTTTTTGCTATAGTTGTAAGCCGTGCGTGCGGCGTGCGCGTGTTTCTCTGTCTGTCTACCTCTCTCTCTCTCTCACTCTCTCTCATAGAAAGCAAGCCAGTTATTTTCGTTTCGTCTTTCTATTTCGCATTGAACAGTGTGGTGTCGCGACGATTATTGTTGTTGAGTGTATACAGGTTTTTTGTACATAATAAATATAAAAAATAAAAATAAAATATTACAATTCCTTCACTAATTAATCGAAAGGAACTTCGTTCCATCCAGGTGTCCCTTGACATCTCTCAAGTTTTTTTTTTTCAAAAATGTATGGAAACTCTTGGATTTTTTGACAGATTGAGAATGAGATCAGACTGCGAACTACCCGAAACTGTCAAAGGGCCTCACCGGGTTTCCATATGAAATCTGCACTGGCGTCTTTTTTTGACATTGGTGCCTTAATTATGCTGCTAGTTGTTGAAAAAAATTTTGAGCCATTTATCAAACCCCTAGCTTCTTTAGTTTTTGAAAAATAAGGGTTGCAACCTCAAACTTGAATATTTTTTTTCTACGAAACTACAATAGATTTTAAAATGAAACCAACACGACGTGATAGCTACTTAATAGATTTACATTTCACATTTTTCAACCACCTATAGGGCAGAACCAAATGTGTTTTAAAAAATAAGGTTGGTTTTTCGTGGCCATTCAAAAATGTGAAAATCCACCCTTAATTTTTAAAACACATTTGTTTCTGCCCTATAGGTGGTTGAAAAATTATGAGAAAAATGTGAAATGTAAATCTATTAAGTAGCTATCGTGTCGTGTTGGTTTCATTTTAAAATCTATTGTAGTTTCGTAGAAAAAAGACATTCAAGTTTGAGGTTGCAACCCTTATTTTTCAAAAACTAAAGAAGCTATGGGTTTGATAACTGGCCCAAATTTTTTTTCAACAACTAGCAGCATAATATTATGGCACCAATGTCAAAAAAGACGCCAGTGCAGATTTTATATGGAAACCCGGTGAGGCCCTTTGCCCAATCAATCTTGAACCTAATACTTTAGCGATAAAGTTGAAAACCTATTAAAGAAATTTGACAGACTGTAGTAATTTACAGAATCATCATCATTCTCCTGTCCTTATCCCAATTTATTTGTGGTCGGTGCAACAAACTTTTCTTCAAAACTTCTCTATTAGTCGTCATCTCAGTAGTCAGCGCGTTTCTATCCATTTCATAATTCACACAGTCCATCCATCGTTTCTTTGGTCTCCCTCTACTCTTATAGCCTTCGACATTCATACTCAATACTTTCCTCATCACATTTTCATCAGTCCTCTGTATCACGTGACTATACCAGAAATTAAACTTATTTACTACTAGCTTCTGCCCGCGACTTCGTCCGCGTCAAATATTTGCTCCCCTGATCCCGTCGCATCGCAGCCTGCCAGTTTTCGTATTTTTTTTTGTTGCTGCTCCGCTCCTTTTGATCGTAGCGTAATTTTATATAGCCTTCCTCAATAAATAGGCTACCCGACTCGAAAAGATTTTTTCAATTCGAACCAGTAGTTCCTGAGATAAGCGCGTTCCACCCCCCATTTTAGGGAAGTGGGGGGTTGGAAAGAGACAAATAGTAGCCTATATCACTCTCCATCCCTTCAACTATCTCCACTTAAAAAATCACGTCAATTCGTCGCTTCGTTTTGCCGTGAAAGACGGACAAACCGACATACACACTTTCGCATTTATAATATTAGTATGGATTTATTATCCAGCCTAGAACTGAATAATCTGTCCCTTCCTCTTCTTGTCTCCTCCCAGCTCGAAGTGCTTGCAGCACTTGAGCGCAACCTGTGCAACCAACCTCACCTTGCAGTCAGCGCACTCAAGACGGAGTACAATTTTCTTTGTGGTTTTCGCCTTCTACTTGAAGATGGGCTTGGACTGACCACCGTAACCCTGCTGTTTACAGTCATAACGCCTTCTGCCCTGGGCAGCGTGCCTTCCCTTTGACTTTTTGTACTGAGACAAGGTGTCTTGGTCTGGGTCTGGGTCTTGTGGCATTTGCGTTTTTGCAGTAAGTCCTGCGCTGTTTGGGTACGTTCACCATTGTGGCGTTCGTTTAGCACGGTATCAACAAACGTCAAAGAAAAATTAGTACCTGTGAACTTCTCAATAGCTTGTCAGTTATAACCAGTTTCTTTGGTGCTCGAGTGACTTTTGGTTTCTTCCTGGGTGTCAGTTTTGGGTACTTCAATCCAAGTTCCTTGTAGTCGAACTGATGCTTCTCAATCAGCATTTTCAGATCTATCCTGTAAGAGGTGTAACATTAAATAGAAAAATGATTCTGAAAAAGGGAGAAATTGACTACATTTTTTTATTGGATATCTCGAAATCTAGGAAATATATAAACACCAGGCAAAAAGTCAAGTAACTGTTTTATTTTTTTTTACTGTTATTTACAACTCAACTAAACTCAAAGCATTCATTTCCAATAAAAAAAAGATATTCCTGTAATAGGTTTTATTTGATATAAATGCTTTTGATTTGCACTGATTTTTTAAGTGTTTAGGAGCAGATGAGTCACACGGATGAACCTCGTTGCACTTTCTAAAGATTATAAAATTAAGGAAGTGGTGGACGCGTGTTTTGGGGGTCTGTCTTATGCACGGAGCAAATACAAAGAGGAGATGTTGTAATCAGATTTTCCTAAGAAACAACGCGTGACATTTTGCGGGGTGCGGGGTGTTAGATCCCGCCCACTTCTTTATTTTCCATCTACCGGTTAATAGCAGAATTAGGTGCTCGTACCGTCAATTTTGTTTTTGTAGTTATTTATCTATCTCATACTAGATGTCACTACGTGCAGAATACAACAGGGTCGTACTCAGAATTTGCGTACCAGGGAGTATATTTTTTACGAAAAACAATAATTTTAGAATAAAAATATTTTTGATGCATGACTAAAGAAGATAATCAGTGTGTCTTTTATTTTTAAATGACAAGCATTAAACATAAACATTTATTTTTCGAAACATCTATATTTCACACACACAAAAAAAAACACATTTTATATACAACTAATTGACATCAACAATAAAACAAAGAAAGCAAAAAGAACACACGAAATATAGCGGTTAAAAACATTAGAACCGGGAAGTCCGCTGCTCACAGTGCAATATGTAAATATATCCAGTAGCAAAGCAGTGGAGAGACACCCACCTGTCCGAGAAAACGCTTATTATAATGTTGCTACTGGACCTAAACGACCGTATCATCGCATTCTGCTAAAGTCTTAAAATTTAAACCAGACGCAAAATTACATAAGACAGTCCGCCAAAACGCCCGCCCTTCACCACTTCCTAGTTGTGCACTTCTTCTTACCAACTTTCGCTGGTAAGAAGAAGTGGCGCAACATACTCCCCAGCAGCACAGCTGCCTGTTAGAAGAACTAGATTCTATACATATAATTAAGTAATTCATGTTACGAAAACAAAACTTAAATATAGCAACAAAGCAATGAAAACTAAACTTAAGCTTAAATCTATACTTCTATACTATAATATTATAAAGCTGAAGAGTTTGTTTGTTTGTTTGATTGAACGCGCTAATCTCAGGAACTACTGGTCCGAATTGAAAAATTATTTTTGTGTTGGGTAGCCTATTTATCGAGGGAGGCTATAGGCTATATAACATCACGCTACAACTAAAAGGAGCGGAGCAGTAATGAAAAATGTTGCAAAAACGGGGAAAATTTATTCCTTTTGTGAGTTTCCGTTGCGTGCGCTACGTAAACGGTTAAAGTAGTGCAAAAATCATGTATGACGGAATTGTTTCTTTTAAAAAGTTCTAAAAAAAAATCCGCGAGAGCATATGTCTATCTTTTAAGGTTGACTCACTATAACTCAAAAGGAGCGAGCAGCAACGAAAAATGGACGAAAACTAGCAGGCAAATCGATGCGACGGGAAGGGTCATGGGTGCAAAAATTTGACGCGGACGAAGTCGCGGGCAGAAGCTAGTAAATAATAAAAACGTTAATAAAAGCCTCCAGGCATAAAAGGCGTGCCCGCTTATATATACAATCATGCATTCTGTAACATATACAATAATGCATATAGCTAAGTTGAAGTTACAATTGAAACTAGGACCTTCGGAGTAAAATAAAATAACAGTTAAAACTAATAACAAAAACTAATTTCTTTAAATAAATCTCTCAGAGAAAATCGCTCCAACAGCTCGTTTTTGAAGACTAAAGATATTTTGAATATTTTTGGGTTTGCCCCAAAGCAGAATGGCGAAGGACATAACGCTATGAAAATTACTAAAATAGATTAACCGAGCTGTATCAACGTCAGTGTATTGTCTTACTTTCCTGATGGCGTACGCGGCAGAATTGAGCCATAAGGTAATCTTCTAACAATATCAACTTCTTAAAATGACAAATTCGCTTAGTGACAAATCCACGTAGTTTCTACTTTAACAAGGTAATTTGAACATAGTAATAAGTATAGCTAGGTATACATTTACTACTGGATATATAACGGTAGGTATCTGCAGACTAAAAATAAAATTTATAATTAATTAATGGTAATTTGGTTTGTGTGCGAACATAGTCGAAGCTCTGCAGTTCAAAAGCCGCATGGCGCCAAATAAACTTCATACCAAACATGAATCTTTTGAAACGCTCAAGTAGATAAAATAATTCCAGAGGCAGAATAAATAATATCACAAAATATAATGAAAAAAAATAATAATAGCAAAATTCTAATTTCCTGCAAAAATAACTGCTTTGCTTAGTTGTTGTCGGTTGGTTGCTCTACCGTTTTCTATGGTTGCAAAGTGCTTAAAACGAATATCTATATATTTTTCAACGATAGATTTAGTCAGAAGAATAATATGATTACCAGTCGGTGACTGGTCAAACATATGATTCACCGATTGTTTAAAATAATCTTGTCCAATAAGCGATTTTAGCGTATTCGATACAATTTTATGTTTACGGAAATTAGGAGCATTCAAAGAGTGCGATTTAACACAACGGATACTACATTCGGTTCGTATACATATATTAATGACATCTTTAGATGGGAAAGTAAGACCTCCTTTATTTTTAGTTTTTATCAAATAAAGGTCATCATCATCGTAATTATCAGCATATAATTCATGAAGACAGCTCTCACATTTGATTTTGGAATGTAAATAATTGACAACAAACCCAGAAATATATGCAATTATTTGACGGCGCAAATAATCACCTATCGTTGTGTTTAAATGCTCATCAAATTCTAACAATAAATCATCAGGCATGGGTTCGTCGTCTAATGATGCCTCACTTGAGTCATTCTGCAAAATTCGATAACGTTCTGAAGTAACGTTAATTTTGTTTACAGAGGATTCCTTTAAAATGGAAATATCCTCTAAAGGAATACAGTTACCTCTGAAACCTTCTTTCATCTCTGTATTTATCAGAGTTTTTTTGTATGCTGATTTGAACTGACGTGATGTCGGATTATTATTGGCCCTTCCATGTGCTCTTAATACCCCAAAAAATTGTTCCAAATGATCCAGTGAAAATTTGTACACAGTTAGATATTTAAGTACCTTTTCTTTTTCGACGAGGCGGTCATACAAGAAAAGTGTACTATTTATACATGTTAAAAGACCTATAAAACCAGTTTTGCGATTAGTGGTAATAATGGGCTTTCCTTCATCGGGAGCTACCATGAACATAATGTAATGTTTAGCATATTCTAAATACTTCCGTGTTTTCAAAATATTCTTTTCAAATAAGGGCTTTTTGAATTCATACTGACGCATGTTTCGTGAGTTGAGAATGTCAAAGATATTGTTTACTAACCGGATAAAATGAATTGTAGCCGCCACATTTTTGAATTCTGCATTACTTTTTTCACAAACGTGGAGTGCATCTGCTACGCTATTACTGAAAAGTTGACTGGCTAATTTAACTTTCATTTTTTGTCGCTGAAAATTTACGTGTTTATCTTTTAATTTGTTTCCGAGGTGGAGACCTTCTGACTTTTGAAGGTTATTGAGCTTGACGAGATAAGACCATTCAATGAAATTACCCTGATAATCAAGAAACTTCTGTTTGTTTTCAAATGCGTTGCGCACAAGTTTTAGCATATGACATGCGTCAAGGAATACTGCTACTTCATAGCTAGTACTAGGATGTTTGAAAGAAGTGTTCATATTATGAGGTTCTAAAGAACATCCTAATTTATTAAGCATAGCAATATTTGCCGCGCAGCCATCAATCGTAAGTGAAACTACGTCGACACCATTTTCTTGGCATTTGTAGAGACATTGTTGAACTATTGAAGCGCGTTGTTCTCCGGTCATAGAACGAACAAGAAAGAATCCCACGGGTAATTTCCAGCGTTCAGTTTGAGATACAAGCAGCAAAACTAAAGCCTGAGAAGCGTGATCCGAGTTATCGTTTTGTACGTCATTAATCCCGAGATCAACATACCCGTGATATTTTTTTCCGTCCCATTCTACGTGTTTCCTAATAGCCATCTCATCCATCATAAGACTGCACAAAGCGCGTTTCCCTGAGGAGTTAGTTTTGTACTTTAATATGTTAAAAGCTTCAGCTGTAAATCCGGCTTCACCATTGACACTTTCATACCATTTAGAAATAGTTCTCGGATGTGGTAAGCAAGTATCGAAAGTTTTTCTGACATATGAGTAAGCATTTGGCGAAAAATAATGGAGTGTTAAAGCGAATGATCGGAGAGCTGGAGAATATTGCTTCGTCAATGGTTTTTTTTTACTTTTTGCCAACTGACGCCCTACTAAGTCTTTCAACTTAACATTTATTGATGTTAAAATTTCTGTTTCCTCTCCCAATAGAAAACGTTTACTTTCCAATTCTTTAATTAAGGCACTTAAATTTTGAATCTGAAACAAAAGAAGAAAAGTATTTGATTTAGAAAAAAAAACATCTTAAAGCACTGCGTGAGGCGAAGGTAGCGCCACTAGATAGGTACCTTCTTCTTCAAACGCTTAACTTTCATTTGAAGTTTTCTGATCTTTAAATTATCTGCTCTTGCTTTCCACCGAAGTTGTGCTATTTCGTGCTTTAACTTCTTCTTTCTTGGCGTATCATTCAGTATCAGAAATTCATTTAAATCATTTGTAGGTGTACTAGGCTTTGGTGATGATGTCGTTGGCTCTGTAAATTTTCTTTTAAGCTGTAAAATAAAGGATTAGTCAATAAATATGAAATTTACTCATTCTTCCAAAATAATTGATACTGATAAACACAGACAGCATTAAAAACGAACCGATATATCCAGTTTTAAACAAGGTAAAGTTCCCTTCTTTAATTTTCTAAGGCCTTTTTTCGTCACGATGAACTCTTCATCTTTAAAATGACATGAACAAATTTTTGTATATTTGGTCGGAGACCAGTCTTGTCTATTAATTTTTTTAACCCATTGCTGTCTTAGATTAGCTTCGGATGGCAATCTAGAACACATATGATTTAAAGTTTAAATAAATAAACTAGATGGGCTTTAAGTACTTTAAATTAAATAAACAACAACGAACATACTAGTTGTCTCACGGAGGCAAAGTACTGAAAATAAATTATTGTAGATAGAATTAATGTATTTTTAGGCTTCGTCCCAACTCATCCCCGGTCCAAACTCACCCGAATTTTATATACCTAGTGGAATGTTCATCCGTATATTTTATTTATCATGTTCGCTTTTTTTTAAACAACCTTCTCCAGACAATAACAAACACAACAAAAAAACAAAAACAATTTGCTGCAGTCGTTCGGAACTTATGTATATATATACTAGATTTCAGATAATTATATAATTTATTACTTGTTAGAATATTATTTTAGAGTTAATTATTTTAATTAGATAAATGGGACTCTTTATAGCTAAACATAATATACATAGTAATTGAATATAACACAAATACACCAATAAAATATTATAAATCCAGAATGATTTCAGATTCATTTATATATATATATATATATATATATATATAGATTTTCTGCAAGGGTATAGTTTGACGGAAAAGTGCTACGATGTAGAAATCTCAATCCATCAGTACTTATGCAACTTTTGTTTCATACATGTAAGATATATATGTATCGGGCGAGTTGGGACGAGGGATGAGTTAGGACGAAGCCTATTTTTATGTCCAGCATCTTTAAAGTTTCACTTTCCATTTATGAGACAGTCGCGGAACATTTGGTAAAATAATTAGAATCTAATTACGGCCCTGTCTTTTTATACTTATGTTTGTTGTTCATGGTTGACAATAGATGGCGGTTTGTTGACAAAATGATATAAAAACCACGATAAAAACTACAAAAACAATATTTAGGCGATTGAAAGGTTTTTGGGAATTAATGTTGAATAAATTTCAGTATATATAATTATTAAAATATATTAATACTGAGCTCTACGTATCTAAATAATTTTAGTACCCATGTCACAAAGTGTCGCCATCTAATGTCGGGTAGAATTATATTTGGAACCACCGAAGTTATGACATGTTTCTAGAATATTTTTTATAAATTACGTTTAAAATTACTTACAAATGAAATGTGATACCATTCATAGCATCAGAACGTCTATCCGAGTAGTTTTTACAAGATAAAACACAACACTTCATTCTTATGTTTGTTTAGCGCGAATATACTGAATTTTTACTTAGTTGTGCACAAGACGAACGCCAACAATACACTGACTAAGGCCACGCCTACTTGATGACGTCAAGACCTAGTTGAAAATCACAGTGCACAGTTGCTTAGGCCGACTCCTCTTTGTATTTGCTCCGTGGTCTTATGTAACGTTGACGTTTAAAAACTGCTGACTCTCAGCCTAGTTTGAATAAATTACTTTTGTTTTATTTTTGGAAAGCGTATGAGGTGCCTATGGAGAAGAACGGCCAAGAAACTCTATCGACACTCTTTTTAATCAAAATTTTGTTAGAAAAAGTTGGTTATATCATTAATGTTAAAATTTTCAACGTGAAAACGATTTAAAATGATGCACATTAAAAGCGTCCGTAATGAAAACAATTCGTTCGACGCCAAGCCAAGGGCTCACCATAGGATTTTGATTATTATGTGGAAGCGTGACAATCGTGGGCTCTGGGTCAAGAGTGGCGAGCGAACTGTCCACCGTGCGCGGAGCTGATTAGTACAATATTCAAAAGACTCACCTGATGGTTGAAGAACACCTGCTCTGGAGCCTACCTGGATTTATGTATGTAAATGAGTGTATATTGTATTGTGTAGTGATGTTATGAGTTTCTCCAGGATACAATCCACCGCTCCAATACGTCCTGCTACCAAGACATGCGGTCTCCAACACGCGGTCACTGTCACTTCAAAGTACTTCAATTTCAAAAAAACTGAACCCGTATTATCTCGTCAAAAGGGGTTGATTACGCACAAAAACAATTGGATCACGACAAAATTGTCCACAAACAAACGATTCCAAAGGATTAATATATTAACCAAGGTCGCGGAAGCAAAATTCTATCCGACCCTTTCAAAGACCAAACCAAAAAAAACAGGTGTCAAACTGACAAATGACAGATGTCACTCCATTTCACGTCATGATGCGTTCACAGAGTAACCAATTCGAACGGGACGGAACAAATAATATAACCATTCAGAAATTAAAATAAACCGTGGCAGTTTAGAGATGACCAGTCCCTACTGATGGCGCCCGTTCACTAATATGACGTAAGGATCAGCACCATTTAGCTCAACAACTTACGAAATATTGTATGCATACGTTTCAATAAACGTTCGAATAAATGGCTTTTTTATTATTATTATATTAAAAATTCATCCCCTAAACGGGGTGAAATGATTTTTTTATGAAAGATCGTAATTTTTTTTTCGAGGAGAGCTCTCGTCTGCTTGTGAATAAATAAATGAAATACAGAAGTTACCTCATTAATTCGTCGACGAACTTTCTACAGTCAATGTACATCTCCTTCATCACATCTTCAACCAGGAGTGGCTTCATGTATCCGTAGATTGTCTCACCAAACTTTTCAGGAGGTAATTCGTCGTAAAGTGACCATGTTAGGCGGTAATTTCGTATGACCTGAAATGGAAATAGAACCATCATGCCTAGCCTTTGCCAAAAACTATGCTGGGGTTGGCTTCCAGTTAAACCAAAAGCAACTGCTTGCTAGTATTTTATTTGGAATTACTGTTTATATTATCTTATTATGTCTAATGTAGGTTGGAGACTCTGCACTCGAAGTAATGGACGACTAGGTCTACTTAGGACAAACTGACTAGTTAAGTAGGTCTAACTTCAAGAGCAGCAGTTGTATTCGGGAAGCTTCACAATATCTACTCGTCCCACATACCGCAGTGTCTCAAGACGATGAACAGTCCGTGTTGCCAGTGATGACCTATGGCACAGAAACGTGGTCGCTCACAGTGGTCCTTATAAGAAGGCTGAAAATCACCCAAAGGGCAGTAGAGAAGGCTATGCTTGGAGGTTCCCTCTTTTTTTTTTTTTTTTTTTTCTGGATGGGAAATCATCAAATGACTTCTCCCGCTCTGGGCGGAGCGGGAGGACGTGTCAGACTTTTACTGACTAAAACCCACCCGTGTTCCATCAGTTGCCCATGTGCCAGGGTCACGGTATCTCTTTCGAACAATCACGCGACCCCGGCAGAGCTCACGCGACCCCGGCAGGGAGGTTCCCTCTGCGATCGTATTGGAAATGACGAGATCCGTACGAGAACCAAGGTAACCAACATAGCCCGAAGAATTGCCAAACTTAAGTGGCAGTGGACAGAAGTATAGTCAGACTATGAAAGACCGGTAATCACTATGAAAGATCTAGGAATGATATGTGAGAAAGTACGGAAGGGACGGAGTAGACGTTAACTCATTCCTGGACCGACTTTGGCAAGTGTAGCTAAACTTGATCGGTCGAAATGTGTGGCTGTCATAATTTAGCTATGAGCCACTCAACTCGATTATTCTAGGTAAGCATTTTTTTTTCAGGTCAACCTGGCAGGTTATGTCGGCCCCTATTCCTTAGGACCCGATGTGGGAGCGCGTAGTGTTCCACGCGTACCCCTCTCAGATGTTGCATGTGGAGTCAAGCAACTCACCTCCCCTAGCTTGTCGTGCTCCGCAGAAGCGGGCCGGCACCAGCTAGAGATCGCGGAAGTAGCATTAGATCCCGTGATACCCGGTGCAAGCGTGGCAAGGGAACATCGGGGTGGCTATAGTCAGTAGAGTCTGACAGACCTCTCTGTCCACCCTAGGGTAGAGGACATCCATGAGGTTTTCCAGCCCGACTTAAAAAAATTAAAGTTGTCGGCTGGTGGACTTGCCTGTGAAGCAGCTTACAACCTCAATAAAGACTAAGACCTCCAGCCAGGGCTTTAAAAACTAAGCAACTACACTGTACGCTAAAGGTACTCTCTGTACGGAGCTCGGCTTAGGGCGTCGCTTGGGCAGCAAGTGACTGATATGATCAGAAATATACAAGTAAAGCAAGAGAAAAAAATAGTACCTCAATCAAATTCTCCAGAACGCCAGATGTTCGCAACATGTACCCTGGGTCAGAGAAAGGGTCGCACCTAATTTTCACCAGAGCTTCAGCTTCTTTCTTTTGCAGAAGTTTTTGCGCGTCAGCCTTCAACTTTGCTTCGGCTTTCGCCTGTTTCTTCGCGTCTTTCAGCTGTGAACATAGACAATATCTATATCTACTAATATATCTACTAATCTATACTAATATTATAAATGGGAAAGTGTGTACACACACACTTTCCCATTTATAATATTAGTATAGATCCGTTTCCGTGAACCTCCGTTTTCCGTGAAAGATGGACAAACAGACACCTGTTTGTCCATCTTTCACGGAAAACGGAGGGACGAATCGACGTGATTTTTTAAGTGGAGATAGTTGAAGGGATGGAGAGTGACATAGGCTACTTTTCTTTTCTTTTTTAGGTGGCTGGGATGAACTTAGAAAAGCCGTGCTTTTCCAATGGACAATTTGTATGTAGCATGTTCGCGTGTGTCCAATGCCCGGAATGTTTACATTCTATCCCCAAATGGAAAGACATATAATATCGGCTACAGTAGTGTTAAAATAACATTCTGTTCCGAATTTTCTTCTGTGTTCTAAATCAGGAAAGGGGAACCGTGTTACCCCGAATTTAACGCGAGCGAAGCCGCGGGAAAAAGCTAGTATATTATTATAAAGCTGAAGAGTTTGTTTGTTTGTTTGGTTGAACGCAAAAATCTCAGGAACTACTGATCGGAATTGAAAAATCATTTTAGTTTTGGGTAGCCCATATATCGAGGAAGGCTATAAGTATATAACATCACGCTACGACCAATAAGAGCGGAGCAGAAATGAAACATGCTGCAAAAACGGGGAAAATGTATTCATTTGAAAGCTTCCGTTGCGTGCGCACGGGCGATTCGATGCGACGGGGAGGGTCGGGGCAAGTAATTTAATGCAGATGAAGTCGCGGGCAGAAGCTAGTTTACGATATAACTATTCGAATTCAGATACTAATCGTATGAGATACTTGTTTTCTTAATAACTCAACCCTTTTTACGTGACAACTTATATACAAGGTGTCACAAAAGTCTATTCTAATAAACCTTGTATATAAATATAATACATATATGTGTACAACTAGGTACCTGTTGTTTATCCGTTCCCTTATTTGCCTTAAGCATTCGTTCGTCTTCTTCCAATTGCTCGTCTACTGTTGGATAGTTTCCCTTCACAACGACCAGTGTGCCGCCTTCCAACTCATGAGGGTATTGGGGGAAAAAATGATAGCCGTAGAACCTGGAAGCAACATCTTTGAATAGCTTTCAAACATCAAAATTAATTAAATAAATACGATATTTTTAAACGATGGCAGCGTTGTTACCTACAATACATTTACGACATGTAGAAGTTTTCTCTGAAACATATACATATATTAGGCCAACCAACACACTGTTATCTGATCCCAAACTAGGCAGAGCCTGTACTATGGGAACCAGACAACTGATAAATCTTTATATATATAATTCTACTGTACTTGTGTATGTCACTGAACTCCTCCTAAACGGCTGGACCGATTTGAATGATTTTTTTTTGTATGCGTTTGGGTGGCACCCTGAATGGTTTAAATTCACTATTAGAACGGGTAGGTGGCGCTGCTATCGACTTCTAGGAAACAGGACAACATCTGTACCGTCAACTAGTATACTTATATTTCTAAATACATACATATTATATATAAATAACACCCAGACACAGAACAAATTAATGTGCTCATCACACAAACATTTGTCCTGAGTGGCAATCGAACCCATGACCTCAGTCTTAGCAGTCAGGGTCTGTAACCACTGGACTAATAGACCAGTCACATACATAGATCCCCCTGTGACTTGGGAGTCAGTGTGAGTCAAACTTGAAGATTGGCTTAGAAATTCAATCAACCATTTCATCGCTCCAAATCTGCCTAGCGTTTTCCCAACTATATTGGGGACAGATTCTAGTCTAACCAAATGCAACTAGATACCAGTATTTTACATGGCGCGACCGTCTATCTGACCTCCACAACCCGATAACTGGGTAATACGAGAAGACTTTCGTCTCGGTAAAATATCTATTCAGTATTCCATCTTCATTCAAACGCTCGGTACGCAAGTCATACCGACGCGCCTCGAGTCTGGTACACTCCGAGTACATTCGCAGTCGCGTACGCACCGCTTTGACAAACAGATGGCGGGCGGTGTTATTGACGGTTTTGGTGTAAGCAGTTAAGCGTGCGATTTTTGAATATTTGATAATAATCAGTGCAAGATGATTACTTAATATGGAAAATAGAACTTATAAACTATATTATGGTGTTTCTGGTTGCTTTAATTCTTCAATAACGCACCCAGAGATACATTTTTTAAATTACTCTGGAAACTCCGAAAGGAAAGACTAGATTTATTTTATATACCTACTAGTACGAAATTTGATTCTTTTTTAACAGGTAGGTATTTCGCTTTTTACATCAAGTAAAATACCAGGATTATTAAATAAGTAAGTGGATAGGATTAAAAAAGTGACAAACGAGTGACCTACCTACGCTCGTAGTAGTAGCCGGTAGTTTCCTAGCCTGGGCTGCCCAATCTTTTGATTTGAATCAATCTCTAGATTTGACAGGTGATAATGATTCAAAGTCATGTTACTCAATGAGGGTAGGGACCAGTAAAAATAAACTTAAAAAATATATAAAAATGAATAAATACATTGTCAAAACAAAAAAGTTAGTTAAAAAACATAAATTCTTCATCAAAAATGTTAAACTCAATAGAGAAAGACTAAACTTACTTAAAATATTAGATAGGTATTCTTTAAATTTGGAAGAAAGTAATAGGAGGTATAACATTGACACAGAGTGCTTACAATCTGAACTTGATCACCTACAAGAGAAACTTAGTTCAATGACCAACAAATATAATACCTCAGAAGATCTTATGAGGGAATATGTGTTGGCAATGAATGAGCTGGTAAACTCGCAAACAACCAACTGTGAGCAGTGTCAAAAATCATCAAATTTACCTACACCAGAACATTCATTGACAACTTGCAACACCACCCTACTGCAACCCTGTGTTGATTTTACATCTCCTGTTACTAATAGTTACGATAAACAGTGTAAGCAAATTGTAAAAAGTGATGTAGTGTTATTTTGCGATGAAATTGGAAAAGAATTAGGCAACTTGTTGACAGATGAATGTCCAGGTCTATCAATAATAAATTACTGTATGCCGGGTTGTTCCTTATTTAATATTATGAAGAAAATTATTAAATGTAATTTTAACCAGGACACCACATTATTAATTTTTATGGGTAATAGGGGAAATTTGAACAAAGGGGAATTGCTCCAATACTATCAAACATTGAGTAATCTTAGTTTAAGAAAAATTTTATTATTTACATTCCCATATAGTAAAAGTTTGCCACAGGAGGAAAATAGGTTAAGATTTGAAATCAACATGACATTGCACAATTTGACATTAAATAATAATTTGTTTCATTTAGTTGATACTAACAATTATGTTAGCAATAATTGGTATTTGACAAAAGATAGGTATAATAGTATTAGGTATTATCTTTCTAACTTTCATAAAAGACAGATAGCTGTGTCGCTATCATATTTTTTTTCTATTTCAGCCAAGAATTTGGCTAAAAAACTACTTTCTTTTGAGCAATGCAATGACATGTTGAACCGTTCTGCCCATAATTTGGTAACAATTAAAGACATTGATTTTAATTTAAATTAGAAATTAAGACAATAGAGGCCACCTCTAGCAAAAATGTATGTATGGCAAATGTATGTGTAAAAGACTTACATAGTATCAACCTGGTGCATCAAAATATTCAAGGATTTTTGAACAAAAATTTGGAAGTAGATTTATTCATGAATTGTAAAAATATAGATATTCTTTGTATGACAGAACATTGGCTTAAAAGCCACCAGTTCATGTTCAGTTTTAATAATCACCAGGTTGGTAGTTCGTTCAGCAGAGTAAATGCCATACATGGTGGCTCACTAATTTTAGTACATAACCAGCTAAAATTTAAAGACCGTAAGGATATTGTGAGCCTCTCTGTTGAGCGGACAGTAGAAATTGCCTGTATAGAATTGGAGCAGATTATTGTATTAAGTGTGTACAGACCACCTTCAGGATTGTATGACTGCTTTGAACAGGTCATGGATGAAGTATTACACAAGATTAGTAACTCAAACAAGTCTATTATTGTTTGCGGGGATTTTAATGTTAATTTATTGGAAAACTCGGGTTCTTGTAGTAAAATAATAAGTCTATTTCAGTCCTACAATCTTGTAAACCTATTTATGGAGCCCACAAGAATAACCCCTACTAGTGCCACATGCCTTGATAATATTTATACTGATGTTATACCAAGCTACAAAGAAATTATTAATTTACTAGATTCTGATCATTGCGGGCAACAGATTACTATTCAAAATCAAAACAAAAATATGGGTAAAAAAGATATCACTGTAAACCCCAAAACTGCAGTTCGCCTAGAAGCCTTTAAAGTTAAACTAGTTCAGAAATTGCCACTTTTATCTATTAATGGTGGTCCCAATAATTTATATGATGATTTTTTTAAGATATATTGTAATGATTTTAATTCCACTTTTATTCCCCGGACTATCTCAGTTAACAGTAACGTATCTTTCAGTGATTGGGCTACCATTGGTATTCATAAAAGTAGAACACGGCTTTATGAGCTGTACAATGAAAGGATTTTTGTCAACACTGCTGAATTTAATTTGTATGTTAGAAATTATTCGAAATTATTTAAAAAAGTTTGTTGGATGGCCAAGTCGCGTTACTTGAGTTCAAAGATTAAAAACAGTAATAATGTTATTAAAACGACTTGGAATATTATCAATAGTGAAACAGGAAGGTCTAGTAAACGAAATAATGACTACAGCCTGTCTATCAATGACAACATAGTAAAATCAGACTCACAAGTCGCGGCGGCTTTTGAAAATTTCTTTTCAGATATTCCTGTTTCAACTACAAAATCCCTAAACTCATCACCTTCTGTTGCTGAGTCTTTGCTTATTGAAAATGTTAATGTTTGCGATTCGGAATTTCATTTTGAACATATTACTTGTAAAGATATAATTAAAACCTTCCACACTTTAAATGTAAAAAAGACTGCAGATCTGTGGGGTAATTCTGTAGAAGTCGCCAAGTCTATTATTGACATAGTAGCACCTACTTTAGCTCTTATATTTAATAATTGTATCGACTGTGGGGAGTTTCCTGACCTTATGAAGAATAGTAAAATAATACCTTTATTTAAATCTGGTAGTACATCAGACCCCTCTAACTATAGACCTATTTCAGTACTACCTACCTTCAGTAAAATTTTTGAGAAATTAATTTTAGACCAATTGCAACGATTTTTTAATAAACATAAATTATTACATACCAAACAGTTCGGTTTCACAAGGGGTCGTTCAACTACCGATGCCGGTGTTGAACTCCTAGGGCATATTTATAATGCATGGGAAGATAAATGCGATGCTTTGGGCATCTTTTGTGATTTATCGAAAGCATTCGATTGCGTTCTTCATGAAACTTTAATCAGGAAACTCCGCCACTACGGGATCCGGAACAGCGCTCTGGATCTTCTTACTTCATATTTGAGTAATAGAATTCAGAGTGTCGATGTCAATGGAAAAAGGTCTCCCGGATCTATCGTAACAATGGGCGTCCCACAGGGCTCAATTCTTGGTCCTTTTTTGTTTCTTATTTATATTAATGACTTGCCTTACCTCATTAAAGATAATCATAATATAGTTTTGTTTGCGGATGACACCTCACTTTTGTTTAAACTTAAACGTCAGCAGCTGGTTACTGACGATGTTAATAGCGCGATCTCAAAAGTAGTTCACTGGTTCAATGTAAATAATTTGCTTCTTAATGAAAAAAAAACCAAATGTATTAAGTTTACGCTACCTCACGTTAGGCAAGTTAAAGCAAATGTCTTGATAAAGGGCGAAGAATTGAATCCTGAAGATAGCACTGTATTCTTGGGCTTAACTTTGGATGCCAAGCTTCAGTGGGGCCCACATATTGATAAATTGTCGAAAAAGCTAAGCTCCGCTGCATATGCTGTTAGAAAAATTCGGAATTTAACTGACATAGAGACAGCCCGTTTAGTGTACTTTGCCTATTTTCATAGTGTAATGTCGTACGGTATTCTGTTGTGGGGAAATGCCGCCGACATTCAGACTATCTTTGTCTTGCAAAAAAGGGCTATTCGATCAATTTATAAATTAAGCCCGAGACACACACTCAGAGAGAAATTTAAAGAAATTAATGTAATGACTGTGCCTTCACAGTATATTTTTGAAAATCTTTTATATGCCCATAAGAATATTAAATTGTTTAAAAAATACAGTGATATCCATAGTATAAATACTAGGAACAAACACAAATTTGTTGTACCTTCAACAAGGCTCAAGAAAATAGGTGGCTCATTCAGATGTCAATGTATACGCTTTTATAATAAACTTCCAAGCCATGTTCAAGATCTAAGTCTCAATAAATTTAAATCATTCATTAAACGTAAGTTGTGCCAGAAAGCCTTTTACACTGTTAAAGATTATATTGAGGACAAAAAAGCTTGGGATTAAGCTGCTCCAATTTTTATTTTTAAATTATTATTGTACTGAATGATATTTTTTATTTTTATTATTAATTACTTTCCTTTTTTTATTTTTTTTTTTATTGGGAATATTCACTTTGACATTTTGATTATTGGTTATACACTGTGACATTTTGATTATTGGCTATACACTTTGACATTTTGATTATTGCTTATACACTTTGACATTTTGATTATTGCTTATACACTTTGACATTATGATTATTGCTTATACACTTTGACATTTTGATTATTGCTTAACTTTGACATGAATATATACTCTGAGGAGTATACTATTATTATTATTTTAATAATTTTGAATGTGAGGACTATGTAGATGTTTGTTTTTTTTTTTTATATATCCCTCTTACTCATTTCATTTTAATGATAATCTGGCAGTTTGAGTACTTAATGCGGCCTACCAAAATGTCCTTTCTTTGGTATTGTTCGTCGAATCGTTGTGCTCCTTATGTTCTGAGTTGAGCTGAAAGATTACTGACAAATGCGTGCATTGACTGGACAGGTCCACTCAATCTGTATGGTTCTTTCCTCAAAAGACCATTTCAGACACCTCCATGTACATGATCCTCAAATGATCAGACAACGACTATCTCCTGATTTTATATACACATTGCCATTGATGAATTTTACCTATACAATGACATTTAATATTTACTTTTAAAGTATTGTATTGTTTTAATTATTGTAAATGTGAAGATTAAGTGGGTGTTATTTTTTTTTTTTTTCTAGGTTCCTTCTCATTTACTTTTTATCACAGTCTGGCAGTTTGAGTAATTTATGCGACCTACACAAATGTCCTTTCTTTGGTATTGTTCGTCGAATCATTGACCTCCTTAAGTTCTGAGTTGAGCTGCATGATTTCTGACAAATGCGTGCACTGATTGGACAGGTCCACTCAATCTGTGTGGTTCTTTCCTTAAAAGACCACTTCAGACACCAATCCACCTGGTCTTCACATGATCTAACCAAATTATGTCTGGACTTTAAAAGAGACTGTGACCTCTGAGTTTGTTTCGGCCTTTCTTCTCAGAGTAGTCAGATAGGAAACGCCGACCTCATCTAGTTTAAAAAAATATGATTGACGTGTAAAAGTGTTTGTACAAACCTACTTGCAAAAATAAAGTCATTTATCATTTATCATTTATCATTTATCTTTTGGATCGTAAATCATTGAATCGATACGAGATCTAGATCACAGGATTTGAATTAGTCCAGCAAAGATCGTATCGGAATTAAAAATTAAAGTTGACATAATTTACGCTGCTGCCCGTTCTCTAGTAAGTAGTAGTACCTTAGTCGCCTTTTACGAAACGCACGGGAAGAAATGAGCTGGTGCTGTTCTTTATATGTAGCACTACGTGGAACACTGGTATGTAATAAGTTGCCAGTGGAGTTTAAAAGCATAAACAGCATTAACTTATTTAAAAATAAATTGAAGACATATTTATTGAGGAAGGGCTATTACAGTGTCGATGAGTTCATTGACGATAAACGAAGGCCTTAACTAAATGATTTGTAAATTATGACTTGTGTGTATGTTTTTTTTTTGTACTGATTTTTGACTTTTTCTACTTAAATGCTGTGTTAATTATTATTACTGTTTTTGTTATTGAACTACTGACATATTTTAATTTTATTTTTTATTATTTTACGATATGAATGCACTGATGTAGTTAGTATTATTGATTTTTCTATTTGGTTTATGATGATTTTCAACACAATGTATTTTGTTAAGAAATAAATGACTTATGGTATATATAGTATTTTCGTCTCACCATTCTTTAAACCATTCCCTGATCTCGTCCGTGATATCCTCTATTATGTCGTCCTTCCTGAGCAGAAGCAGTCTGGTCTTCTGGTTCTCCAGTTCTTCGAGATACGTCTCCTTTATCTTCAGCCTCGTGTTCTTACGTCTTTCATACATCTGAAAATAGATGTAGTGGTTGAAAAAGTTGTAAAATCCAGACCAGTCAACATCTGCCAGGGTCGCGAGATTTGTTCGAAAGAGATACCGTGGCCTTGACATATAGGCAACTGAAGGAACACGGGTGGGTTTTAGTCAGTAAAAGTCTGACACGCCCTCCCGCTCCGCCCAGAGTGGCAGACGTCATTTGATCATTTCCCACCCACAAAAAAAGGCCTGTTGAACACGGCAAGGTTTCTTTACGGTACGTTGCGCTTATCGCCACGCATAATAATAGTGTGGGGTTGTATATGTCACGGAATCTATGGTATACGGTGACGATGGCGTGCCGTAGTACCGCCATGTTTTCAAAAAATTCCATATAACATTGACAACTGTGCTTACACACAAGTTACTGTTTCAGACACTTACTTTAAAAAAAAAACCATAAAATACATTTTGACCGCGTAGGATTTTTTTTATAACTGACGAAAAAATTATACTCTAGGAGGTCTAGATCATGCACTTAATTCATGGTTACGGTTTGCAACTCGATGTCCAAGTCACCCTGTATACATTTCTGCCTATCGCTGTTACCTTATTATTTTCCTCCAAGAAGCTGATTGGACTTGTGAAGGGATCTGGTGCGATACCAAGTAGTATGTCTGCTTTATTATCTTTAACTCTTTTGCGCTTTATTTCCATAAATTCCCTGAAAGAATTATTATATTAATACAGGCTAAAATTGAGATCATTGTTACCTTCTCGAGGGTGAAAGTACTCATGAATACGAACAAGGTGTTGTCCATTAATTACGTCAGGCAATTTTGGCTATTTTTTTACCCCAACTTGGTGAAATGTCGTGAGATTCGGCCTGAAATGCCTCATGTAATTTATGGACGCCCCTCAACCTTCACAAAAATAACAGAAGCACTGAAATCGTAAAAAATGCGAGTCGAACGTCAAGATTTCCGTACCAGTACCTACCAGCAAAACCATTACTTATCGAGACTGACAGAAAGGGATTCAGACAATAGATTGTTTTTTGTTTTGGATGGGAAATCATCAAATGACTTTTCGGAGGGCGTGTCAGACTTTTACTGACCAAAACCCACCCGTGCTCCTTCAGTTGCCCATATGCCAGGGCCACTGTATCTCATTTGAACAATCTCGCGACGCGCGATTGATTACATGAAAAAATTATTTGACTTTAAGGCTAGGTGCAAATGAGCCACTAGCCAAAGCCACAGCTCGTGTGCGTTTACCCTAATGCCCGGTTGCACCAAGAATTAAAAATTACTGAAAATATTTAACTGTAACAAAACGACATTCAAAAACCAATAATAAAAACCATAAACAAAGTGTTCAGCAACTAATCTCTTTTTTCTTTTTATAATTATTTTCTTGCTCCTCTCTAAAATGCAAGCTTAAGTAATATACCCAAAACAACCTTTTGTATTTAATTGTTTCTTAGTCTGTAGTCCGTTCGCATGTTAGTTGTCTTTGTTATATAGGGAAACCTATTTATTATTAACCATAGACTTATATATACACATTCTCTGTAACATACCATATGTAGTATAGCTGTTGGTTGTTTAAATAAAAACAATAAAATAACATAAAATTTGTGATTTGCCGTATATCCGTATATCCGAAGATGGATATCCGAGGGAGAAGAAAGATTCGAGTTCGTGTCCGTTACTTTTTTGGCGGATCTTGTACGAATCTTTTACCTTGTTAATTTTCAATACATAGATGAAATTCTGTATGTAAGTGATTAGTAACAATGAAAAACTATTCAGGTCCATTCAGATTAGTTTTATTTCATTAAATCAAACATTTGGGACCTTTTTATTGCAAACATTTATCATAGTGAGTTGTGACTGATTGATTGATATATATCAACGCACAGCTTAAACCAGGTCTTAGAGACATGAAATTTGGAGGGTGTGTTCTTTGTGAGGAGTAGGTATCCACTTAGAAAGGGTTTTTTTAATTCCATTCCTAAGAGGGTGAAATGAGGGGTTGAAATGGTGAATTTTTCGACATACACGCGGGCGAAGTCGCGGGCAGAAGCTAGTAGTAGTATAACTCAAAAGTATTAAATCAAGTATCAAAGCGTCAAGTGGCGTCAACTATCGTTTCAAGTTCACGCGCATCGACACCGATTGGGTAAGTAAGAGATCCGTATCCGCGGATCTTGACACTTAATATCCGTATTCGGATCCGTATCCGCGGATAAACATTGTTCACAATCCGGTACATCACTACATAAAATATAACGCTAATAGAATTGAAAACAATTCCATCCAATTTTCAATTCTCTGTATAAGAGCGCAAAGCAGCTTATAGTGGCGAGATAAAAAAACAAGGAATTACCTGCACATCTTTTGTATTAAGAGCGCAGCTTTAATCCTTATTTCTATTGGAGCTGGCTCGTTTGATTGTACGAAATACTGCAGGCGTTCCAAGGCTTTGGCTCGAGTCACACTCATATTGAATTGCCTAAAAACATTTAAAAATGTATTATAGTTCTCAAAGTTGTACAATCTTGTTTTTGGTTTGTAAATCCATATATAAAATACTAGCTTTTGCCGGCGACTTCATCTGCGTAAATGTCAGTTATCGCGTACGCAGACGAAGTGGCAGAAAAAAAGTAGCCTGTGTCCTTTCTTGGGGTTCAAAATTAACCCCGTACCAAATTTCATCAAAATCGGTTTTGTGGTTTAGTCGTGAAGGCGTAACAAACGGACAGAGTTACTTTCCCCTTTAAAATATTAGTATAGATATATATTAGCTTTCTGTACACCTTTTCCATTTAAACTTTACCACATGTGCCAAATTTTATACTCATCTGTCTGACTAATTGTCGTTAAAAGGGGTACAAAGTTTTTAATTCACGTAATATTTACTATTACTATTACTATTTATTATTTTTTATTTACTAAACATAACAGGCGAAATGTGGGTGTACTGTATAGGTACACCTCTGCCTAACCCTTCGGGGAAACAAGGCGTGATGTGTTATTTACTATTATTTACCTGTATCTCTCCTGCCTCTGAATAATTAAAGCCTGGGAATACTCTTCAGGGATGAGTGTATTCACAATGGGGGCTGAAATAAATGAGAGTGATATGAAGATCCGAATGACATTATTGCGATGCACGTTATTTCGAAAATCAAGACAATTTAAAATTGGAATATGCTATTCGTAACAGTAGATTTCGATACAAAGACTTTCGTACAGTCTGTGCACTACATTATCTGACCCTCTCGGTATGAACCACGCTCACATCGAAGTGCTAAGTCCCGCCCCATTTAAATAAATCATCTTGTTAAGCCATTTTGGTCATTATCTTGTTAGCGTTAAGATTGAGTTGCGTATTAACAAGTAATATTCTCAACAAGTTACTGTGGCTTCGCGGTTCGATGCTAGATTGACGATGAACGGTGCGTAAGTTCAAATCACACTCCACCTGTTAACAATTTCTTTTTTTAATTGTTTTCATTTATGATTTTTGCCATATTTCTTGCATTATTATAGAACTTCTGATATGATTTCGCCTAACGAACATATCTTTTAAACAAGTGGGTAAAACTTCCTTGAATAATAGCGAATTTGATCCTTATCGCGGATTGGAAACTCCTTTGGGTGTTTTGATAAATCATGTTGTCAAGCGATTTTAATTATTATCCTACTGTCGTTAAGGTTGAGAGGATTAAAAGGTTGAGTATCAAAATGCAATAAGACTACTTAAAACAACCAAGGTGAGGGTGGATTAACAAAAAAATCGCGCGTCAACAACATCATAATTTGCTGTATACGCTTAGTATTCTGTGACACATTTTAATAACTGCTTGTGATTTTGCGATATTGAACTTAATGATACCTACTATATGGTTCAAATTCTATAGAATATTGCGTCCAGATCACAACTAACAGCTAATTTGAAGACAGAATAGTAAGAGTTCATTTGGTCTCGTGGTCATTAAACAAATTGTTGTCTGGGTTCAAAACCAGCATAACCTATAGACTACTTTTTGTTCGTAATGGTTTGTTTATTTTTATATTTTTTACTTTTCTCTTTTGTTTATTTTTATATTTTTTTACTTTTCTCTAAGGAACGAAGTCTTTAAATGTGTTTTTCAATGGGTAGTTTGTAAAGGAATGAAACAAAACCATTGCAAAAAAATGATAATCTTTATTAATTAAAATATACTATATACTATAAGTAAATAAAGTGAGTAAATGCTCATAGTTCAGAATTAATTAGCTTTTTTACTGTAACATTCAAAGTTAACTATTTGCTAACAAACATTTTTAACACGTTGAGAGCCAAACAAAAAATTGTTAGTAGCAAGCACGCGATAACGCGTGATCGGCCATAATACAGAGCCGACGAATCACGTGATACCGCGTGATCGGCACTCAACGTGTTAAGCATGACAATGCTTGGAAGTTTGTTGTTTATTTTTAACGTAAAGATTTTTTATTTACCCACCTGTTTACAAAATAAGTTTTTTATTCGAAATTCATATCGGTCTTTCTATAATACTTCTTAATAAGCCTTTCAACCTTAACTACAACAAAATAATGATTAAAATGACTTAACATTATTATCTAGATATCGTTAAGGTTGAAGGCTGAAGAATATGCAATACGACTACCAGAAATAACCCAATCGAGGGTGGATTAACATAAAATTATAATAAAAACACCACTGTTAGCTGTCAATGCTTAATATTTAATTCCGTGATACATTTCAATAGCTGCTTATTGTTTTTCAATAATGAACTTAATGGTCTATATCATATGGATCAAATTCTATAAAATATTGCGTCTAGCATCACAACTAAAATTTAATTTGAAGTCTCCTAATAAGAAGTGAATTGGTCTCATGGTCATTAACGCAGATAGATAAGCATCATTGTCCAGGTTCGAAACCAGTATAACCTAAAGACTTCTTTTTGTTCAAAATGTTTTTTTTTCTGTTTTTTTTTTTACTTTACTTTAAATATTTTAGGCGTCAAATGTTTTTTTGGATAGGCAGTTTGTATAGGAACAAAACAACATCATTATTGAAGAAAATATTTATTATTTCATTAAAAATACTTAAGTAAATAAAGTAAGTAAATGCTCATAGTTTCAAAATTAATATATATTTTATAGTAGCACATTCAAACTTAACTATTTACTTAATAAGTTATATAAAACAATATCAATGAAATAACCACAACACTTTCTTCTCTTACATATATTATTAACAACGATATATGTTATGATGAGGACTCATCGGTAAGCTAGTTATTGTTCAACAAACATTTCATTAACTGTGATTAAGTAATTTGTGAAATGTTTTACAGTTCTATAGGTATAAGTATGTGGTGAATCAACATGTTATTTAAACAGAAAAATGGATTTCCATTTATAACAATAACATCACCACAGAAATTGTAACATTGTAATGGTTTAGCATTCATTGAATTGAGCATTCACTTACTTAATATGTTTAAAAATACTTATGTAGATAAGTGAGTGGCGGCGTGACGCATCATCTCCAATAACTTGCTATAAGCGGCTACGTATGCACCATGTTCCAGCACAAATCTTTTCCTCTCATGTGCTGCAGTAGCCCAGGGTCATTCTACCGATGGTTAGACAAGGTAGTAAGAAATATTATGTTTAATTGCAGCTAAGCGAATAGGCATCAATGGACATTGCATATGGCTTGCAACAATAAGTAGTTTGGTGGCGTTCGGATTCGTTACTATACGATATACATCATGGGATTTGCTCCTGGATGATTGCACTGAAGATTTTTCAGTATTTCCATAAAGTCTTAACCATAACCTGACTGTATTCATCTGAAACAAAAGAAAAAAACTTATTAACAATTTTGGAAACGTGCAGCTAACTTGTAGGGAGTGGGTGTAATGGAATAATAGCAAAATACAAGATTACTAGGCTATAACAAATTATAAAGGTCAATTTCAAAGAGTAAAATTAAAAATTAAAACACTTACCGATATATTAACACTACGAACAATCTCTTTGATTTCACCATTTTGCTCATGTAAACATAATTATTATTTTATGTCTAGTATAATCAGTAGATTGCGACATGACGCTTTGTTTGCACATAACAAAATCAATAAAGACATGGCTAATGTTACTTTTCACGATTTACGTCAAACGTTTTACCAATGTTTTGCTTTGTCACTGCTATTAGGCGTAGATTGACCTGTGTCACTTAAAACAACTTACTTCAATCTACCCCACGAAGTCAATATATTTTACTTCCTTGGTAATTATAAGTTCTGTGGACATAAAGATTTCTTTATTTACCCACTTGTTTGAAAGATATGTTCGTTAGGTGAAAATCATATCACCAGTTCTGTAATAATGCAAGAAATATGGTAGAAATCATAAAATGAAAACAATTTAAAAAAGAAATTGTTAACAGGTGGAGTGTGGTTTCAAACTCACACACCATGTATCGTCAATCCAGCATCGAACCGCGAAGCCACAGTAACTTGTTGAGAATAAGTGAAATTAACGATTAGGTAGTAGCCGTGTAAACACAAACATATTACTTGTTAATACGCAATTCAATCTTAACGCTAACAAGATAATGACCAAAATGGCTTAACAAGATGATTTATTTAAATGGGGCGGGACTTAGCACTTCTATGTGAGCGTCGTTCATACCGGGAGGGTCAGATAATGTAGAGCACAGACTGTACTAGTGTACCATTCAAAGTTTCCCTCCCGACCGTTGCAAGAGCCAGCCCGCGATGCTGCGGCTGTAGTCTTAAATTAGTCCCTAAATAATTTTAACCCAGATCCAGCCTGTCCCTTGCTGCCCCCTCTATCAGTGACTGCCTAAGTCGAGGTCCGTACCCCGTACCCCACCTAGAGTTGCCCTTAGGTCTTAGTGGTCGTGGGGCTTTTGGCACCGGGACCGAGGTCCAAGATTCCACCTATTAATTTAATAAATATTTTTAGTGGTCGTTTAGGACCACAAGTAAAATAAACAAAGTTATGTCTTGGAAAAGTACGGTCAACCAAAAAATTTGAAGTTACAAATAAATTTATTTTTATAAAACGATATACCCTTCGATATAGCCTTCTATAAGGCATTAAACCGAAAACAGAATACAAAATACTATTTAAAATAAAGTAATCTTGAGTGTTTAAATCACCTATCGCCCCCTAATCACCCACCGAAACGTAACAATAAACTTTTAAAAACTTCACTATCATAATTAGACACGTCAGCAGCGGTCATAATAATTACAATTATTTAATATCATTACTATTTTTGTAAATTAAACATAATCAACCTGACCCAGCGAACTGTGTACTGCCTTAGAGTCAATATATGATGTGTTAACTTATTAGGCTCCTACCAAGTTATGACAACCTGGTACATCGAAGGCATAAAGCCTTTTCTAGATAATATTATAAATACCCACCCTTGTTAGGTGAGCTCCTACCGAGTTATGAACACCAAGTACTTCAAAGGTATAATGCGATTTCTAGCTGACACTCTTATGTTTGAAAAGCTCCTACTAAGTTATGACAACCTGGTACTTCAAAGGCATAAACGCACTGCCGGGGTCGCGGGATTGTTCGAAAGAGATACCGTGACTCTGGCACATGGGCGACTAATGGAACACGGGTGGGTTTTAGTCAGTAAAAGTCTGACACGCCCTACCGCTCCGCCCAGAGCGGGAGAAGTCATTTGATGATTTCCCATCCTGATAAAAAAAAAGGCATAAACGCATTTTGTAGCTGACATTTCTCGTAATCCTTTTTTGTGCACTGTACTTTAACTTCAATTTTCTTGTGGTCCCAAAATACTACTGCAAAATAATTATTGTATTTGAGGTAAGGAACTTCCGGGAAAAAGTCCGTTTAAGTAGTAATAACTTTATTTAGGTTAACTACGAGATGTCCTACAAAAAAAAGTACCACTCAAACAGTTTTTCGAATCAGCGTGTTCGCGATAGTGGCATTCGATATAGCAGGTTTACGACTCAATTGTGTTTTCGAACTGGCGTACCACTCGGAAAGTTTTTCGAAATAGCGTGCGTCGTAATAAAGTAATTCGAATTTTCATTTATTTTATATATTTATTTATTTTTAAAATAGAACGGCCGAAGTCAATTGCACTATTTAAACATACTAGTGATCGCCCATTGGTCGAAATTCGACCGTACTTCATTTGAATAGAAATACTTAATAATGTATTTCTATTCAAATGAAGTACGGTCGAATTTGATGAAGAAAAAATATATAATAATTAACATAAAAAATAATATGGTTATATTTGACATTCAGTAACACTATAGACAAATTGTTGACGCTGTACTACTGTGGAGAGGGTTCGCTGGCGGGATGGTGATGGCCAGGACCAGGACGTAGGTGTAATGAGTAAAGAATACTTCTTCAGGACTCTCTTCTTTATTTTCTTAATACTTCTTAATTGCTGGATATGGAATGAACTATCACAGTGCTCTGTTTATAAATAGAATTTTCCCTATTATTTTTAATTAATTATGACAGTTCAAAATGGCATAATTATAACCAGCCTGTACAATCTATGACCAGCCTGTACAATCGTGAGGCATACAACCTCTACAGTTTGCACACGACACTAAGTTCTGTATGGGAAACTTACTAATGACATACTTGACACTCCCCATAAAACCACAAAAAATATTTCTTATGAATCTAAATTAAATTCCTATCGTCGCTAATACAAATAATATTAAAGACAAATATTCTGGATATGATCATAGATTTTAAAAATGAAATAGGTTAAATATCTATAAAATTAATTTATTACCTATGGTTATACTTGACATTCAGTAAGACTAACACAAAATATTAAAGACAGATAATCTCGATTGGCCCACAGATTTGGACCATAAACAAAAGAATATCCATTCATGTGTGTATTAAATACACGGTAGTGAATAGTAGTGTGTGTAACGTGTTATTTATTGAAAATAACGTATTTTTACGCATAAATTAAAAAAAAAATAGCATTCGTCACTTCTTCTCTGTATAAACTATAAGTGAAGTGTGCGAAATTGCATACTCCTCCGTCCGCCCAATTTTCGTAAAAAGGGATCCAAAGTTTTTGCTTCACGTATTAATATATAGATAATAAAACTATTTTGACATTTACAATTCATTTAGCACAGTCACGAATTCTTCTCACAAAAATTCAAACATTCTGACAGTATCATCGTCCATTCATTTGCAAATATATCAATATCTGTGTTTGAGTTCAGGAGAGCGTCATATCACTCCCGAAATAAATAGATAGGTACACAAATCATGTCATTAAAATGGTCATTCTTGTTAGTCTTGCGGTCAAAAACGGGACCGCTAGGAGTATTATGAGATTTCAATTCTGGCGAACTTTTTTGGCGATTTGGTGTTTCTAATAGAAGCGAAAAGAGTATAGTGGTAAGGGCAAAGGCGTACGTTTAAGTATGGCCAATAGATTTTTATTTTCAAATTCTAGAGAAAAAGAGCAGACATACGTGGAGGTTCACTCTCTTCTTCCTCATCTTCAACCGCTTCGTCTCCAACACGGTTCTAAAAAAAAACGGACGTAATGTTACACAAAAACTTCTCCCAAAAAAAAAATAACAACTGACTTCTGTTTTTTTTTTTACTTTGTGTATGTGTATGTTTTTATCAACGTATTTGTACCTATTATATTCCGAGTTATCTATCCCTTATTTTGCACCTGCCATTTTTTTTTTTTACTGCATCACCCTAAGGTCGACTGGTAGAAAATGCCTCAAGCATTATGACCGCGCTTGTACAGTATCTTTTACTTGTACATAAAGTTTTAATAAATAAATAATTTTCGATAAATAACGCTTACTTTCTTAGGTCTTTCCCTTTTCGTCTTCCTCTTCAAAGCGTCTACCCACATCTGTTGCAAAATTTTCTCTACATCATCACTCCGGCATTCTAAAGGGAAATGGTATGGCACTACTATCTGAAAAAGTTAAAAGATATTTAGATTACTAAGTACAGTAATTTTGACATTCGGAAAGTGCTGATCCTGAGCCTAATTTGAATAAATTACTTTTGATTTTGATTATTATTTCAGGTTTCCACGCAATGGGCACTCATGGAAGCATATTACTAAGCTTTCGCTGTCCGTCTGTCTATTTTTATGTGGACTTGTACCTCATGAACCTTTATAGAAAGACAGTTAATAATATAAATGTTTTTTCATAAAATATTACAGATAGTTACATCAATAATCAGTGGGTAGAGATATATACAATAACTTGTTGTAAAAGTACGAAAAAAAATTTAAAACGCTGACACACCCTACAGGTGGGTCCGGTGACGAACAACCCGCCGCGGTTCGTGGAAGAATGCTGTTGCATCCCATGTGTTGCCACCCCACCATAAGCGGAACAGGAGGACACCGTGGAGTTTTAGTGGAGTTGGAGTCCCACATAACTATGCTATCTACCCGTGGTAGCAGCATATGCATGAGCATTTCTCCACGATAAAAAAATAATAATCTGAACTGTGTCCAACCGAGCGCGAGCCGAGCGACCGAAGCGAGTTGTGCCGCGGCAGCGGCCAGCGAGCGCCACTTAAAAGCTGATATCAGCTACTTAGCTATTTAGTAGGTATAAACGCAAGATGCGATTCGACGCTTGCGAATTTGATACCAGTTAACAATTTCTCGGTTTGACATGGACAGATTATAATCTTTCAAAACTGCGTTACATTGTAAATGGTTTTACAGTTTTTCGATAATTTATAAGCTCGCGAATTAAATTGTAATCTAACGATGTTCATTACGTTACGGTGACAAAAACATACCTATACGTGCCAAAAAGCGGGCTTACCTCGATGTCCGCGGGAGTCATATGAAGTTGTCTTAATGCCGCATCGACATAGATGTAATCGTTCACTATGATATGCACCAGCTCTTTACGGAGCTCGTACATCCTGGGGAAAAATTGCGAGATTGTTTACAGGATAAGTTTTTAACCAGTGCGCAAATTTTAACAAATTAAACTTAAATTTTATTTTGATATTTCTTAGTATAAAAAAATTAAGTTATCGTTAACGAAAGATGTTTATTTTGAAACTGGTTTTTATGGTAACTTGCGCGCGGCGCCACACTGGCGCGGCGGCGAAGGTGAACAACCGAGCGTAGCTATGAGTAGGTACTCGGCTGGTAGGCATCAGCTGTTCGGTCGGTCAAAATTCTAAGAAGTTCGAAGTACCTACGCCGGCGCGCGGTTACTGACCTATTCCTATTATCTATATCATATTAGGTACGAAATATGTAAAATGTCCACAGTTTACTGATTTAAGGTCGGATAATAATTTAAAAAAAAGTATTGAAAAAATAGAAATGTGTTCTATTACTGATACTGAACCACCATAAAAAATTGCGCACTGGTTAAAAATTTCCCTGTATAGGCTATAGTTTAGTTAAGAACTAAGATTATAGCCAGTGCCAAAGGAAATTGGCTGATGTATTGATCAATAAACTCTAGTCCCATTTCTTCCCGTGGGACACCCACGCCCATTCTCTAGTAAGTCCCTTAGTCACCTTTTACGACATCCACGGGAAGATATTGGATGGTGCTATTCTTTACGTCCGGCACCACACGTGACATACACCTAAGATAGAAGATTTTAAACAAACCTTTTAATAATCACAGTTAAAATTTCCAGTATATACGGCGCCCTTTGTAGATGAACATTGTTCAGATAAGCGTCATACAACTTGTTGACCAGGTCACAGTATCTAGCATAGTTCCTGCCCAGCACCTCCGGAGGCAAGTAACGATCACGTAGACGCATGCCTCTGGTGGTCGCTCGCTGAAAGAACAAATAGCTGGATCATTTTGAAAGTCAGCTTTTTGACAAATATAAGCCAATATATAAAATTGAAGTGTCCGTAATGTCAAAGTATCAATTTTTACAAAATGTCTTTGTGCATATCTAAACAAATAGATAAAATTAATGTCAGTTTGTAATGTCAAAATAACAACATTTTCCATCTTTGTACATGTCTATACAAATAGATGAAATTGATGTCAGTTTGTAATGTCAAAATAACAAAGTTTTACGAAATGTCTTTGTACATATCTAAACAAATTGATAATATTGATGTGTCTGTTTGTAATGTCAAAATATTCGCTTTTTGTTAAATGCACAAGAAAGAATACATGGTATATCGTCATCATTATCAGTCTATAGCAGTCCACTGCTGGACACAGGCCTCTCCAATTGCACGAAACGGTTGGACCGATTTTAAGGGGACTCTGATTGGCAGAGAGCTGATATTATAAGGAGTAACATGGACAAAATATACTCATGAGTACTTTTGTCCAGGTAGCACATTCCCATAGGATAGTTTCCGACATTCACATGGATAAAGGCACGGGTAGCAATGCTTTTAATTATTTACACTAAGCATTTACTTTGTCATTGATTTTACCCTATTAAATGTCACTTTGTATGGAAAAGGCGTCTATTCTTTGTAGAAACAGAAAGCGTCGTGCTAAGATTGCTGAGGCCTCTTCCTCGTAGTAGAGCAGGTTACGGGCACTTTTCTAACCTGCTTACCTGCAGCGCGTCATCTTCTTCTACGGTCGCTTGTGCCTTCTGCAGTATCTCCAGCCATTTCTTTTGTGCAACTATTGTAGTATCGTATTGCGGAGGTAGTTTTAACATTTTGATTTAGTTTCTTAATTGCTGGAAAATTGAGAAAATATATTGAAATTATAAAGAAGCGATAGCATATCAGCACCGAGAAGCGCCGATATATCGGCGCTTGTAACCAGCGTTATTCATGGAAACATCATAGCACATGTTCAGGGTTATTTGTAAAACACCGGCAACCTCTAAGGACTATGTTACTAACATCATAATCAACAACTTTTGAAAATTCATCATATTTTGGTTCATCAGATTTTCATACAAAAATAAAAATATTTAAATTGAGCGCTCTAAATGTTACGAAGTCTATGCTAAGCAAAAGAAGGCGATAGTACATTAGCGAGGGGAGCGGTGTTAGGGCGACGGGGGCGCTTGAACTTGACCTATTTACGGGCGGCCGATTTTTGTATGAAAATCTGATGAACTAAAATTTGATCAATTTTTAAAAGTCATAGAACAAACTTTGTTGATCGTAATGTTAGTAACATAGTCTTGAGAGGTAGCCGGTGTGTTACAAATAACCCTGTATACATACATATACATAAACTCAAGCCTGTTCCCCATGGTGGTAGGCAGAAACTACAGAATGCCACCTACTACGGTCCTTGCATACTCTTTTTGCCCTTTTTAACGTCATACACGGACGCCGGTTACGAGTACTACGCACCTGACCCTTCTGAAGAACATCACCATTAAGGTCACTAATATCTGGATGACCGAGCTTCGCTCGGTATTTTTTGGTAAATTGTGTTTAAAATAATAAGTTTTCGTTCAAGTTGATTATCTATAAAGTTGATCATTGAAAACACGATTAAAACGACATTTTATAAAAATGAATCTTAGCTAGATCGATTTATCGCCCCCGAAACCCCCTGTGTACTAAATTTCATGAAAATCGTTGGAGCCGTTTCCGAGATTCAGATTATATATATATATATACAAGAATTGCGCGTTTAAAGCTATAAGATAAGATATGCATAAAATGATATTTTAATTAATTTTTTAAACTTACGTCTTGCGTGATAAAATTTCAAACATTAATTTACTAACACACTACGGATTTAGAGTAATAACACAAGAATTTAGTTTTTAACAAAAAACTGAAATTTTATTTATAATTTAGTTTAGATAAAATAAATATGTACAGGAATTTTGATGTCATTGTTCAAACTGTCATTTTGAATTTACAGTGGTGATAGAGTTTTTAACTTTGGTTAGATTTATCTATATTCCTTGAGGATTTAAGTGTTCTTAATTTCTTTATTATTCTTTTGAAGAATAATTTTATAGCATTTGTACAGTCAAGAAAATGTAATAGCTTTTGCCAGTGGCTGTCCCCGCGTATTTTGCATATAATCCTTCCTCTTGAATGACTTTGTCTATTGATGAAAATCGCATTAAAATCCTTGGTGTAGTTTTAAAGACCTGCGCATACAGACGCGGGAAACAACTTAGTTTCACAGTATGTAAAGAAGATCAAATTGCCACACAACGTCAGTTTGCCCGAAATAAAGCCATATTTCATAGGATACAACTAGAATGCTAGTTATAATTTGAATATACAGCGTGTCAGAGACTTGGATACGCAAACTGTAATCATTAACTTAGCACATTTTCCTAGACCCCGTAGCGTAGAAAATTTTCGTCACTTATAAGAAAAAAATGCTGTTTCATAGAAAAGTGGTCCAATACCTACCTACGCGCTCTTTGATCGAATTTTGATAGAAAGTCTGTTAAGAATTAAGGTGCTGGTGATCCGCCTTATAATTAGCTTCTAATAATCATGGCCATTCTTGTAAGAGAAATAAAACAAAACAATTTAATCAACTATTAATTTATTTATACTTTTGTATTTATAAAATAAATCACAATATTTCACTATATTTAAGCCAAACGATAATTTCACAGTGTCCTTACGTAATAAAATACTTATAATTAATAAAAAAATAAACAATTTTGAGCAATTTATATTTTGTAATACATATTTTTGTTTTTTAAATCATTTATTTTATAAAAATTCCTCCGACTGATTTCGGGAAGTAAATTAATAAAAATATGTTGCAACATTTCTTTGGTTGTAAACTTTAATAGAAGCAGAGATATACGTAAAAATTAAAAAATATAAATTAAATAAAGTAGCAAAAGTTTAAAAAACAATAAAATATCACCAATTAATTATCTACAAACATAGATTTATCTGTTTAAAATCACTAAAGAATTGGCTAAGAATTAGCTATGTTCTTTACACCAATATTCAGCAAGTACGATAAAGGTACATCCATATTTAAGGGAGTGGTATCTAAATGAACAACATTTTCCCTGGGACCATCATTGTAATTATGAAAGATTAACAACCATCCCATACAAAACTTTTTTACCTAATCTAACTGCAAATGTGACCATACACGCTGTATAGTCCCACTGCAGGGCAAAAACTCCCTCTCCCTTTTCCACACAATTATTTCTTTTGCTAGTACAGTCAGTTCCCAGCATTACTTGACCCCTCTTCCTCATTTCTTCTGTGCAGGAAGGGTCAGGTAATGCCGGGCCAGCTACTATACTAGCCAGTCCTTTCGGTAGGAGTTAAGTTCATCCTGTTATCTTCGTAGTACGTTCAGAGTCACTAAATAGGTGGTCTTCTTAGCCCATTTGTCATTTGACACGCGGCAGACATTTTTGGCTCCTTGCTACTACTTACTGGGCCCAAATATATGAGAGAGCTGATTATTTTTCGAAATTACAAAGTTGGTCCCGTGGACGTATTGGTTTTCCTTTGATGGTCCTGTACCCTTAAATACAACATCTTACAGTTAACATTTATTTTTTAATAATACACAAAATAAATAATACAAATACCTACAATAAAATAGCAATACAAATTAGGAATAAAATATAAATTTCCTACTTTTTTAATAATCTATACAGTTATATATAAGTGTCCACAAACAGTGAAATTAATAATAATATTTAGTGCAATAAATATATTTTATATTTAACATTTATTTAAAATATATTCACTTAACTTACTGGTGTTTAAATGGAAGCTGTGATACATAAGCAAGGGTCTAATATTATAATACTATTATTCGTCTATACTATTTTCAACGTTTTTTTTTACTTTATAGGATTAGCTAAGAAACTTGCACTTATATCCACAAACAAGTCCCTTATGTTATTTTCGATACTCAACATTAACTTGATTAGACTTTAAGATAATATTGATATCTGGTTAATTAAATACGATTTGTTCATCGCCATGATTGCCAGAAAGATCGTTTGAACGATGAGCTTGTTGGTATAAAGAATGTTTGCCCGAAAGATCGTTTGACCTATGAATATATATCTTAGGACAACCAACACAATGAGACGATGAGCAGTTGGTCGAAATAAGGTTTGACCGAAAGATCGTTTGACCGATAAACTGTTGGCTGAAAGAACGTTTGCTCGAAACATTGTATGACCAATTAATGTTTGACCGAAAGAAGGCTTGCTTTACAAAAAACTTTTTAACAAAAAATTAAACCGTCGAAAAACTGAAAAGCAAAAAATAATAAACCTTAAAATTATGAGTCGGCGCTTTGAGTGATCTTTGTTCATTGATTTTTCAGCGCCGACTCAACATTTTAAGGTTTATTATTTTTTGCTTTTCAGTTTTTCGACGGTTTAATTTTTTGTTAAAAAGTTTTTATTTTATATTTTTTTGTGGCTTGAATATACTAATAATACTTGGCAAGGTATACCCCATCCAATGAAAAAAGAATGATCAAAATCGGACTACTCTGTACAAAGTTATGCGTGGTTATACATTACAATCAGTGAGTGAACAATCAATCATCCCCTGTTTTCCGACCCTTAGGGTTCGATTTTGTTTTTCAAATTTATATGGGACCACCTTGGGAGTATACCCTTTCTAATAAAAAAAGAATTATCACAATCGGACTACCATGTACAAAGTTATGCGTGATCATACATAAAAAAAAAAAAAAAAAAAAAATATACACGTCGAATTGATAACCTCCTCCTTTTTTTTCGTCGGTTAAAAACAGCTCGGAACTTTTTGGGATGAAACAGTCACAATACTTGAACGAAAGAAATTGTTACTACTGTTGCTTAGTACACAACACCTCTTAGCTATCCTATATAATAAATAACGTATTATCCTATTCTATGAACACGAGACCCTCATTATAATATGCATTTTATTTATAAGTCACTTATATATATACGTTACACTATCGCTAGGCGCCGGTTTCTGGAAACCGCATCACGTCTCCGGTCACTAACACCCGGTTTTTCGAACAAAAATTCTCGACGTGACGAAATTAAATGCATGTCAAATGGCAATTGGCTGTTGATAATTCGGTCAGCCAATCACAACTTGAAACGAGCATTTGATAATTTTTGATAATTTAAGTAATTTTGTGTTGATTTTCCTGCAAAAACCGGGCGTAAATCTGTTGTCAAATAATCTATCACTTCTAAATAAAATAACCATCCAGACATTTGTTTATCTTTGTGTGAGTGTGTCACTCAACTAAACGGCTGGACCGATTTATATGTTTTATTTGGGTGTGTTTGAGTGGGTCCTGGATTCACAATTGGGCCCGGTAGGTGACGCTGTCACCATGACAACGTCTGTCAAGATCGCTAGTATTTTATAATATTTGACAACACATTCTGGCTTTCAAAAACCAAACAGGCAACAATTCGCTTATCTAAAGCCTCATCCACATTAACGCACAAAATGCAAAACATATTTCACATTCGTGACAGGCACATATAATTGGTGGAAGGGCAATGATTCTAAACACACCTGCGTTGAAATCTTTTGTCGGTTAAAAAAAGATCTGCAAAGGGAATATAAAATTTGAAATTTCCTCCCACCACCATATGTACTGAAGGTTGAACCATGAAGGTTTTTTGTGTCATGACGGACCATTCAACGTATGCTTTTTCGAACATCTACGAACACAGGTGTGGACACACGTTTTACCTTGACAGACATTTTGCATCTTGTGCCCAGATGTGGATAGTGCTAAACATTACATTTACCGGCAAATAGGCATCTACATAAATCCATACATATATTAACATACACTAACTACAAGAATACTGAATTTGTGTAGAAGCAAAATTGTGTGTATTTGTCCCATTGCAGGGAAAAGGCTTTTTCTTGCACCAACATTTACTTACTTATTTGATTTCGAATTCTAACTGTTAAGCCGTGCCCTTAATGAAGAATGGGCTGCAGCTTTCTCTATGTATTGTACCACCATGTTGCTACCGCCATCCCGCCTGCAAAGCGTGGCGATTATGGCAAAATCCCAAATTGGGGAAAGCTTACGTCCAACAGTGGACGTCTTTCGACAGAAACGGTGATAAGTAATAACAATAGTTCGATTTTCTCCTGTAATTTTGTCTGAAATATACTTTACCCCGTGTGTATCGATATCGAAAACAAACGAAATTTTGAAATTTTGCTTCTACACATTTTCAGTATTCTTAAAATAACTATAAAGTTTTATGTTAATTTTATAATGATTGATATAACGCTTACAAAAACATATTTTTACGTAGCGACAAAGTTAAAGCAATATCGACCTTAGTCTTGTACATTTATGGCAGACTTCTCAAAAGTCTTTTGAAAGTTCTGCCAAAGAGAACCAATAATTGGATACCTATCAAGTTTTCAACATTCTACAGCTCTAAGATAAGCATTTGTCACACCAATCATTGTAAAAAACACAGCATATTTTAAGGCAAGTACTAGGATTTATCATAAACATGTTTAATAGGTCTAATTTGTTTTAATTTAGTCGATTGCCCATCAAACTTAATATCGACATCCACGTCACTAAGCGGATGAGAGATAGTCGAACATGAATCATTTTTCGACTCTTCTGGGCTGAGTGGAGTTACAAACCCACTGTCGTTTACTTTTCCGTCTTTTAACGGCTGTAAATTCAAAGACATGCTTTTCCGACTTTGGAAGATACTTAAATCGTCTATGTAGGATGTAGGGTTTAATTTCTCGTTTAATTTTTCGTCTAATCTGCGTAAATTTTCATCGAAATTGTTCTTCAACTGATGCTCGAATAGTCTCTCTTGACGGATTTGCTCGTGTGTGCTCGCGAAAAATCCTGAGTTTTTCTTGCCAAGTTCTTTTAATGTATCTGTAATATTTTCTGTTTTATGGTTCTCGGTTTTCTCGTTTACAGCCTTTAGTTGTGTATTCTTCATATTCGCTATTAATCCAGAATGTACTGACAGAGATTTTTTCATCGTAAACTGCTTTCGTTCGTGTTCGATGTCTCTTGGGGAATCCTCTCTAATTTTCGCGAAAAGATTCGGCGAACTTATACCCGTCTTGAAATTCTTCCTCGGATCATCTTGCTGTTCTTCGTTGGTGAATTTCGTGGAGAATATTTTGAAGGACAGTTTCTTCGAGTGGTTCTGTACAATTTTCTTTATTTCTAGCGGCAAATCTTGCTTGTGGTGGGCAGAGATGTATCTGCTCAGTAATGTCAGCTGTTGTTCCAAGGATTTGTTCATCGTTTCTAGTCTAGTTTGGTTCTTCTGGTAGTTTGTTATCGCGTCCATTGCTTCCTGTAATAGGAGATGGTAAGGGTTTATATTATTGTTTAAAATTAATCGCAAAATATGTGCTTGGACTTGGAGATACCACGCCGATACAATAAAGTTAAGTCATGATGGCAACAGAGATAAAAAAATTGAAAAAAATATTAATTCAATAAATTAAACTTTTAATTTAAATTCTTTCAATTACAATCGGCATACATATATGATTAACAAACTAGTAAATCATTGTACAAGTAAATCATAGGGAAAACAATGGGAAAAGTTTCACCGAATAGCATTTAAAACTGCAGATTCTTCGATTTGCCCGACTTATAAGCCGAATAAAGGCTTAAACACCAAAACTTTAATGAAATTGGTATACAACGATTATTTTCTCGATCACTTAAATCACAAAAGGTCCATTTTCAGTGGAAAAAATTGCCCGCAGCTGGCGTAGCATGACCAATTCTATATGTATTCTACCAAGAACAAAAAAAGATCCTTATGTATTTTAATTCTGTAAAAATGTTTCTATCTCATTAGAAAAATAGTCATCATACTTGACATCGTACTCTTTTCGACTGAAGAATAGAAACGTCTCTTCTTTTCAGTTTTACACAATTTTTCTACGATACAATCTATCATTTTGTCTTCTCTTCCGTCGACAAATTCCGTTTCTAGGCGGTCATGCTACGCGTGCAGGAGTGGTAGTTATTAAACGTGGGTACCGGTCATCTTGAGCAGTCCACCACCTTGATGAGAAATGGGCTGATACGAGAGAAAAACTATTTTGTGGAGGCTAGAAGGCAGTCGTATATAAAATAAAGAAATTCAGCTAAATCTCCCCAATTATCGTCTGCCTAGCTATGTTTTACCCAATTATGTTGGGGTCGACTTCCAGTCCACCCGAATGCAGGACCAATACAAACATTTTACATGGAGTGACTGCTTATCTGATCTCCACAACGTATTTACTGGGTAAGCCGATGAGAAGCCGATCCCAATGTAGTAAGGAAAAATTAGGTAAACGTGGAGACTCTCGGTACGCCTGGTCCATAAGGGGCCATCCATAAATTACTTCACACGAATTTCATGATTTTTGACCCCCTCCCCCGTCTTTGTCACAGCTGGTCACATTTATGATACCCCCCTCCCTAGTGTGACGTCACATATTTTACATCTAAAAATAATTATTGAATTAACCCGTCAGATGTCCTTATGAGCCCCCGGGGATCATAAGAAAAAATGTCCGATTTAAAAAAAAAAAAAATGTTTAATTAAATCGTTAATTTTAATCAACCAATGTTAATTTTAGGCAAAAAAAAATCGTATGATCCAACGGGTGCACACGCGACATTTGGAGCATTTTTTTTCTCATCAGGGACATTTGACGGATTAAAACAGCAGTTCCGAAATTTGTTTTAATTCAATTTAAATGATTTTAAATAAAATTAACATCAAATGAAACATTGCAAGAAATTTGAACCTAATATCTCTACTGATAGAGTTGCAAATGTTTTTGAGTTTTTCGTTAATAGTTCCTAGTTCATGTTTTATTTAACACTAAGATTAAAATAGATTTTGAAATGTGACGTCACGAAATTTAGGACCCCTCCCACCCCCTTGTCACACAATGTCACACTTCGTCAACCCCCACCCTCACCCTTAACCTGTGACGTAATTTGTGGATGACCCCTAAAGTCACGGTCGCTTAGCAACTTTAAGAATGATCTATGCTTGGAGTCTCACTGAGGTATAGAATCTGGAGATGACCCCTAAAGTCACGGTCGCTCAGCAACTTTAAGAATGATCTATGCTTGGAGTCTCACTGAGGTATAGAATCTGGAATGGCTGTTACCAGCAGGATGAGAGTTGCCGAAAATCCTAGGCTTATATCCAGCAATGGACGGCTATAGGCTGATGGTGATAATGAAGCAGGTAGAACAGTACAGAAGAACTTTGCATGAACTTACATCCAGCTCCTCTCCTAGCCTGTTCTTGTCCTCAACCAGTTGCTTGTTATCTTCCGTGAGAGCAGCCAGACGCGGCATCTCTTCGCGTAGTACGGCATACTCCACTGCGTAGTCGCAGAGTTGACGGCTTATGTCTAGTGATAGGACCTGGGAATTGAGGTATGGTGAATATTAGGGTCCGTAAGAATTGAGGAGCCATGTCTGACACATTTAAGCGTAGGTCCAGTCAGGAGATCAGTGACTGCCCAGTGGTAAGAAATTAAAGCACCTGCCTGGGTTCGAAACCAGGTAAGCGTTTTAATGTGTGTAAGCTATTTCATCACAACTGCTCTTAAAACGGTGAAGGAAAACATCGTGAGGTAGCATGTTGAGTGGGAAGCCGTCACCTCCTTCTGCGAAGCAGTAATGCTCGCGAAGGAGGAGGCGGGGCGCGTGAGGGAGTGGCAGTCTCTGCGCCCTCACGTCCCTAGTTGCCGCAGGAGGAGACGCCCCGGGCGTCGGGAGTCGATTGCGGACTCCCGGCCACCGTAGGCGCGAGCTTGCGGGTGGCGAGCAATGGGTAGCTCGCCGCCCGGTAAGGACAAGGCTCGGGTCGACGGCGCGCAGTGTTCCACGCGCGCCTCAAAGAGATGTCAGCAGCAGCGTAGGGGTCTAATAGGACCGATGCCTGCCGGGGTCGCGTGATTGTTCGAAAGAGATACCGTGACCCTGGCACATGGGCAACTGATGGAACACGGGTGGGTTTTAGTCAGTAAAAGTCTGACACGCCCTCCCGCTCCGCCCAGAGCGGGAGAAGTCATTTGATGATTTCCCATCCTAAAAAAAAAAAAAAAAAAAAGGTAGCATGTTAGCGTGAAGCGTCTTAGAACCAAAACTTCGAAGACAAGTGACATCTACCAACCCGCACTGGGCCCGCGTGGTGGATTATGGCCCACTCCCTCTCACCAAGAGGAGGCCTGTGTCCCACCAGTGGAAACAATATAGGCTGATGATGATGACAGTCACGAGCTATAATATATATACACATAGCCAAATTCAAAAGTGATTTTCTCTATAAATAACGTTTGTAACTTTGAGATAAAAGCTATTTCATAATAGTGTCGGTATAAAAAGTATTTCATGTGTTTTTCAAATCGATACTCAATACGAGGATAATAATGTATTCCAAGCCAATTTAATTTGACCCAGTAAACACTCGGTGCGCCTTATGTGTCTAGTCGGTAAGCAAAATTCACCCCTTTCTGGACAGTATTTTAAGCTAAGCATCTCTATAAGTCAGAGTGTGTGTGTGTGTGTGCATGGGTCTGTGTGTGTGTGTGTGTGTGCGCGCGCGCGTGTGTGTGTGTGTGTGTGTGTGTGTGTGTATGTGTGTGTCTGTGAGTGTGTTTGTGTGTTTTGAGTGTGTGTGTTTGTGTGTGTGTTTTACGAACTGTGTCAAATAAATGGTTTTCTTTCTTTCTTTTCTTTAGAGAAAAACTTTAGCGTACCTTCTTCATAACCTTCAAATAGATACCCCGGTTCATGTCAGGCAGCTTATGCTTTAGATACTCCGCAGCCTCCTCACAGCTCTCACAGAGCATCAGACCGTCCTTGTGTGCAGACAACAGAGCGAGAGAGACGGAAAATACGATGTCTAAGGATTCGAGGAAGATCAGGTCTGGAAAGAGAAGAAAATGTCTGTTAGGAGTTTGTTATTATGGTCACCATCATTCTCCTGCTCGTATGGCAATTTTTTTTTGGGTGTGATTTTTGCAAGATTTTTATTGAAAATGCACACATGAAACTGAACTGCTGCGCGCTGTGTCACACTTTATAGCTGTCTTGTTGCTAAATAATAGTAGTAGCAATAATAATATTATTTCAATACACTTGTCCGATATTGAACAATCAGGTATGTACCTATACTCGACTGGCCTGTTAGTCTAGTGGTTAGTGACCCTGACTGCTAAGACTGAGGTCGTGGGTTTGATTCCCACCCAGGACAAATCTTTGTATGATGAGCACAATAATTTCAGGCTCTGCCTAGTTTGGGATCAGTTAACGGTGTGTTGGTTGTCCTACTTTTTTTACACACTTTGTATAATATAATAATATCCTAGGACAACCAACACACCCTTTTTTGCAGCGTCCTCAGCCATCGATACATATCGGCTTATTTTGGAATACATTTCTTTAAAAAATTGTCATGTTTACATGAAATATGTCTATCTTTTAAACGGAAGAATTTTTGATGTAAATTATTTTAACGTTTGGCAAAAAAAAATCGGAAATAAGGCCTTTTTTTGCCTTTTTTAGCTCTGATTTTTTAATGACTTTTCATAAAGTAGTAGTAGTAATAATCCTAAAAGCTGCAATGGAAATTAAACTCTATCATCTGCAACATTGAGTTAGTGTTGGCTCACCGAAGACCCTGACGACGAAGCCGAGCGGGAACTGGCTGGTGAAGAGCGTGAGCATCCAGGGTGCGGCGTAGAGCGCGGGCGAGATGTCCAGCGCCTCCAGCTTGGCGTGCAGCTCCGGCTCGTGGTCGCGCAGCAGCCGCGACAGCTGGTACAGCTGCGGACGGCGTGCTCCATTGTTATATTTATTTATTTAGTACATGGAGGACTTACAGCTAATCTGTACTAATACTAGCTTTTGCCCGCGACTTCGTCCGCGTTAAATTTTTTATTCCCCGACCCTTCCCGTCGCGTCGAATCGCCTACCCGTGCGATTTTCCCCGTTTTTGCAACATTTTTCATTATTGCTCCGTTCCTCTTGGATGGAGCGTAATGTTATATAGCCATAGCCTTTCTCGATAAATAGGCTACCCAACACAAAAAGAATTTTTCAATTCGGACAAGTAGTTCCTGAGATTAGCGTGTTCAATCAAACAAACAAACAAACTCTTCAGCTTTATAATATTAGTATAGATTATAAAGTTGAAGAGTTTGCTTGTTTGTCTGGTTGAACGCGGTAATCTCAGGAACTACCGGTTCGAATTGAACTTTTGCGGATTTGGGAACGGATTTGGGAGCAATTTAGCACACAGACAATTTATAACCTGGAATAATAAATAGGGTACTATTAATCCCGATAGTACGTTCCCGCGAGATGATTTCTGACCTCCACGCGGGCGAAGCCCCTGACAAAAACTAATGAATTATAGTTACCTGAACTTGCAAAGCGCTCATGTCAGGCAGGTACTGCTTTCGAAGACCTCTTCTGAACATTAGGTGACGGAGTAGTATGAACGCCTCAGCTTCTTCCATCTGTTGACAAATGCGTTTTGTTACCAAAAAAGTTAAATTTTAAATTTAAAAATACCCCCGACCAAAACAAAAACCTCAAAAATTAAATGAAAATATACGTATGTGTCCTTTCATCTGTAGCTAATGTTTTAATCAAAGGATCGTCATGTAAAACGGCTGTACCGATTTTGATAAAACATGTCTAAAAACCACCGCAAAAAAAACGCTAGAAAGCGTACTTTTAAATATAAAAATCCGCACCCAAATCGGTTCACCCGTTTAAGAGCTACGGTGCCACAGACAACACACGGGCAGACACGCAAACGACGAAAAAAATGTGTGTTATAAGTTTGACTGCTATGTCGAACTTATAACACACATTTTTTCGTCGTGGATTAAAAACGGAAGCCCCATTGATATTTGTAAAAATATCTCAAATATATTATATTGTCTTACATAAAAAAACTTTTTATTTTTCATTTTTAGTATCCCAATATTTTCTTTTTTAGATCACCATATCGGCCAGTTATATTGCATTATTTTTACTAGAAATGTTTAAATAGGAATCCCGAGTCTGAACCTAGGTTAGTAGCAATAAGATACCATTCTTCTCCATTGGAATTTGTCAAAATAACTTGCGAGATATGGGTGTACACTTTTGCCTCATCCTCATCATCTTCATTTCAGCCGAAAGACGACCACTGCTGGACACAGGCCTCCCCCAATTTGGAGGGATTTGCCAAAATCGCCACGCTTGGCAGGCGGGTTGGCGATCGCAGTATGGTGATAAAATGCATAGAAAACGCTGCTGCCCATTCTCTAGCCTCGTAAGGCCTAACCTAAATTTAGGTCGATATAAGTTACGACCCAACGTACTAAAAAAGGTGCAAATAGTTGCGGCCCAGAACTTCGATCTAGTAAAAATGTGTTTAAATGATAAACTTTTGAATTAACTATTTTAGGGAGTATTTCCACGAGGGTATTTTATATTTATTAGATGCATTCAAGGTTAATGAATTTTTGATGACAGATTTAAATTGGCGGGTTTATTTAAACTAAAAAATAGGTTTAAATATAATGTCATAATTTTAGGTCGCTGGGCCGTAATATAATGATTTTAAAAATTGTCTTGGGCCGGAGCGCCTACATATTTTTGTCATTAAATTAGGTCGTTGGGTCTTACGAGGCTAGTAAGTCCCAAAGTCGCCTCTCGCGACACCCACGAGAAGAAATGGGATGCTGCTATTTTTTCCATACGGAATTTCTGCCTACAGTTTTAATATACTTACATGCAGTAACAGCACTCCAGCCACAAAACTCAGACCCTGACAGTACCCGACCTCAGGGTCTAGCAGAGAGTAAGCTTTCAGTAAGTTGTACAGAGCGAGCTGACCGGGACCCAGGGCAGATGCAAAGTATGAGTGTTTTGGGAATGTGCGACCTGGATGGAAAAGAATAGGATTAAAAATTGATCTAATGAATAGGCTCTCTGAAGATGGCACGACTACCTCCAGCGGTTACGTCATCGCCTAATCATGTGATTAGGCGATGATGTAACCGCTGGATATTCGTAGACTGGAGCGATTCTCCTTTTTTTGTGTGGGAAATCATCAAATGACTTCTCCCGCTCTGGGCGGAGTGGGAGGGCGTGTCAGACATTTACCGACTAAAACCCACCCGTGTTTCTTGAGTTGCTAATAATAGTTATTAGCGACTCAAGGTACACGGGTGGGTTTTAAGTAAAGTTAATTTTTCGACAAATTGTAATCTCGCTAGATAAATTGTAATCGAACGGTTTTTACAATTTGACGGTGACATATACACACAAATCATTATCAGATTTAAATTGGTATCTACATAATATATATTAATACGTGAAGCGAAAACTTTGGATCCCTTTTTACGAAAATTGGGCGGACGGAGGAGTGTGAATTTTCGCATACTTATCCATACTATATAATATTTAATATTATAAATGCAAAAGTAACTCTGTCTGTCTGTCTGTCTCGCTTTCCTGCTAAAACTACTGAACCGATTTAAATGAAATTTGGTACACAGATAGTTTAGAGCCTGAGAAAGGACATAGGCTACTTTTTATCCGGGTAGTATGTTCCCACGGGATATTTTCTGACCTCCACGCGGGCGAAGCCGCTGGCAAAAGCTAGTAGTTTATACAGAGAAGAAGTGACGAATGCTAATATTTTTTTTTAAATTATGCGTAAACATACATTATTTTCAATAAATAACACGTTACACACACTACTAGTCATTACCTATATTTAATACACACATGCATAGATATGCTTTTGTTTATGGTCCAAATCTGGGGTCCAATCAAGAATATCTGTCTTTCATATTTTGTGTCTATAGTCTTACTGAATGTCAAGTATAACCATAGGTAATAAATTAATTTTATAGATATACATATAACCTATTTCATTTTAAAAATCTATGATTATATCGAGAATATTTGTCTTTAATATTATTTGTCTATAGTGTTACTGAATGTCAAATATAACCATATTATTTTTATATTTTTTTATTATATATTTTTTTTTTCGTTCAATAATGTATTTCTATTCAAATGAAGTACGGTCGAATTTCGACCAATGGGCGATCACTAGTTAATATGAAACGACCATACTTTGATTTCCTAACTAATCGTTAATTACACTTACCTAGATCGATGAGTATGGCGTGCTGGTGCTTGGTGAGACCGCCCAGTAGCGCGGCGTAGGGCGTGTGGTAGAGGTTAGTTACACTTACCTAGATCGATGAGTATGGCGTGCTGGTGCTTGGTGAGACCGCCCAGTAGCGCGGCGTAGGGCGTGTGGTAGAGCGGGCAGGTGGCGGTGTCAGGCGGCGCTGAGCGCAGGCACGCCTGCTCCGCCAGGAAGTACCACACGCCACCACGGGACATGCGCGGCACGCCTGGGGAAGAATACTACATGAACCACCATAGGTAGAAAGGGCTAGTGTCCGCAACTTCACAGCGCGGATTTTGCGTACTATGAACCACTCTTTGCACAATGTAAGTTTGTACACAAATAAAACAGAAGCAACAAATGGCTTGTATCGTCAAACGGTGCGAGTTTTTTGTTCAGCCGAATGACGACCTTGACTGGAATGGCCATAGGCCAACCCCAATTTAGGGGTTTACCATAATTGCCACGCTTGGCAGCCGGGGTTGCGATCGCAGTATCACTATATTGCGATCGCAAACCCGTAAGTTAAATGCATAGAAAACGCTGATGCCCGTTTTCTAGAAAGTGCCTTAGTTGCTTTTTGCGACACCCACGGGAAGAAATAGGTTGGTACAGACGCCAGCACATCAAAATACCCGAAACTGCCAAATTTGCAGTACACCCTAATAGTCCAAATGCCATGACTATCATCAATATCCATTGCGTTATTTGTTATTAATCAAACCAATCTTTAGAACACATTATGTAGCAATGGATTGTGATTTTCCTCCAAAAGAAAAAGTGTAACGCTATCGAGGTGGAAGTTACATAGAACATTAGTGAGCAAGTATACTTTGTATCAATTATTGCAATATATTCTGGTTACCAATCCACTATAGCCAGCCATAACCCCAGGCCATTGCCCAACACATTTTGTTTCTATGTTATGCACAAATCGAGGTTTACCTTTTGGGTGCACTTGCATAGTGCATACAGGAATAGTAGTCGACAATTAAAATTGCCTAAGGGGTATCCACAAGTTGGCTTTGGCCCCTCATACGCCTTCCATTCCAAAGGTACATAGTTAATAGAAGTCATTATTGCATAAGTATTTATGTTTTTTTTTCGTACATATTTGACTCGAAAACAGCCTTTGATACTGATGGAATAAATATAGTTTATCTGGACACTATTTTATGCTAGACGTGTAGTGTGATAATCTTCTTATCCAACCTTTCAGTTACCATATAAAACTATAATCATTTTAACATAAATGTTTCATGTAAAATAATAATATTACTAAGAATGCACTAGGGAGTTGTCCAAGGCTCTATCTTAGGTCCAAGTCCATTCTTGTTTATTTGACAAGTTGTGGGATCAAATCTGGACAAGTACCAATGTGATGTTTTAAAATTTTATGTAAATTTTGAGATGACCTTGGACATTTCTGACATCGCTGAAGGTGTCACAATATTGTAGACACCAAGACTTTACATTTTCAACCGACGAAAAAAAACGGAGGAGGTTATCAATTCGACGCGTATATTTTTTTTTTTTTTTTTATGTATGACCACGCATAACTTTTTACATAGTGGTCCGATTGTGACAATTCTTCTTCTATTGGAAAGGGTATACTCCCAAGGTGGTCCCATATTAATTTGGTAAACAAAATCGAACCCTAAGGGTCGGAAAACAGGGGATGATTGATTGTTCACTCACTGATTGTAATGTATAAACACGCATAACTTTATACAGAGTAGTCCGATTTTGATAATTATTTTTATGTTGGATAGTGTATATCTTGCCAAGTATTATTAGTACATTAAAGCCACAAAAAAATATAAAATAAAAACTTTTTAACAAAAAATTAAACCGCCGAAAAACTGAAAAGCATAAAATAATACTTAAACCTTAAAATTTTGAGTCGGCGCTGAAAAATCAATGAACAAGGATCACTCAAAGCGCTGACTCATAATTTTAAGGTTTAAGTATTATTTTATGCTTTTCAGTTTTTCGGCGGTTTAATTTTTTGTTAAAAAGTTTTTATAAGCCTAAAAGTGCCAACTTATCATGAACGTGGTGATCAATACTTGTGCTTTCACTGTTTAAGACGAGGCCTTTGCCCTGCAGTAGGAAAATAATAGGCGGCTAATATTATTTAATGGCAAAGACAAAAGGCTTTTAAAGGACAAGGTCGATGGGAAAAGAGCTCGCGGCTGATCACCTAACCGTTGGTCCGACCAAGTAACCCGCACTTGACTCTCTGTTACGGCCGCCAAAAGAGAAGCCGAAGATCGAACGAAGTGGAAGGACATCGTACATAAATCCAAGAAGGCCTTTCAGAGACACAACCTGTAGTAATGAAGTTCGAGATTAATTAATGTTACCTTGTATCACAGCCTGTGTCAGCATATGCCTGTCCACCTTCGCCATTGGCTGTGAGGAGTCTCGAGACAGTAAGGAGTCCCACATCAGACTTACACCAGCATCACAAACACCCAGTTCATTGTATTCCAGCTTTATTCTGCGGACTGCTGAAGATTCTTCGTTTTCTGGAAAGAAAATTATAAGTGAGTAAATAAAAATTAATATTCTAGCCTTTTGATGCCTATTTAAGGGTACCGTAATTAAATATCATGTTTGTATGGCATTTTCTAAGTTTAGACGAGTATTCCCAATTTCTTTATTTTTCGTTCGCATTTAATGGAGTCCATGCATATAATATCACGTTTCTTACATGAAATGGTTTTGATACCTATATAATAGTAGACGGTTCTATAACCACTAACCGTCACGATTCGAAAGGAAAAACCGAAAAGACTGCTCAACTTCAAAATCGAATTCGGGTTGCTTTTGCAACAACTATCGATACTAACGAAAACGATTGTATTATGACCATTTTGTAATTTGAATGAAATAAAATTGTGCTAACTTAATCTATGGCATCCTGTCAGGGTCGCGAGATCTGTTCGAAAGTGTTACCGTGGCCCTTGCATATGGGCAATAGAAGGAACACGGGTGGGTTTTAGTCAGTGAAAGTCTGACACTCCCTCCGGCTCCACCCAGAGCGGGAGACGTGATTTGATGATTTCCCACTCACAAAAAAAAAAAAACTATGCCATGACATTTTGATGTATTGGATTTTAACTATATATCGAACTGATAATATGAATTTTGTATTCTTCAATGGCGGGACATAGCAGACTTACCTGTAACTTACACAACATCTTTTAACTATGATCATAAGTGATTTGAATTTCAATTCGTGAATTCAATATCTCAGGAATATCTCGAGGTCCGAGTTCAGTAGCAAAAATAGGTGTCTTAGGATTTGTATTTAAGGTTTTTGCCACCGACTTCCGAAATTAAAGTTATTTTTCACTTTGTTGTATTTTTAAGGAACTCGGCTTTTTTTTTTAACTTTTTTGTTATGATATCTACCCCGCACTAATTCCAAACAAACAATGCATATTTATGCGATAGCAGAAATCGCGGTTGATTTGCTGTCATTTTTTTAAAGAGTTCCGGTGTCTGTCTCCGGAACCCATCACCAGATCCATCCATGTATCCATTTCGAAGTAAACCGCTATCGAACAAAAAAAAAATGGCAAATTCTTCTATATAAGGTGTATCTATTCATACACGAAATATTTTAAGAGGTACACGTGTAGGTGGTAAAGAAGTTACAGAAATGAAAAAAAAATTATTTCTAAATGTATTTTTTTCAAAATTTAACATTTATAAATTATTTGACGCACATAAGAAAAACTGGCTCCTTGTTATTTTTTACGGCCCGAAACACCGCGGCCATGCTCGTGCCGTCCGGTCGCCGCCCTCGCAGCGTCAGGCGGGCCATTTATAGAATTTGGAGTAAAGGTTTTATGCAAAACGTCTCAAGCAGTTTTAAAATAATAATAATTACGAAAATTCAAAAACGCCTCGATAAAAAAAATATTTTTGCTTCTATTCCTTCTTTACCACCTACAGGTGTACCTCTTAAAATATTTCGTGTATGAATAGGTACACCTTATATATGACGGAGTTATGGTCGAATATACAAAAAAATATAAACATCTGAATTGAGAACCCTCTCCTTTGTGGAAGTCGGTTAAAAATAGAACATAATAGAGAAAAAGTGACTCTCGTTTTTGTACACCCGATATAGCTCACCTTTTAATCTAGCATTTTCTTTCTCCATCCTGACCAGTAGAATAGTCTGGTCTATCGCCATCTTCCATAGTAGACGCAGTTCTTCTCTGGTTCTCTTGCCTTTAGGACCTGAAGGCTTGCGCAGCGATGTTAGTTCTCCTGTAATGATAGGACGAGATTAGACAATTTCCTCACGCTGTTTTTCTTCACCATTTTGAGAGCAGTGGTGATAAAATACGTTTTACAAAAAGTATATAGCTCGTTAGGGTTAAAAATTACAACTTATAAGTCGTCAAAGAAAATAAGTTTATTTGCGATAAACATGACGCAAAGTAAGATTAAACATGACGCAAAGTATGATTAAACACAACATAGATATTAAAATAACTGGGGGTCACATCAACGCAAAACGGCCATCGCTCAGCATCATACTGTGACCCTATGCAAGACAGAGCCAAGGAGCTGGTTTTCAACGATAGCCGGCGCTGACGTAATGACGTCGAACGATGCAGCAAACAATGAGTAAAAATAAGAACAAAAACTAAATCTTAAATGCAAACACTTGGCTACCACTACTCTTATTCCCGGCTTACTACATTTCCGTCAAAAATTTTTGAAAAAAAAAATCCCGTACGTGCAGCTTGAAGTGAAGGATGTAATTAATAATGTAACAATTCGGATCCGCGATTAAGGTAGGACTCGGGAGGAAAAAATATATGGTTTGTCTGAAGATAAACTGTAAATTTTGCGAGGTTTCATCATCATCATAATTTCAGCCGAAAGACGTCCACTGCTGGACATAGGCCTCCTCCAAGCTCCGCCACTTCGACCTGTTCTGTGCTTCTCGCATCCAGCGTATTCCTGCGGCCTTCACCACGTCATCGGTCCATCTTGTGGGAGGCCTTCCGACGCTACGTCTTCTAGTACGCGGTCGCCACTCCAGTACCTTCCGACCCCATCGGCCATCTATTCTGCGAGCAATGTGCTCTGCCCCCTGCCACTTAAGTTTTGCAATTCTTCGAGCTATGTCGGTAACCTTGGTTTTCCTACGGATCTCATTATTTCTGATTCGATCACGTAGGGAAACTCCAAGCATAGCCCTCTCCATTGCTCTTTGGGTGACTTTTAGCCTTCTTATGAAGCCCATTGTAAGCGACCACGTCTCAGTACCATATATCATCACTGGCAACACACACTGGTCAAAGACTTTATTTTTTTAATAATGAGACAAGTTTTGAAACTCCAACTAAGTCGTTACCCCATCGTTTTCTACTTTGGTTACGCCACCCACTTTGAGACACTGAGTTCGTGACAACCGTCAAGTTTTTGATTAGTTATTCTATGTATTATGAATTACCTTCGACCTGCACCTCAGGCTGTACGATCTTCTCGTAGATGGCTTGTCTCCAAGTGGCTTCGTTCTCGCTGCCAGCTTCCACTTGCGCGGGGCGACTGTCACTTACTTTTAGGAAACTGCAAATTAAAATTGAAATTATATTAAGATTCTATGTAAGCTTCTGAAATCGCATCATCATCATATAATTTTCCCACTGCCGGGACATAGGCCTCCTCTCGGTGAGAAGGAGAGGGCCGTAATCCACCACGCGGGCCCAGTGCAGGTTGGTAGATGCCACATGTTTTCAAATTGTTGGTTCTAGGACATGCCGGTTTCCTCACGATGTTTTCCTGCATCGTTTTTAGAGCACTGGTGAAGAAATAATTTACACAAAGTCAAGTGCCTGTTTGGGCTCGAAACCACGACCTACTCGTAAGTCGCGGCTGTTACCACAGGGCCACCACTGCTTTGCTTTTATTCCTGCTATTTATTTGCCTCAGAAATCGCATAGTTGAACATGAGAGAAAAAGATCACTCAAAATGTATGGATGAGGTCCAAGATAAAACGAGGGCGACAAGAAGATGCATGTTCACTCTTACTTTGAGAATAATTATCTATTATCGATTAAGATAAATATATAATATTAATCGGGGAGCTTGTAGCTAAGTTATAACAGCCGCACGGATCGATCGATCACGTAAGCTACGCTTACGGGCTATCTTTACGTACCAAGACCCCTCCGTGCCTCGGAAAGCCGTTGGTCCCGGCGGGCATTTGTGGCATCTTTGACAGTCGTTACAAGTCGTCAGAAGTCTGACAACCAGTCTTACCAAGGGGTATCATATTACCCAGTAGCTGGCTTGTAGAGCTCAGATTGGCAGTCACTCCATGTAAAATGCTGGTATTTAGCTGCATGCGGTTAGACTGGAAGCCAACACCAATATGGTTGGACTCTGAAAGTATTCACAGACGATCGAACTTGGTTCGGGACGGACCACGAACATGGTGCGCTATGAACCAAATTCGATCGTGTAGCGCACGGTCCGCCGGACATTATCTTATATCTTTAAACGAGTAATTCTTGTATATATGTTACGGCTAAAGGTGGGTGTGAACACAAACTTAAGATTAGCCGGCTAAACTTAGGTTTATCTTCGACGAGGTGTTAATGTTAGTTTCTTCTATCTTTAGCCGGCTATACTTAAGTGTAACTGGAGGCCCTTGGCTAAAAATGTAGAAGGAAATGCATGGTTAATACCCCGACTCAGAGTACCCCGACTCGGATAGGTTAGGTTAGAAGGCTAAGGCGGGAGCGAAGCGGAGCGGAGCTCCCGCCTTAGCCTTCGTGGTTATTTTTTTTTAAACCACCCAGAAATAGGAGCCCCGCGAAGCGGGGCTCCGTCAACCTTTCTTAGCGCAGGTGGCAATCAGTTACATACATATTAATTTTGAATACATATTAATCAAATAGATAAGCTTCAATTAACGGTTGATAGTTACATGGCAACTGTTATTTCTATTATGTATTTGATAAACAAAAATAAAACGAATTAACAAACGAGAAGTACTTTTATTAGGTAAAGAACACTACACACTTGTTGCGAGTATAAATTTAAAAATATCTCGCCAAAACCTTAGCTATTCGAGTGATATGTATTATATAGAACTAGATTTTGTCAGTGCATTTTCTTTGAAAATATTAAAACAAAAAGCTAGTCTATTTGAGTCAATTTTTTTACTGAGATAGACTAGGTATTGTTGAGTAATATGCATACACAAAAGCTCATTCATTAGAGTCTGGCTCGTGACTAAAATAGTATAGCCTTTGTAAATACGCCGCCGGCCCGGCGCGTCCATCGAATACATTTTTAGCCGTTTCGTTTCGGTTAATGTGCACATTAGCCGGATAAAGATGGAATATCACAACGCAAACTAACGTGATATCGAACTTTAGCTGCTTCTCGAAGATAAACCTAAGTTTAGCCGGCTAATCTTAAGTTTATGTTCACACCCACCTTTAGCCGTAACATATATAAATATAATCTGAATCTCGGAAACAGCTCCAACGATTTTCATGAAATTTAGTATACAGGGGGTTTCGGGGGCGATAAATCGATCTAGCTAGGATTCATTTTTAGAAGTTGTCGTTTTATTCGTGTTTTCAATAATCAACTTTATCGATAAAATCAACTTAACCATAAACTTGTTTTTTTTTTTTGTATTGGACATAAAATAACAAAATGTAATTTGTATTTAAATATAATTTCTAAGAAACACAGAGTACCAAAAAAAAATACCGAGCAAAGCTCGGTCATTATTAATATCAGTACGGCTGGTTCGGAGCGCTTGCACACCGAACGCGGTGCGTTCCGAACCAAGTTCGATCGTCTGTGAGTACTTTGAGGGTCGAAAGGTTGGAATCGCACCACAACATCAATTTTAAGTAATTTGTGATACGAGTTCCAATCCACCATCTACAGACCTGCTTGAGAGAGGACTTTTGGCCGAAAGGTGTCTTGTATCGACGTTTCCGAGGACGGTTACGCGACACCACGCAGCGGAACTCGTAGCCGTCAACATTACGTGTTTAGATGTAGTTTTTGTTTTTGAAGAATAAGTATTACTTTAGAGTTATTGTTTTACATTATTTATTTATTGTGTTTTTATGGGCCTTAGTTGCCTGAAATAAAGTATTGTATTGTAAAAGGCTAGGAAGATGATGAGGGTGATCTATTCTCTAACGCTACTTACATGTCCATCATTGGGGAGTTGACGGGAGTGCCGTCTACCGTCTCCTCACTCTCTTCTGGAGTTGGTGTCATGGTCGAACGGGGAGGTGGAGTTACTTCTGTAATTAAAAACAAGCATTTTTTTATTTTGTTTTATTTGCTAACATAGGTAAAAAAATACAAATCTTATGCTGATGAACAGAGCGCTATGTTATGCTAGGAGGCAAACAAATGTAGCACATTATTCAACTTATACATACACATATATAAAGCCACGACGTCTCATGGGGTAACAGAAAGTGCATAACGCTACTTGCTACGCTCCTTTTGCCTCGTTTACGTTTATACATCTAGTCATACACGCACGCTGGTTGCGAGTACTACACACCTGACTTTTTTAAAGAACATCATCAATAAGGAGTAAAGACATATTCTGGGACAAGGAAAAGGGGCCAAGGGACTTTAATTGACAAATAATTAATATTATGTATATTTAATTACACGCTTTAGATTCACTTGTATGTTTGTTTGTAACCGACTCCTTATAGCGCGAAAAAAGCGTGGGATGATATCAATAAAAAAATACCTTAAAAAGCACCCCACATTTTTCCCATTATTTTTTACTTTTTAGTTTGGTTTTCTATGGAAGCGTGTTTTTTTAAACTTTTATTTATTTTCTATTTTTAGGGTGTTTCGGTTTTTTTTTAAGCTGTCTTTATGTACATTTTTTCTAAGCAAACAAACGTTTATGATTTATGCCAACGTAGAAAAAAAAATAGGGCTCGTACTTCCTTTTTAATGTCGGTTAAAACCCCGAGCATTTTTAGAAAGCTCTCATGTCATGTCACCGCTTTATGTGATGCGTTGTGACTCGGCCCTTAGTTCTTGAAATTACGTAGTATATGGATTTTGCCTCATTCATTTACTAGATTTTGAACCTTAAGGAGCAACAATTTAGGTATAATTTTCATACCGTCTAACACTGCAGGCGACAGACTCTTGCTTCTCACGACGTCTGGAGAAAGTAGCTCCGAGCCTGAAGGCTCTGACGATGTGTCCAGTACTATCGGTACAGGGGTGGGCAAGGGTGATGATTCCTGAAACACATGGTTCAAATAAACTCATGATTTTAGGTCTTTTTTATCAGCAATTGATGTCCCACTACTGAGAAAAGGCCTCCCTACTCTCTTTCCACGTCTCTCTCTCTCACAGTTTATAACTTTTGTAGCTATCATCGTTTCTGTTGTAATTTATGTCAGTGTGTTTTTGTTCCAAAATAAAACCTATACAGTATTTTTTTAACCAGTGCACAATTATTTTTTTTGGTGGGTCTGTATCAGTAATAGAGTACATTCTTTTTTAAATACTTTTTTAAATTTTTATCCGACCTTAAATCAGTAAGCTGTGGATACCCTACATATTTCGTAATATGATATTGACAATAGTAATAGGTCAATAACCACGTGCCGACGACGTAGGTACTTCGAACTTCTTAAAATTTTGACCCATCGAACAGCTGGTCGGTCGTTCACCTTCGCCGCCGCGCCGGCGACGCGTGTAAGTTACCATGAAAACCAGTTTTAAAATAAACACATTTCGTTAACGATAACTTAATTCTTTTGTACTAAGATATATCAAAATAAAAATTGCATGGTTATTATAACTCGTTTAAGTTTAATTTGTCAAAAGCACACTGAATAAAAACTTATCCTGTATTTATACACCAAAACGTATACTTATCTCCGTATGATTTTACGTCTACTATTCTCTGAATTCTATACACCCACAAATACATAGTAGAAGTCTAAAACTCAAAATCAAAAGTTATTTATTCAAACTTGGCTGAGAATCAGCACTTTTAGAGCACCAACATTATATCTATCTAGACACACGGTAGCGTGTCAAGCCAAGTTCAAGTAACAGAACTGGCGAGCAGCACCGTGTGTAATATTACACGAACCATTTGGAGCCACTTTTGACCCCCTCATAACTCAAAAACTATTTCACATAAACGTGTCAAATTTGGCTCATGTAGCGAGACTTCTGAGATATATATGTGCTTCAAATTACATAAACATATCTCAAACGGTTATTTAGATATTAACGTCCAAAAATCGTCATTTTTATCACTGACTGACCTATAGATCAAAATTATAACCCAGTTCTAAATGACCTAGAAAGTTCAAATTTGGCATGCAGATAGGTAATTAGGTGAATATAAAGGAATAAATCAGAAACTGGTAAATTTTTATCATTTTATTATAATTTTTCACTTAATTGATTCTATTAGGAACTCTTACAACACAAACCATTTGGTATTAATTTTGTTATAAATTTGTTATAAATAGGTACCTACTAATAATTTATGTACAAAAAGTAATGATATCCCATCAAAAACATAAATGTGAAATGAGAGCCAAGTTCAATATTATGATATATGCCTTAGTTGTTGACTTCAACGACAAAAGATGTGAGATCTAAATGGGTGCCAAATTCAATGGTCAGTCCTGAAATGTATTTATAACTACATAAAATATCATTTCTTCTTATAACTTAGGATAATATATTGTAGCCAAAGATGTGACTTGGCTAGTTTTCATATACGAATTATATTATAGCCTTCGCAAGTTCTAAACCTGTTACTTGTCGGTTCTTATTTTATTATTCCGAAAATTTGGCTTGCTGATAGAGACTAGCCATCGAATATAATAATTCGTATATAAGAACTAGCCAATTCAGATCTTTGGCTACAATATATTATCCTAAGTTATAAGAAGAAATGATATTTTATGAAGTTATAAATAAATTTCAGGACTGACCATTGAATTTGGCACCCATTTAGATCCCACATCTTTTGTCGTTGAAGTCAACAACTAAGGCATATATCATTGGGCACGCCACAATTGCGGCGGTAAGTCCCCTCTTTGAGGAGTGGATAGAGAGGCGTCACGGCGTCCTCACCTTCCGCCTGACGCAGGTTCTCACCGGGCATGGGTGCTTCGGTGGGTTCCTGTTCAGGATAAAGCGGGAGGATACGTCCGGGTGTTTCCATTGCGAGGATCGTCTGGAGGACACGGTGGAGCATACGGTGGAGGTGTGCCCTGCTTGGGCGGAGCACCGCCGTGTCCTCGTGGAGGCGATCGGCGGCGGCGACCTCTCGCGTCCGGCCCTGGTGCGAGCCATGGTACGGAGCGAGAGGGAATGGGAAGCCGTCACCTCCTTCTGCGAAGCAGTAATGCTCGCGAAGGAGGAGGCGGGGCGCGTGAGGGAGTGGCAGTCTCTGCGCCCTCACGTCCCTAGCCGCCGCAGGAGGAGACGCCCCGGGCGTCGGGAGTCAATAGCGGACTCCCGGCCACCGTAGGCGCGAGCTTGCGGGTGGCGAGCAATGGGTAGCTCGCCGTCCGGTAAGGACCAAGCTCGGGTCGACGGCGCGTAGTGTTCCACGCGCGCCTCAAAGAGATGTCAGCAGCAGTGTAGGGGTCTACTAGGACCGATGCCTGCCAGGGTCGCGTGATTGTTCGAAAGAGATACCATGACCCAGGCACATAGGCAACTGAAGGAACACGGGTGGGTTTTAGTCAGTAAAAGTCTGACACGCCCTCCCGCTCCACCCAGAGCGGGAGAAGTCATTTGATGATTTCCCATCCTGAAAAAAAAAGGCATATATCATAATATTGAACTTGGCTCTCATTTCACATTTATGTTTTTGATGGGATAAGATAGTTCCCCAACACGCCCACCCTTCACCACTTCCTAGTGCTTTAGCTGGGAAGAAGAAATGGCGGTTTAGTTAGATAAACTTAATTGTATACAATGGTATAATACAGTAACGTCTCATTTTTGACAATACATCTCCTGCAGGGGTTAAATAGGGGTATGAATGTTTGTCTACGAGCTCGTAATTTTTGCTGATGGAAATCCCATCGGGCACACGACTTGTTCGATTATAGGTCCCACGAGCTATGATTTTAGGACACACCTAATTACCCAATTACGGCGGAGCAAAAAGGTTATAATTTTGACCAATATGTGTGTATGTTCATCTGTTCCGAATTGAAAAATTCTTTTTGTGTTGGGTAGCCTATTTATCGAGGAAGACTATAGGCTATATAACATTACGCCACAATGAAAAGGAGCGGAGCAGTAATGAAAAATGTTGCAAAAACGGGGAAAATCGCACGGGTAGGCGATTCGACGCGACAGGAAGGGTCGAGGGAACAAGAAATTTAACGCGGACAAAGTCGTGGGCAGAAGCTAGTTAAATATATACGTATTGTGACCTAACGCTAATAAAATTTAAATAAAAAGTAAATTCTAAAATTGAAATCCGTTACAAAAAATCTCGCTCTAAAATAAGAAACTAGAATCTATTCTTATATGATAGCTCTAGTCATATGATACCAAAAAAATACTGTTGGACAAAAGTAAGTAATTACAAGCTTAAGGGCAAAATGGCATACGGCTCTACTAGTGTAGTTCCAACTTATCAAATCGAGTCCTTCCTCAAGGAAGAGTTTTGGCCGAACGGTGTCGTGTATCGGCGATTCCGCGGAAGACTACGCGACACCACGCAACGTAACACGACGCCGTCACTTCGTCTACAATAGTGTTATGTTTAAATTGTGTTTTATTTGTATGTATGTTCGTCTGTAAGGTATTTATGATATGGGTCTTTGTAGCCCGAAATAATTTGATTTGATTTGACTAGTATGTCATGGTATAAACCTCACCTTCTTTATCATAGGAGGTGCAATGCCCTCGTCCCTGCTTGCCTTCCGCTTGAGTAGATCAAAACTGCTGGATATTGAACGCCTGGCTTTTGAGAAGATAGTGCTGCCACCTAGGTATTGGTTCAGGAACTCTGACCTGAAAGGAAAAAGACCGAAATGTTTGTTAAAACTAAGGAATTTTAATGATTGATTGCGTTCTGTATTTAAATTTGTTTTTTGAGTGACCATTTGTAATATGTTATAGAAAGATCCTTAACATAATTATGTTTGCAATGGAATTTAAACGTTCACGTTCATAAGCCTATGGTTCTAAAACTCAGTAATTATAGAAGATTCTTAATTCAAGTTTAAAAATGAAACTGGGCTTATAATACGTCCCTAAGTCGAAAGTAGAATCAAGTCATAAGTACCGTAAGGCGTCCCTAAAAATATATTAATAATTGTTTTACTGAATTTGACAGTGATGTATGGGAGGTGTCTGTTTTTTTTTATCGATTATTATAAAATAATGTGTTTTTCTGTTAATAAAACAATAATTTTGGAAAACATGCTTTTATTTTATAAATATGACTATTTTTGTACGAAAACTTTGGGAAAAGTCGCTGACCCTAGTTTCAACTTCGAGATTACAACTTCGAATATATTACAAAAAAAAAAAACTGTAAAACTGCACAGATAGCTTATATTTCAATGGCATAGAGGTTGTAGATTTGCGATACTTTTTTCGATGTAATTTCTGAGATATCGTAGTTTTAGTGCACGCGGAGAAATTGTGTAATTTTACCGGGCGCACCGTTACCCGCCAACCCGCACTGGGCCCGCGTGGTAGATTATGGCCCACTCTCTCTCACCGAGAGGAGGCCTGTGTCCCAGCAGTGGGAACATATATGCTGATGATGATGATGACCGTTACTGCAACGCTTAGTGGCGCAACAGAGGCGTTACTTTGGAGAGGATATAGCTCATTATTTAAAGCTATATTTTCATAAAACTGCTTACCTATTCTCGGCGGTGTCGTGAACATGTCGTGTCTGCTTCGCTTCGCAGTGTGCTCTTAGCAACATCATCAGGAATGCGTTGTGCTCACTCGTCTGTGGCCAAAGGGAAAGTGTTATTGTTACTGTGGTATAAATATGTGGGATTAGGGAAATACAAGATGAGTTTGGATCCAAAATATAGTGATCATCATTTCAGTAGAAAGACGTACACTGTTGGACTAAGGCCTTCCCCAAAAGGGGGGTTTTTGCCGTAATCGTCATGCTTGGCAGGCGGGTTGGCGATCGCAGTATGGTGGTAAAATGCATAGAGAACGCTACTGCCCATTCTCTAGTAAGTCCCTTAGTCGCCTTTTATGACACCCACGGGAAGAAATGGGATGGTGCCATTCTTTACGTCGGACATTATACGGAAGTAGAAATAAGTACTTTTCTATTATTAGTCACTGCATATATTTCAATGATTTTTCTGTTAGATAATATTGGAACACTGCACCTTAATTATTAAGGGTATTACATTGCCAAATGACCTTGATCATGCTGCCCCGTACTAACTTACGACGAAACGACGAGAGAGACAGGGACGAGTGCGGCAGTGACTTAGTGCTTTTCGCGAAATTTCGGATTTTTATAAAATATTTTAAAATATTAAAAGAAATAAGAGAAAAAAAAAATCAATACACATTGTTAAATACGTCATTACGTATTTTTTGGTATAAAATTCATGCCGAGTTATTGAACCGTTATAGAGGAAATTTTCAATTTAGGTTGAAAAAGGACCTATTTGTCACGATTATTTGATAAAATTTGAGTAAGTTTATTAAAATTTTAAACAATACAATGTATTTGTGATGACCTTTAGTTTAACATATATTTTTTATATAGAAAACGCACAAAAGGATTCATCTACAAACTTCTTTAAACACACGGTATTTTCAGGATTTGAGCGAGATAATCCCCTTAAAGGCAGAAGGGGGCAGCTATTGACCGGGCAGTCGGTTTGGAATTATTCCAATCTGTCACCCTGATTTGTCCCATTAGTAGGACGGATCGGAAAAAAAGGTTTTGTGCTGTCCCTCTGTTAGCAACGAGGAGACAGTTTGAACTTTATTCACTCCTAACTGTCCCCCGATTAGTGATACTAGCTAAATAGGGAGACAGATCATACTTGTTTTCCTTTCTGTCGCCTAAGGGGACAAAGCAGGGTGACAGATCGGAATAATTCTCGGTTTGTCTCTTTCTAGACGTTGGTCACTTTTGTGAAAGACAATTTTATATGACATTGGGGCTAACGATCAGGCTTATGTCTATGGATCATGCTCATACGAGACAAAATTTGTGAATAAAGACAGAAGTCCGCTTACCTCATACATATGGTTGGTACCACCCTGATACTTGGTGATGATGAGCTCCTGCTCTTCATCAGGAAGTTGTTCTATGCGACGAAGGATGAATGCATGTGTCTTCTTGTCGTTCATACCTGGAAATATAATTGATTAAATTATATGATAGTAGAACTCTTATTGGTGGTGAAGGTTAGATAGAATGTCAGAAGGAACAGGGTTTAAAACGGAGGTTACTACATGTCAAATAATGGTATTCACCTGCAACCGGTTAGAATAAGAGTCATTCCTGTCGCCCCTATTATATCCGTCGTCCCCTGTTCCTTAGGACCCGAGATGGTCGCGCGTAGTGCTCCACGCGCGCCTCTGTGATGTACAGGGGGGGAGTTTAACACCTCACTCCCCCCCTAACGTGAGGAGGCACCAGTCGGGGATCGCGGAAGTCATATTGGTTCCCGTGGTCCTCGAGGTAGGTGTGGGACGGAACACCGGGGTGGTTTTAGTCAGTAAGAGTCTAAAAGACCCCTCCGTCCTCCCCAAGGCAGAGGACATCCATAAGGATTTCCATCAGATATAAAAAAAAAAACAAAAAAAGGAGTCAACCCCAATATAGTTGGGAATAGACTCGGCAGATGATAAAAGGTGGCACGTTTTTTTTTTTGGTTGGGTAATCATCAAATGACTTCTCCTTCTCTGGGCGTGTCAGACTTTTACTGATAAAAACCCATCCGTGTTCCTTCAGCTGCCTGTGCCAGGACCACGGTAATTCTTTCTAACAAATTCGCTACCCTAGCTGGAAGAAAAATGATCCTACCTTCAATATCATGGCACAATCGATGGTACCAGAGCATGGGACAGTGTTCACATGTCATATTTGGCGACTTCTCTCGGGTCTTCTTCAAAAGGTCGGCGTGCGCTACAAATGCTTGCTTGATCGCTGAAACAAGATATAGGTGGTTTTTAAATAATAGTAAAGTAAGATGTTGAAGCTCTAACTTCAACATTGATAATAACTTATTAACTGAGGAATGTATATGTATACATCCCTGCCAAACCTTCGATGAATACAGGCTAAGATACATTTTCTTCTTTTTACAGAGGGCTAGTAGGTACATATTATTTGAAAACAACTTCTTCTTTACATAGTATAAAACAAAGTCGTTTCCCTATTGATGTCGGGACTTTGTATAATACAACGACTTTGAAAGTCGCTACGGGTCAATTCGGGGAAATTCTTCAGTAACTAGGTTATCGAGGTCAGATAGGTAGGCGTTTTATGTAAAACTAGCTTTTGCCCGCGGCTTCGCCCGCCTGTATGTCGGAAATTATCGCAAGAGGACGTACTACCGCAGTAAGAATGTATTAATCCATGTTATACATACATAAAATTGCACCTTTTTCACATGGGGGTAGGCAGAAACTACGGAACGCCACCTGCTACGATCCTTACATATCATGTGTGTTTGATGTACTTAAAATAAAACTAATAGTATTCAGAGTAAGAAGACTGCGACATAGGGCTGGATTAAATTGAATATAAGTCTTACTGGTTTTTCTTAACGCTCCTATTCTACCTATACAGACACTCAATTATTTACCAGACACCAAATTAAACATAGTTATAAGAATAGTACTTTTGCCAGTGGCTTCGCCCGTATAGCTTTCGGAAAATATCACTCGGAAACCTACTACCGGGATAAAGTATCCTATGTATATGGTAAGTATCCAGGATAACCAAAAATACAAATCCATCCAAAAATCTAAACATCTAAGCAATATTTCGCGGTCTCTTACTTGGAATAATACAATTAGGTTTATTTTGAGTACTTCGAACACACATGATATTCGCATTTACTATGAAGCCAAAGTAATATGAATTACAATATTACAATCCTATTAATCCTGCACTACCCGACCGCTACCAACCGGGACGGCCGGACGCGGGAAGGCCCGCTAGCCGCTCTGCGGCGATTTTATTATAATCTCTGATATCTTCTAAAATATTCATTTTAATGATATGCTGTAAAGGGCAATTTTGATCTACATAAAATGCACAATTTATTTAAGGTACTTAATTGCATAAGGATTAATGCTGTATTGCTTAAAATCGCATTCATAAATAAGCCATTATTTTTCGTAAAAAGTAAAGGATAAAAATGGTTATTATGGGTTATCCCTAAGAGTTAGACATAAACCATCGCGGACTTTTTTGTAGAACGTTTTAAGGCGTACAATACTGTAGTACATTATTTTGAGCTATTTCGTAGGGTTCAGCCAGCGTTCGTAATGTAAGCGCAAAAAAATGTGTTTATTTATGACATCACATTAGAAACCTCTAAAATTATCAGTGTTTCTTTACTATATTATCATATTATATACATATAAACCTTCCTTTTGAATCACTTTATCTATTTAAAAAATCTGCATCAAAATCCGTTGCGTATTTTTAAAGATATAAGCATACATAGGGACAGACAGACAGTGAAGTGACTTTATTTTATAATATGTAAAGATACTGGTATTTAGCTGCATCCGGTAAGACTGAAAGCCGATCCGAAAAATAATTTGGGAAAGGCTAGGCGAGGTAAACTTCACTTGCTAATGCAGGATTTTGCGTGACATTAGGGTGATATAGCCGCCACAGACAAATAACAGATTTTAGAAACCGAAGGAAGATAAGCAGTAAGTAGAACTTAAACGGGGACAGGAAATTTGTGGAGAAAAAAACTACATGGATACTTTGACAAAGATGATAACTAAAAGAAAATCTATCCGCGTGGTGCCGCACGTAAAGAATAGCACCATCCTAATTCTTCCCGTGGGTGTCGTAACAGGCGACTAAGGGACTTGCTAGAGAATGGACAGCAGCATTCTCTATGCATTTTACCACCATACTGCGATCGCCAACCCGCGTTCAAGCGTTTGTAGGGGAGCCTATTTTCAGCAATGAACGTCTAATGGCTGAAATGATGAAGAAAAGAAAATACGTACCATTGATAAGCTCTAGAGCCACAGAGTCACTCTCACACTTAAACACGTAACAGGCGTACGTGTCGTTCGTCTCTCGGCACACGAACCCAAAGTGCTCCTTGTTCATTCTGCCGAGTACGCACGAGGCCACGTCCTTGAACCCACGGTGCAGCAGGATCTGCTTTCTATCTGGACTTATAAGACGGAGTTCTGCGCGACCGACCTAGAAGAAATAAGAATTAATTTAAGACTGTTAAAGCAAAAGGAAAGAAAGACCATATTTATTGACATTTTAGCATAGATGTGAATAGGAGTTGTCACCATTGGTTTAGCAGTAGCGAAAAAAGGTAAAATGTCTCCCGCAAGGCCGCGTCTACGGTGGCTGGAAGTCCGCAATGGACTCCCGACCCCCGGGTCGTCTCTCCTGCAGTGAATAGGGGCGTGAGGGCGCAGAACCTGCCTCATTCTCACGCGCCCGGCGATTGATTCCCAAGTACACATATGTATGTGTAATGTGTGCGTGAATATTAGTGTCTCATCGAATTCACCATTGTTTCGGACGGTACCGAGACCCTGCGCTTACACACACATTCACAACATGTTATTACACTTGGAAACCACAGAAAAGCGCGTGTCGCTTCGTGAGATAAAAATACTGTTACTGTATCAATAGCGTCAAAAGCAAAAGCGCAGTGTGTAGTGGCAAAAGCGGGCGATCGTCAAATATTGGAGCTTGTAAACTATATGAATTGATAAAATCTCCAGTCTTGCGGTAGTATTTTCATAAATCAAGTTATAATATACTTGTACTGTTATAAATAGAGAAAAGAAATAAAAAGAAAGATAAAAGGAAAGAAAGAAAGATAAACGAAGAAGTAAGATAAAGATATAGAAACGTTTATTTTTAAAGACCGGATACACAAAAAAAAGCTGAGGGGACATGCAACTAATTAGGTATTCGAGTTAACTTGTCTTTTTTATATGCCCTTGTTTCTATGATAACAAAACATTTCTTCTTTCTAGTTCTTTTAACATTCAATCGAAAAAGATCGTAAAATAAAAATCGATCGGTGATGTACAAACTACGTAAGTTTTAACATTTACCTGAAACAGCATAGTCCTATTCTGTTCTCCAATTAGCTGAGCAATTGGCGTCTTCAGATTGATAGTTCCAATGGAAGCCGAACGATCCCTCAAGAACGGCTTATTTTCATTCAAAGTCTTCCTCTCAGTCACCACCGGCTTCCTGTTAATCTCTTGAAAGCTCATCGGGGCTGGACTATCTTCACGATCTTTCTGGTTATCTAAAAACGGATCTTGACTCTTAGCGTCAATTTTGGCATCCTCAATTTTTGTTCTCTGACAAAACTCAGTTATTGACGACGCCGTTTCTGATATGACAGAGTAAATATCTGTTTTATCTTCTTCCTTTACTGTGTCTAGATTGTTTTTGGGTACGTTGAGGATCAAAACGTTAGGTTCCAAGGGCGTTGGAGTAGGTTTTCTGAGTAATTGAGTTTCTTTGGTAAACGTTTCAACTCGTTCCTTAGTGAACATGTCGAATTCCTCGTCGATTTTCTTCGGGTCTGGCTTTGATTGGACATTTAGTGTTTCAGCACTTGCCCATGATTTTCCCTTATCTGGTTCTAGGGGTGTTGTACTAGGTGTCATTATCTTTTTGCTGTTCTTGCTAAACAGCTCGTGTGGTGGTGGGGAGTTGCTTTCTTGATCAAGGTTTTCTTTTGAATCTCCACTGTAGATCGAGGTCTGAAAAGAAAAAAATATGGTCATTTTAAACTGTATTTTATCATAAATTTTGTCTAATTTGGGTTTTGTTTGCAGCTCTTAACTCTAACGTCGTCGTACTATAAAAGTCTATTCGCGTTAAGAAAATAGTGACTCATTGTTGTCACTCAGCTTAGCCACGCCCCTTGAACAATTAGATCATAGTAAATTTGAAAGCCGTGTTCACATTGATCAGTTGAAGTAAGCCCTTCAGACAGTACGAATTTACTATGATCTAATTGGTCAATGGGAGCGGCTAAACTGAGTGACAACTGACAACGATGAGTCACTATTGTCTTAACTCAAACAGATTATAGTGTTTTAACTGTGTCAGATAACTATTGTCAGACTCCTGATATAAGGTAGGTTTAATACAATTCAAGTTACATGGTTCGGAGTTCGAAAAACTAAGACATGTTTCATAGCATATACGCAAAAGTTTTCAACATTTTACCCAAATCACTTTTATATTGAGTTTGGTACTTCATTCCAATGGGAATGAAGTACCAAACAAATATTGCTTAAAATAGTGATAAATATAAGTATTATCGATACTAATTAAATGCATAATAATTAATTACTAATGTATATATCCCTATTTATTTCAAATTATCATTACTTGCAAGACAAGAAATTGGTATCGTCGAATCGTTGAGCTCCATTCTAGCTGAGCTGCATGATTTGATTGCGTGCACAGACTAGAAAGATCCACTCAATCTGTGTGGTTCTTTTCTCAAAAGACCATTAAAGGCACACACATTGTCTTCACACGATCCGACCAAGATAATGTTTGGACCTTAAAGTAGACGGTGACCTCTGAGATTGTTACGGCCTTTCTTCTCAGAGTAGTCAGGAAACATCGACTTCATCTAGTTTTTAAAATATGATTGACGCGTAAAAGTGTTTGTACAAACATACTTACAGAAATAAAATCGTTTATTTATTTATAACGCAATGAAGCCTCATAGTTTTTTCAATATTTTCTGCGTATAAGTTCATCGTTAGTTTTGTTATTTGTTCCTTACCCCAGTGGAAGACAGCAAGCTATGTCGTCGATGTTTCACCGCTTTTTCAGCCTCGTGTTGAGCAAACTTGTTCAGAGCATCGTCGATCAAGGACTCCGGGACCTTGCGCTGTGATATTCTGACCTTGCCGATGTATAGGACCTGGAGAATTTCAAATAAAATAAACCTTGACGTTGTTTAGTCTACGGGAAGGCAGTAAAAAACAGTCTACCTAAAAATATTTAAATAAGCTTAATCAGTTTTTAATTTTTTATTGATAACTAATTTAATCATGAGTTCACAATGTAAACTTATAATAAAACTGTAGAGAGGTCAATTCTGTACATTGAATATTCATTCAAAATTAATATTGGAGGATGAATGGTGATCGATATTGATGCCAAAAATGCAATCAGTAAATTTTTTGTCTGTCTGTCTGTATGTGCACGCATGAGTCAAAAACTACTGAAGGGATTTTAAACAAACTTGGTACGATTGTAGTCTATACTCCTGGGCAGGTTATAGGCTACAACATAACGCTAAGACACATAGGAGAAGAGCAGTGATGATAAATTTGAAGCAAGTCGGATGAAAATGCGCTTTCGAGCTCATATCCTCGCATACGTTGATCATACACCAAAAATAAGTTCCCGCGGGATATTTTCCGACCTCCACACGGGCGAAGCCGCTGGCAAAAACTAGTTTAAAATATAACCGTGAATGATTAAAGTAATAAAACGAGTTTTAAATAACGAATTTGGTTTACAACGGTTTATTTACAACTGTGGGCAAGATAGTAACCAAACGCGACTCTACCTAAAGTAACATAGAGTTTAATACTATTATATAAACTGGTTGGTTGGTGGTTGGTTGTGTAGGTCAGATAGGCAGTCACTCCATGTAAAATACTGGTACTCATCTGCATCCGGTTAGACTGGAAGCCGACCCTAACATGGGAAAGGCTAGGCAGATGATGATGATGATGAGTAATATAGAAACTGATCGCTTACCTCAAAGAAATGAGAGTCAGAAGCAGACAGATCAGCACATAGGGAGGTGAGCGCTGAAGCGTTGCTGATCGTACGAGCCATCGCGGACTGGTTCTCGCTTGTCCTGCAAACACATTTTTCATAGGTTTAACTTTTCGTCAAATACTCAAATAGAATAAGTACTGATAATTTATCACAGAGCACAGATTTTAGAACAGTGGTGATCCCGTGGTATCTGCCCCGAGTTACGTATTAGGTCTTAAATTTGAGTAAATGATTTCATCACCAATACTCTCAAAGCGGTGAAGGAAAACATCGTGAGTAAACCGTCACGCCCTAAAACCAAAGTTCGAAGAAATATGTCAACATGCACTGGGCCCGCGCGTGTTTAATTACAACCCGCTCCTTCTAACAGAAATGAGGCTTGTTTCACAAGAAGGGAACATTATAGGCTAATATTGTGATACTGAGTACCTACAGATACACCAGCAAAATATGAGGGGGCCAAATATTTCAACTTTAAAGTTAATTTAATTCCATTGAATGACTTTTTACTTTTGTTTTTTTAAGTCCCAAGAGTACCTAATTCGCACCCACTAATTACTATGTAAACAACAGTGACAGGATATATTAGAACATCAACAAGTTAAACAAAGTAGATTAAAAGCGTAGTATCTATCTATCTATCCTGGTAACGCGAAAACGACCCTAGCAAAATTGATAAAATATATTTACCCCTGAGGCTTGACTGGCTTGACTGACTGGCTTGAGGACTTTATCTGATGAATTTTGAAAGTAGACTCACAATTGCCGGCACATATCTTTATATGTATATATAATTCTACTGTACGTGTGTATGTCACTGAACTCCTCCTAAACGGCTAGACCGATTTGAATGATTTTTTTTGTATGCGTTTGGGTGGCATCCTGGATGTTTTAGATTAACTATTGGACCCGGTAGGTGGCGCTGCTATCGAGTTCTAGGAAACAGGACAACACCTGTACGTCAGCTAGTGTACATATAAAAAAAATGTTTATGTAATTATACTAATTATGTTTGCCGTATTTAACAGCTTCATGATGGTTTTTTTTTTACATCCTGTTTAAAGTTCACTTTATATTAATCTTTAAAGTTCTAATAAAAATACTTACAAGTTAGAATTACAGTTTCCTGGCAGTGATATAGCAGGACTATTCCAAGGTAGATGTTCAGAGCTGTTTTGCTGTTGGAAGCCCAAGTTCCTGGTGACTGCGCCATTGGTGAGTGAGTTGGTCGACCCTCGGGGGCTCGGAGCCCCTGGCGACGGCTCCCGCATCTGGGTGAAGAGATCGGTCACCTGGAATGAGAAGTTGAATGGTTATGACAAGAAAATAAAGGGGATAGTACGTCGTTGAACTTGTAGAGGAATGAACGCAGGTGATAAGTTCACTCATTCTTTATAGTTAAGACAGGATCCTGGGTGTTTTGTCTGGTGGGCAAATACCCGAGGTGAAGCTGCCCTAAAAATGGCGGATGATTGATGTTTTTCCTATTTTGCAAACTGTACCTACTCGGAAGGTCTGTATTCACATTTGAATAGTAAGGTGAAGGATCGCCCACCGACGTAGGTAACAAATTGGCAAAACGGATTTTATAACAATGCATCATTGTTCAAAAATCATTCGTTAAATTATCAATCAATGCTAGAACAATACAATACATAAATAGAATCTCGAATTGTTAAGGTTTTTCATCATGTTATTACTTTGGGAGTTTTTGACTAACGGCGGTCACCCATTTTGTACGGCGATTTGGGATTAAAAAGAAAGCCGACGGCCTGGAATGAATTACATTTTATTTACATTTCATTGTAAGGCGAAAATGCTGTAATGAATAAGCGAACAAAGATATACAACGATGTTTAAATTAAATAAATGATGTCCTTCCGCAATTTCTAATAATATCCCGTATTATTATCCGTACCAAAATGACGCGTTCTGTGTACTTTAATTTTTTTAAATTATTGTTGACAGCCGGCAACAAAAAAAAACTCACAGACTGGGTGATATCATTTACTGCGATGACCATGTTTGCTTCTCAAATGCGTTAACGTAAAGTTACAGTAAATTAAAAAAAAAAAACACTTGAAGAATTAATGAAGCGATTACTGGTTCTAAATTAGGAGACAAACAACTTATTTACGAGTTTTAAGTACATCCCACGTACTCCTTAGAGTTTAATTGTTGAAGATTAGTTAATTGCGAGCAAGATCATGGGTCACTGCATTTGTTTACAAAATCATCTAAGTACTTAAAAACTACCGGAGCGATGATATAAAGTTCGCTGCTCACCGCACACAATTCGAAAGCGAACTCATTTGTTTTTAAAGTAAATCATCGCGGACTCACAACGTCACAACGTCACTTCGAAAATCGAAATTCGAACGGTGTCTCCGTTCGAATTTCGATTTTCGAAGTGACGTTTAGAGAAAAAAGATGGCGCCCATTTTTGCGAGCTCTCTTTTTGCGAGACTCTCTGACTTGAGATGGCCCGCAGAGGCGGGCTGGTACTAGACGGGGATCGCGGAAGTGGCACTATACCCCGTGATCCTCAACGTAGGTGTGTGAGTAAACACCAGGGTGGTTTTAGTCACTAAGAGTCTGACAGACTCTGCCCACCCAGGGCGGACAACATCCATGAGGATTTCTACACCAACATAAAAAAAGTGAGCGCATACAATTCAAAAGCGAACTCATGTGTTTTTTAAACTACTTCCATAAAAGGAGGAGTTTATCAATTAATCTGTATTTTTTTTATGTTTTAATGTAAATCATTGCGAATTCACTACTTAGAAGTGTCAGTCAGAGAATAAATAATCCATCAATTTTAGGGACTAACCGGTCTATTTTGAATACTTATATGAAATGAGCTGCCAAAAATATTACTTTGACAGCTCACACAATCTGTGGTGATGTGAGCATGAAGCTCACATCACCGCAGATTCTACAGTGAGATTTATACGGAATACACCGGCAGTTTATGAAAATGTACTTTAAGCTGTACGTGGAACAGTTTAAAGTTCGTTATTCCTCAATTTTTATCCTACTAAACTACATAGAAAACTGTGTTTACATATACAAACTAGTTCGCGTGTACTAATGCACGTATGCCCATTTCCTTAAGTACTACGGGTCAAGGTTGAAATTGGTTACATTGGATGCTAATGTAAACAACCAATTACTTCCTATACAAGCTGTTTAATACATTAGATGAAGGACAGGGCTGTCACTAGAGTGTTATTCAGAGCAATAACAGAACATAATTGGTGAAAGAAACACACAGACAAGGCTTTAGATAACTGGTTTTGTTCCAGTCATATGTCTACTATAGTCAAATCGTTTTAGCGTGACATTCGTGGCCATTGACTCTGCTACATACTTTATTTTTTTAAATTAATTTAGCAGAGCATAATCAGCCTAATTTTCCCATTGTTGTCTTCTCTGTGAGAGGGAGTGGGCCGTAATTCACCACGCGGGCCCAATGCAGGTTTGTGGATGTCACATGTTTTCGAATTTTTGGTTCTAGGACATGGCCCTTTCCTCACGATGTTTTTCTTCACCGTTTTGAGAGCAGTGGTGATGAAATTAATTTACACAAAGTATAGTGCTTGCTTGGGCACGAACTCACGACCTACAACTCGTAAGTTGAGGCTGCTAAGACTGAGCCACCACTGCCAACCACTACCAATGCCACCACTGCAAAACCCTAGTGGTGTGTCCATAATATTTGAAGAGTTCTCTTATTGACTGGCCTGTTAGTCTAGTGGTTCGTGACCCTGACTGCTAAGACTGAGGTCGTGGGTTCAATTCCCACCCAGGCCAAATCTTTGTGTAATGAGCACAAATTTGTTCTGTGTCTGGGTGTAATTTATCTATAATATGTATTTAGAAATATACTTAAGTATGTTTATCAGTTGCCTGGTTGCCATGGCTCTACCTAGTTTGGGATCAGATAACGTTGTGTTGGTTGTCCTAAGTTATTACTATTATATTATTATTATAATTTCTACAGGATCACATCATTGACACAGACCTGATAATAATGGAACCACCTGGGTAGTACATTTAGGGTGGCCAAACAAAAATAAAAAGAATTTCCCAAATCGATTCAACCATCTTCGAGGAATTGGGTAATCTCCTCATTTTTTTTTTCGGTTTATAAAGTCGATATGACTCGTGACAACCCTAGAAAAGCATTAATTGGTCAGCCTTGAATCAAACCGTTTGTTTATAATAACCGTACGTCAACAGGTCAACAAACACATGGCACTGGATGAATTGAAAGATGATGCGTGGACAATGAAATATGATGCCAGTGCTTCTGATAAATAGATGTCATGGCGTTGGAGGTTTATCATAACATAACAGATAATGACTGATTTTTAACACGTTTTTATTTGCTTCACCGTATGTATGTAACTATCTTTGTAGCAGATTCTTTTGGACTCGATTTTGACCCGCTTTAAACGGTCAGATTTCATTTAAACTTTGTAAACTTATCGAGGACCGATTACAATACAATAATTTCATAAATTAGTGCCCTTATTAAGGCCAGGGTTACCAGGATCGCAAAAAACTGTCTCCGAAAACTACGCTGATATAATAATATGTACGTCCAAAACACAACCTAAAAATAGAAAATAAATAATCGTTTTAAAAAACTAAAACACGCAAAAAGCGTGGGGTGCTTGATATCAGTTAAAAAAATACCTCAAAAAGCACCTCACGCTCTTATCCATTATTTTCTACTTTTTAGTTTGGTTTTCCAAAGAAGCGTGTTTTTTAAGTTTTTTTTTTGCGTTATGCTCCTGAATGGATCCTGTTTGTGGTGAGGTCGTCTTGCTGACCATGATGTTAATTAATATTGTTATTAATAATTCTCTGTTAAGGCAATTGCATGTAGCTGTGATGAGAATGTTAAGAGGGATGTGTGTAGGGGGTTGCCACCTTTTTTTCATGCAATTAAAGTACTTTGGTTATTATAGGTAAGAAAAAAAAGTACATGGTATAAAAATAAAGTACGATTTATTTTTGTTTTTGATTATGTTTCAAAACATATTTATTATTGACTTTTGCAGTTTGCATCAAATAAATTTCAAGTTGCAAAAAGTATTTACGACTAATCTTTTCAAAATCCCAATGAAATCAAATCTTACAAAATAAAATATTTTCGTGTACTTTATTTTTCTCATAAAGTAAAGAGTACATTTATGTGAAATAACGAACACTACTTTATTGTAAAGTACGGGTGGCAACCCTAGATGAGTGGTATTACACGAATGGATAGAATAAGAAATGAGTACATAAGAGGTAACTGAAAAGTTGTGTAGGAATCGGTTGTCATGTTACGGAGGAATGAGGAACATGTTGTGAGGAAAGTGTTGAGTATGAATGTCGATGGCTATAAGGGTAGAGGGAGACCAAAGACAGGATGGATGGACTGTGTGAATTATGATATGAATAGAAAGGGGGTGAGTACGGAGATGACGACTAATAGAGAAGTGTTGAAGAAAAAGACATGTTGCGCCGACCACAAATAAATTGGAATAAGGACAGGAGAATGAAGATGGTCCTAATTTATCATTTATAGCTTCGAGTTGTAACTCAGAGGGGTAATTGCGGAACTTTTTATCGGTAGGAATTGGTTTAATATTCATAGTTAAACAACATTCATTGCGTTATTTACGTTGCTGAGCCACAATTTATTCGAACAAATGACGCAATGGTTTAGAAATAATCTTCAATCCCATTCAGATTCTGATAAATTGTGCGTTTCGCAATTAGAGTGCAGGTCGTAACAGCTATGTGAACATAATTCAGCATTGTATATGTAAGCTGTCACGCTCTTTGTGCCGGGCGGCTTTTATTTTGGTGTTATGCTTTGTTAACATTTTTATAATTTCAGTTTGCTTGAGTATAGTTTTCATTTTATTTGTTGGTATATTGGCATAGCTAGCTGACATATGGTAAAAAAAATTAATTTATTGCCGTAATATTATGTATAAAGCCAAATTTATCTAACTAAACAGACAGCTGTGCTGCTGGGGAGTTTGTTGTCACTTTTTTTTTTCCAGCACTAGGAAGTGGTGCAGGGCGGGTTTTTTGGAGGACTGTCTTATGTTAAGTTTATGTTCAAAAAGTGCTGATTCTCTGCTTAAATCGAGACCAGAGATAGAACTGCACGACTATTCACAACGATTAAAAAAATATTAATTTTCAATTACTGAATTGCACTGCCCAGGACAGCACATTGGTGTCGCAAGAATGGCGGTCGTACATCTCTACTGTTCTCTACATAGTATATAACAAAGAAGCATTTCGTATTTGTACGCTTAGATATTCTAAACTACGAAACGGATTTTTCATCGTTGGACAGAGTGACTTAAGAGGAAGGTTTACATGCATAAAGCGCGGGTGAAACCGCTGGCAAAAGCTTGTAACAAATTTAATAGATGTACTTTTTTAAAATAACAATAGTTTTCGTTCGAACTACTTTCATGAATTGCATACACATCACTTTATAAGAAGTCACTTGACATACTAAAGCGATAAGTGCTATTCTTGGAAAAGCGGGTGAAGTTCGTTCAATAAATATTAAGTAAGCTTCATTGATATATTCTTAGAATTGTATTGTTTTGATTTTCGTTAATATATGCATACAATACTGCAGTTTGTTATGGAGCTGTTTTCCTTAAAGACAATGCGGTATCTAAGGTAACCCGCGTAATTCAAATTTACTTAAGTTTTTTGCAATTTGCAGGTAACAGGTTGTATGTTGAATTAATTTATAATTTGTGATAATAAAACGTTTGTATTTACAGAACCTACATAACCGACATAGCTCGAAGAATTGCCAAACTTAAGTGGCAGTGGGCTGGGCACATTGCTTGCAGAACAGATGGCCGATGGGGTCGGAAGGTTCTGGAGTGGCGACCGCGTACCGGAGGACGTAGCGTTGGAAGGCCTTTCACAAGATGGACCGATGACCCGGTGAAGGCCGCAGGAATCCGTTGGATGGGAGAAGTACGGAACCGGTCGAAATGGCGGTGCTTGGGGAGGCCAATGTCCAGCAGTGGACGTCTTCCGGCTGAAATGATGATGATGATGATTTACAGAATTATAATCTTTAACCTAATTTAGTATGCTTATGTATGTTTGATCACGTTGAGAGGATGAATGAAGGACGGCTTACATAAGGTATTTTACAATACAGATGTCAGTGGAAACGCCAGGAGGGGACGCCCTAGGAGGACATTATAGTGACCTTATTGGTGTTGTTCTTGTGATGCTTTTCACCTTCAAGTGATGAGTAAGGTCACGTGCGTAGTACTCACAACCGACGTGTGTGTATGATCAGATGTATGAATCTGGTGTGTTTATTTATCAACATCATAATTTCAGGCGAAAGACGTTCACTGCTGGACATAAGCCTCCCCCAAAGGGAGGGTTATAATCGCCACGCTTGGCAGGCAGGTAGGCGATTGCAGTATGATGGTATGACGCATATGGAACGCTGCTGCGCATTCGTCACTCGTAAGCAGGGATGTTAGGGAGCTCCGTAACCGTAACCGAAAATAACGGATATCCGATATAAAAATTAATCCGTAACCGTACCCGAATCAAAAATAAAAGTTTCGGATAATATTGGATTTGTTATTACATTTTTATTTTAGGTAGATTAGATAACACTCAATATATATCTATTATCATTTTTATTTTAAATATGTGTAATAATTACTCACAGACTGATTGTAATTCCTACCAAATGGTGACACATAAATAAAGCCATTTTACTAGCTATCTGTATTCTGCTTTTTAAATTCCTTAAAAGTTTAATATCCGTAACCGAAATTATCCGAAACTAACGGATAATCCGAAATAATTTCATATCCGTATCCGTATCGTATCCGGTATAATACTTATTCCTACATCCGTAACCAATCCGTATCCGAAATTTCATATCCATAACTCGTAAGTCCCTTAGTCGCCTTCTATGACACCCACAGGAAGAAATGGGATGGTGCTGGTGGTTTCTTTACGTTTGGGAACACACGTAAAGAATAGCACCATAAAATTAATTAGAAGATGGAGTCAGTTTTTTTTTAATCGTTTTGCCTTTGATAAAGTTAGCGTTTAGCAGATAATAATTGCTAAGTTTCAAGATTTTATTCATATCTAAGATTGATACAAATTATCCTGCACGCGTAGCATGACCACCGTAGAAAAGGGTTTTATCGACGGAAGAATAGATAAAGTAACGTTTCGGGTACACAGTACGACAGCAGCAAAGTAGAAAAAGTCAACTGCACTTTTGACATGCGATTTTTTTTGATGTGTGATCAAATATCATTAACATATTATTAATACGTTATTTTTGATTATACCATATTTATTTCGTTTCGTAAAGCATGCTTTATAAATATTACTTTAACAAAATATTTTTTTTGTTTTGCCTTGTGTCGCAGGTTTGCTAGGTTCAGCTACACTTCTCAAGGTTAACCCTTGGATGGGTGACCAATTAATTTATGTGTGGCGTTTTGTCGCAGGTTCGCTAGGTTAAGCTGTACTTCGCAAGGTCAGCCTTTGGATGGGTGACCATTTACTTTATGTGTGGCGTTTTGTCGCAGGTTCGCAAGGTTAAGCCGCATTTCGCAAGGTCAGCCTTTGGATGGGTGACCATGTAGTTTTTGTTTTGCCTTGTGTCGCAGGTTCGCTAGGTTAAGCTACACTTCTCAAGGTCAGCCTTTGGATGGGTGACCATTTACTTTATGTGTGACGTTTTATCGCAGGTTCGCAAGGTTAAGCTGCATTTCGCAAGGTCAGCCTTTGGATGGGTGACCATGTAGTTTTTGTTTTGCCTTGTGTCGCAGGTTCGCTAGGTTAAGCTACACTTCTCAAGGTCAGCCTTTGGATGGGTGACCATTTACTTTATGTGTGGCGTTTTGTAGCAGGTTCGCAAGGTTAAGCTGCATTTCGCAAGGTCAGCCTTTGGATGGGTGACCATTTAGTTTGTGTGGCAAAATCTGTTCACCCAGTCGAAAGTTATGAGATAACAAACATAAAAAAATACAGTCGAATTGAGAACCTCCTCCTTTTTTTAAGTCGGTTAAATATAATTCTGAGTCGAATCATGTCGAAGAGTAAATTTTATAAAAAGTTCAGTTGACTCTTTCTACTTTGCTGCCGTCGTACTGTGTACCCGAAACGTTACTTTATCTATTCTTCCGTCGATAAAACCCTTTTCTACGGTGGTCATGCTACGCGTGCTGGTCGAATTTGAACCAATTTGCTTTATCTTAATTGTATATTCGATTAAAAAATCGTTTGAATTTGCGTGTCTTACGGTTAGGTCGAGCGGTCGTGCAACTGAACAAACATGGCGTCTATCACAATGCTACAATAGACATAGTACAATAACAACTGCAGTCGTGAATTGCACTATACACTACATAATCACTATATGGCAGAATAGACGTATTATTAAATAAAGACACGGTTCTGTTCGTTTATAGTCGCACTGGACAAAGCGATGTTTGTCATTTGAGAAGGGTTAATGTATAAAACCATACAGTGTGAAGGTGAACCCTTCGCGTACCCTGGTTCATGAATAGTGATGTAAGTTGAAAACTAATTGTTACTGCCTTTAGACCCAGATCTGGACACATTCCATACAAAAAAAAATTGCCTTCATAATGAAGAAAATCGCTTCACCCAATTGTAACGAATGTGGATTTGTCGAGGATCTACAACATTTATTGATGGATTGTGTCCCATTTGAGTCCAATAGAAATAATTTAGTGAGATCCTTGAATTTGAACAGAGCTGATCTAGTCATCCATCTATACATCTATACATATAAATAAAATTGGAGTGTCTGTTTTTAATATTAAAATAACCACTTTTTACTAAGTGTATATGGGATGTATACACGGTACATATACCAAAACAACATTTTGTACAATTTTTGTCTGTCTGTCTGTCTGTTTGTTTGTTCCGGCTAATCTCTGCAATGGCTGGACCGATTTTGACGGGACTTTCACTGGCAGATAGCTGATGTAACAAGAAGTAACTTAGGCTACTTTTACGGGCAAAAGCTATTGTTCTATATAATTCTATCCCAACCAAATGGCGACGATGCGAAGAGTTTCTTCAAAATTCATAGCCCACATCTCATGAAATAAACATCGTTTAGGATACGATGGGACTGAAATAATGCGTAAAAGCCCCTATAAATAAAAAAAGAAAAAAAAGCGATGTTTAGTAAAATAGCCTCCTTAAATGAGTCGGTCATCATTCAACATTACAGCCGTAAGACGTCCACTGCTGGACATAGGCCTCTCCCAATTTGGAGGGGTTAGCCATTATCGCCACGCTTGGCAGGCGGGTTGGCAATCGCAGTATGGTGGTAAAATGCTTAGAGAATGCTGCTGTCCATTCTCTAGTAAGTCCCTTAGTCGCCTCTAACGAAACACAGGAAGAAATGGTATGGTCCTATTCTTTACGTCTTGCACCACACGGAACAAGAAAGAATCATAAAGCACCAATTATTTTTCATCATAAATGGTCGCTTATAAGTCGCATATCAATTGTGCAGAAGGTTGTAAATAAAGTATCTCTGATTGATTGATGAAGCTACGTGTTTGATAAACATCTTCTATACATAGAAATACATTGTGTATTTGTGTAATGAACTTTGCACATACATGTGTCCATATTTATCTTTTGCTCTCGTGTATATTCTGCGTGAGTTTAACGTAAATAGCTGGATAATGATTCTGTAACCCCACTCCCGCTCAGAGAGAAGCCTGCAGTCCCTGCCTTGGGCACTTTATAGGCAGATTACAAATTCATTTATTAGTGTGATTTTTAACCGACTAAAAAAAAAAGGAGGTGGTTATCAATTCGACTGGATTTTTTAAAATGTTTGTTACCTCATAACTTTTGACAGGGTGAACCGAATTTGATGATTCTTTTTTATTTGAAAGCTGGTGCTTCTCGAATGATCCCATTTTCAACCGACGAAAAAAAACGGAGGAGGTTATCAATTCGACGCGTATATTTTTTTTTTTTTTTTATGTATGACCACGCATAACTTTTTACATAGTGGTCCGATTGTGACAATTCTTCTTCTATTGGAAAGGGTATACTCCCAAGGTGGTCCCATATAAATTTGCAAAACAAAATCGAACCCTAAGGGTCGGAAAACAGGGGATGATTGATTGTTCACTCACTGATTGTAATGTATAACCACGCATAACTTTATACAGAGTAGTCCGATTTTGATAATTCTTCTTGTGTTGCATAGGGTATACTTTGCCAAGTATTATTAGTAAATTAAAGCCACGAAAAAAATATAAAATAAAAACTTTTTAACAAAAAATTAAACCGCCGAAAAACTGAAAAGCATAAAATAATAAACCTTAAAATTTTGAGTCGGCGCTGAAAAATCAATGAACAAGGATTACTCAAAGCGCCGACTCATAATTTTAAGGTTTATTATTTTATGCTTTTCAGTTTTTCGGCGGTTTAATTTTTTGTTAAAAAGTTTTTTTTAATTTGGTTTCATTCGGACATTTGGGATCCATGTGAAAACCATATAAGTCTTAAATTTGCATTAAGTATTTGCGCGACAAATGAACGAATAACGCGATTAGATTAGTGCAGGGTATCTACCATACAAAGTTGAAAATAAAAACTTTTTAGAAAAAAAAATAACAACCGACTTCCTTAAAAAAACACTAAAAAGTCCAAAATAGCTTTAATTTTGGAAGTCGGTGTCTTACTATCTGTATTTAAGGGTATTTTTTGCCACCGACTTCCAAAATTAAAGTTATTTTTTACTTTATAGTGTTTTTTTTAACCCGGCGTCAGCATGGTAGAAAATAGGTACAACAACTGCATGGTGGGTCATAATTACCCGGATTTTAAACCATAGCTGATTTTTACCATTTCAATGACATTTAGAGCAAATTTGTGTTTAACTTGAAGAATAGTTCTTAAATTATAATAGTTTGGAGTAAACATAAAAAAAAAATAGATAAATAAAGATCTTTTTATGTATTTAAGAAGTCAGTATAAAATTTACAACAAAAAATTCAACTTCTAGAAACTTATTAATAGATAAACAAAAAATGACTAATTAACACTTATTTTTAACTTTTTGGAATAACAAATGTGAGATATTAGCACCGTCATCTACGCAACCGCCACAGAAAGAAATTATATGTTCAGGGCACATGAATTTGTTGCATCTTTGACAGGTATGGGTAGTTTTCCTGTCTTTTTTGGCGGGACATAACTGGACGTTCACAGTTGACGTTGGATGACACTCAAGGGTACATCATCATCATCATCATTGTCTGATGCCTCTTGCTCGGTATCACTCTGTTGAGAACGCTCGCTAACGTGATCATCTTCTTCGTTTTGCGAAGAATTTTCACCTTCTTCCGAGTCGCTTTCTTCTAATATTCACAGAATTCGCTGCTTTTTGCGTTCCTCTTTATCCATTATTCAAATATTACCTAAAAATAACAAAATATAATGTTATATACGTAATGTCGGTACAAATAAATAAACAAAATAATCAAATAATGAACTCAACGTAATTGGCACGAAATGGTGTCATTGAATGTATAGGTGGGTCATATTTACCTTTTTGTTGTTTGACCGTGTCTATCTTCCTGTGCAGGCACACACCGTCTAAGTTGATATAAGAAACGAGGGAGGCGAGGCACTAACTGCAGATACTGAAAAGCGTGGTAACGTTACACTATTATTTTCTTAAATACCCGCATTTAAAAATATCACGGGTCATTATGACCCAACCTAGCAGACGCCGGGTGAAGTCGGTTGTTATTTTTTTCTAAAAAGTTTTTTTGGTTAGTTTTTAGTTTTGGTGTATTATTGTTATGCTTTACTTACACGATCACTATCTATCTCATGTAACAGGGGGGCGAGCCTATTGCCATCAACTGAGTACAGAATTCACACTCCGTGCTGCTACTGAGAAATTCCAGATGGAAACATCCAGTAACACATTGCCTGGCCTTTGGGAAATCATCAAATGACGTCTCCTGCTCTGGGTGGAGCGAAAGGGCGTGTCAGACTTTTACTGAGGAAAACCCACCCTGTTCCTTCAGTTGCCTATATGCTAGGGCAATGGTAACTCTTTCGAACAAATCTCGCTCACCATGCCTGGCTTGGGTTTCCCCCAGGACTCAGGACCCTGAGCTCAGCAGTACCACTTCCGGCCACTAGACCAACAAGGCTGTCAATATGTGAGTTCCTTGTGTATGGACCTCTGAGTTGGTTTCGGCCGTTCTTCTCAGAGAAGTCAGATAGGAAACGCCGACCTTATCTAGTTTTAAAAATATAATTGACGTGTAAAGTGTTTGTACAACTGTACTGATAGAAATAAAATCATTTATCATTCACTAGCTTCTGCCCGCGACTTCTTCCGCGTCATTTTTCTGCTACCCTGACCCTTCCCGTCGCATTGAATTGTCTGCCAGTTTTCGTCCATTTTTCGTTGCTGTTTCGCTCCTTTTGATCGTATCGTGACGTTATATAACTTACAGCTTTCCTCAATAAATAGGCCACCCAACACAAAATAGTTATTTGTTATACAAGAGTGCAAAGTTGCTTTTTAACCGCGTGGTCAATTTTGATGACCGAGCAAGCGAAGGATTCTAAAATCAATCAATCAAAATTAGAATCCTGAGCGTTAGCGAGGGAATCAAAAGAGCACGAGGTGAAAAATCTTTGCACTCGAGTGCAACACGTAACTTTTCATTCCACCTCAGCGAGGAAAGAGTATTTTTAATCTTCAATATCTGAGTGGAAAAGCCGTTTTTATTCTCTAGAGGATAAAGTAAATTGAATTTAGAACATCGCGTGCACTATCACAAACTTAGTGCACACGATGTTCTAAATTCAATTTACTTTATCCTCTAGAGAATAAAAACGGCTTTTCCACTCAGATATTTAAAAATGCTCTTTCCGAGATGGTGGGATGAAAAGATTTTTTCAATTCGGACCAGTAGTGCCTGAGATTACCGCGTTCAACCAAACAATTAAATTCTTCAGCTTTATAATATAATATAATATTAGTATAGATTTATCAAGCGTAGAGTTATGTAATTACACAGAATATCACTCCTAGGTAAAATGGCGGATGGCACAGTCATTGTATTAACGACTTGTGCCACCCATTAATTTATAGGAGACAATAAAATTATAAATAGTGGCTGTCACGATTTGTACAACACGATTGTTGTGTGGATAATCGTTGTGACGATATAGCTACGTATTTTACAGTCATATCATCATGATTATATTCCTCAATGTCTCTTAATCGCTTGAAGGACACTCGAAATTAAACAAAAAAAAAACCTCAAAGCATTTATTTCAAACTAGCTTTTGCCCTAGACTTCGTCCGCGTGAATGTCGGTTCTCGTGGACGCAGACGAAGTCGCGGAATAAGAAAGAAAGAAAGAAATCATTTATGTAAATAATGAATGTGGGTACAAAATAGGATGTTAACATTGTAAAAACAGTTCCAGCACACTCTACCTTACGGCATGCAAAAGTAAAAACAATTATACAAATAAAATAAAAATAAAGTAAAATTAAATTAAAAACAAAATAAAAACACATAAAATGGACGGTTATGTAAATTTACAGCCTTCCTTACATGAACTAAACATTAAAAAAAAACAATTTCAATTCCGTATTTTACCTATTATGATTGATTAAATTGACTATTTATTCATGCCTACATTAATAAAATTACACATACACACAAAAAAGTAGCCCATGTCCTTTCTTGGGGTTCAAACTCACCGCGTACCAAATTTCAAAGCGTGTTAAAAGAGACCACCGTAGTTTATGAAAAGAAAACATAACATTACCTATATTCTATACTAGCTTCTGCCTACGACTTCGTCCGCGTTAAATTTCTTGTTCCCCCGACCCTTCCCGTCGCGTCGAATCGCCTACCCGTGCGATTTTCCCCGTTTTTGCAACATTTTTCATTACTGCTCCGCTCCTTTTAATTGTAGCTTGATGTTATATAGTCTATAGCCTTCTTCAATAAATACTACTATATAATAAATAATAATAATACTACAATAAGGCTACCCAACGCAAAAAGAATTTTTCAATTCGGACCAGTAGTTCTTGAGATTAGTGCGTTCAATCAAACAAACAAACAAACAAACTCTTCAGCTTTGTCTTATATCTTTAAACGAGCAATTCTTGTATATATATATATATAATCTGAATCTCGGAAACGGCTCCAACGATTTTCATGAAATTTAGTATACAGGGGGTTTCGGGGGCGATAAATCGATCTAGCTAGGATTCATTTTTAGAAAATTTATAATATTCGTAATAATTCGTGTTTTAAATGACCAACTTTATCGAAAATCAACTTGAACATAAACTTATTATTTTAAACGCAATTTGCCAAAAAATACCGAGCAAAGCTCGGTCATCCAGATATTAATAATAATAATAGATGTAGTGCATCTATTACTGATATGTAAACACTATCTCATGGACACAAGCGGAGGCAGCTGCTGTCACTAATGTCATCTGTCAGTCAGAAGCAATGGCGGGGAACAGAGACGGTGAAGGTGACGGTCTGCACGGTAGCGCTTGATGTGGTGATGAGCCCATGAAGTGATTTTATTCAACTTACATAAGGAATTAACAGGATTCTACAATAGACACAGGTATATTGTTATTAACCGACTTCAAAAAAAGGAGGAGGTTATCAAAACGACTGTATTTTTTTGTAATTTTTTTTTTTGAGATAACATAGCTTTTGACTGGGTGAACCGATTTTGATGATTCTTTTTTTATTTGAAAGCTGGTGCTTCCTGAATGGTCCCATTTGGTTCCACAATTGGTTGGACAATGGGATCTATGTGAAAACCATATAAGTCATAAATTTGCATTACGTATTTGCGCGACAAATGAACGAATAACGCGATTAGATTAGTGCGGAGTATCTACCACAACTGAAAAGTTAAAAAATAAAAACTTTTTACAAAAAAAAAAAACAACCGACTTCCTTAAAAAAAAAACACTACAAAGTCAAAAATAACTTTAATTTCGGAAGTCGGTGGCTAAAACCTTAAATATTGTACAGACGCCAACACATCAAGCTACTACAATCTGTCAGATTTCTTTGATAGATTTTCGACTTTATTTCTAGAGTATTAGGTTCAAGGTTCATTGGGAAAAATTGACAGTTTCGGGTAGCTTGACCTGGTGGCGTCTGTACATATCCTAAGACACCGACTTTCGAAATTAAAGTTATTTTTGACTTTGTAGTGTTTTTTTTAAGGAAGTCGGTTGTATTTTGTGAGTATCTGTGACTGCGTAACACAATAGTATAATGGTGTCCTATCACAATATGCAGCGTTTATCTATCACCATATGGCTTTAAGTAAGGGCGGTGTTGTACTCGAAGCTATGCGAAGATAGATTGAAACGTCATCTGCTAAGCTTTTTCCAACTATGTTGGAGTCGGCTTCTATCTGTCATCTAACTGGATGCACTTGAATACCAGTATTTTACATGGAGTGACTGCCTATGTGACATCCACAAGCTAGTTACCGGGTAATAAGATACCCGTTTGTAAGACTGGTTGTCGGACTTTTGGTTTTCTGATTACCTTGTTTATTAAGGTTTACTTTAGGTATTGTTTAGTTATTGGCAAGTAAATTCGTACGAATGGACAAATAAGGTCTGCAGTTTTATTATTTACTAGTGATCGCCCATTGGTCGAAATTCAACTGTACTTCATTTGAATAGAAAAACATTATTAAATGAAAAAAATATATGTAATAATAAATATAAAAAAATAATATGGTTATATTTGACATTCAGTAACACTATAGACAAATAACATTAAAGGCAAATATTCTCGATATGATCATAGATTTAAAAACTGAAATAGGTTATATATCTATAAAGTTAATTTATTACCTATGGTTATACTTGACATTCAGTAAGACTATAGACACAAAATATTAAAGACAGATGTTCTCGATTGGACCACAGATTTGGACCATAAACATAAGAATTTCTATGCATGTGTGTATTAAATACATGGTAATGAATAGTAGTGTGTGTAACGTGTTATTTATGGAAATAATGTATTTTTACGCAAATTAAAAAAAAATATTAGCATTCGTCACTTCTTCTCTGTATAAACTACAAGTGTGCGAAATTTCATCTCTCTCTCTCTCTCTTTTTCATCTCACTCCTCCGTCCGCCCAATTTTCGTAAAAAGGGATCCAAAGTTTTCGCTTCACGTATTAATATATAGATTACCATTCAAAACGAACAAAATTAAAATATCTGTTTTTTTAATTAAACCAGTTCTTGTTAATGATTATATTATTAAAATGTTAGCTAAAAGAAACAAAGGTTGTCATTTGTAACTAATAAAGGGTATTCGATGCCAGCATTAATTTATATGTTTTGTATTTTGTTTGTTTACAAACATCGTTTGATTTTGGTTTTGGAGGTGCCCTTTATGATATTAAATACCGTAATTGTTAACATTAACAATACTTAAGGCTCTTTGGACCCTGGTCTCGATGCCGATGGGCCACAACTTTTTATATATTTTTTTTTTGTATCCATTTTGCAAATATATTTAAAAATGCACTTAATATGTGAAAAAATCAATAAACCGTATTAAGGCTCTCAATAGTTAACTGGATCATGGGCTTGATCCAGAAAGCGGTACTTCTGGACACGGCGCGTATCGTTAGGCGGTTTCTCTCTCTACACCCCTGACCGCTGGTAGCTTGGACCTTGTTCCTGAGACCAGTGTGCTACTATTTTAAAATATAATTTTATGTATGTTTCATGAGATAAAAGAAATAATAATAACTAATTTTAGTTACATAGTTTAACCCTTAATAAAACCGTGGGAGTATAGCTCCCACATACATTTTCATTTTTTAACCAGGCCTTGACTGCAATAATCCCACATCTTGTCATAGACTATCGGTCATGGAGTATTTCCCAACTAATTAAAAAAATAAACCGGTGACAGAAGACAATGTCTAGTTGACAGTTGAAGATAGTTTGTTTGCAACGGTGTTTTTTTTGCGAGTGTGGCGTAAATTGTTGTAAAATAATATATTCTCTGTCGTAAACCAAAGGTATGTCGTACGATTTTTATATATGTTATAGTTTTTGAGTGTAATTATGCAGTTGTGTACAAAATTCAATTTAGAATCGTAAGTTCAAATGACACTGGCTCTATAAACAATGTGGGAGATATCCGCCCACGGTCCGATTATGTGTCGCTATTTTGTTACGAGCCCTATAAAAACTTTGTCTCATTTATATATTTTTCCTTTTCAGATTGTATAATGTGTAAAAAATTGGTTGATGACGAAATTGCAAAGGCACTTGAGTCTTCAGAAGATGAAGAGGAAATTGAAAATTTCAGTTTTATTGACACTGAACTGAACTTGGATATTGATTCTGCCTTTTTTTTGGATGGAAAATCATCAAATGACTTCTCCCGCTCTGGGCGGAGCGGGAGGGCATGTCAGACTTTTACTGACTAAAACCCACCCGTGTTCCTTCAGTTGTCCATGTGCCAGGGTCACGGTATCTCTTCAGAACAATCACGCGACCCCGGCAGGCATCGGTCCTAGCAGACCCCTTCAGTTTTGCTGACATCTCTTTGAGGCGCGTGCGGAGCACTACGCGCCGTCGACCCGAGCTTGGTCCTTACCAGGCGGCGAGCTACCCATTGCTCGCCACCCGCAAGCTCGCGCCTACGGTGGCCGGGAGTCCGCTATGGACTCCCGACGCCCGGGGCGTCTCCTCCTGCGGCGACTAGGTACGTGAGGGCGCAGAGACTGCCACTCCCTCATGCGCCCCGCCTCCTCTTTCGCGAGCATTACTGCTTCGCAGGAGGAGGTGACGGCTTCCCATTCCCTCTCGCTCCGTACCATGGCTCGCACCAGGGCCGGATGCGAGAGGTCGCCGCCACCGATCGCCTCCACGAGGACACGGCGGTGCTCTGCCCAGGCAGGGCAAACTTCCACCGTATGCTCCACCGTGTCCTCTAGACGATCCTCACAATGGAAACACCCGGGCGTATCCTCCCGCTTTATCCTGAACAGGAACCCACCGAAGCACCCATGCCCGGTGAGAACCTGCGTCAGGCGGAAGGTGAGGACGCCGCCGTGGCGCCTCTCTATCCACTCCTCAAAGAGAGGACTTACCACCGCAATTGTGGCGTACCCATATTGATTCTGCCTTAGATAGAATTCAAGGTACCTCAAATGAAGAGCTTTTAGAGACCTTGGAATCTTCGGTCGAAGGTGCAAACCAACCAGAATTTGAAGAAGTTTAAATGCTCTTCCATCTCCTCAATCTCATCCAAAAAACGGTGTTATAGAAGGTGTAAATATTGTAGAACAAGAACAAAAGAAGTCAGGACCTATTGTGAGTGCAAAATATGTGAGGTGCCTATATGTTTTGTCCCCTGTTGGGAGCAATTTCATAAAATTAATGAGCAATATTTTTTTTTAAATATACTGTTATTTATTTTACCTGGTAATACTAGCCTATTTATGAAAAATAAGAGATTTATCTCTCTTTCTCTCTATTTTGTGAATTTTAGTTTATCAAATTAGTGTTGTTCTAATTGGGCAATGGTAGAATAGCTCCCACATAAATAAAAAAAAAAAAATCAAGAACAAAAAATAAAAAAAATATTTTAATCAATTTCTGAATGTATTATAATCAGTACACGACACTTTTCAAACCCCTCTTTCAAACCGATTCACGGTGCCCGATTAAGGGTTAAAGTATAATTTACCAACAATATATGGACTGTTAATTTATTCTGAAATGAAATGATTAATAAGTGTAGAAATCACTTTTAGCGATAAGACCGTCCATTTTGGCACCCTATGTAAAACTTAGAAGAACACCATCCCATTTCTTCTCATGGGTGTCGTAAAAGGCGACTAAGGGACTAGAGAATGGGCAGCAGTGTTCTCTATGCATTTCACCACCATACTGCGATCACCAATTGGTGATGTTCTTCGGAAAGATCAGGTGCGCTGATTCACGTAACCGGCGTGCGTGTATGACAAGATTGACAAGATGTATGAACAAAAAACAAAGCAAAAACCGTATGTAAGAATCGTAGTAGGTAGCGTTCTGTAGTTTCTGCCTACCCCTTTAGGAAAAAGGCGTGAATAGTAAAGCACCTATTCACGCCTTTTTCCTAAAGGGGTAGGCAGAAACTACAGAACGCTACCTACTACGATTAAGAGATTTAAGATAGGAAAGCTATAAAGTATAGCATCCTCTGGAGAACAAACTTTATTCCCTACATTAGACATTATCATTGTGTCCATCTGTTCAAAACTCAATAATGTTCATAGCAATGTGTTTATTTGAAACTAGCTTCTGCCCGCGACTTCGTCCGCGTCAAATTTTTACTCCCCTGACCTTTCCCGTCGCATCGAATTGCCTGCCAGTTTACGTCCATTTTTTGTTGCTGTTGCTCCGCTCCTTTTGATCGTAACGTGACATTATATAGCCTAGCCTTCCTCAATAAGTAGGCTACCCAACACAAAAGTATTTTTTTCAATTCGGACCAGTAGTTTCTGAGATTACCGCGTTCAACCAAACAAACTCTTCAGCTTTATAATATTACTAGCTTCTGCCCGCGACTTCGTCCGCGTTAAATTTCTTGTTCTCTCGACCCTTCCCGTCGCGTCGAATAGCCTACCTGTGCGATTTTCCCCGTTCTAGCAACATTTTTCATTACTGCTCCGCTCCTCTTAGTTGTAGCGTGATGTTATTTAGCCTTTAGCCTTTCTCGATAAACAGGCTACCTAACACAAATAGATTTTTTCAATTCGGACCAGTAGTTCCTAAGATTAGCGCGTTCAGTCAAAAAAACAAACAAACAAACTCTTCAGCTTTATAATATTAGTATAGATAAGTATAAGTATAGATTAGACATTATCATTGCACCCATCTGTTCGATTCTCAATAATGTTCATAGCAATCTGTTTATTTGAAACTCTAAACCCTAGAATATTATCACTTGACATTAGTAGGTAGGTTGCTTGTGGCTAAGTATTAACAGCCGCACGGGTCGATCGTTCAGGTTAAGCTACGCTTGCCGCGGTTGGTCCGTGGATGGGTGACCATCTTAACATACCAAGACCCTTCCGTGCCTCGGAAAACACGTTAAGCCGTTGGTCCCGGCTGTCTTTCGTAGATCTTAGACAGTCGTTACGGGTCGTCAGAAGCCCGAAAGTCTGACAACCAGTCTTACCAAGGAGTATCGTATTACCCAGTAACTGGGTTGTGGAGGTCAGATAGGCAGTCGCTCCATGTAAAATGCTGGTACTGCTGCATTTGGTTAGACTGGAAGCCAACCCCAACATAGTTGGTAAAAGGCTAGACAGATGAAGATTAGTAGGTATATATGAATATAGTAGGGATGTTATGGATATGAAATTTCGGATACGGATTGGTTACGGATGTAGGAATGATTATTATACCGGATACGGATACGGATATGAAATTATTTCGTATTATCCGTTAGTTTCGGATAATTTCGGTTACGGATATTAAACATTTAAGGAATTTCAAAAGTAAAATACAAATAGCTAATTAAATGGTTTTATTTATATGTCACCATTTGATAGAAATTACAATCAGTCTGTGAGTAATTATTACAGCTATTTAAAATAAAAATGATTATAAATATATATTGAGTGTTATATAATTTACCGAAAATAAAAATGTAAAAACAAATCCGATATTATCCGAAACTTTTATTTCGGATTCGGTTACGGTTACGGATAAATTTTTATATCGGATATCCGATAGTTTCGGTTACGGTTACGGAGCTCCCTAACATCCCTGGTATATAGGTACTTGCTTTACCTCTTTGTCTTCACAAGACAATCGGTGTGAAAATGTATGAAAGACACAAAGGAGCCTAATGGTTTTCGACCATTTGACGAAAAATTGTAAAAAAAACCGGCCAAGTGCGAGTTGGACTCGCGCACCGAGGGTTCCGTACAAACCTGTAGATATTCACGGTTTATGCATAAAGTTTATATTTATGAAATTAAATGTTCTTTTTTTTTATTTTTATATTTGAGTTGATTGAATGAAAAGTAAATTGCGGTTTAGGATTTATGTATGACGTATTAAAAAAAAACGACTCACTAGATCTCGTTCCAACCAATTTTCGGTGGAAGTTTACATGGTAATGTCCATCATATATTTTTTTTTACTTTTATCATTCTCTTATTTAAGAAGTTACGGGGGGGAGGACACATTTTACCACTATGGAAGTGTCTCTCGCGCAAACTATTCAGTTTAGAAAAAAATGATATTAGAAACCTCAATACCATTTTTGAAGAACTATCCATAGATACCCCACACGTGTGGGTATGATGAAAAAAAATTGAGTTTCAGTTCTGAGTATGGGGAACCCCAAAATCTATTGTTTTTTTTTATATTTTTGTGTGAAAATCTTAATGCGATTCACAGAATACATCTACTTACCAAGTTTCAACAGCATAGCTCTTATAGTTTCGGAAAAAGTGGCTGTGACATACGGACGGACGGACAGAGAGACAGACAGACATGACGAATCTATAAGGGTTCCGTTTTTTGCCATTTGGCAACGGAACCCTAAAAAGTTCTAAAACATCAAACAGTTAAAACCTAAAGAAGTTACCATTTTTACCAACATTTTTTTTAATCGTCCAAGGCACTAAATACAAAGAATACGCCAAATTACAAGTTAACCTGTATAATCTTATATCTTTAAACAATTCTTGTATATATGTATATGTATATATAATTTGAATCTCGGAAACGGCTCCAACGATTTTCATGAAATTTTGTATACAGGGGGTTTCGGGGGCGATAAATCGATCTAGCTAGGATTCATTTTTAGAAAATGTCGTTTTATTCGCGTTTTGAAAAATATGACTGTTCCTGACATCTATTGGCGACTAATAATACTATTTTTGTAATTGGGAGCAACTAACTGCTTTAACGACACAAGAACACTAAAGCTACTTCAACAGATGGCGTTGTTAAGCAACACTAAGTCATTGGCTTGACGTGTTTGGTTTGACGTTATGGTCCAGGAGGTAGCGTTGCAAATGAAAAAGTCATAGTAAGCCGGCTGAACTTATTATTTTAAACACAATTTACCAAAAAATACCGAGCAAAGCTCGGTCATCCAGATATTTTTCTTAATACAAGAACTATGTAATAAATAAGCCTATAAAGATACCTATTAAGGCCCCATAAGTAACAAAAAATATTACTTAAATCTTGTCCAAAAAACTGTTTATCTGCGTAATTAAGAGTGTTAATTTTTTCTAAGGACAGAAACTTTAAACATTAGAACGTCGATTTGTTAATAAAAAGTAAACAGTGTTTTGTTTATTAACTAAGACACAATTTTTACATAGTATAAAAAAGTCTTTAGTTTAAGGTAAATTATACGAAATCAATAAAAAATTTTTTTTCTGTTTTTTAGTGTCTCGAATTTTGTGACGTAGGTCAGCGTAGTTTTTGAAGACAGTGTTTTTGCTATCCTGGTAACCCTGGCAAGGATAATGGCACAAATTTATGAAATTATTATATTCTCATCGTTCTTTGATAAGTATGCCAAATTTCGAGTAAATCCGACGTTTTGAAGGGGTCAAAATCATGTTCAGTTTTCGTAACATAGGCACATACTAACATACGCATGAAGCTTATAAAAGCGTGTTAAAAACACGAGAATCATAAAGTATGCCTTGCTATAAGCGTGAGATTGGACAAGACGAAACAAAATCATCAGTATGAGACTATTTAGGGTGCTGTTGCCAGTGGTACTCTAAATGCTCTACCTAATGTATATGTAAATAAAATAGTATTACTTTTTATGTTTCTCTGTTTGTCCAAGCTCGCAATCCTTTGCTATCCTAAGGGTACGTCTTCCCTACTATAACAGTGCCCTCCGGTCTACTTCTTGATGTGAAATAGCCTCTGTGGCACCATGAAACACGAGGCTTCAGAGGCTAGTGCAAATCTTGGGGTTCATTCAATTAATCGAGTCTGGTCAAAGCACGCTGGGATCGGTGCAATTTATTTCATGTTTCTCTGTTAGTCCCCTCTCTCTCAGAGAGGATGCCGCGAACGAGCAGTGTGAACATTATGACCTGTTTATGATTCCTATTTAGACACGATAACCGATCACCGTAAAACTAAAGATAATGCTTGTTACAATGTATATTTGTTGGTTTATTTGGCATCAGAATAACCGCTGTTCTGGCATTTCGCCAGTCCCAAACAGAGAGAGAAAGGACAAAACCGTTTGTGTGCCATATCTCCTCACTTTGTATGAATTCTGCTGAATTTAACATGGACTTTGCACCTTTTCTCATTGTCATTTGTCTTTTGTCACAGCTAAAGTATATTAGAATCCTTTGTATCACTGTCAACATCACAGTGGTCTTTATTGCCGTTGTTTGCTGTTGGGTTTTTGTCAGACGTAGAAAGCTGTGAAAGGATGTACTGGCCCAAAAACTTACTAACCCAGTGTGCAGAGGCAGTGGGCAGATGAGGGCATATGCACAGACTGAGTTAATAAGTTTAGCTGGGGCTAATAAGCTTAGCCAGAGCTACAGATGGACGTTGGAGTGAAAGAGTTCTCCATTGGTACCCTCGAGATGTACCACGCACCAGAGTCAGACCCAGGCGCCGGTGGTGCGACGATATTCTGGCCGTGGCCGGCCCCACCTGGACTCGAATAGCCCAAGATAGAGAGGAATGGCATAAAATGGAGGAGGCCTTTGCCCATAAATGGGCACCCAATATATAAATCAATCAATTATATTTTAAATTATTAAATTTTATGCAATTTTATTATATGTAACCAATCTATTTATTTAAAGAATTAATTGTGAATTATTTATTATTACTTTATTGCATGTTTTAACTACTGTGAATGAATTTATAGTTCGCACGAGTATTTTAAGATAGTATGAGTTAAAATTGTTATTGTATTTTTTGGGAAATAAAGGCTTAAATAATATTAATAATAAGCTTAGAGTTGACTTTAATTATGCCTATCTATCTACCACAACCTAGTAAATGGGTAACACGGTATCCCTTGGCAAGACTAGTTGTTATACTTTCGGACTTCAGATGACATTAATTAAAAACCCAGGTATTACAGCAGGGATCAACGGTTTAACATACTTTCCAGAGCACGTAAGGGTGAGTATGTCCAGGGTCGCGAGATTCGTACCAAAGAGTTACCATGGCCCTGGCATATGGGCAACTGAAGGAACACGGGTGAGTTTTACATTTTGGAATGAACAACTAAGTAACTTCATTTTTCTGATTGACCGACCTCTTGACAATTCAACAACCCCTGGAATTGGTTTATCCTATTTTATAATATCATAGCTTCTGCCCGCGACTTCGTCCGCGTTAAATTTTCGCTGACAATATTTGTTTGCTGCTCCGCTCTTTTTGACCGTAGCGTGATGTTATATAGCCTATAGTCTACCTCAATAAATGGGCTACCCAAAACAAAAAGAATTTTCAATTCCGACCAGCCGTTCCTGAGATTAGGGCGTTCAATCAAACAAACAAACAAACTCTTCAGCTTTATAATATTAGTGTAGATAAATGTAAAAGTTTGTAAATTTAGATGTATGAATGTTTGTTTCACTCAACACAGCAAACTGAAGGGGTCCTCTAGGACCGATGCCTGCCAAGGTCGCGCGATTTGTTCGAAAGAGATACCGTGGCCCTGGCATGTGGGCAACTCAAGGAACACGGGTGGGTTTTAGTCAGTAAAAGTCTGACACGCCCTCCCGCTCCGCCCAGAGCGGGAGAAGTCATTTGATGATTTCCCACCCACAAAAAAAGGCCTGTGTCCCAAATTAAATAACCTGGCAAAACTATACCCACGTGTCGGGTGTAGTTATCAAAAATTAACGAAATAAAAAAAACTTCGCTCCGCCCAGAGCGGGAGAAGGCATTTGATGATTTCCCATCCAACAAAAGGGTGAGTACGTGAAGATGGTCATCCATCTTTGATGGGATCGCGGTTTACGTACCCACAGGAATGTACTATTTACCTGAATAAAAAGTATCCTGTGTTAATCCAGGTTACTTATACACTATCGGTGTCCTACATCTGTACGGCCGTTTTTTTCTGCGTTGGAAATCATCAAATGACGTCTCCTGCTCTGGGTGGAGCGAAAGGGCGTGTCAGACTTTTACTGACTAAAACCCACCCGTGTTCCTTGAGTTGCCCACATGCCAGGGCCACGGTATCTCTTTCGAACAAATCGCGCGACCTTGGCAGGCATCGGTCCTAGGGGACCCCTTCAGTTTGCTGTGTTGAGTGAAACAAACATTCATACATCTAAATTTACAAACTTTTACATTTATCTACACTAATATTATAAAGCTGAAGAGTTTGTTTGTTTGTTTGATTGAACGCCCTAATCTCAGGAACGGCTGGTCGGAATTGAAAATTCTTTTTGTTTTGGGTAGCCCATTTATTGAGGTAGACTATAGGCTATATAACATCACGCTACGGTCAAAAAGAGCGGGGCAGCAAACAAATATTGTCAGCGAAAATTTAACGCGGATGAAGTCGCGGGCAGAAGCTATGATATTATAAAATAGGATAAACCAATTCCAGGCATTGTTGAATTGTCAAGAGGTCGGTCAATCAGAAAAAACCGGCCAAGTGCGAGTCGGACTCGCGCACCGAGGGTTCCGTACAAACCTGTAGGTATTCACGGTTTATGCATAAGGCTTGTGTTTATGAAATTAAATCCTATTTTTTTAATTTTTATATTTGAGTTGATTGAATGAAAGGTAAATTGCGGTTTACGATTTATGACGTATAAAAAAAAAACTACTTACTAGATCTTGTTCAAACCAATTTTCGTTGGAAGTTTATATAGCAATGTACATCATATATTTTTTTTAGTTTTATCATTCTCTTATTTTAGAAGTTACAGGGGGGGGTACACACATTTTACCACTTTGGGAGTGTCTCTCGCGCAAACTATACAGTTTAGAAAAAAATGATATTAGAAACCTCAATATCATTTTTAAAGACCTATCCATAAATACCCCACACGTATGGGTACGATGAAAAATTTTTTTTTGAGTTTCAGTTCTATGTATGGGGAACCCCAAAATTTATTGTTTTTTTTCTATTTTTGTGTGAAAATCTTAATGCGGTTTACAGAATACATCTACTTACCAAGTTTCAACAACATAGCTCTTATAGTTTCGGAAAAAAATGGCTGTGACATACACGGACAGACAGACAGACAGACAGACAGACAGACAGACAGACAGACAGACAGACAGACAGACAGACAGACAGACAGACATGACGAATCTATAAGGGTTCCGTTTTTTGCCATTTGGCAACGGAACCCTAAAAATGAAGTTCCTTAGTTGTTCATTCCAAAATGTCGTAACTCCCTATGAAGAACGTGCAAGAAACTATGGACACTCTTATAAATCAAAATATTTTCGTTAATGTTGTAGATATATGTACATGTGAGAACCAATGAAGTAATTTCAATACACAAATATACAGGTACACACGGCTACAGGACAAGCTATAAATTTCCAGTTTCAGCTGATCTCGCATTGTATAGACTTTTTGGAAAACGAGATGTCAGCTTATACTGGAAATTTTGTCGTGATTTGTGGCCGTGCATACTAACATATGTCATTTTAATGGTAAACAAACACATAATTTTGTGCCATTAGGTACCAACTTAATGCATATAAATTATAATATTAATACATGTGTCCAGAATGTGCGTTGTCGTAACAGGAAGCATCTCGCATGTGGCTAATATCATATTTTCTCTGACGGCTAACAGACATACCCATTTAATGTATTTATCTGTTCAGTGCATAGGTATTAAAATGAAAGAAAACATCGTGAGGAAACCGGCCATGTCCTAAAGCCAAACATTTAAAGACATATGACCTCTAACAACCCGCACTGGGCCCGCATTGTAGATTACGGCCCACTCATTTTCGCTGAGTCGAGGCCTGTCTCCCCTGCCAGGGTCGCGAGATTTGTTCGAAAGAGTTTCCGTGGCCCTGGCATAAAGGCAACTGAAGGAACACGGGTGAGTTTTAGTCAGTAAAAGTCTGACACGCCCTCTCACTTGATGATTTCCCACCCACAAAAAAATGGCCTGTGTCCCAAATTAAATTATCTGACAATACTATACCCACGTGTTGAGTATCGTTATTGAAAATTACTAAATAAAAAAAAATCATCATTGCACCTTTGTTAAAACTTTAAATGACACTGCCATGTACAGACGCCAGAACATCAAGCTACCCGAAACTGCCAAATTTTCCCAACCCATTTTGAACCTAATACTTAAGCGATAAATTTGAAACCTATTAAAGAAATTTGACAGATTGTAGTAGCTTTATGCGCTGGGATTTGTACATTTAGACAACTAAACAATTATTATGCTTTTGATGTATCATAAAGCCTCCTACAAACCGGCGCGACGCGGCAGCGCGACGCGACACTCGTAGAACAATTTTTATATGAACTTCATGGAAATTGTTCTAAAAGAATCGCGTCGCGCTGTCGCGTCGCGCCGGTCTGAATAAGCCTTAATATCTCTATTTCGATTCTATTCTAGGAATAAAAATACTCCGAACATTCCATTAAAACTTTTTTCGTTCACAATAAAACAGCAATAATATCAATCGATAACATTTTCATTAGTATTCAATGTTCAAGGGCGTAAGGCGTAACTTTGATACAGCGGCTTTTGATATTATTTATTAGAGACGATAAATCCACAACTACAACACATAACATTGTCATGGCGGACTGATGTAACCATTCAATCATTTTATTTAACGAAAAAAAACGTATTTTCAACCGACGAAAAAAAAAACGGAGGAGGTTCACAATTCGACGCGTTTATACATATTTTTAGGGTTCCGTTGCCAAATGGCAAAAAACGGAACCCTTATAGATTCGTCATGTCTGTCTGTCTGTCTGTCTGTCTGTCTGTCTGTCCATGTATGTCACAGCCACTTTTCTCCGAAACTATAAGAGCTATGTTGTTGAAACTTGGTAAGTAGATGTATTCTGTGAACCGCATTAAGATTTTCACACTAAAATAGAAAAAAAACAATAAATTTTGGGGTTCCCCATACTAAGAAATTAAACTCAAAAAAAAAATTTTCATCAAACCCATACGTGTGGGGTATCTAGGAATAGGTCTTCAAAAATGGTATTGAGGTTTCTAATATCATTTTTTTCTAAACTGAATAGTTTGCGCGAGAGACACTTCCAAAGTGGTAAAATGTGTGTCCCCCCCCCCCCCCCGTAACTTCTAAAATATGAGAATGATAAATCTAAAAAAAATATATGATGTACATAACCATATAAACTTCCACCGAAAATTGGTTTGAATGAAATCCAGTAAGTAGTTTTTTTTTAATACGTCATAAATCGTAAACCGCAATTTACCTTTAATTCAATCAACGCAAATATGTATAAAAATTAAAAAAAAAAACATTTAATGTCATAAACATAAACCTTATGCATAAACCGAGGATACCTACAGGTTTGTACGGAACCCTCGGTGCGCGAGTCCGACTCGCACTTGGCCGGTTTTTTTTTTATGTATTACGACGCGTAAGTTTTTACATAGTGGTCCGATTGTAACAATTCTTCTTCTATTAGAAAGAGTATACTCCCAAGGTGGTCCCATATAAATTTGGAACGCAAAATCAAACCCTAAAGGTTGGAAAACACGCGCACATGTGGGAGTGGCGCGTGGAGGCGAAATGCCGGGGCGAAACTCCGCTGCCGCGACAAATCGCGGCACGGCGGACAGAGCTCCGGTGTGATCTCATGTCGACATGGCGGGTACGATTGTCGCAACCCAGTGCTGGGCACGTCACAATTGCGGCGGTAAGTCCCCTCTTTGAGGAGTGGATAGAGAGGCGTCACGGCGTCCTCACCTTCCGCCTGACGCAGGTTCTCACCGGGCATGGGTGCTTCGGTAGGTTCCTGTTCAGGATAAAGTGGGAGGATACGTCCGGGTGTTTCCATTGCGAGGATCGTCTGGAGGACACGGTGGAGCATACGGTGGAGGTGTGCCCTGCCTGGGCGGAGCACCGCCGTGTCCTCGTGGAGGCGATCGGCGGCGGCGACCTCTCGCGTCCGGCCCTGGTGCGAGCCATGGTACGGAGCGAGAGGGAATGGGAAGCCGTCACCTCCTTCTGCGAAGCAGTAATGCTCGCGAAGGAGGAGGTGGGGCGCGTGAGGGAGTGGCAGTCTCTGCGCCCTCACGTCCCTAGCCACCGCAGGAGGAGACGCCCCGGGCGTCGGGAGTCCATAGCGGACTCCCGGCCACCATAGGCGCGAGCTTGCGGGTGGCGAGCAATGGGTAGCTCGCCGCCCGGTAAGGACCAGGCTCGGGTCGACGGCGCGTAGTGTTCCACGCGCGCCTCAAAGAGATGTCAGCAGCAGTGTAGGGGTCTACTAGGACCGATGCCTGCCGGGGTCGCGTGATTGTTCGAAAGAGTTACGTGACCCTGGCACATGGGCAACTGATGGAACACGGCTGGGTTTTAGTCAGTAAAAGTCTGATACGCCCTCCCGCTCCACCCAGAGCGGGAGAAGTCATTCGATGATTTCACATCCTGAAAAAAAAAAAGGGTTGGAAAACAGGGGATGATTGTTCGCTCACTGATTGTAACGTATAAACACGCATAACTTTATACAGCGTAGTCCGATTTTGATAATAAAAATAAAAACCACAAAAAAAGCCACAAAAAAATATAAAATAAAAACTTTTTAACAAAAAATTAAACCGCCGAAAAAACTGAAAAGCAAAAAATAATAAACCTTAAAATTATGAGTCGGCGATCTTTGTTCATTGATTGTTCAACGCCGACTCAAAATTTAAAGGTCTATTATTTTATGCTTTTCAGTTTTTCGGCGGTTTAATTTTTTGTTAAAAAGTTTTAATCAAAGCTTTACCTTAAATTGGTAACACAAGATTTGGTATTGCCTGACATTTTTCTCCATCATATTTTGTAGGCAAGCGTTTGTTTAGACAGCTGTGCTGCTGTGCTTTGTTGCGCCGATTCTTCTTCCCAGCTAAAGCACTAGGAAGTTCTGAAGGGCGGACTTTTTTGGGGACTGTCTGATGTAATTTTGACGTTCGAAAAGCGCTGTTCTTGAGCCTAATTTGAATAAATGACTTTTGATTTTTAACTTTTTGAAGTGAAAACTTCTTTAGCGGCGTTGTGCACTTTTTCTGTAATGAGTAAAAAATGTTAAACTCGCGTCAGGACACGTGACCTGATCGAAAATTCGTAAGACGGACGCAGAGTAGACTGCCGGCGCGGCGTAGGAGAGGAAGTATCCCCCTCTCTTTCTACGGCGCGGTGAAAATGTATGCCTGCGCCTGCTGTGTCGTTTAGGCGGCGCAGGACGCTTGCGCGAATATTCGTGTGTGTTTATGTTACAGCGTGCCACGCGCATCCATGGATGGTGACAGCTGATGGCTCGACCGTCTGTGTAGTTGCCGTCGTCGAAATTATGGAGGGAAGTAGATTTTTCTGAGAGATAAACTTTTTAATGTAATATAAATTGTCATATTTGTGTACGATAGCGCAATAAATAAATATTGTATTCTACCACATAAATGGTAGTACTTTTATACTGATAATTAAAGCAATTCGTGCAATATTATTCCCTAACCATTCCAAAATATCAAAAATGCACAACGTTAATATTCAAGTTTTCACTTCTGCCGGCACTCCCGGAGTGCAACCCGTCGTTTTTTTTTTGACGTAGATCGTTTAGGGTACAAAATGTAAAATAACTGAATCGTCTGGTGTCCAATGTTTTATACTATTAAGTCACTTATTTCCCAAGACCACATTATCCTCACCTGCCTTGCCCTTTCCCCATTATTTTGGAGTCGGCTTACAGTCTACCTTCTTATCGAGGATTATTGTGTCACTCAGCTAGTAACTGAGTTGTGCAGATAGATACGCAGTCTACCCATCCACCTAGCCTTTTTTTAACTATGATCCCATCACTTAATTAAAAAAAATAATTATATATGTATTGTCTGCTCACGATAATAAACTAACTTGTTGTATAGATTTTAAGTATTTAGAACAATAATATGAAACACTCTGTTTATTTTTTATCAACTCATGGAGTCATTATGTTATTTTAAAACTGCATGCTTTATTTTTATAATATCTGGATGACCGAGCTTTGCTCGGTATTTTTTGGTAAATTGTGTTTAAAATAATAAGTTTATGTTCAAGTTGATTATCGGTAAAGTTGGTAATTGAAAACACGAATAAAACGACATTTTATAAAAATGAATCCTAGCTAGATCGATTTATCGCCCCCGAAACCCCCTGTATAATAAATTTCATGAAAATCGTTGGAGCCGTTTCTGAGATTCATATTATATATATATACCTATACAAGAATTGCTCGTTTAAAAATATAAGATATATTGTAAGTGAATTGTTTGTGTTCTTTATGAGAATAATTTTTTTAAACCGATGTTGGTGTTGGCTTCCATTCTAACCGGCTGCAGCTGAGTACCAGTATTTTAGAACGACTGCTTAACTGTCGGCCACAATCCAGTTACTGGGTATCACTCTTTGGTAAGACTGGTTGCCAAATTTTTGAGCTTCTGACCACCCGTAATGACTGTCAAATGTCCACAAATGACAGCCACACAACATTTAATTGTTAATTATTAAAATGCATGCAATTTTTTAATATTCATTCTCATACAACATTTCTAACTAAGACCAATATTCTTGCAGGTTACAGGGTCATCGAGTTAACGGGAAAAGTTTTTCTTTTTAGATAACAGCTTTCAGGATAATATTAATTCTATGCGTAAGAAATTGAATCTATACTATATAATATTATAAAGCTGAAGAGTTTGTTTGTTGGTTTGTTTGTTTGATTGAACGCGCTAATCTCAGGAACTTCTGGTCCGAATTGAAAAATTATTTTTGTGTTGGGTAGCCTATTTATCGAGAAAGGCTATAGGCTATATAACATCACGCTACAACCAAGAAAAGCGGAGCAGTAATGAAAAATGTTGCAAAAACGGGGAAAATCACACAGGTAGGCGATTCGACGCGACGGGAAGGGTTGGGGGAGCACGAAATTTAACGCGGACGAAGTCGCGGGCAGAAGCTAGTAAGAAGATATACACTAGTCTCTATTACGAAACCTGGGCAGTTGTTCTATCTGAAATCAAGAATGGCAGTGTTGCTACCCAGTAACTCTTTCAATTTTGATGTCCCACCCGACCTTTACTAGAGAATAGGTTATTGGAAAGACAAGTTTTTGATGTAGTAATTTAAATTCTAGATACTAATCTGACATTTGAAGAATTTTTCTTAAAATGACAATATTGTTACAATATAACATACAGATACAGCAGGTAGTATCTTAGCCTGAGACCCCTGGCTCCCAAACTAGGTTTAATACTGGTGACTTGGGAGTCAGTAGGTTCCATTATACTCGTAAATGTCAATACGAATGTACATAATTAATTATTTAAAAAAAAGGAAAAGAAAACAAATGGCCCTTTTTAAAGATTAAAGATTTTGCGTTTGCTCTTTTAGTAAGCCGAGGATTTTGACATTACATCTGTCAAATTAGTTTGAAAAACGAACTTTAGTAAGACCGTTATTATTTGAAAAAAAAAAAAACTGCAATTAAAGGTGTGCAGTTAAAGGTAAATGAAAGAACATGCTAAGCTTGTGTAGATTTTCAACTTTTGACATACAGAATAAGAGGAGAGTTTTAATTTACTTAGGTTCTAATGAGGAAAACATTCTGTCGTACTCAATCATTAACTTTTATTGAACAGCATATCTCACCTTATTATTGTTAATCTGTCAAATCTTAGTACAGACAAATTATTCAAAGCAAAAAAAAAAACTCAGTGCATTAATTGGAATAAAAACCAGTTACTGTCACATCACTTTTGACTTGTCAAGGAGTTAGTTTGTCAGATAAATGAACCTAAATCCCCATTCCAAGGTAGATTCCTGTGAAGAAAAACGGGACTCCTAAAACATTATTTTAAATCAACATATTTTAGACTTTTTATTTAAAATCTTTTGGCGCCAGAATGACATTGACAGGGGCGCTGGAATGGGGTCACAGAAAATAAATTGACAAAACAAGATGGCGACGTTATCGTTAGTTCCAATTTCGGCCACGCACCAAAATAATACTGTAGCGTTGTATATACAGTCCGCACGTCGCTAATGCCGCCGTTTAGTTGTCAAATTAAAGTTGATGATAGGTTATTAAAAAGTGACATCTGTGAGTACTGACAGATCATAAAGGAAGCTGAAAGACATAATTTTGCAACAGCGGGGGTTAAAATGCACATATAAGGACAACAGTCAAGGGCGTGCATCTTACCATGTTCTTTATATTGATAGCTGAGGTATCCGAGTGGGAACCGAAAAATGGGCGGTTCGGATGCATTTTCGATCTGTTACAAATAAAAAAAAAATGTTGTAATAGTTGGTATTTGAAGCTCCTTGGTTGCTTCACCTTAGAAGATAAATTTGAGTACCTACAAATTTGTTTATTGTTCATAGAAGCTATTCAATGGATAAATAAGGGCTTTTTAATAATTGTATCAAAGAACGATTTATTTATTTATATTTTAACACTAGTTCGACCCACTCCGTTCCATCAAATCACCTACCCGTGCGAGGTCTTCGATTCGTGACTTTTTTTCTGTTTGTTCGGCTCCTAAGTGTCCTAGCGTGACGTTATGAAGTTTATAGCTTTCCTCGATAAATGGGCTTTCCAACACTAAACGATTTTCAATTCAAACGAGTCGTGCCTGAGATTAGCGCGTTCAACCAAACAAACTCTTCAGTTTAATAATATTTATACTATCTATACTAATATTATAAAGCTGAAGGATTTGTTTGTTTGTTTGTTTGATTGAACGCTCTAATCTCGGGAACTACTGGTCCGAATTGAAAAAATATTTTTGTGTTGGGTAGCCTATTTATTGACAAAGGCTATATAACATCACGCTATAATCAAAAGGAGCGGAGCAGTAATGAAAAATGTTGCAAAAACGGGGAAAATCGCACGGGTAGGCGATTCGACGCAACGGGAAGGACCGGGAGAGCAACAAATTTAACGCGGATGAAGTCGCGGGCAGAAGCTAGATTAGTATATAGATGAAACGACAACATCATCAGCGAAAGTATGCAAGTAAAAGCTGCAAGCAGCGCGATAATTGCGTAACAAATTTACCTAAAACATCACCCTTTTTAGCAGTCGGGTAATAATAGTCGGACATAACACAAACGTTTACTGTCTGTGTTTATGACAGCATCTGTGTTCTAACCGAGCCATAAACGAAAAGTGCGAAAATATTGTCCACACATAAGTTTACCTAAAACATTACTTAAACATAACTTGAATGACCTCAAAGCTATGTTAAATATTTTTTTGATGTTTGCGTAAGCACAGACCAGTTTTTTGTGAACTTTAGGCTTATAATACATCTGAATGTGTGAATTAAAGTTATGTTTGATTTCCGGAAGGCTATCGACCGTTAAAACTTGTTCCAAGTTAAGTAATTAAAATAAATAGTGAAATAAAATAAATGTGTGAAGAGGCTCGTGACTAAGTCGATCGAAGGTTAAGGTACAGTTGCCGCGGTTGGTTCTAGGATGGGTCCCCATCCATTACAGAAAGACCCTTCGGAATGAACATAGATCTTTGAAATTCGTTACGGGTAGTCAAATGTCTGACGTTATTGTATTCATTAAATTCTATACCACAGCTTTAGACATAGCTTCCAGAGTAAGCAAGCTGAAATGGTAGTGAGCTGGCCATTTTTGTCGAAGGAACGATGGCCAGTCGGACGCCCTCCAAATAGATGCGACTGAAATCCTTAACCCACGTTCTCATGAAAGTTTGAATAAAGAGACTTGAAAATTCCATTTGCAATGACTGGATGCGGAAGGCGGAGGACAGGATGTTGTGGCGCTGCATGGGAGAGACCTATGTCCAGGAGTAGACAACGATCGGCTGAGATCATTGATTGATTAGGTACCTAAGAATTATTAAACACAACTTAAAAATATAGATGAAACCAAACATAAAAATAAAACACAAAAAAAAAAAACGCCTTTCTATTTTTAGTAACCAATTAAACATTAAGAGGAATAAACGTAGAAGAAATGAATCACAGTACTGTAAAATACAAGGAAAATATCACTTTTTCCTTGAATTGTAGTATGTATAATTATCCTGATTAAAGTGGATTGACCTAACTGCTTTTGTTGTGTACGACATGCCAGTCTGCGCTTTGGTCTGAATAAATATATCTGTTAGCAGTTTTACTCGTTTAATAATCAGCCAATCATTTTCCCATTTCTGAGATACAGGCCTCTTGGTGAGGCGGAGTAAGCTGTAATCCCCCACAAGGGCCCAATGCGGGTTGGTAGATGTCACATGTCTTTGAATTTTTGATTCTAGGTCATGGCGGTTTCCTCACGATGTTTTCCATCACCGTTTTGAGAACAAAGATGAAGAAATAATTTACAATAAGTAATGCGCCAGCCTAAATGCGAACCAGCTTATTACAACTTGTAACTCGCGGCAGCTCCACTGCTCTGAAATTCGTTTAGTTTACCCTTATCGCCATGAGAAAACTACTTCTGTATCCGGATAAAAAGTATCTAGTCCGCGTTAATCTAGGACATAACCTATCTGTTTGCCTAGGCTTTTCCCAAATATGTTGGAGTCGACCTCCAGTCTATCCGAATGCAGTTGAAAACCAGTATTCTACATGGAATGACTGCCTATCTAAGCTCCACAAACCAACCAGTGACTGGTTAACACAATCCCCTGTTTAAGACTGGTTGCCAGCCTTTTGGGCTTCTTACGGTTGCGAGCTGGGACCACGATGGACAGATGCTTAGACTGGTGGTCAGACTTTGACTACTGACTATACGTAACCATTTTCAAAGATCTATAAATGATACCTGGGAGCAACGGTTTAACGTCTTTGTCGAGGCACAGAGTGATCTCAATGTGTAATGGACGATAACCCATCGAAGTACCGACCGCAGCAAGTGAAGGTCAACCTTTCATCGGACCGTGCGCCTCTCATTGCTTAGCCTCTGTGTGCCATCTCATCTTCATTTAAATCCGTTAAGCAGTTTGTGCGACTAAAGGACTTACTAGAGAACGGGCAGCAGCAGTCTCTATACATTTGACCACCATACTGCGGTCGCCAACCCGCCTGCCAAGCGTGGCGATTATAGCAAAGCCTCCCAAATTGGGGGAGGCTTATGTCCAGTAGTGGACGTCTTACGGCTGAAATGATGAAGCAGTTTATGTTTACTTATGTTGGTTTCTAATTAATCATACTGCATATTTTCAATAATAGGTAAACAATAATGGATTTGAATTCTCTTGTAACTTGTAACCAACGCTCAAAATTAATAATAACAGAATATCAAAGGTACCACAGAGATTCTGTTCAACAAACTTTCTGTCGCCTTTAATTTTCGCGCAACAACAAACTCACATAATTTCCCTGTACATAAACATCAACATATTATTATAAACAAAACCTCATTATAATTTCAAATTAATACACAACAACGCAGAGATTATTCAAAACACGTTAACTTGTGTGAATATTAATTAAATGTTTACCTCTTTACAAAGTCACGTCGTTCGGAAAGTGTTACGTCAAATGTGTCTATCGAGACTGACAGCACGTGTTGTATAATGTCAAATGTGTCGTTAACTAGTCACGCACGTGATATCCGTCTGAGTGAGGTCACGTGTGTAAGCAATCATTTATCCCTGTTTAAAAGGAAATCTCTACAGTATAATACAATAGTAATGAAGTCAAAACAGTACATTTAATATTTTTGAAATAAGTTATTACTACGAGGTGTCTGATGACGACAATATAGTTTTTAGAATTTTTGTGCGTTTATCTGGATGTCCTTTTGTTCGAAAAAGGCTTAACGGATTTAGATGAAATTTAGCACACAGTTGGTTTAAAACCTGGATTAACACATAATTTATTACCGGGTTTTCGTCCCAGTAACACATTGCCGTGGGATACTTTCCGACAACCATGTGAGCGAAGCCGCGAGCAAAAGCTAGGGTGAAGTTAAATATCTGTCTAGTCATTTTACAATTTACAACTAAGTCACGTTTGGTAAGGTTAGTCAGTGAACGTCAATTTATCGCCGGCCGGCACCAACCGGCGCACAAGTTCCCATGATCCTCAGTCCAAGTGTATGAAGGGAACACCGGGGTGGTTTTTAGTCAGTAAGAGTCACATTTTTACTTTAAGATTTTTGAAAGTAAATGACAGCTTCGAGCCACGAGGATTTCGTAATATAGGTACTCATTTTTAAAGTTTTGTCTGATTTTATTACTAATGCCCTCTTTGTATTAGAAGAAGTCTTTGTCCTCAGTCTGTCAATAATATGATGGTATTAAACCTTACAAATGAAGATAAACATCAGTGTTTAACTAGCAAATAGTACAGAGAAAAACATTCGAACAGTATTTACAAAAGACTTAGAACTTACTATGTTTCTTCTATTCCCCATATAGACAAAGCCAAATAATTTATTTCATACAGGCACATCAACATCATCATATCAGCTGTAAGACGTCCACTGCTAGACATAGGCCTCCGCAATTAGGTCTTGGCCATTATCGCCACGCTTGGCAGGCGGGTTGGCGAACGCAGTATGGTGGTAAAATGCTTACAGAACGCTGATGTCCATTCTCTAGTAAGTCCCTTCCTTTTACGACAGTCACGGGAAGAAATGCGGTGGTGCTCTTCTTTACGTTAGGCACCACGTGCACATAAAATGGTACTATTGAATGTCATTTTTAGGGTTCCGTTGCCAAATGGCAAAAAACGGAACCCTTATAGATTCGTCATGTCTGTCTGTCTGTCCGTCCGTATGTCACAGCCACTTTTCTCCGAAACTATAAGAGCTATGCTGTTGAAACTTGGTAAGTAGATGTATTCTGTGAACCGCATCAAGATTTTTACACTAAAATAGAAAAATAATAATAAATTTTGGGGTTCCCCATACTTAGAACTGAAACTCAATTTTTTTTTTTTCATCAAACCCATACGTGTGTGGTATCTATGAATAGGTCTTCAAAAATGGTATTGAGGTTTCTAATATCATTTTTTTTCTAAACTGAATAGTTTGCGCGAGAGACTCTTCGAAAGTGGTAAAATGTGTGTCCCCCCCCCCGTAACTTCTAAAATAAGAGAATGATTAAACTAAAAAAAAATATATGATGTACATAACCATGTAAACTATCACCGAAAATTGGTTTGAACGAGATCCAGTAAGTAGTTTTTTTTTTTAATACGTCATAAATCGTAAATCGCAATTTACCTTTCATTCAATCAACTCAAATATAAAAAAAATCATTTAAGTTCATAAGCATAAACCTTATACATACACCGAGGATCCCTACAGGTTTGTACGGAACCCTCGGTGCGCGAGTCCGACTCGCACTTGGCCGGTTTTTATAAGTTTGATTCTAGCATAAAATAACAGGAACATAATAAATTCTGACAGATGTTCACCTCTTTACAAAGTCACGTCTATAGAAACGCATGTTGTCAATAATGTGTTTTAAACAGTTGAAAGCACATGTGAAATTTAATATTCAAATCACATGCATAAAACGCCTGACTGATTACGGGAAATCAGGAGCTTTTGCGCAGCGGCTTTGCCCGCGTGGAGGTTGAAAACGATCCCACGGGAACATATTACCAGGATAAAAGTTATCCTAATTCTTAATCCAAGTGATAATCTATCTGAAAAAAAAATCGCGAGCCACTATTCTAATCTATACTAATATTATAAAGCTGAAGATTTTGTTGGTTTGTTTGTTTGGTTGAACGCGCTAACCTCAGGAACTACTGGTTCGAATTGAAAAGTTATTTTTGTGTTGGGTAGCCCATTTATTGAGGAGGGCTATATAACATCACGCTATGATCAAAAGGAGCGGAGCAGCAACGAAAAATGAACGAATACTGGCAGGCATTTCGATGCGACGGGAAGGGTCAAGGTAGAAAAATTTGACGTGGACGAAGTCGCGGGCAGAAGCTAGTCTTATCTATCTAATTAGCCTGTATTGTTCCGCTGCAGGGCAAAGGCCCCCTTTGCCACAGAATTCTGTCTTTTGCTAGTGCTGGCCAGGACTTTCGGTAGGAGTCAAGCTCGTCCCGCCATCTTCGTCTCGGCCTGCCACGATGTCGTTGTGCGTTTAGTGGGATTCACAATTAAATAATAATAAATAGTTCTCTGATTATTTTATTATTCAGTTAAGGCTCAGAACGCGATTCTAGTCGCAGAATTTCTATGAAAAATTCATAGAAATTGTTTTACAACAACCCAGTCCGCGTCGCGCCCGTGAGACCTTAGATATCCTTGTTAAGAATTATATTCAATATCTATCTATACTACATTAATATATAATATAATCTATACTTAATATTATAAAGCTGAAGAGTTTTTTTGTTTGTTTGTTTGATTGAACGCGCTATTCTCAGGAACTACTGGTCGGAATTGACAAAATCTTTTTATGTTGGGTAGCCTATTTATCGAGGAAGGCTATAGGCTATATAACATTACGCTACAACTAAAAGGAGCGGAGCAGTAATGAAAAATGTTGCAAAAACGGGGAAAATCGCATGGTTAGGCGATTCGACGCGACGGGAAGGGTCGGGGGAACAAGAAGCTAGTTTCTAAATATTACGGAAATGCAATCTAATCTACACGTGTGACTCCCGGGGGCGAATAAAACGTTGAACTACGAGACAAAGACTAAAATAAGCGAAGTCATAAAGATCTGACCTAAAAAAATCGGTGGTACCTACAACAAAAAACATATAATGTATCAACAAGGAAACCGACAAAACCGATGTAAACACATACAAATTACGCATAGTACAGAAAACCATTGAGTAACTGTCAGCACTTGAAATAAATGTAGTCAATATCTATGATGTAAGTAACAAGTTTAATCTGAATGTACTTACGGAGCCTCCGTATGGTGCCGGACTTAAAAAATAGCACCATCCGATTTCTTCTCGTGCGTGTCATAAGAGGCGACTAAGCGACTTACTAGAGAATAAGCAGCAGCGTTCTCTATGTATTTTACCACTATACTGCGATCGCCAACCCGCTTGCCAAGCGTGGCGATTTAGCAAACCCTCCTCCAAATTGGGGGAGGTCTGTATTCAGTCGTGGACGTCCCTACCATATAAAAGGGAAATCAAACAAGGACGGGACACAGACGTGATAATAGTATGAAGAAGCGACGCACATGTATCTTGTCCTTTCTGCATGTTTTGTGCAAGACCGGGTTAATACATTTTGTATGAAGAATAATGAAGGTACGTGAATAGGGCGCCGCTTCTGCGGTGATAGCCAGACGCAGCTGAATACGAATATATTACATAGCTTCTGCCCGCGACTTCGTCCGCGTTAAATTTCTTGTTCCCGCCGCGTCGCATCGCCTACCCGTGCGATTTTCCCCGTTTTGTGCAACATTTTTCATTACTGCTACGCTCTTTTTCGTTCTAGCGTGATTTTATATAGCCTATAGCCTTTCTCTATAAATAGGCTATCCAACACTAAAACAATTTTTCAATTCGGACCAGTAGTTCCTGAGATTAGCGCGTTCAATCAAACAAACAAACTCTTCCGCTATATAATATTATAGTATAGATAGATGGAGCGATTGCCTATCAGACCTCTATAATATATAGTCACTAGGTAACAGTAAACCCTTTGGAAATACTGTATGTTAGAGTTTCAGGCTTCTGAGGACCCGTCACGTCATTAGCTCCATGTACAATACTAGTATTTAGTTGCACGCGGCTCAACTGTTACCTGACCTTAATATTAGGTAGGTTAAAGGTTAGCTATACACCGTGACAATTTTAATCATCTTACAACGGCAGCCCACTTCATGTAGCCAATGACTACTACACATCCAAAAGAAAAAAAAAACGACATTTCAATAACAAAAAGTAATAATATTGATCACTAGCTTTTGCCAGCGGCTTCGCCCGCGTGGAGGTCGGAAATTATCCCGCGGGAACATACTACCGGGATAAAAAGTAGTTTATGTCCTTTCTCAGGCTCTAAACTATCTGTGTACCAAATTTCATTTAAATCGGTTTAGCAGTTTTCGCAGAAAAGCGAGACAGACAGATAGACAGACCGACAGACAGAGTTACTTTTGCATTTATAATATTAAGTGTGGATTATGATGACGTATGACGTAGTTTGGAATTAATATTTTGTCTCATGGAAAATGGATATGAAATGATCTAGTCGACTTGTGCACTTGGTAGATACGTTCAGTATATCGTCTGATACGTAAACATTATTAACAGGATGTTTCATACTTCTAATGCATTATTTCTTTTTCTTAGTACTTATTATCTGAATTAATGGTAACATTTTTTAATCTCGCCTGGAGGTATATTATGTCGACGACATTGAGTGGACAACCTTTGTAAGACGCCTAAAATGTCACGGTGAATACAAAGAAAGGTAGAGGTACATTTTAACATCGATTGAATTTGCGTTCATGCTAGGGCAACTCGATTGCGGACTCCCGGCCACCGTAGGCGCGAGCTTGCGGGCGGCGAGCAATGGGTAGCTCGCCGCCCGGTAAGGACCAAGCTCGGGTCGACGGCGCGTAGTGTTCCACCGCGCCTCGAAGAGATGTCAGCAGCAGTGTAGGGGTCTACTAGGACCGATGCCTGCCGGGGTCGCGTGATTGTTCGAAAGAGATACCGTGACCCTGGCGCATGGGCAACTGATGGAACACGGGTGGTTATTAGTCAGTAAAAGTCTGACACGCCCTCCCGCTCCGCCCAGAGCGGGAGCAGTCATTTGATGATTTCCGACCCAAAATTATTCGGACTGGTAAAACCCAAGAGACAATAGTTTACATGAACAAATCCAAGATAAAAACCAAAAATGGACATACAAATCAACTGTTTATAAGGAAAACGAATCTATTAACCTCGTATTACTAAGGAAACTGGTTTTATACGATAATGTTGTGGAAAGTTTACTATTGCAAGGTCAATGGCGGTAGGGTCGCGAGATTTGTTCGAAAGAGATACCGTGGCCTTGGCATATAGGCAACTGAAGGAACACGGGTGGGTTTTAGTCAGTAAAAGTCGGACATGGCCTCCCGCTTCGCCCCGAAAGGGAGATGTCATTTGATGATTTCCCACCGACATAAAAAGTTCAATGGCGATCAGCTCTTAAGAGTCTATATAACACTAGCTTCTGAACGCGACTTCGTCCGCGTCAAATTTTCCCTTGACCCTTCCTGTCTCATCGAATTGCCTGCCAGTTTTCGAACATTTTTCGTTGCTGCTCCTCTCTTTTTAATCGCAGCGTGATGTTATATAATTTATAGCCTTCCTCAGTAAATAGGCTACCCATAACAAAAATAATTTTTCAATTCGCATTTCGTTTTTTTTTTGGAATTCGGACCAGTAGTTCCTGAGATTAGTGCGTTCGACCAAACAAACAAACAAACTCTACAACTTTATAATGTTAGTATAGATTTGTGTATCAAACAGAGTGGTAATTGCGTAAAACACTAACGGTGGGAAAGGCTTTAAATTTGACATTTCAACAAAATTCATTGCGTTGTTTGCATTCTTGAGCGGACATATTTTTAGAGCGCAGGAAGTAATGGATTAGAAATATCCTTCAAAATTGTTCAGATTCTAATGGAAAGTCAAAGCGTTATGTATCGTCATCATCATGCCAGCCGATAGACGTCCACTGCTGGACATAGGCCTCCCCCAATTTGCTGATGTTTGCCATAATCGCCACGCTTGGCAGACGGGTTGGCGATCGCAGTATGGAGGTAAAGTGCATAGAGAACGCTGCTGCCCATTCTCTAGTAAGACCCTTAGTCAACTTCTATGCAGGCGCGGTCGCAGCCTATGATTTTGGGGGGTCACCATGAGTACTGAAGAATATTTTTAGAAATGTACATCTACTCGTTGGTCTAGTAGTCGAAAGCGCTACTGATGAGCATGAGGTCCCGGGTTCGATTCTCAGGTCGGGAGTATTATTAGGCAAATCGTTCAGTCTCGACAGCATGGCTGACTTTGGGGGGGTCATGACCCCTACGACCCCCATCTCGGACCGCGCCTGCTTCTATGAAACCCATGAGAAGGAATGCGATGGTGCTATTCTGTACGTCCGGCACCAAGTGGTACCTTATAATGATTTTGACTGGACCTTATAATGATATCATAAGCTTGGCAGGCGAGTTGACTATCGCAATATGGTAGTAAAATGTTAAGAGAACGGTGCTGCCCATTCTCTCGTATCGTATCTATACTAGTATTATGAAGCTGAAGAGTTTGTTTGTTTGATTGAACGCGCTAATCTCAGGAACGACTGGTTCGAATTGAAAAAATATTTTTGTATAGGGTAGCCTATTTATTGAGAAAGGCTATATAACATCACGCTACAAAAGGAGTGGAGCAGCGACGAAAAATAATCGAAAACTGGCAGGCAATTCAATGCGACGGGACCCTACCCGTCGCCCTCCCCTGACCCGTCAGGGGAGCAAAAATTTGTCGCGGACAATCATATTAGAAACCTCCACGTAAAGTTGCGGAGATACATGGTTTAAGAAAAAAAAATAATTTGTTGTCACTTTTAACATTTTGTCTCGCCATTGAGCGTTTTGTTTTTCGTAAAGTCAACGCACTACAATGTTTTGCTTCATATTCATAATGAAATAAACACGGGTATTTGTTTATTTAGATACTTGTTTCATTATATGACAAGTATTTAGCTGGTTTAAATTAGTAGTAAAGGCTCGTACAGACCAGCGCGAGATTTCTATGACCGTGTCGTGGCGCGACAGGTCGCCCCTGTGTGAAGTGTCGCGAGCATTTTCATAAAAATTGTTCTACGGATATAAATTGCCGAATCGTCAGCGACCGTGGCGTCGCACTAGTCTGCACGAGCCTTAAACCGGCAATGGCGAAGAGCTAAGTGAAATGTGAGTGATTTTTTTAAAGTCTTGAAAATCCTTTAACGGATGCGAGTGGGGATCGGGAAAAGGGTAGCGATTTGCCATTAAATTTATTCTTTACCTCCCTCCCACCTTTTGTCGCGAAACCGATGGTTGTTAAAGTTCTACCACTGTTTTATATTTAATTATTTTTTATAAAATTATTCAGATGTAATAGTAGCCTATAACCTTCTCTAGGTTCCAGACATTTATCTGCCAAAGATAACTATCGGTTTAGCCGTTAAAGCGAAAACAGATAAAGTACATACGGTCGGAGTTACTTTTGTATTATAATAAATATTAGTATGAATGAATAGTCACACAGTGGGATGATATTGTAGAAGAATTACCCTTAAAATCACAAAGCTCCTTATTCTTTCAAAACTTCTTCAGACCTCGAAGGTCGCAACCACAATAGCATTCACAAAACTTCTTGACTTCTAATAACAAAACAGAAAAGCTAACAAAAGCCGACCTTCCTATTTTCATCCGTTTTCGATAAAACTTTTGTTGTAATAGACTGTGTAGGTAGATATTGCAAATGAGTGAAGACAGAAGGTCCATTCTTCTTCTTAGCATGTCGATAGCTATTTTAATCTATATATATAAAATTCAAAGTCCTGAGTGACTGACTGACTGACTGATATATCAACGCACAGCCTAAACCGCTGGACTTAGAGGCATGAAATTTGGAGGGTGTGTTCTTTGTAAAGAGAAGGTATCCACTAAGAAAGGATTTTTTGAAATTCCATCCCTAAGAGGGTGAAATGGGGGGTTGAATTTTCTGTGAAACTTTTTTAAGCAAGCAGTGCGGTAAGACATTGTTTACCTGGATTAACACATTAATCTCGGTAGTACGATCCTGTGGGATATATTTCGACATCCACGCGGGCGATACCGCGGGCAGAAGCTAGTATATTATACCGGGTGACATTTTTTAACGTCTTGAAAAAAAAAAATGGGTGTTATAGGTGAACGGAGTAGAAGCCTTTGGCATATAAATTTTTATTATTTTTATTTTTGAATAACATGTAATGAAATTGATCTAGCAATAAATACTACACATTTAAAGTAACATTTTCATACTAGAACAACAAAAACAGAAATTTGGAAAAAATGAAATAAAAAAATCAATTAAAATCTATCGAAACTCAAATCATACGCACCCTACTCAATGCGCGGCATGTATCAATGATTTTGTAGCCCGGTCCTACCCTTTGAAGCCGGCCGATAGGCGGCCAAATTGATCTTTCGCAGGCGCACGAGCCGCACACGCATCCCCGTCAGCCCGCTCAGCCCAGCCCAGCTCCTTTAGTCACCTGCGATGAATCTGAAGGCCTTCCTGCCTTCTATTCTAGTTACACAGCACACCGTATGAAGGTCGAGACGGTAAAAAATGTCATCCGGTATAATTAGTCAGCCCAGAATTTTGCTATGAGCTTAGCACTTTCAGTAACGTCCATCAACTCCTGTAGCGTACAGACAACAGGACACGCTGGACAAGATATAAAGTGCCACATTGTTTGTAGGACATCACCACATTTACACTCCAGCGCAGATTCATCTGTGAATCTCCACCTGAGCAGGTTTTCTTTACTTCGGCATACCTGAGTTCGGAATCTATTTAAAGACTTCTAGGAATACCAAGGCAACTCGTGTCCAGGTACGAGATTTCCAGCACGTGGAACGAATGGGTTTAACGGTGGTACATTTAGGGTCGGTTCACATCTGACGGAAGATGCGTCGCGTGTCATCGGTCGCGTAACGCCAGAACAGACAATTATATGAGAAAACATTCAACCTTTCACACTTAACCGATGATGCGTTAGTGCGTCGAGCGTACAGCGTCTGTTCCGTTTCCGTCGACGCATTGTCGGCCGACGTAAAGGGCGGCACCGTCGCGCCACGCTTATATTGACTGATGCATTCAGACTAGGCGCAACATCTGCGGAGATCGTTTGTGTACTGACCGTTCGAAGTTTTCTTGCATTGAAAATATTTGATACATAACGATTTATCACGGAAATCCAAAATTACGCCCGACGCATCTTCCGTCAGATATGAAAGCACACTATTTGACCGAATAGACGCGACCGATGATACGCTTGACGCATCTTCCGTCAGATGTGAACCGACCCTTACACCCATTGTGAAGATATGCTCGTAATATTGGTAAAAGAAAAACTTCGTCCACGTCAAACCTTTGGTCCCGGCTGTTTTTCATAGGATGAAAAAGATGTATACGGCAGCTGCAAGTCGTGAATTTTTCGAATAATTTCCTCAGCACGATGCTGACGCGACGCTTTAGCTTCACTTGTATGTTTGTTTGTAACCGACTCCTTATAGCGCGATTTTGACCCACTTCAAACGACCAGATTTCATTCAAACTTTGCACACCTGTCAAAGACCGATGACGATGCAATAATTTCATAAATTTGTGCCATTATCCTTACCAGGGTTACCAGGACAGCAAAAAAACTGTCTTCAAAAACTACGCTGACATACGTCACAAACTACGCTGACATACGTATCAAAATTCGAAACACCCTAAAAATAAATAATAGTTTAAAAACTTTATTATTTAATTTCATCTGCTCTTTGAGTGAATTCGTGGACTAGCAAACAAACGAGTTAGAATGTAAGTCTTCTGTACTTTCATGCCATATGGACAGAACATTGGACACAATCCAACGAGCTTCTAGGAAAATCATATTCGCATTTTGTTTGAATTTGGCTCGTCTAGAGGACTTGGTTAGAGATCAGTAATTACCCGAATATTTTGGAGAACAAATAACGTTGTATTTTTAGAGCTGTCAAAGATTTGATCTAGACAGTTTTGTTGTTGCCAATGACGAAAGTATGGTGGTGCTATTCTATAAACGTTACTTCGAAATTCGAACGGTGTACGTTGTGAATCTGCAATGATCACTACATAGTGTGAAACAAAGTCGCTTCCCCTCTGTATGCTTTTTAGGGTTCCGTTGCCAAATGGCAAAAAACGGAACCCTTATAGATTCGTCATGTCTGTCTGTCCGTCTGTCTGTCTGTCCGTCCGTCCGTATGTCACAGCCACTTTCCTCCGAAACTATAAGAGCTACGCTGTTGAAACTTGGTAAGTAGATGTATTCTGTGAACCGCATCAAGATTTTTACAATAAAATAGAGAAAAAATAATAAATTTTGGGGTTCCCCATAGGTACTTAGAACTGAAACTCAAAAAAAAATTTTTCATCAAACCCATACGTGTGGGATATCTATGAATAGGTCTTCAAAAATGGTATTGAGGTTACTACTATCATTTTTTTCTAAACTGAATAGATTGCGCGAGAGACGCTTCCAAAGTGGTAAAATGTGTGTCCCCCCCCCCCCGTAACTTCTAAAATAAGAGAATGATTAAACTCAAAAAAATATATGATGTACATAACCATGTAAACTACCACCGAAAATTGGTTTGAACGAGATCCAGTAAGTAGTTTTTTTTTAATACGTCATAAATCGTAAACCGCAATTTACCTTTCATTCAATCAACTCAAATATAAAAATTAAAAAAAAAAAACATTTAAGTTCATAAGCATAAACCTTATACATAAACCGAGGATCCCTACAGGTTTGTACGGAACCCTCGGTGCGCGAGTCCGACTCGCACTTGGCCGGTTTTTTTTTTTTCTAGATGGGAAATTATCAAATGACTTCTCCCGCTCTGGGGGAGCGGGAGGGCGTGTCAGACTTTTCCTGACTAAAACCCACCCGTGTTCCTTCAGTTACCCATCTCGCTTGAACAATCTCGCGACCCCGGCAGGCATCGGTCCTAGCAGACCCCTTCACTGTTGCTGACATCTCTTTGAGACGCGCGTGGAACACTACGCGCCGTCTACCCGAGCCTGGTCCTTACCGCAACGGATTTTGATGCGGTTAGAGTAATTCAAGAAAAAGGTTTATACGTACAATACGCGGGCGAAGTCGCTTGCAAAAGCTAGTTTATTATAAAACAAATGAGTTCGCTTTCGAATTGTGTGCGATTGTATAAACATCGTGAACAAACCGTTTTAGAACCAAAAATTCGAAGCCTTGTGACATCTACCAACCCGCACTGGGACCGCGTGGTGGATTATGGCCCACTCCCTCTCACCGAGAGGATTGTGTCCCAGCAGTGAGAACGTTATAGGCTGCTGATAAACATAATGCTACTTTTGGCACGAACGCAAAAAAGCTTATTACAATAACAAATCTGTAATTACGTATCACAATAGGAAAACACATTTTTTGCCATTTTCTCACCTCAATCAATCAAACTGAACAGTCAGTAATTTTGTCATTTGTCAAAAAGATAATAATAAGCTAAGTTACTAATTATTATTTTTGACAAGTAAACAATGTGCAGATTCGCAATTTTCGCAGTAGCAAAAAAATATTACATACTTTAAATAATTTTCAAGCATGAAAATTATGGCATTTTATACTCATTATATTGTTAGTTTGGAGGCCCATGTGTGTTGCGAAAACACATTAATCTGGTCGGTTTTCGTAATAAGTTTTTCAACATCATATTAGCCGAATAACGTTCAAAGCTGGACAAAGATTTTTCCCATAATTTTGCATAGAGAACGCTGCTCCCCATTCTCTAGTAAGTCTCTTAGTTGCCTCTGTGGGTGTCGTACACCCATGAGAAGAAATGAGATGGTGCTATTCTTTACGTTAGGCAACACACGGATACGTCGTAATAAGTATCTATCTATTAATACGTGAAGCGAAAACTTTGGATCCCTTTTTACGAAAATTGGGCGGACGGAGGAGTATGAAATTTCGCACACTTATAGTTTATACAGAGAAGAAGTGACGAATGCTAATATTTTTGAAGTGAAAACTTCTTTAGCGGCGTTGTGCACTTTTTTTGTAATGGGTAAAAAATGTTAAGCTCGCGTCAGGACACGTGACCCTGATCGAAAATTCGTAAGACGGACGGAGAGTGATTTTTCTGAGAGATAAACTTTTTAATGTAATATAAATTGTCATGTTTGTGTACGATAGCGCAATAAATAAATATTGTATACTACCACATAAATGATAGTACTTTTATACTGATAATTAAAGCAATTCGTGCAAAATTATTCCCTAACCATTCCAAAATATCAAAAACGCACAACGTTAATATTCAAGTTTTCACTTCTGCCGGCCCTCCCGGAGTGGCAACCCGTCGTTTTTTTTTTTTTAATTATACACGTTACACACACTACTATTCAGTCAGATAGGCAGTGGCTCCATGTAAAATACTGGTATTTAGCTGCATCAGGTTAGACTGGAAGTCAACCCCAACATAGTTGGGAAAAGGCTAGGCAGATGATGAGTTTGTCATGTGAAAAAGCGAATATTCGCAACTCTATCAAGAATGTTTTCAAGGAATGAGCATCACGATGCGCGTGCGACCGTACCGCGTGTACAGTTTATTTATAAATTCGCATTTACTACAACGTCTGCGTTCATACTCTATTTATTTTCATTTTCCGGGTACGTTTATGTAACTAGTTACATTCAAGGGCGTCTTGTGTCTACTACATTATATTCGAGCTGCTAAGGCATAAAATGATAACGTGAAGATCGTCTACTTAGACTTTAGAGTCCTCCAGACCGTATTTCGGCCACGGCGGCCAATCCAACGGAGACTAGCCATCGGCGCGGGACATATAATAGTTCACAAGTGTGTGCGCAGACACAGGAACACTCACTGTTCCCTCACTCTCATAGTCCGGTGGGACGGCAATCCGACACGACCGGAGAGAGATCAGGCGCAGGAACAACGGCTTAACGTGCTTTCCAAGGCACAGGGGGTATCACATCCAACTTCCAAACTCCGGCTGTTACTAAGAAATTCCTAATACTAAAACCCAATTACACTTTGCCGAATAACAGCACATTGCTCGCAGAACAGATGGCCGATGGGGCCGAAAGGTTCTGGAGTGGCGACCGCGTACCGGAAGACGAGAGTTGGAAGGCCTCCAACAAGGTGGACCGATGACCTTGTGAAGGCCACAGGAACCCGCTGGATGCGGGAAGCACAAAACCGGTCGAAGTGGCGGAGCTTGTCCAGTCCAGAAGTCCAGCAGTGGACTTCTTTCGGCTGAAATGATGATGATGAATAACAGCTGTATGGGTCGATTGATCAGGTTAAGCCACGCTTACAGCGGTTGGTCCGTGGATGGGATCATGTTAGGGTCGGCATTCGGTTTGCCTATTTAAACTTCACTAACCAGTAACTTGGTAATAGGATTCCCTTTGGTAAGACTGATTCACAGACCTTTGGACTTCTGATTACCCGTTGCGAATACCAAAGATCTACAAATGACATCCAGGTTTAACTGCTTAACGGGTATTGATGAAATGAATGGTCACCCATCCACAAACCAACCGCAGCCATGGTGCCGCTGTTATTAAATAAGCCACAAAGCCACGAGGCTCTCTGTTAGCAGTTCCATTTAGTAGACTAAAAAAACCGACTTCCTTAAAAACACTACAAAGTGGAAAATAACTTAATTTCGGAAGTCGGTGTCTTAGGATCTGTATTTGAGTTTTTGCCACCGACTTCCGAAATTAAAATTATTTTTCACTTTGTAGTGTTCTTTTTAGGAAGTCAGTTGTTATTTTTTTGTAACAAGTTTTTATTCTTAACTTTTTAGTTATGGTAGATACCCCGCACTAATCTAATCGCGTTATTCGCTCATTTGTCAGGCAAATACTTAATGCAAATTTAAGACTTACCTATATGGTTTTCACATGGGCCCCATTGTCCGAATGGAACCAAATTATGTAAATGAGACCATTCGGGAAGCACCAGCTTTCAAATAAAAAAAAGAATCATCAAAATCGGTTAACCCAATCAAAAGTTATGAACTAACAAACAGTTAAAAAAATACAGACGAATTGATAACCTCGTCCTTTTTTTGAAGTCGGTTAATAAAAACATCTATATTACAAGAGATTTGACACGCGATAAAAATTGAATGAGCTTTTAGGGGACAACTAAATTAATTAAATGAACACTGCACGGATTGATGGCGACATAACATGGGGTCGTAAAACTTGATTAATGACCTTGAGCGGCACTAATTAGAGAGAGGTCACTGCGGGGTCACGGATACTAACTTGTAGTGTCATTGATGTTTATGGCCATTAGTTTTGGCTTTGTCCATCCATATGTTACATGAAGGTTTATACTTACTGTGACTTTTTGGGTATTAAATATATCAAATCCGTATTTGTTCAGTGTGGTCCTGAACGAAACCGACAAAACCAAGGTAAAACACATACAAATTATACGCATAGAACATTAGAACAGCAGACCAGTGATTAAAGACTGCACATCAAAAAACAAAATATAGTCTACTAGCTTTTGCCCGCGAGTTCGTCCGCGTCAAATTTTTGCTCCCCTACCCTTCCCGTGATGATACATAGCCTATAAGCTTCCTCAATAAATAGGCTACCCAAAACAAAAATATTTTTTCAATCGGACCTGATATTACCGGGTTCAACCAAACAAACAAACTCTTCAGCTTTATAATCTTTATACATATATATAATTCTATTGTTCGTGTGTACGAGTATGTCACTAAACTCCTCCTAAACGGCTGGACCGATTTGAATGAATTTTTTTGTATGCGTTTGGGTGGCACCCTGGATGGTTTAGATTCACTATTGGACCCGCTAGGTGGCGCTGCTATCGAGTTCTAGGAAACAGGACAACGTCTGTACGGACAGCTAGTATTATATCTATATATTAATACGTGAAGCGAAAACTTTGGATCCCTTTTTACGAAAATTGGGCGGACGGAGGAGTATGAAATTTCGCACACTTATAGTTTATACAGAGAAGAAGTGACGAATGCTAATATTTTTTTTAATTATGCGTAAAAATACATTATTTTCAATAAATAACACGTTACACACACTACTATTCACTACCGTGTATTTAATACACACATGCACAAATCGAGTATATTTTTTTTGGTATTAAATGTCTATAGCCTTACTGAATGTCAAATATAATTATAGATTACGAAAGTTTATTGTCGAAATCTGTGGTCCAATCGAGAATATCTGTTTTTAATTATGTCACTGCTTGCTCCTTTAATTATGCTCAAATATGGTGAGGGGGGTAAAGGCTGACCTTTGCGTTATGCTCGTGAACGGGTGCTGCTTGTGATGGCTGGTCGTCTTGCTGACCATGGTTTTTGTTATTGTTACTTGTATTAACTGTTATTTTATTTTACTCCGGAGGTCCTAGTTTAACTATTGTAACTTCCACTTAGCTGTATGTATATGTATCATTTTGCATCGTTGAATATGTAAGCGGGCACTCCCTTTATGTCTGGAGGCTTTATTTACGTTTTAAGTTCTGTTTACGATTTTGTTTTATTATTTATTTCAGCTTGAGTTTAGTTTTCAATGTTTTGTTGGTGATATATTGGCGTGTGCTAGCTGACATATGGTGAATAATGTATGTTTTGTTTTATAATATTAATTACTTACACAATATTGTATAGAATCAAGTTCTTCTAACTTAACAGACAGCTGTGCTGGGGAGTTTGTTCCGCCACTTCTTCTTCCCAGCTAAAGCACTAGGAAGTGTCGAAGGGCGGGCGTTTTGGGGGGACTGTCTTGTGTAACTTTGACGTTCAAAAAGTGCTGACTCTCAGCCTAGTTTGAATAAATGACTTTTGTTTTTTTTTTTAATATTTTGTGTCTATAGTCTTGCTGAATATGTCAAGTATAACCATAAGTAATAAATATGACACCGTGAAGTAAATGCTGTTCTGTCACCTATCAAAACTGTAATCTTATGTAATACTTTGAAATAATCTATATAATGTATTAATACGTGAAGCAAAAACTTTGCACATCGTTGTACGAACATTGTGCGAACAGCGGTGTATGAAATTTGGCACATTTAAAGTTTATTTGGAGAAATAGTGCTGAAAACTAATATTTGTATATATTAACGAATAATGGTCGAGTTTCGACCTCTGGGGGACCACTAGTAAGAATAGATATCTATGATGTAAGTAAAGAGTTTCATCCGAATGTGCCTAAAGGTTATAGCACATTATACCGGCACCGCAACAGCAGCTGTGCTGTCGTCTCGGCGGCACGTCGTCTCGTCGAATTTAGGCTACGGCTAGCTGCCAGCGCGCTAACTACGCGTCGGCCGCGAGGTGCAATCTCGCAGTCCGCGCGCTGAATGCGATATGCAAGCTCGCAGGCCGCGCGCTGGCCGCGAGGTGCAAGCTTGCTGTCACCGCGAAAACAATTGTTATATGGCATTTATGATTAAACACGCCTAGGACTGTGTTAAATCTGATTCGAGACTAAAGGGAGTATGCAGCGAGGCGCGTGAGGCGACGGTGGTGCGCAGACGACGGCGCAATGAAGTTGTGTTGCTGGCGACTCGGAGTCGGCGCGTAGTAAGCATGCGGTCGGCGCGCTGTAAACTCATGGTCCACTCGCTTTCAGCACGCGGGCTGCGAGTCGAGTTGTATGGTAGCGGCAAGCGCGCTGACTGCCCGCCGTTGGCTTTTTTATATTGACATTAAAAATATATTTTACTACACACGATTTAATGCTCTAAATTGAATGACAAGTTAATTCCTGGTTTGGAGCGGTGCCGTTGCGGTGCCGGTATAATGTGCCATGACCTTAAGGCTCCGTGTGGTGCCAGACGTAAAGAATAACACCATCCTATTTCTTCCCGTGGGTGTCGTAAGAGGCGACTAAGGGACTTACTAGAGAATGTGCAGCAGCGTTCTCTATGAATTTTACCACCATACTGCGATCGCTTATCCGCCTGCCAAGCGTGACAATTATGTCAAAACCCCCCAAATTGGAGGAGCCCTATATACAGCAGAAATGATGATAATGAATTTATCAGCCAATTAAGTTTTTGGGCATCAATTAATTAAAATTAAAACACAAAAAATAATTGCCAAAATTTCGTTCGAAAAAATGAATCTAATGAATATCGACATTAAGATGGAGTAGATAAATACTATAATTTGTCATAATAATTCGCTCCAACGCGAACAAAATTATAGGTGGTCGGATATGAGATTTTTTTTAATTGAATATTTTAGTAGTTAGGAATTTATAATAATTGCGCTTTTTAACATTGATTCATAAAGACTAGTGATCGCCCATTGGTCGAAATTCGACCGTACTTCATTTGAATAGAAGTACATTATTAAATGAAAAAATATATTTAATAATAAATAATAAATATAAAAAAATAATATGGTTATATTTGACATTCAGTAGTAGGCGTGTGCGCCACGCCGCCACGCCGCCGCCGCCGGTGGTTCTGAACCACGCCGCCGCCGCCGGTCTCGGGGTCGGCGTGAAATCGGCGTATCTTTGCCATTAAATAGTATGATTGTGTCAGCTGCTCTTCTTGATCCTAGGTTTCAGGGGCTACATGAAATTGATATTTACCTAGAAACAATTGGCCAAACCAGAGTCTCATATTTGTCGCGAGAAATCTGGAATAATCTAAAAGATTCCGATCTAAAATGCACGAAGTCTGAAAAGCAAACAGATCTAATTCCCAATAATCCCAAAAACGAAAGTCCATCTGAACCTCAGTTATTGCTTCAATTGTCCAAAAAACATTTTTCCACGTCTTCTAGTACAGATGCTGTTACGAATCCAATTGAAACAGAATGTTGGAAATACTTCGCGGCAGTGGATGTTGGAGATCTTTCTGATGGAGAACTTCTCAAGTACTGGCGTGAACGAAGATTACCTTTCCCTTATTTAAGCACATACGCGCAGTCTATCTTGTGTTTTCCAACAACGTCGACACCAAGTGAGAGAGTGTTTTCGGTACATAGGCTGCACTAAAAGTATCGGGAATGGAATATTTCCACTGTTCCTGTCATATTAAAATCTTTTTAATTGAAAACTCCTTGGTTTTAAAAATCGAATACCATTTATTTATTTAATAAAAGATTATCTGTCTTGTCACCAGGTTTTGTCAAACTTGTTTAGTCGTTGAGAAAATGGAATTGACTCGAGAAAATTCAAGAGCGATGATTTATTATGACTTTCGAAGTGGGTTAACACAAAAACAGTGTTGACCGGATGATTTCTGCATTTGGTGTTGAAGCCCCATCCAAAACCACAATTTATCGCTCGTTTACTGAATTTCAACGTGGACGTGTCAAGCTCAGTGATGATCCCCGTCAAGATCGTCCAAAAACTGCAGTCACCCAAGAAAACGTTGATGCTGTGCGTAAGCTGATTGAGGAAGATCGACATGTGACATACCGCGAAATTCAGGCAACTTTAGACATTGGCATGAGTCAAATACAAATAATCTTGCATGAACAATTAGGTGTAAAAAGTTGTTTTCCCGATGGATACCGCATTCGCTCTGTGAAGAGCAAAAAGCGGCTCGCGTTACTTAGTGCGTCAGAACTCTCGAAAGATTCCACGCAGGGTCCACAAATGCTGTATAGAACATCGTGTCAGGTGACGAATCCTGGATATACGTGTACGAACCCGAAACAAAAAACCAGTCACGAGTTTGGGTGTTCGAAAATGAGTTAAAGCCAACAAAAATTGTTCGTTCACGGAGTGTTGCAAAAAAAATGGTGGCCACGTTTATCTCCAAAACCGGCCATGTTGCGACTATTCCTCTTGAGGGACAAAGAACGGTTAATGCAGAATGGTATGCTAGCATTTGTTTGCCACAGGTCGTTTCTGAACTCCGTAAAGAGAACCGCAACCGCCGCATCATCCTCCATCACGACAATGCGAGTTCTCACACCGCGCACAGAACAAGAGTTTTTAGAGCAAGAAAACATAGAATTATTAGACCATCCCCCGTACAGCCCACACCTAAGCCCTAATGATTTCTATACTTTCCCTAAAATAAAGAATTGCGTGGTCAGAGATTTTCATCACCTGAAGAAGGTGTGGACGCCTACAAAACGGCCATTTTGGAGACCCCAACTTCCGAATGGAATGGTTGCTTCAATGATTGGTTCCATCGTATGGAAAAATGTGTCAAATTTCGCGGAGAATACTTCGAAAAGCAGTGAATACATTTTTAAATAGTAATTTTGTGTCACTTCCTTGATTCCCGAAATGTTCAGTGCCGCCCTCGTAGCAGGATTAACCCTTAATGCAAAACGTAGCAGATTGCATCCAAATAATGTTGATAAAATTATATTTATACATGATAATTACAATTCGTGCGAAGATTTTGATTAATAAGTGATAATAAGTGTATTATTAATGTAACATGCTGTTTTTTCTAAAAATAAAAGGTAACAGAATCTGAATTACTTTTCTCCTCTCTGAAGTCTAAATCAAAAGTCCTGACGCCGATTTCACGCCGGTTACGCCGCCGCCGCCGTCTAAATTTTGGCATCACGCCGCCGCCGATCAAAATGAAATCGGCGCACACCTCTATTCAGTAGGTAACACTATAGACAAATATTCTTGGTATGATTATAGATTTTAAAAATGAAATAGGTTATACATCTATAAAATTAATTTATTACCTATGGTTATACTTGACATTCAGTAAGACACAAAATATTCAAGACAGATATTCTCGATTGGACCACAGATTTGGACCATAAACAAAAGAATATCTATGCATGTGTGTATTAAATACACGGTGATGAATAGTAGTGTGTGTAACGTGTTATTAGTTGAAAATAATGTATTTTTACGAATAATTAAAAAAATATTAGCATTCGTCACTTCTTCTCTGTATAAACTATAAGTGTGCGAAATTTCATACTCCTCCGTACGCCGAATTTACGTAAAAAGGAATCCAAAGTTTTCGCTTCACGTATTAATATATAAGGTGTATCTATTCATACATGGAATATTTTAAGAGGTACACCTGTAGGTGGTAAAGAAGCTATAGCAACGAAAAAAAAATTCTGAGTGTTTTTTTTTTAATTTAATATTTATAAATTATTTGACGCACATAAGTAATACTGGCTCCTTCTTATTTTTTACGGCCTGAGACACCGCGGCCATGCTCGTGCCGTCCGGTCGTCGCCCTCGCAGCGTCAGGCGGGCCATTCATAGAATTTGGAGTAAAGGTTTTATGCAAAACGTCTCAAGTAGTTTTAAAATTATAATAATTACGAAAATTCAAAAACGCTTAGATAAAAATTTTCTTTTTGCTTCTATAGCTTCTTTTCCACCTACAGGTGTACCCCTTAAAATATTTCGTGTATGAATAGATACACCTTATATAGATAATACAGGTATCTACTGTAACGAATGGACCACACAAATCATCATCATCATCTGCTTAGCCTTTTCCCAACTATAGGTATTGGGTCGGTATCCAGTCTCAAGACTCTAGATCTTTATTGTTTTACCATAATGTATCTAACCGGGTGCAGTTGAATATGAGTATTCTACTTAGAGCGACTGCCATCTGACCTCCACAACCCAGCTACTGGATACACTTTGGTAAGACTGGTTGTCAAACTTTCGGACTTCTGGCGACACGTAACGACTGCCAAAAATCCACAAATGACAACAGAGAATAACGGCTTAACGTGCTTTCCGGGGCACAGACATGAAACAGTCATTCAATGGGATTAAATGAACTAAGAGGGTTGTATTGATGATTTTAATAATTATATTTCTATAATTACATACGTGATACGGTCGGTAATCATTTATTTTAATCTACATACAACCTAACAACCTACACATTACAAAAAAACATAAGAAAATTTGAATTAATCGTGAGAACCAACATTTGTTCTTTATTCAAAATTTGAATCAATCCACCATCTTGTTTAAGCTGTCAAATTCACGTTCAACCTCATTTTCTCGCTCTTAGTTCAGTTCTATATCCATAGCGTTAAGGTTAACAAATATGGTTCAAAATAGCGATTCAATTGATGTTAGTTGAATCGAATGCCACCAGAATAAAAGTAATTTTGCAGTTTTAACTAACAAAATCAAAATCAAAATCAAAAGTCATTTATTCAAACTAGGCTGAGAGTCAGCACTTTTTGAACGTCAAAGTTACAAAAGACAGTCCCCCCAAAACGCCCGCCCTTCGACACTTCCTAGTGCTTTAGCTGGGAAGAAGAAGTGGCGGAACGAACTCCCCAGCAGCACAGCTGTCTGTTAAGTTAGAAGAACTTGATTCTATACAATATCGTGTAAGTAATTAATATTATAAAACAAAACAAAACATACATTATTCGCCATATGTCAGCTAGCACTCGCCAATATACGAACAAAACATTGAAAAGTAAACTCAAGCTGAAATAAATAATAAAACAAAATCGTAAACAGAACGTAAAACTTAAATAAAGCCTCCAGGCATAAAGGGCGTGCCCGCTTACATATTCAACGACGCAAAATGATACATATACATACATTGATGCATATAGCTAAGTAACTACTAGCTAACTAACTAACTACTACTACTTACTGCTCAATTGCATTATTTTTAAGTATTTTTTTTTTTAGTTGATTGAATACCCTTTATTTTCATGTCATAGAATATTAGAGCTTACGCTCAAAATTGTGAGAATTATGCGAGGCAATTTTTTTTTAAGCTATGTATTATTCATATCCCAAATTAATGATACTATTTTATTTTTGTGGAATATTTTTGAACTATCTTCTGCCCGCGACTTCGTCCGCATTAAATTTTTTGTCACCCCGACCCTTCCCGTCGCATCGAATCACCTACCCGTGCGATTTCCCCCGTTTTTGCAACATTTTTCATTACTATGCTATCCAACACAAAAATAATTTTTCAATTCCGACCAGTAGTTCCTGAGATTAGCGCGTTCAATCAAACAAACAAACAAAATCTTCAGCTTTATAATATTAGTATAAATAAGATTTTTTTTTATATAACACGCTCATTTTTTTTTCTTGCTTTTGATACGGCTTACTAAACGAGACAAAAAACTGAGCCGTGTTCCACCGTGTTCATGTCTGGGAAACGCCTTTAGTCCATGTGCATGCAAGGAGTATACATCTACTAAGCACAGCTCCAGGCCTCCAAGTGACGGACTACAAACCTTCAATTTGTATGCTTACCAGCTGTTACCAGTAATTTCGTTGATACCACGTATTATGTTGCATAGCTCATGCCAAATGCAGGTCAGCCCTTTGAAAACCGTTAGCCAACACATAACCTCTTTTTGATATATCTACGAGTGGGTTGTAGTGGGTACAGGTCAAGCGATACATTTCCAGTTTTAGCTGACCTCGCATTGTGTAGGCTTTTCGTACAATGAGGTGTCAGCTTATACTGGATATGTATAGCTTGTAAATAGCGGTGCGTACTTATGAGGCTATGAGCTTGAAGATCATCTGTTTTTATTTTTGTTATTTACTTCATCCAAAGAAAATTTGCACTTTGCTTTCTTTTCCGCATTTTGTTTTTTAATAATGAACGACATACGTAAAGCCTTGTATAATGGAGGAACACTGACTCCCAAGTCACAGCTATAAACCTAGTTTGGGAGCCAGGGGACCTATGCCTGTGATACAAATGTTTTAAAGTTATGTGTGTAGCTATGTTGTCACTTTTTTTTAAATAAAGGTTATTATATTTTATTATTATCTGTTTAGTCTTTTCAGCTTCCAGTCTACCCGGATGCACCTGAAAACATGAAGCGACTGGCAATACGTGTGGTGCCGGGCGTAAAGAATAGCACCATCCTATTTCTTCCCGTGGGTGTCGTAAGAGGCGACTAAGGGACTTACTAGAGAATTGGCAGCAGAGTTCTCTCTGCATTTTACCATCATACTGCGATCCCCAATCCACCTGCCAAGCGTGGCGATTATGGCAAACACTCGCAAAATGCTTGGGAGAGGCCTCTGTCCAGCGGACGTCTTTCGGCTGAAATGATGACAGACGATGAAGATGATGATGATGATGATGATGATGATGATGATGATGAAGATGATGATGATGATGCTGATGATGAAGATGATGAAGATGATGATGATGATGACAGACGATCTGACACCTCTACAACCCAGTTACTGGGCAATACGATATGCCTTGGCAAGACTGATAGAGACAAAAGTAATTTTGTATTAAATGTTTTCAGCGTTTAATGATTTCTGGTACACACATGAAGCTATAGATTTCCAGTTTAAGCTGACCTCTCATAATACGAAAATCTCATACAATGTGAGATCAGTTTATATTGGAAATTCATAGCTTGATGTGTGTACAAATGAGCCTTAAACTGTGTTTAATTTGAACATTGTTAAGATAAATGTGGTGCAAGCTGCCTCATATTCCAAATTGAATTATTGTTATACTGAATATTATTAATTTTACTAGCTGCTGCCCTCGGCTTGCCCGCGTAGATATTGGGAAAAATCCCACGGGAACGTGCTCCCGGAACAAAAATTAGCCTATGTTACTTCTTATAATATCAACTATATATGCTAGTGAAAGTCCTGTCACATCAGTCCAGCTGTTTCAGATATTTGCCGGAACAAACAGACGGACAAATTTTATTTTTTTATATTTACCTAACTGCTGAATATACTTTTATAAGCATTTAGTAAAAAGCTATTAATTTGAAATTACAAACAGACCTGTCAATTTTATTTATTTACAGATTAGTTGCATTTAAATTGGTTATTATCACACCGAAATGATGTTTTACAATAGCTTTATACACAAAGCGAACAATAAGGAAAAAATAAACTCTAAATAGGTTCATACATAATTTTTCAAACGAAAATAATACATACTTAAGTTTAACGAGACGACGAGGACGGGCGCTCGTTCCAAATTTCACAAAATTAGTATATTTCGCGAATTTCGGAACGTCGCGCCGCCTCCGCCTCATTGTCATTTATCTGTGGGATTCCAGGATTCGTCACGTATTTTGCATTTACAAATAAATTCTTAAAAGTAAATAGAGTTTTTAATATTTTAGAGATTTTCGTTAAAATTAAAGTTTTTAACCTGTGACATTATTTATGTATGGCTCCTCTTGCCTAAACACAACAAACCACAATACAATTCAACTCATATGGAAAAACCCATCGTATAAAAATAACAATACAACATGACAACACACACAACTAAGGTGTCCAAGGGTACCTACACCTCTGCTTTACCCTCTGGGAAAAATCTGCGTGATGTTATGTTGTTTGTGTCGTATACAAAATAATTATATAGTAAATTAAGTACTCACGATCTTCGATGTCTTCTCGACAACAGCGTCACTAACAATTATAAACTCATTAGTCTTAATTTAATAAACGTTTATTATAATTTAAATTTTATAACTGGCACATCCACATTCTTTTTCACATTCCAATTCAAAATGGGAATTTTAATTCATTATTTTAGGAGGTTTTGAATTAACACTGGCTTGAAGTTAGAACACTAGTTTCCGAGATTTCCAATTATTTCAAATCAATTTTCTCTTTTTTTTTCACTTGATTTTCAATTGTTCTCAAATTCGGCTACTTGTCAGTCTTTTGTTCTGTTTTCACATTTTCAACTTCAACTTCCGAATAATTTAAACGTCGAATTCACTTGTCAACGAGCATGAACATATCTGGTCAACGAGCATTTTAAAATGCGCGCGAATCATATGTTTTCTGTTTACACTGCCGCAAACGATACCACGCTTATAATGTTGGCACACAACTGCCGTTCTATTTTCAAAACATGCCAGCAAATGAATGGAGAAGTCCCGAAACGAAATCAAGGTCTTGTTTTTGTTTTAATACCACTTGTTCTTTATTTGAATTTTGAATCACTCCACCATCTTGTTTAAACTGTCAAATTCACTTTCAGCCTCATTTTTTGCACTTAGTTCAGTTCTATATCCATAGCATTTAGAATATGGAAGTATATTAAGTCCATCTCACACGCAAGGAGTATTAGCACGGCTCCGAGCCAAAATTGTACGTCGGAAAAGCTAGCGTAGCACACAGCCGCTTGGCGGGCAAGTGGGATGAATACTGAAGTGGCCATAGTTATTTCTTGGCACAGATGTCAAATCGTAATTAATTGACGTATTTAGCGTCAGCGTGTTCTGTAGCAGTTCAATTGTATTGTTTGTTAGTAGATCGTCAATTGGGTATTCGCTTTTCGTTTATTGATGATTTTTTTATAGAACTCTATAAATGATTTGAAGAGTCTTCTGTAGTAACAAATGAGTATTTTCTTCGGACGAATGTCTTTTGTTTTAACTTTTATATGGAGAAAGTAGCGATGTCTAAGGAAGTTTAGAATCCACTGAATCTATCTGTTTGAGAGCAGTAAAAATCGTTGCACTGAGGAAAAGTCTGAGTTCTCTTTATTTCACTTAGAAGTTTGTGTCTATATGTATTTTAAAAGTAACTTTTTTATAGTTGTCCTTAGCTATGTTTTCTGTGTAGTATATTTTAGTTGATCATAAGGTTTAATTTGATTATGCTTTTTTGCATTCGATTTCGCTACACAAAAAGGCAATGACGTTATTGATATACCTACCTTAATTTATTTTGTATGAGGTTTGTTGTTATTCAAGGTTTTTTTTTAATAGGTAGGTAGATTACTTAAGTCTTATTATTCAATAATATACTTTATACACTTGAACGGAATTTTGATTCAACATTTATGTGTCAAATGCACAACGAGTTCAGTCATCAATCTTTAGTATTTGAATATCGAACAAAGTCTGTTATCAATCACGTAGCGTTCTATATTTGAAATCCAGTCCTCGAGCGCCATAAAAATCTCTTCATCTATTTCATAATCGAACATTTCAAGTTTAGATTAGCATTTTGTTTTATTGAAATGTCACATAACTTTTGAATTCCATTTATCTATGATATGTATTTATCTATTATATTAATACATGATGAAAAAAAGTTTGTACACCATTTCACGTAAATTATGTGTACGGAGGAATATGAAATTTGGCACAGTTAAAGTTTATAAAGATAAGGGTTGCAGACCGCTAATATTTTTTAATAATATTATATTTCTATTTAAACGAATTATGGTCGAATTTCGACCACTGGACGAGCACAATTTTTTTTCCACAGAATTTAATTTCAGTTGTAAACTCACTTTTTTAAATTCTTTATTGTTAACAATTATATTTTAATAATTTTTATTTCATTTAAACCTTTTCCGTAAATTTTTTTTGAAATGTAACACTCAAAAAATTTTGTTTTTATTATTTAAATTCACACAGAATTTATTTTTTTAATTTTACAATTCACTTTTGAAGCAGATGAATTAGCGCAATAAAACATGTGCCAACTAGTATTTATTGCCGAAACTAATATACAACTGACTTATAAAGTTCGTTCGTGAATCTAAATTTACAGTGGATCAAGGTTCTAGCCCGTTATGTCGGATTCGGGCTATTGTTTATATTTAATTAAATGAATAATTAATTCATTGATTCATTATAATATATTCGAAGTGATATAATCAGGAAATTGGTTTCACTTTTTATGTTCGAAAAATGAAATTGCCAAAGTAAAGTTTCGTCATATTTTTAATCGAAAAACGTCCACTGCTGGACATGGCCTCTTCCAAGCACCTTCACTCCTTATTCCCGCATTCAGTGGATTCCTTCGGCCTTCACAAGATCACCGGTCCACCTTGTGAGAGGCCGTCCAACTCTACGTCTTACGGTACGTGGTCGCCGCTGCAGAACTTTTTAGCCGCATCGGCCATCTGTTCTGCGAGCAATGCGCTCTGCCCACTGTCGCTTAAGTTTGGCAATTCTTCAGGCTACGTCGGTTACCTTGCATCTCCTGTAGATCTTTTCATTTCGATTCGGTCTTTTCGAAACTCCAAGGAAATTTACCAAAATTTATGGATAGGTACAAAGATGATACGTCATAGGAGAAAAAGTATCGAGAATCTTGAGTAGTTTATCCAATAGGAACTTTAGAGTACCTATTTTACTGTCTGATTGGCCTCCTCTTGACTTCTATCTCTTCTGATGGAAAGCAATAGAAGAGGTAAGTGATGGAACGTGCACAGAAGATGTCTGTTCACTCTTGCTTAGAAGGCTGACAGAATATAGGTGGCAGAGAACACATGCTGGCAGGGAGTTCCACAATTTTGCTGTGAGACTAATAAATGTGGAGGAGAAGCTGTGAGTATGATTCGTTGGGATCTCAACCAAGTGGGCTATGACCAGCAAAGGACGTCGTTCCACTGAAATGTTGATGATAATCAACCAAGTGCGAATGATTTCCTGCATTACTTCATGTAGCCTGGTAGTGAATCTCTGTCCTCCACCTTTCGCATACAGTCTATCTCAACCCGGAGTTTGAAAGTTGGCGGTGCGATACCCTCGTGCCTCCGTGCGGACGTTAAGCCGTTGGTCCTACGCTTGATCTCTCTCTTGTCGTGTCGGATTGCCGTCCCATCGGATTATAAACCGAATGGAAGAATTAGTGCCCCTATGTGTCTGCACACACACTTATCTATACTAATATTATAAAGCTGAAGAGTTTGTTTGTTTGTTTGATTGAAGGCGCTAATCTCAGGAACTACTGGTCCGAATTGAAAAATTCTTTTTGTGTTGGGTAGCCTATTTATCGTGGGAGGATATAAGCTATATAACATCACGCTAAAACTAAGAGGAGCGGAGCAGTAATGAAAAATGTTGCAAAAACGGGGAAAATTTATTCCTTTTGAGAGTTTCCGTTGCGTGCGCTGCGTAAACGGTTAAAGTAACGCAAAAATCATGTATGACGGAATTGTTCCTTTTAAAAAGTTCTAAAAAAAAATCCGCGAGAGCATATGTCTATCTTTTAAGGTTGACTCACTATAACTCAAAAGGAGCGAGCAGCAACGAAAAATGGACGAAAACTAGCAGGCAAAACGATGCGACGGGAAGGGTCAGGGGAGCAAAAATTTGACGCGGACGAAGTCGCGGACAGAAGCTACTGCACTATAATATCTCCCGCGCCGATGGCTAGTCTCCGTTGAGATTGGCCGCCGTGGCCGAAATATGGTTTGGAGGATCTGGAGTCACCTTTTTAAGATCGTCAGTCTATCTAGCTGGGGGGCGCCCAACAATATGCTTACCGATCTCTATATCTAATCGATACCTTCCGTTCGACAGTTCGACATCTTATTAATCGAATGATGTCGGTCACAAGGTGATCAAGATTGGATCAAAACGGGTCTGGTATAGTATAGTTATTTGGATTCAAAGATTAGTTTTCTGAATAATTAGGTAGGCACTTTAAAACACAACTACATATTTTTTTGTAATAATCACTAGCTTCTGCCCTCGACTTCGTCCGCGTCAAATTTCTTCTTCGCCTGCCCGTGCGAGGTTTTCATATTCGTGATTTTTTTCTTTTTGTCGGCGCCTAAAGGTCCTAGCATGGTGTTATATACTCTATAGCCTTCCTCGATAAATGGGCTATCCGACACTAAAGGCAGTTCCTGAGATTAGTACGTTCAAGCAAACAAACTCTTCAACTTCATAATATTTAGATTTGATTACAATTAAAAACGTTATAGTGAGCTAACCTTAAAAGATAGACTTATGCCATCGCAGATTTTTTTTTACTTTAAGAGAGGAACAATTTCGTCCTACATGATTATTGCGTTACTTTAACCGTTAACACAGCGCACGCAACGGAAGCTTTCAAGAGGAATAATTTTCCCCGTTTTCGCAACATTTAACATTGCTGCTCCGCTCTTACCGGTTGTAGCGTAATTTTATATTGCCTTTCCCGATAAATGGGCAGTCCGACGCTGAAAGAATTTTTCAATTCGAATCAGTAGTTCCTGAGATTCTGGCGTTCAACCAAACAAACAAAATCTTCAGCTTTATATTATAGTATAGGTAATGACTACCATTATTTCTTAACATAAACACACGTGAGGTATTTTTTTTTTATTGTAAATGGAATCTCGCAAGTCAACCTAGGAGGTTTTCGGCTGCTTAACCGGACTTGGTCTGCCGCTACCTTGATAAATTGAGGCGTCCAGCCAGGGCTTACAAACTAGAGCGACTATTCGCTAGGGTCCACCCCCTGTGGCGTACGGACCTTGGCTTAGAGCATCGCTGGTAGAGGGCAGCAAGGGACGGGCTGGATCGGAATGATTATTATTTAGGGACGAAGTTAAAGCTACAGGCTCAGCGGCGCAGGCTGACTCCAGTAAGGGTCGGGGCGGACATGGATTGGGACGTCACAGGACGGAAGGACGGCGGTCTGTAACGGTGTGTCTTCAGAGTGCTAATGAGTTTACTACTCTCCTGGAGTAGGGTTGTAGCGTCATCGAGTCTGGTTAGGGTATGCCTCGGTCGGCGAATCCTACTAATGCCGGAGGGAGTGTAGCGGGCGGCTGCTGCGAACAGGAGTACCTACCTAATTTCTATCTGAAGTATTATGTAGGTATTTTAGGTGGAAGCGTCAATGAAGCCCGGGAAATTGAAATTTTCTTACGTTTTGTGTCCCCCTCCCCAAGGAGACCTATGTCCAGAAGTGGACGGCTTTTGGCTGAAATGATTGTGAATTTTATATTATTTGTGACGTCATTTTAATAATTGTTAATATCTAATCTCCGGTAAAGTGAAATACGTGTTGCATCTGACGTATTTCGCTTAACCGGAGATGTTATAGCTGATAAGGCATCGGTTATCGTTAAAGTTAGTTGGTGCAACTCACTCTTAAGAAAATTTGTTTTTCGCTGACTATCCTAGGGCATCTTTCTTGAGGAGACGCCCCGGGTGTCGGGAGTCGATAACGGACTCCCGGCCACCGTAGGCGCGAGCTTGCGGGCGGCGAGCAATGGGTAGCTCGCCGCCCGGTAAGGACCAGGCGCGGGTCGATGGTGCGTACTGTTCCACGCATGCCTCAAAGAGATGTCAGCAGAACTGAAGGGGTCTGCTAGGACCGATGCCTGCCAGGGTCGCGAGATTGTACGAAAGAGACACCGTAACCCTGGCACATGGGCAACTGAAGGAACACGAGTGGGTTTTATTCAGTAAAAGTCTGACACTCCACCCAAGAGCGGGAGACGTCATTTGATGATTTACCATCAACAAAAAAAGAGCATCTTTCTTAAAAACCAATGAGTTCACTTTCGAATTGTGTGCGCCCACTTGAATGAGGTGAGCACTGAACTTTACAGAATAGTAATATAACAGTGTGGTAAAGACTCTTTTAAACTTTAAAAATATTACTAAAGGTACCAAAAAAATTGGACCAGTGGTGATCTAATGCTACTGGCCCCGACTTACGAGTTATATGCAGGTTGTAGATTGAAACCTAAATAGGGGCTTTACTTCGTGTAAATTATTTCGTCACCACTGCTCTCAAAACAGTGAAGGAAAACATCGTGAGGAAACCGGCATGTCTTAGAACCAAAAATTCGAAGACATGACATCTACCAACTAACTGGGCACACGGATTGCGGCCTACTCCTTCCCACAGAGAGGAGGCCTATGCGCCAGCAGTGGGAACATTATAGACTGAGTATGGCAAGGCTTCTTCAGGACGCGACTGATGTAGAATAGTTGTCATGAAGTTAACATAGACCGCAGGAATCCGCTGGCCGCGGGAAGCACAAAACCGGTCGAAGTGGCGGAGCTTGGGGGAGGCCTATGTCCAGCAGTGGACGTCTTTCGGCTGAAATGATGATGATAACATAGAAATTGTCCTATGACAAAAGCGTCGCGTCTGTTTGAGAAAGTATTTGTGGTAAGTTAGTACCAAAAAAAAATTACGATCTATTTTCGTAAAAGATAAAGACCAGAACGCATACCTCCCGGTGTGTTTGCCATCACATTATCCTGACAGTGATGTATTAGGGGAAGTGTCAACAATGTCAACCAAATTAAGATAATATAGAGCTATCAGTATTACGTAACACTTGAAATTATCTTCACGGACACTCTTCGAGATAATAAAGAAAATTTATGAAAAGTTTCGCTTATTAATAAATTCGCACGAATCTACTCGCCCGAATCGGAAGAATCGTTAATGATAAATGATTTTATTTATGCAAATAGATTTGTACAAACACATTTTATACGTTAATCATGTTTTTTTTAAACTAGATGAGGTCGGCTTTTCCTATGACTACTCTGAGAAGAAAGGCTGAAATAAACTCAGAGGTCACAGTCTCTTTTAAAGTCCATAGATAAAAAATCTTGGTCAGTTCATGTGAAGATGGTACAAATGTACATCATGTACGTCATGGTCATGGTTGTGAAGACCAATCCACATGGATTGGTGTCTGAAATGTTATTTTGAGGATAGAACCACACAGATTGAGTGAAGCTGTCCAATCACTGCACGCATTTATCAGTAAGCTATAATCAGCAGCAAGCTTTGAAAAATTATGCTATATGTTACTTTTAACTAATATATTATTTTCAATAGGCGACGCGCGCAAATTTAGTTAGTTTATTTGTGGGCGAATCTGCAACTCCAAAAAAAAACATATTACGCCTTTGGTACGCTTTGAGTTTTATGCATGTACTTACAGTGACCTTTTTTCATCACATTGCAAGATGACGCTGTGTACACTGATAATAGCAAAGCTTTCGACATAGTCTCCCACTGATTGCTTATTCAGAAGCTTATGACTTTGCTGGGTCTCGTCTTAATTGGCTTTACTCCTATCTAACAGACAGATCCTTTATTGTGGTTGTCAATGGTTGTAAACCCAAATACCAAATTGTAACATCTTGGGTTTCGCAGGGTTCCCACCTAGGTCTTGTAATATTTATTTTCTTTGTTAGCGATTTCCTCAGTTGCTTCATTACCGTCATTTTTATTCACCAATGACTTGGAAATTGTCCTCGTGAGTCTCAAGTCCATTCCGCATTACTTCAAGACGATGTGGATAGACTTTTGAAGTAGTGTAAGGACAATAATATGCAACTAAACATTAAAAAATGTTCTCAAATAACTTTTACTAGGAAGTCAAATATATAGGATGTCGCCCGAATCGGCGCGGATGGACTAAAAAGCGAAACGTTTTTGGGACATTCTGACCATCGTCACTGACCATAATTTTAACGTTAAAACCACAAATGGTGACATTCTGTAAACATCACTTCGAAATTCGAACGGTGTCTCGTTGTGAATCCGCGATGATTTACTTTAAAAACAAATGAGTTCACTTTCGAATTGTGTGTGCTCTCTTGAGTGAGGTTCCATGTGAACTATACAGAAAGCTCACTGAAAAGATTTCATCCGTGTAGTTCTTATCAGATTAGACTAACCTCATGTACTGTGGCAGCTTTAAACAGGAAGCAGTTGAGGAGACCCTCCTTCTCATTGAGGAGTATGTAGAACAGCTCTTCAGGTCGACCTGGGACTTGGCTAGCCCTGTAAAGAAATAACCGATGAATATTGGTGCCCGGTTGATGGCAATAGGCTCGCCCTCTAGTGCATAGAACTGACTAAAATGTCTGTAGGTAACTGCTAAAACATGGGTTTACTATAGATTCCTTCACCTATGCCTAACACTTCGAATAAAAACATGATATTGTTTTGTGTGTATTGATAAAGGACAGACACCGTGCCTAAATCATAAATTCGAAGACATCGTATATAGGGATTGCAAAATCCGGATTATTTTCAAATCCGGATTTACAAAGTATTATCGCACACAAATCCGGATTTTTCGAAGTTTTTTATTTTATTAAAAAAAAATGAAGTAGGTATATGATTTTCCATAAAAAAAGGGTTTGTGCACATTTCGACGTTATAGAGAGTTTTCGTTAAATGGAGAGAAGAAAAATCTGTATTAGAAAAATTTAAAAAAAACCGAAACCTTCTGATGCTTTGAAAGAAAGTAAACCAAGTTCTTCAGCAAACTTCTCCGCCTTAGCTTTCACGATCGGTCCCGACATAGGCATATTACGCTGGCTCTGTCGGTGAAACCATGATAGTATAGCTTGATCCAAATCTTCGTATTTAGGTTTCTTATTTGGAAGATTTTCCATCCTGCTCAGCTTGTAGATTTTATTCGAAAAAACCGGATTTTAATATTAAAATTCGAATTTATATGAGGAAGGCAAATCCGGATTTTTCAGTTATTTTCGAATTTCGAACTATCCGGATTGCAATCTCTAATCGTATATGACAGCTATCAACCCGCACTCCCTTCTATGCCGCTGTCTACGCGCCGGTCCAAGCTGATAGGACGAGGGAACCGTTACGTTGGATAAGACCTGCGATGCGGCCCGTCTATTCAAAGGCGCGGCGTGGCTTGGCGCAGGGGTGTCAGTTGCGGTCTATACGGGCACATTTCTTTGCTTTGTTTGTGTGGTAATACTCAGCACGGGCCGCGACATGCTACGACAGCAGTCAGTTTACGGGTCCGTACCCCACAGGGGTCCTGTGGAGTACGGACCTGTCTTAGGGCATCGCTGGTAGAGGGCAAGCTAGGGACGGGCCGGATCGGAATTATTATTATTTAGGGGCGAATTTAAACCTACTGGCTCATAGGCGCGAGGTGGCTCGAGCAAGGAACGGTGCGGAACGTAACAAAGCCTGGCGCGGCTGCTCGTCAGTTACCGGGCCATGGCGCCGCGGCATCATAGACAGCCTAATTCCCAGCAGTCTCAGGCCAAATGTTACTCTTGTCTCTATCGGACAACTAACAAACTACAAGAGCAAGATAGAGACGACAACATTACAAAGTCAAAGCCACGATTTTCTGCCGGGGTCGCGTGATTGTTCGAAAGAGATACCGTGACCCTGGCACATGGGCAACTGATGGAACACGGGTGGGTTTTAGTCAGTAAAAGTCTGACACGCCCTCCCGCTCCGCCCAGAGCGGGAGAAGTCATTTGATGATTTCCCATCCCGAAAAAAAAAAAAAAAAAAAAAAAAAAAAAAAAAAAAAAGCCACGATTTTGAGCCATAAGTCCAATATTCTAGAGGTTAGTTAAGTATGTATGTGCGTTATTTGTCATACGTAAACACGATTGCCTTAGGTTTCTGCGAATGTCCTATGACCCTCATATACGTACGTGTAACTCTGCGTATTTGCAACAAACAGAAATAAAGTTGACATGATGTTAACTTAGAATTATTTCTAATATTCCCACGTTATGTACACAGGGTCAAATTGAATGAGCTAGTGAATCTCCGCAGACTTGAATGGGTATCAAGATGTTATCAACATGATAAAACAAAAAAAAAATATTCGAAGAGTTATTTGTGTGAGAGCAATGGTGGTCCAGTGATAGATAGATAGACAAAACATTAATTTATTTAGTGCACACAAAAGACATGACACAGTGGTGGTGGCGGTGGTGGTGGTGGCGGTGGTGGTGATGGTGTGGTGGCAGTAATATTGGCCTCGACTTAGGAGTCGTGTGTTCGAACTCAGGTAGGCTCTACTCTGTATAAATTATTTCATGACCGCTGCTCTCAAAACGATGAGGAAACCGGCATGTCCTAGAACAAAACCGGCCAAGTGCGAGTCGGACTCGCGCACCGAGGGTTCCGAACAAACCTGTAGGTATTGTCGGCCTATGCATGAGGTTTCTATTTATGAAAATAAATATATTTTTTTAATTTTTATGTTTCAGTTGATTGAATGAAAGGTAAATTGCGGTTTACGATTTATGACGTTTTAAAAAAAAACTACTTACTCGATCTCGTTCAAACCAATTTTCGGTGGTTTCTATGTATGGGGAACCCCAAAATTTATCGTTTTTTTTCTATTTTAGTGTAAAAATCTTAATGCGGTTCACAGAATACATCCACTTACCAAGTTTCAACAGCATAGCTCTTATAGTTTCGGAAAAAAGTGTCTGTGACATACGGACGGACAGACAGACAGATAGACAGACAGACATAACGAATCTATAAGGGTTCCGTTTTTTTGCCATTTGGCAACGGAACCCTAAAAAGTTCGAAGACATCTGACATCTATCAAGCAGCATTGGGCCCGCGTGGTGGATTACGGGCATTTCCTTTCACCAAATGAGAACGAGAACATTATGGACTGATTATGTGCCACCGACTTCCGAAATTACAGTTATTTTATAGCTATGTAGTGGTTTTTTTATTGGAAGTCGGTAATTTATGAATAATCTGATTTATTTTTAATTAAACGTCTGCAGGTAAAACCGCGAGTAACGCTAGTGTCCGATAACAACAACATAGTGATATAAAACGTTATATTAATAATATACCTCCTTATTTATTTATTATCGTTTTTTCCGACGCTAACGTCATACAAGATCGTGCAGATTAGCCTTTACTGGTTTAAATTAGTTGTTGAGAAGTTTTTGTGAAGAAAAACAGGTTTTCATACTTAATTGAGGATCTACCTTTAGTCGACATAAATACGGATGTAATTAAATCGCAAACATCGTGAGGATTCTTAGAACCAAAAATTCGAAGACATGTGACATCTACCAACCCGCACTGAGCCTGCGTGGTGGATTATGGCCCACTCCCTCTAGGCCTGTGTCCCAGCAGGGGGAACATTATAGGCTGATGATGATGATGAATTAAATCGCAGGGGGTTTTTCGCGCACTAGATTTTCTACGCACTGCTTAGCGCCGAGAGTCGAAAATCGAATAATAAAACATACTGTTCGATTTTCGACGCGCTGATATGCACTGTGTTCGATTTTCGACGCGCTAAGATGCACTCGGTTCGATTTTTGACTTGCTGAAATGCACTCGATTTGATTTTTGATGCGCTGAGATGTACGCTGTTCGATTTTCGACGCGCTGAGATGCACTCTGTTCGTTTTTCGACGCGCTGATATGCATTCTGTCCAATTTTCGACGCGCTGATATGTACTCTGTTCGATTTGCGACGCGCTGAAATGCACTCCGTGTGATGTTGTGTCGGACATAAAGAATAGCACCATCCCATTCTTCTCATAAGAGGCGACTAAGGGACTTACTAGAGATTGGGCAGCAGCGTTCTCTATGAATTTTACAACATACTGCGATCGCCAATCCGCGTGCCAAGTGTGGCGATTATGGCACACACTTCCATATTAGGGGAGGCTTTTGTCCGTCTCTGGAGGTCTTTGAGCTGAAATGATGATGATGAGTTGCACTTCGTTGAATTCTCAATGCTCGGTTTAACACAGACAGTTGAAAATCAATTGCGCAAAGAATTCCTGTCGCGATTTTATTACGTCCGGCATCCGTATAAATCTCTTAGTTCTTTTCTTTCTCTTTTCTTTCTTTATTTTGCAAATCAAATTAATGGTTCCGGCTTTGTGGACTAGCCGTTTTTATTTAAATGTATAATAAGTATTTATGGACCTCAAATAGAGTAGGGCAGGAAACCAGTCAAGGCGCAGTGATGACAGGTGAAATAAGGTTTTGACAGAGTGGCGTTCAAGGACTGATATCGGTCGTCTGGTGACGAGATGGGCCGACGAAATTGTTGCCATCGAGGGCAAAACATGGATGAGGCTGACACAAAAGCGTGGGGATTAGGATGAGAAAAGAGAAGCCTATCCCCAGGAGCGGCTGAAGTCGTGATATGGATGATGATGAACCTCATCATCATCATTTAAAATAATGTCCTCCAGACTATATTTCAGCCATGGCGGCCAGTCTCAATGGAGACTAGCCTTCAGCGCGGGTGATATTATAGTGCACAAGTGTGTGCGCAGACACAGGGGCACTCACTGTTCCCTTACTCTCATAGTCCGATGGGACGGCAATCCGACACGACCGAAGAGAGATCAGGCGTAGGACCAACGGCTTAAAGAGCTTTCCGAGGCACAGGAAATATCACAAAGCCAACCAAAAGATATCCCAATTCGAAATAATTACAAACAAACCTTTCCAGTCTTACCAAGGTGTATCGCGTTACCCAGTAAGTAGTTTGTGGAGGTAAGACAGGCAGTTGCTTTTTGAAAAAAAGTTCTGGTAGTCAGCTATATACGGTTTGACTGGAAGCCAGCTCCAACATAGTCTAAGCAGATGATGATGACCGGTTTGACCAGAAAATTACCTTTAAGGTGATTTAAAATTAGAATTTCTAGTTTTAGTATTTAAATATTCAAATCCAAGTACTGAATTTGTAACTGGCATTTTTTGGTATCCACAAGTTCGTTAGCTGTTTGTTCCTTTTGTTTAAATATTTGTAACGGCTTCCAAAAACAGAGGTTCTTAATTCGGTTGTATTTTCTCATATGTTTGTTTCTGTTCTGAAAATATTAGCTGCCAGAGCGGAGTATCGCTTTCACAGGACTGAATAAATAATTAATATGTAAAAACAATCCATATTAATCTATAGTACCTGGATGCCGGAGCTTTGCTCGGTATTTAATTTTTATATTAGTAAATAGTGCTTTAAAAAAAAAAATACAAATTACATTTTGTTATTTTTCTTCCAATGAAAGAAGAAACTTAAATTTACGTTTCAGTTTATTATCGATAAAGTTGATTATTGAAAACACGTATAAAACGACATTTTCTAAAAATGAATCCTAGCTAGATCGATTTATCGCCCCCGAAACCCCCTGTATACTAAATTTCATGAAAATCGTTGGAGCCGTTTCCGAGATTCAGATTATATATATATATATACTAGCTTTTGCCCGCGGCTTCGCCCGCGTAGATGTCGGAAATTATCGCAAGAGGACGTATTACCGCGGTAAGAATGTATTAATCCATGTTATCTATACTAATATAATAAAGCTTAAGAGTTTGTTTGTTTGATTGAACGCGCTAATCTCAGGAGCTACTGGTCCGAATTGAAAAATTCTTTTTGTGTTGGGTAGCCTATTTATCGAGAGAGGCTATAGACTATATAACATCACGCTACAACTAAGAGGAGCGGAGCAGTAATGAAAAATGTTGCAAAAACGGGGAAAATTTATTCCTTTTGAGAGTTTCCGTTGCGCGCACGCAACGGAAATTCTCAAAAGGAATAAATGCGTAAACGGTTAAAGTAACGCAAAAATCATGTATGACGGAATTGTTCCTTTTAAAAAGTTCTAAAAAAAAGTCCGCGAGAGCATATGTCTATCTTTTAAGGTTGACTCACTATAACTCAAAAGGAGCGAGCAGCAACGAAAAATGGACCCAAACTAACAGGCAAATCGATGCGACGGGAAGGGTCAGGGGAGCAAAAATTTGACGCGGACGAAGTCGCGGGTAGAAGCTAGTACATACATAAAATTACGCCTTTTTCCCATGGGGGTAGCCAGAAACTACGGAACGCCACCTGCTACGGTCCTTACATATCATGTGTGTTTGATGTAATTAAAATAAAACTAATAGTATTCAGAGTAAGAAGACTGCGACATAGGGCTGGATTGAATTGAATATAAGTCTTCCTGGTTTTTCTTAACGCTCCTATTCTACCTATACAGACACTCAATTATTTACCAGACACCAAATTAAACATAGTTATAAGAATAGTACTTTGGCCAGTGGCATCGCCCGTATAGCTGTCGGAAAATATCACCCGGGAACGTACTACCTATACCGGGATAAAGTATCCTATATCGTAAGTATCCAGGATAACCAAAAATCCAAATCCATCCAAAAATCTGAACATCTAAGCCATATGTCACGGTCTCTTAGTTGGAATAATACAATTAGGTTTATTTTGAGTACTTCGAACACACATGATATTCGCATTTACTATGAAGCCAAAGTAATATGAATTACAATCCTACTAATCCTGCAATACCCGACCGCTACCAAGCGAGATGGCCGGACGTGGAACGGCCCGCTAGCCGCTCTGCGGCTATTTTATTATAATCTCTGATATCTTCTAAAATATTAATTTTAATGATATGCTGTAAAGGGCAATTTTGATCTACATGAAATGCACAATTTATTTAAGGTACTTAATTGGATAAGGATTAATGCTGTATTGCTTAAAATCACATTCATAAATAAGCCATTATTTCTCGTAAAAAGTAAAGGATAAAAATGGTTATTATGGGTTATCCCTAAGAGTTAGACATATACCATCCCGGACTTTTTTGTAGAACTTTGTAAGGTGTACAATACTGTAGTACATTATTTTGAGCTATTTCGAAGGGTTCAGCCAGCGTTCGCAATGTAAGCGCAAAAAAATGTGTTTGTTTATGACATCACATTAGAAACCTCTAAAATTATCAGTGTTTCTTTACTATATTATGGATGTTATATACATATAAACCTTTCTGTTGAATCACTCTATCTATTAAAAAAAACCCGCATCAAAATCCGTTGCGTAGTTTTAAAGATATAAGCATACATAGGGACAGACAGACAGCGAAGTGACTTTATTTTATAATATGTAAAGAAGATACATATATTGCTCGTTTAAAGATATAAGATATCTAAGCACTATTGTTACTAACGCCAAAATACTAACAAAAAGATATGGAGCTTAGTCTGAAATAACTCCGGCATTTATAAACCGACTAGCTACTGCACGCGACTTCGTCCGCGTCAAATTTTTGCTCCCGTGACGCTTCCCGTCGCATCGAATTGCCTGCCATTTTTCGTCCAGTTTTCGTTGCTGCTCCACTCCTTTTAATCGTAGCGTGATGTTATATAGTCTATAGCCTTTCTCAATAAATAGGCTACACAACACAAAAATATTTTTTCAATTCGGACCAGTAGTTCCTGAGATTAGCGCGTTCAACCATCAAACAAACAAACAAACTCTTCAGCTTTATAATATTAGTATAGATATAAAAAAATCTTCTTTTGTTTTAAAGGAAACTTTTGTCGTCTTCTGTCTGTGTTTTTCTGTTTTGCTGCTGCTACTTATTGAGTGGCCCCATAGGTACTTGATCAAGTTCTGATAAGTGGTTTTTTAGTTAGCTTCAATAAAAATTTTTTTTCACCATTAGTGTAATGCTGATGATGTTATTATTACTTCTTGTCACTGTTATATACTTAGCAAGGGAATGTACATGAATTTGTGCGGAGTAAGAACGACACTAAAAAGAGAAAAAAAAGTTTAAAAAAAAAACAACCGACTTCCAAGAAAAAACTCTAAAAAGTGAACCATAACTTTAATTTCGAAAGGCTGTGGCAAAATAAAGGTAATACAAAAAACTTTTAACAAAAAAAAAAACAACCGACTTCCTTAAAAAAAAAACATTACAAAGTCGAAAATAACTTTAATTTTGAAAGTCGGTGTCTAAGGATCTGTATTTAAGGTTTTTGCCACCGACTTCCGAAATTAAAGTTATTTTTGACTTTGTAGTGTTTTTTTTAAGGAAGTCGGTTGTTTTTATTTTTTGTTAAAAGTTTTAATTTTTAATTTTTTAGTTATGGTATACCCCGAACTAATCTAATCGCGTTATTCGTTCATTTGTCGCGCAAATACTTAATGCAAATTTAAGACTTATATGGTTTTCACATGGACCCCATTGTCCAAATGGAACCAAATTAAAATGGGACCATTCGGGAAGCACCAGCTTTCAAATAAAAAAAGAATCATCAAAATCGGTTCACCCAGTCAAAAGTTATGAGATAACAACATGAAAAAAATACAGACGAATTGATAACCTCCTCCTTTTTTGAAGTCGGTTAAAAATCAAAGACACCCACTTCCAAAATTAAAGTTATTTTTCTCTTGTGAAGAAGAAAAGCCAGAAGACCCGTATTCAAGTTAAAAAAAACCCTTTGCTAGTGTTGTCTTTGTTTTGGAAGTCGATTGTTTTAAACACATACTCGTACCTACATAGTTTTGGATCAGACTATACGACACGTAGAGACTCACCGTACAATATCAACCAGCCGATGAACAATTACTGGCTCAAAATTGCCGTTATAAGCCTTCAAGCAGCCATCTTCTACTGCTATGCTGAGCTGGAAGAAAATAACAGTATTAATAAGGCGAATGAAGGGCAACTAACAAAAAGTATTTACAAGGCAGGTGTGCCTGAACGTGCCGAAAAAGGACGCCATAGGAGAACATATAGTGACTAGTGACCTTATTGGTGACGTTCTTCAGAAGGGTCAGGTGCGTAGTACTCGAGACCGGCGTGCATGTATGACCAGACGTATGAATTTAAACGAGGCAAATGGAGTATTAAAAAACTTTTTAACAAAAAATTAAACCGCCGAAAAACTGAAAAGCATAAAATAATAAACCTTAAAATTATGAGTCGGCGCTTTGAGTGTTGCTTGTTCATTGATTTTTCAGCGCCGACTCAAAATTTTAAGGTTTATTATTTTATGCTTTTCAGTTTTTCGGCGGTTTAATTTTTTGTTAAAAAGTTTTTATTTTATGATTTTTTGTGGCTTTAATGTACTAATAATACTTGGCAAGGTATACCCTATCCAACAATAAAATAATTATCAAAATCGGACTACTCTGTACAAAGTTATGCGTGTTTATACGTTACAATCAGTGAGTGAACAATCAATTATCCCCTGTTTTCCAACCCTTAGGGTTCGATTTTGTTTTCCAAATTTATATGGGACCACCTTGGGAGTATACTCTTTCCAATAGAAGAAGAATTGTCACAATCGCACCACTATGTAAAAATTTGTGAGTGTCAGTGAGTGAACAATCTATCATCCCCTGTTTTCCAACCCTTAGGGTTCGATTTTGTTTTCCAAATTTATATGGGACCACCTTGGGAGTATATCCTTTCCAATAAAAGAAGAATTGTCACAATCGGACCACTATGTACAAAGTTATGCGTGATCATACATTAAAAAAAAAAAAAAAAAAAAAATATACGCGTCGAATTGAGAACCTCCTCCGTTTTTTTTCGTCGGTTGAAGAACTTTTAGGAGAATAAAGACACATCACCAATCATTTCTTTCTTTCTTTTCAACGACATACATACGTCCGGTCAGTATATGTAGGTCAGTGGGGACATCCTGTCGCATCATATTTTAAAAAGGCAATTGGTGACGAGGAGATACTTATTTATGTATTTATTTATCAAGCAAGGCACACCAACGACATATTTACAGTGATATTAACATAATGTGATGTCGAATTTTAGTCCTGTGTAAATACATCACTTATGCCTCATGCACAACATTCATATTACAAGGTGATTAAATTCTTCGATTACATTATTAAATTCCAAAATATTACAATTAAGATTAAATTATAAAATAAAATAATAGATATTGTCACATTACACGAAAACAATGCAACCATAAAATTAAATTAAAAACGCACACATACATAACAAAAACTGCACATCTAATAAAATAACAAGATAATATAAATGATAGGAATAAAATACAAATATGGTTTCTAACTCTAATTAAATTAAATGAAATTAAAATATTATTAAAGTTAAAATTTGAATACATTATTAAAGTAAATTTAATGTCAAAACGGATACTAAGAAATGTAAAAACCCGTCATTGGTACCACAAGGCAAGAAGCTCCTGAAAAAACACGTCTCATGTATGGAGACCCGTTTAATTTATAACTGTTTTATTTCTGATATAGCGGCAAAAGAAATACACATTCAGTAAAAATTTCAACTGTCTACCTATTAGGGACCTTTAGATACAGCCCGTTGACAAACGGACGGATGGTATTAGGGTCCTGTTGATTACCTTTCCTTTTGGTTGGGAAATCACTAAATGACGTCTCCAGCTCTGGGTAGAGCGGAAGGACGTATTAGACTTTTACTGACTAAAACCCACCCGTGTTCCTTCATTTGCCTTTGCTAAAGCCACGGTAACTCTTTCAAACAAATCCGCGACCCTTGCAAGCATTGGTCCATGCAGACTACTGATTGCCTGTCCTCTGCTTCATACGATAACATACCTTATCTCTAACACCTGTAGCCCTAATCTCCCGCAGCAACCACGGCAGCATGGCGTTTGAGAACCGCCGGTCCATAGCCGTGAAGCCCAGGTATGTAACCGAAGTCAGCTTGGTCTTCATCTTGGTTTATTTGCACTGCTGACAAAATAAAATAAATTACTTCCTCATCATCATTATTTCATTCGAAGACGTCCACACCTAGACATAGAGCTTCCTCAAACATTTTGAGGGGATTTGCCATAATCTCCACGATTGGCAGGCGGGTTGGCGATCGCAGTATGGTGGTAAAATACATAGAGAACGCTGCTGCCCATTCTCTAGTAAGCCCCTTAGTCAGTCATACGATGCCGAAGGGAAGAAACGGGATAGTGCTATTCTTTACGTCCGGCAACACACGGAGCTATGGGAAATAAATAATTAATTTATAACCAAAACTAGCTTCTGCCCGCGACTTCGTCCGCGTGCCAATCGACCCAGAGAATAAAAAGCTTCACAGAAAATTCAACCCCCCATTTTACCCTCTTAGGGGTGGAATTTTCCGAGGATACCGCACGATCTCGTGCGAGGCGGAGAGCCTCCTTGCCGGAGTGCCGCCATGGGATCTGGAGGCAAAGGTCCTCGCGCACATGTGGGAGTGGCGCAAGGAGGTGAAACGCCGGGGCGAAACTCCGCTGCCGCGACAAATCGCGGCACGGCGGACAGAGCTCCGGTGTGATCTCATGGCGACATGGCGGGTACGATTGTCGCAACCCAGTGCTGGGCACGCCACAATTGCGGCGGTAAGTCCCCTCTTTGAGGAGTGGATAGAGAGGCGCCACGGCGTCCTCACCTTCCGCCTGATGCAGGTTCTCACCGGGCATGGGTGCTTCGGTGGGTTCCTGTTCAGGATAAAGCTGGAGGATACGTCCGGGTGTTTCCATTGCGAGGATCGTCTGGAGGACACGGTGGAGCATACGGTGGAGGAGTGCCCTGCCTGGGCGGGGCACCGCCGTGTCCTCGTGGAGGCGATCGGCGGCGGCGACCTCTCGCGTCCGGCCCTGGTGCGAGCCATGGTACGGAGCGAGAGGGAATGGGAAGCCGTCACCTCCTTCTGCGAAGCAGTAATGCTCGCGAAGGAGGAGGCGGGGCGCGTGAGGGAGTGGGAGTGGCAGTCTCTGCGCCCTCACGTCCTTAGCCGCCGCAGGAGGAGACGCCCCGGGCGTCGGGAGTCGATTGCGGACTCCCGGCCACCGTAGGCGCGAGCTTGCGGGTGGCGAGCAATGGGTAGCTCGCCACCCGGTAAGGACCAAGCTCGGGTCGACGGCGCGCAGTGTTCCACGCGCGCCTCAAAGAGATGTCAGCAGCAGTGTAGGGGTCTACTAGGACCGATGCCTGCCGGGGTCGCGTGATTGTTCGAAAGAGATACCGTGACCCTGGCACATGGGCAACTGATGGAACACGGGTGGGTTTTAGTCAGTAAAAGTCTGACACGCCCTCCCGCTCCGCCCAGAGCGGGAGAAGTCATTTGATGATTTCCCATTCTGAAAAAAAAAAAAAAAAAAAAAAGGGGTGGAATTTCAAAAAACCCTTTCTTAGAAGATACCTACTCTTCACAAAGAACACACCCTCCAATTTTCATGTCTCTAGGACCAGCGGCATAGGCTGTGCCTTGATATATCAGTCAGTCAGTCAGTCACTCAAGACTTTGAATTTTATATACAGGATCAGTTTTTATCCAGTGCGCAAACTGTAAGCATGAATTCAGCATATCATTCTAAACCCCCCAGCGTAGAAATTTTTCGTCGGTTATACAAAAAAAAATCAGCTGTTCCATACTTTTTGACCTCGTAGGTATTGCATTTTTCTATGAAACAGCAGATTTTTTTTTGTAAAACCGTCGAAAAGGGGGCGGTGCTGCGGGGGTTCTGCGCAAGGGGGTCTAGATTGTTTTGCTGAATTCATGGTTACAATTAACGCACTGGATAAAAACTTATCCTGTATATAAGGTGTATCTATTCATACACGAAATATTTTAAGGGGTACACCTGTAGGTGGTAAAGAAGCTATAGAAGCAAAAAGAAAATTTTTATCTAAGGGTTTTTGAATTTTCGTAATGATTATAATTTTAAAACTACTTGAGACGTTTTGCATAAAACCTTTACTTACTCTAAATTCTATGAATGGCCCGCCTGACGCTGCGAGAACGACGACCGGACGGCACGAGCATGGCCGCGGTGTCTCGGGCCGTAAAAAATAAGAAGGAGCCAGTATTTCTTATGTGCGTCAAATAATTAATAAATATTGAATTAAAAAAAACCCTTAGAATTTTTTTTTCGTTGCTATAGCTTCTTTACCACCTACAGGTGTACCTCTTAAAATATTTCGTGTATGAATAGATACACCTTATATAGATTTAGGGCTTCTGGGTAAGAAATAATAACAGCAGCATGGGGTGATCGATAAAGTTAAGCTACACTTTCCGCGGTTGGTCCATGGATGGTTGATCCAGTTAGTAATTTTAGAGATATACTAAGTATGAATCTAATTTTTTTATTCAATTTAATTCTTCCTATGTACATTTTTTTTTTTTTTTTAACAAAGAAGACGGATAGTCGGCGCTATTTGCCGAATAGTCGCCGACTACGAAAGTGGCCGGATAGTCGGCTTTACCGACTAGTCGGAACATCTCTAGATTAATTAAAACAAGAGCGTTAAATTAAATTACTTGTCAATATTTCACCCACGTGTTAAAAATCTTTATTGAAAACATAACATTAACATTGTGGTCTCTTTTAATTGAATGAGTACACCTACTTAATACCTGATGTTACCCTTTGCTTACGTGTCAATGTATTGTGTACATCTTTTGTTGGAGTTCCAAAATAAAAATAAACTAATAAAATTAAAAATATATATATTTCATTATGACCATGTACGCACAAGACCCTTCACGACTCGCGGCTGTGTGTGTGCCTTTATTATGTTTTCATTTCGCTGTTCATAACGTTGCTATTATCTTATACACTCAATAAGTTTGACGAAGCAAATATCTGCTGTTCTGTTACACATGTGTTTGTTACTACAATCAACTCTGTTTATGTTATAACTATAGCTACCTTATGTGTGTGTTTTTAGTTGCTTGTGGGACTTCTAGCAGTTGTAAGTAATAATAACAGTCTTTATATTTATGTGGGTGGGAAATCATCAAAAGCCTCCCGCTCTGGGTGGAGCGGGAGGGCGTGTCAGACTTTTACTGACTAAAACGTACCCGTGTTCCTTCAGTTGCCTCTATGCTAGGGCCACGGTAACTCTATCGAACAAATATCGCGACCCTGGCAGGCATCGGTCCTACTGGACCCCTTTAGTTTTGTTGACAACTCTTTGAGGCGCACGTGGAAAACTACGCGCTGTCGACACAGGCCTGGTCTTTACCGGGCGGCGAGCTTCCCACTGCTCGCCGCCCGTAAGCCCGTGCCTACGGTGGCCGGGAGTCCGTAATTGACTCCCGACGCCCGGGGCGACTCCTCCTGCGGCGCGCGGTGGCTAGGGACGTGAGGGCGCATAGATTGCCTCTCCCTCACGAACAATATAGGCTGATCACGCGTTTCGCCTGCTTCTATAGTTTGTAATTCAACCCATTTGTTAAATAGAGTTGTGATTTTATGTCATCATCATCACAATCAGCCTATATCGTTCCCACTGCTGGGACACAGACCTCTTCTCGGTGTGAGAGAGTAGTCCATAACCACGCTGGCCCAGTGTGGGTTGGTAGATATCACGTGTCTTCGAATTTTTGGTTCTAGGACATGCCAGTTTCCTCACGATATTTTCCTTCACCATTTTGAGAGTAGTGGTTTGAAATTGTTTACACAAAAAACTTTTTAACAAAAAATTAAACCGCCGAAAAAAACTGAAAAGCATAAAATAATAAACCTTAAAATTTTGAGTTGGCGCTTTGAGTGATCTTTGTTCATTGATTTTTCAGCGCCGACTCAAAATTCTAAGGTTTATTATTTTATGCTTTTCAGTTTTTTCGGCGGTTTAATTTTTTGTCAAAAAGTTTTTAGCTTGGGTATATAACTTGTAGACTGGTTGAAGAATACAAAAAACCGTTCCATATCTAAAATAACTGATGTCACTCGGAAAGCTGCCACGCTTAAATGGAATTGGGCTGGACACATCTGCCGTATTCAGACGATCCGTGGACCAAACTTACGACCCAATGGGTCCCGCTTTATGGCAAGAGACATCGTGGCAGGCCCAGACGGAGATGGTGGGATGAGCTGGGCACTTTTAATAAACATTGGTCCTTGGCAGCTCTGGACAGAAAGACGTGGGAAGAGTGTAGGGAGGCCTTGGCCCAACAGTGGGACAGCAACGGCTAATAATAATAAAGCGTCTGCCTCGGTTCGAACCCACGATCCGTAAGTTGGGGCCGATACCATGATTTTGTGTACCTAATTATAATTAGTTTACAGACTTAGGACAATCCCGTGAACACGTATTTTCCTTCTGCGCGTTCTATAAATACAATGACAAGTACGTCACTCATGTCACGAGTTACAATCCTGTGAACCTTGCCTAATTTAGGATAGGTCAGTAACTTACTACCTTCTTATTGATGTGAAACATCTATAGGCGAGGGTAAACCTAAATTTTGGCGTGGTGAGCGTGGCGACGCACAGTGGGCCCATCCCGAAAATTAGTATACTTAGGCAACAAAGTTCCATTATCGATGCGATTTTTTTTTTATGTGATAATTAACTTACAATTAATGTGTTATTTTTGATTATACCATATTTATTTTCTTTCGTAAAGTATGCTAGTTATAAATATTATCTTTACAAAATATTTTTTTTATTTTGCCTTGTTTCACAGGTTCGCCAGGTTCAGCCCTTGGATGGGTGACCATTTAGTTTATATGTGGCGTTTTGTCGCAGGTTCGCTAGATAAAGCTGAACTTTGCAAGGTCAGCCTTTGGATGGGTAATCATTTAATTTTTGTTTTGCCTTGTGTCGCAGGTTTTTCAGATTTTTAAAGTGAAACACACATCAAAAATTCACCCAATTTCGATGTTTCACATCTGTCAGGCGTCCCGCGACGGCTCATTTTTTATTGTTTTACTCTATGTTCAAACGGAGGCAAAAATATCGCGGTGGTATTTTATCGTGTGAGTATCGAGATACACTCTGCTGGATACTCAATCCTCAGTTCAATACCGAGAGTTGAAAATGTAGTATCTACACGATAAAATACCGCCGCGATATTTTTACGTCCTTGCCGACGTGGACTACTGTAATGCACTCTATTGGATTCTCAATGCTCGGTTCAACACCGAGAGTTGAAAATCTAGTACACGATAAAATACCGCCGCGATATTTTTACGTCCGTGCGAACGTGCTCTAGAACTAGCTAAGAACATTTATGAAAATCTCAGTAGGTATATACCACCAGAGTAAAACAAGTGATTTACAAAGTAATATAATGAATTGATATATAGTATGTTGGGGTTTTGAACGGTCTTTAGAAATTAATTTAAACGGTCTTATCCCTGCACCAGTTCGGTGCAGGGATAAGACCGTTTAAATTAATTTCTCATCTAAATTGATATAACACAAGATTATTTTGAATACTGACATTATTGCGTTCGCGCCATTATCCGCACCGTCCATCAAAACCGAACAAAATAATAATGACCTAATTATAAATTTATTCGTACGGTGTTACCCCAGTGCCGAACTTACCCCAACACACCTTATGATTTGTAAATCACTTGTTTTATTCTGGGTCTCGTGGCTAAGTAATAATAGCCCCACGGATCAATCAATCAAGTTAAGCTACGCTTGCCGCGGTCAATCTGTGGATGGATGACCATCTTTACACATACTGATCTTCCTCCGTGCCTTAGCACGTTAACCCGTAGGTTCCAGCTGTCATTTGAAGCCTGAAAGTCTGGCAACCAGTCTTATCATGTTACCCAGTAACTGGGTTGAGGAGGTAATTATCAGCCATCATCATTTCCGCCGAAAGACGTCCACTGCTGGACATAACCCCCCCCAAGTTGTGGGATTTTGCCATAGTCGCCACGCTTGGCAGGCGGGTTGGTAATGACAGTATGATCGTAAAATGCATAGAGAACGCTGCTGCCCGTTTTCTAGTAAGTCCCTTAGTCGCCTTTTACGACACCCACGGGAAGAAATAGGATGGTGCTATTCTTTACGTCCGGCAACACACTGAACAATATAGGCAGTCGGTCTACGTAAAATACCTCAGCTGGTTTCAACCTCAACCGGTTTGACTGGAAGCGGACACCAAAAATTAATTTGAAAAAGATAGGCAAATGATGACTGGTTATCCTAAATCACCATAACTACCTACCGACCTTAGCTACATAATTCAATTTTTTTTTTTCAAGGTAATTGGTTCAAAACTTCTACATAGACACCTTTATAATTTTTGTATATAATAGTCGGCAAAAATAATAGGTTTTGGGCGGTAACTCATTTTCCAATTATAATTTTTGTGGCTTTGGTATTAGGTAATAGAAATATTCAGAGGCTCACCGAATACCTACTTACTTTTAAGTTGGTATACGTGAACATACAGGTATTACAATATTCACCAAGGTTTTGGCAGGTATATTATTAAGCTAGTCTAATTTATTTAAAATTTACATTCAATTGTCCTGGAAAAAATTAAATGGAACCAAAAGTAAATCCATTGCATATTATGTCAATAGCTCGGTTGTATAATCTAAATATACGTTCTAAATATAAAATAAACAATTCAATTCATTATTTTGCGTACCTACCTATTATTTAAAAGTAAAAACAGAATAACAAAACAGAAGGAATCACACTTGTTCTCACAACTTCAAAAAAAAAAATCAATAATAGACACAAACAAACACTGATTCAGCCTCACGAAAGTCACTGTTCACAGTTATCACAATTGTATCGTTATTTTAACACAATATTACCCCATTATGCACAAAAAAGGTCAAATAAATCGGAAGAAAATATTTTCGCACGAATATTTTGCACAGAACAATATGCCAAAGGCACTAGTAGACGGAAACAAAAACATTATGAAGAAAAACTAATGCCTTTGCCTGCCACAGAAATTCTATAGGTTTGTTTTCTCTGTCTTCCTCGCTTATAAATATGAAACGGCAAGCTTCACAGACGCAAAGAAAACCTGGAGTTAAAATAGTACTGACATGTAATGTTCCAAATACAAATTGGTTTCGATATTCTATTATTTATTTCCTATTTCCTTAAGTACAATATTGGCACAATAATCATACCATATTTTCCGGTCTATAAAATAATCAAAAGCTGATATTGACGCCATCTATTATAAAATAGACGAACTATTTGAAGGAGCAAGTGGCAGTATGTTAATAGTTCAGCTGTATGTTAATAGATGTCGCTTATTGCGACTAGCTATATTTTGTAGGGGTAGAATAGTTTTTTTTTTTCAGGATGGGAAATCATCAAATGACTTCTCCCGCTCTGGGTGGAGCGGGAGGGCGTGTCAGATTTTTACTGACTAAAATCCACCCGTGTTCCATCAGTTACCCATGTGCCAGGGTCACGGTATCTCTTTCGAACAATCACGCGACCCCGGCAGGCATCGGTCCTGGTAGACCCCTACACTGCTGCTGACATCTCTTTGAGGCGCGCGTGGAACACTACGCGCCGTCGACCCGAGCCTGGTCCTTACTGGGCAGCGAGCTACCCATTGCTCGCCACCCGCAAGCTCGCGCCTACGGTGGCCGGGAGTCCGCTATGGACTCTCGACGCCCGGGGCGTGTTCTTCTGCGGCGGCTAGGGACGTGAGGGCGCAGAGACTGCCACTCCCTCACGCGCCCCGCCTCCTCCTTCGCGAGCATTACTGCTTCGCAGAAGGAGGTGACGGCTTCCCATTCCCTCTCGCTCCTTACGCGAGAGGTCGCCGCCGCCGATCGCCTCCACGAGGACACGGCGGCGGCGGTGCTCCGCCCAGGCAGGGCACACCTCCACCGTATGTTCCACCGTGTCCTCCAGACGATCCTCGCAATGGAAACACCCGGACGTATCCTCCCGCTTTATTCTGAACAGGAACCCACCGAAGCACCCATGCCCGGTGAGAACCTGCGTCAGGCGGAAGGTGAGGACGCCGTGGCGCCTCTCTGTCCACTCCTCAAAGAGGGGACTTACCGCCGCAATTGTGGCGTGCCCAGCGCTGGGTTGCGACAATCGTACCTGCCGTGTCGCCATGAGATCCTGCCGGAGCTCTAAGTTTCGCCCCGGCGTTTCGCCTCCTCGCGCCATCGCCACTCCCACATGTGCGCGAGGACCTTTGCCTCCAGATCCCATGGCGGCACTCCGGCAAGGAGGCTTGCCGCCTCGCACGAGATCGTGCGGTATCCTCGGATTAGCCGGATGGCCATGACCCTCTGGGCTGCACTCAACCGGCGCGCTGGGTGCAGCCTCAATGAGAGCGCCCACACCGGTGCCCCGTAGAGGGCCATGGACCGCACGACCCCTGTGTAGAGCCTCCGGCAGGAGGGTAGAATAGTTGACCCTGTTATTTTTTAACCATACTTAGCTTATCAGACGTCAGAAAACGTCAAGACCTAGTTTTGTCCTAGATTTTACTAAGCTAAGTGACGTTTCATTTTAATGGTTTATTTTTTGCAAAAAGTGGTACAGCATTGGAGACCATCGACATTTGCAAGATTTTGATTTTTATTTCATAAAAATGAAAAAGAACAGATTGAATGTACCTACTTTCTTATTATTTTCTGTAAAAAAACTTCCATATCACCATTCATAGTTACATTACCAATAGACCTAACTGCCTATCTATATTTAAGTAGTATCTAAATTACCAGTAGTAGGTAGTAATTAAATACAAGCGAAACATTTAGGTAAAACTTGTAAGTCTTCAAAGGCTCTAGTATGTTTACGTCACAGTATTGATTACAGTACTACATAACTTTAAATTTTACTCAGCTAGTGCTTAGAGAGATTGTTTCAACAACTTTCACTCTAAAAACCATTTAAATAACATATAGTAAGCATCCAAAATAAATATTTCAATTGATAAAGACGTTTTAACGTATCGTAGTAATGAATAAAAATGTTTTTCTACCTAACAAATAATCAATCAATTGATTCCAAATCCCGCCGCGCAACACCAGCGCCACAGATTAAAACCGGTGTCAGATTTAGACAATGTTTGGCTAGAAATGTGGGTATTTACAAAAAATAAGGTTTTAAGTGTAGTGTCAGTGTGAAAAAAGGTGTAAAATATATTTTTGCGAGCAATTTACTTCGAAATACAGATGTTAAGGGATATAAATCGTTGTTTATTTTGGCGAATACAGGTAAGAGAGTGTTTTCTTCTTATAAATTATCAAAAAACTTCATTTGTTCTCAAGTGCTGCTTTCCTGTGTTTTGCAAAAAGAAATATAGTGTCTAAAGACATTAAGTAACTTATTCCTCCTTCAATTGTGTGCCTTACCTACTAATAAAATTTGCGAAAAAGACGATTTGAGAGATATTTTTTTGCGTTTTGAGAGATTTGAGATTTTTTACTCATAATTTCTGCTTTCCTAAGTGTTTTGCAAAAATAAACCTAGAGTGTCAAGACATTAAGTAACTTACACCTTCCTTCAATGATGTGCCTACCTACCTAATAAATTATACCTATCTATAGATTAGATACATCTCCGAAAATCCCTTTAGCTGGGTCAAGGTGAAACTCCCAAATTGCTCTCGGACTGATCAATATTTGACGACCCTTTTTCCACAAATTAATTACTAAGGTATATATTTTATAGTAGGTAGGTATACTGTATTGACGTACTCAATAGAATTTCTGAGTTTATCTTGAACACTAGCTTCTGCCCGCGACTTCGTCCGCGTTAAATTTATTTTTCCCCCGACCCTTCCCGTCGCGTCAAATCGCCTACCCGTGCGATTTTCCCTGATTTCGCAACATTTTTCATTACTGATCTGCTCCTCTTGGCTGTAGCGTGATGTTATATAGCCTATAGCCTTCCTCGATAAATAGGCTACCCAACACAAAAATAATTTTTCAATTCTGACCTGTAGTTCCTGAGATTAGCGCGTTCAATCAATCAAATAAAGAAACTCTTCAGCTTTATAATATTATAGTATAGATTACTGAAATCGGTGAAATAAAAACATCTTGAGGAAACCTGTACTTTTAATTAATCTGCATAAACGTCTCCCAACTTTGTTTAGGTTGGCTTCCAGTCTAACCAGATGTAGCTGAATACAAGTATTTTGCATGGAGCTACTGCGTATTTGACCTCCTCAACAAAGTTACTGGATAATTCGATATCCCTGGTGCAGTGGAGCATTGGTGGCACAGTGGTAACAGCTCCGACTTACGCGTTGTAGTTTGTAGGTTCGAACCCCGTCAGGCGCTTTAGTTTGTGTACATTATTTCATCACCACTGTTCTCAAAATGGTGAAGGAAAACATCGTGTGCTGGAATCAAAAAAATCGAAGTTATGCGACATCTACTAACACGCAATGGGCCCGCATGGAGTATTATGGCCCATTCGCTCTCACTGAAAGGATGCCTGTCTCCCAACAGTGGGCATATAGGCGGGTGTGATGAGATGTCATGACAGCCTTTAGAAAAATAAGTCAGGTTGTCAGACTTTCGGGATTCTGACGACTTTTCGGTTGTTTTTTTGTTAAATGTTTCGGAAGTTTAAACTTTGTGATAAACCATTTTCGATACGTGAGCAAAGTTTTGTTAAACAAAAAAATAAAATGCTGATGACGTGAACAATCATAGATTTTCCAAGTTTCCTAAATTTAGCGCCTAAAAAAAATATCACGGCAGAAACGCATAACGTGGTGATTTGCATTATTAAGCGCCTAAAACAATTATGGAGCAATAGTGATTTCGCGAGCGAATATAGTCACTACGTTTGGCGAATAAATTGCGATTTCATAAAATAGGTACTGAAGACGTTGATACAACTAAGGGCTCATAGTTACATAGAACGGGCTGGTGACCGCAACTCCACGTCAAAGCAAGTATTTTGCGTACGGGTGGGAAATCGATCATTCGATCCACCCCAGCTCCTCGACGAAGACCAGCAACGCCTTGTTGTTACTGACTATCTCACGTAGGGTACCTGGGTTACCGAAGTACTTAGTCCTATATGTGGCGATCACCGGGCAGTTTAGTAGCACTTGCGCTGCTGTCTCGTCGTCCTCAATGTTAGTCTTAAGTTCTGGTAGGTATACAATTTTACTTTTACTTAAATAAGTAAATAAATGCAGGCCCTGCACAGCGGACTGTCTGTTACTCCTTTGACAAAGAGGTGTTTACCGACCCATGGCCAGTTATAGCTGCTGTAAATGTACGCAGCTGTTGTTTTAACACGCTTTATATTAGCTTCACTTGTATGTTTGTATATTTGTAGGTATGTTTGTATGTTTGTTTGTAACCGACTCCTTATAGCGCGATTTTGACCCACTTTAAACGACCAGATTTCATTCAAACTTTGCACACCTGTCAAAGACCGATGACAATGCAATAATTTCATAAATTTGAGCCATTATCCTTGCCAGGGTTACCAGGATAGCAAAAAACTGTCTACAAAAACTACGCTGACATACGTCATAAACTACGCTGACTTACGTCCCAAACTACGCTGACATACGTCTCAAAATTCGAAACACCATAAAAAAATAGAACATAAATAACAGTTTAAAAAACTTTTTGATTTTTTTAAAATATTATTTTTTTAAGCAGAGAACTTGTTTCGTAGGATTCATAGTTAAAACTGCTCAAGATATCAATCCATCTGTAAAGTAAAAACAAATCTAAAGAAGCCGTAAACGAAATCCGGCTGATTTTGCTGCTTTCCGTGATTTTATACTTAGACGTGATTTGACAGTTAAAATACAGTATTTCTATAAGTTGAAATAGATCCGCGATGATTTACTTTAAAAACAAATGAGTTCGCTTTCGAATTGTGTGCGCACACTTGAGTGAGATGAGCACTGAACTTTACAGGACCGCACTAGTATTACCAAATACAATTTACTGACGAACATTTTCTTTTCCAGAGCCATGGATAACCATAAAGAATTTACATCATCGTCTACCATATCATTCGTAGAATCTAGCACAGAAGAGAAGAGAGGGGGAGGCAGAAAAAAATCCTTCTTCAGAAGAAATGGTCTACTAAAAGTGAACCACAGTTCTAGTGATGCTGACATATCAACTATTGAATATGAACGGTAAGATTTTAATTACTTTTATCTACTAAATACAGAATGTCCTAATAGAAAACGATTTACGCGACCATAGCAAGATCTTGCGAACATCATAATCAGCATAGAATGTTCCCACTGCTGGGAAACAGGACCCTTCCTCTTCGATAGAGAGTGGGCTGTAAATTCCCACGCGGGCCCAGTGCGGGTTGGTAGATGTCACATGTCTTCGAATTTCGGTTCTAAGACATGCCGGTTTCCTTAAGATGTTTTCCTTCCCCTTTTTGAGAGAGATCCTGCGAACGTTGTTTCGTAACTGCATCCTAATTTCGTCAACACACTATCAATCTGAATTTGAATCATTTTTAAGGATATTACTAGTCCATTACTTATTAAAATCGAAAAATTTAAAAATTAAGTTCAGTATGATGGATGATAGAATACGATCCTTGTGGTGCCGGACGTAAGGAGTAGCACCGTACCATTTCGATTTCGTCCGAGGTGACTAAGGGACTTACTAGAGAATGAACAGCAGTGTTCTCTATGCATTTCAAGCGTGGCGATTTTGGCAAACACCCCCAAATTGGGGGTGGCCTATGTCCAGCAGTGAACGTCTTTCGGCTGAAATAATGATGATGATGATCTTGTGATGGTCTTTCCACGTAAATTGGTTTCTATTAGGACAGTGCGTAAGTCTGCATTCTCCAACTCCTATGGGAGTGATTTTCTCCGCCATAATGAATAACTAAAAAGTTATTCATTATGGAAATGTGTTCTAGCTAGCAGTGGCGAAAGCACCATATAACACGATTCCTACCGGCTTGCCTTCGGGGATTCGCATTGGTAACTCTATCACTATTAAAAATTCAGTAGTATGTAAATAGTGGCTACTATTGTCAATAAATATAGTTACACTACGGGTATTTAATTCACCATAACATTCAAACAACAAAAAAGGCTATTTATAGCTTTGTATTACAACAAAAGAGAAATGTTCTAAATTAACCAGGCGCCAAAACGTCATAATCGGGAACTAAAAATTCATACAACAGCGATCCCGAAATGATGTCACTTTAGGTCACGTGGCACCGCTTGATATGTACGAGAGCAAGCCGCAGTACAACGGGTTATGACAGAGACAGGTATAGAAAAATGCGTCAGCGAGAACGAGATAGAGGAATATTGCATATTTTATTCGGTTTTCAGCTGTTCAATTTAATTGTATTTAATTCATTATATTCCTATATTAATTTTAGAATGATAGTAAGTATTCTTTATTGATGAGTCAGTAAGTTAAAGCCGACTTCGCATCGACTTCTCTTTTCGAAAAAATTACACCTCGCCACTGCTAGCTAGTGTTGCAAAGAACTCGAGTCCTCGAGTAATAATTTTAAAGACTCGACTCAATTATGCAAGACTCAGTGTGGTCAAAAGGTTCTAAGTCTACAGTCAAGCACTCGAGTCTTGAAAAGGAGTCCAGTCTTAAAGAGGACTCGAGGCATGAAGATGAGATTTGTAACTCATCATTCGAATAGACTCGAATAGAAGGTGATAAGTTCAAATTAGTGGTTATGATGTAATTTTGCGTACAAAAAAAATTGACGAGTTATTTATTATTATTTATTTATATATACTTTATTGTACACCATAAAAATACATCACAAAACACATTATAATTATTACAAAATATACAATGGGCAGTTCATTTTAAGACTCGAGTCCTTTTCTAAGACTCGAGTCCTTTTTCAGACTCGAGTGGCTGTTAAATGACTCGCGCCCGGCTTGACTCTAGACTCCGAGCCTTTTGAGCACACTGAGTCTTGCTTAATTGAGTCGAGTCTTTAAAATTACGACTCGAAGACTCGAGACCTTTGCAACACTAGTTCTAGCTGATTCGTAAAAATCTTATTTACACTGTTTGAAAATAATTCTTTGCAACTTTTCTGATCGTAATTGCTTCGTTTTACCGAGCTATACTAATTTGACAGCTGTAATTTCAAACTCGGCAATTTTACACACGGCCATCTGTCGTCATCCTTTGCGGAAATCCGCACGACGTTATGCGGAATCTGTATCGCAAAGTTTTGTATTGGAGCTGTATCCGATTCCTGTTGTTAGAAAGAAATGAATATGTATTATATATTTAGTGACATCACTCACTGCTGCATGTTTTGCTGGATGGTATGTGCCGAATAACACTACAGGCAATTACCTTGCGTTTATACTGCCAACTAGCTGTGCCCGCGGCTTCGCCCACGTGGACGTTGGAAATTATTTCATGGGCTACCGGGACAAATAGTAGCCTATATTACTGCCATCTATCTGACAGTGAAAGTCCCGTCAAAATCGGTGCAACCGTTTCGGAGATTTGTCGGAACAAATGGACAGACAAAAATTAAAAAAAAAATGATTTTATTATGTAAGTACCGTATAGTTTTCATATGCATTTAGAGAAAAGCTGTTAATTTGAAATTGAAAACAGGCACTCCAATTTTATTTATTTGTACTGAGCACCACCGGTAACGCGTCAAATAGTAGGTAATACATTATTAATTTAAAGGAGTTGATTTAAAATTCTTTTTGAATGACATGTTATTTGCTGTGTTGTTGTATTGCTATATTTAATGAGCGATGAGTTGATGACCTAAATATATCGTTCTTTACTCTGAAAAGTAACCACATTAGAGTATCATTCACAATTAGGCATTGTATTGTCCTAAGTAAGTACCCTCGCTGTCAGTGGTGATCGACCAATTTTTAACTTTACTGCCTAAGCCATAAAGGTGAAAATTGATCCACCACTAGTTTCCCTGGTTATACCCAGGTAATTACATTTTCCTCATGACTCAGTTTTAGTACATGAATTGCCTTTTAAAATATAAAATGTGCTTGCGAAATATTGCCCATTGTTGACCAAAGGTTTTGCAACTGATAAATAAAACACAATTTTGACATTAGTATTCCTAACAGTTTGTCTATGGAAAAGCTTGTAAACAAACACCTAAAGTCGCGGTATGAATTCGTAATTCTTCTACATATAAGTAGGTACTTACTAGTATTATAAACATAAAATAATACCAACTTTTGCCGCGGCTTCGCTCGCATACATCTTCTTTACAAATAAATATAATTCCAGTGTTATGTATGTATAACAGTTTATTTCTTACTGAAAGTAAGAAAAAGTGCTTAAAATAACAAAACTTCAAAGAATTTGCCAAGTTTGATGTTTTTTTTTTATAAGACTTGCTATTTTTTTCTTACTATTTTAGAATAGATGTAAAGGTCGATACCTAAACTTCACATAAACACAATAACATGACGTCAATAAATACTGTGAATTTTCATGACTATGATAGGCGAAACGTGTTCTAATCGTTACCCTTCCCCTTAACCACTTTTCACTAAATGCATATGATAAAAGTATATACGCTACTTACATAAAACATCAATTAAAAATAGTTTAAAAAGATCAGGCACCCCACGCTTTTTTTCCATTATTTTCTACTTTTCAACCGACGAAAAAAAAGGAGGAGGTTATCAATTCGACGCGTATATTTTTTTTTTTTATGTATGATCACGCATATTAACTTTGTACATGGTAGTCCGATTGTAATAATTCTTTTTTTATTGGAAAGGGTATACTCCCAAGGTGGTCCCATATAAATTTGGAAAACAAAATCGAACCCTAAGGGTCGGAAAACAGGGGATGATTGATTGTTCACTCACTGATTGTAATGTATAAACACGCATAACTTTATACAGAGTAGTCCGATTTTGATAATTCTTTTTTCATTGGATGGGGTATACCTTGCCAAGTATTATTAGTACATTCAAGCCACAAAAAAATATAAAATAAAAACTTTTTAACAAAAAATTAAACCGCCGAAAAAACTGAAAAGCAAAAAATAATAAACCTTAAAGTTTTGAGTCGGCGATGAAAAATCAATGAACAAAGATCACTCAAAGCGCCGACTCATAACTTTAAGGTTTATTATTTTTTGCTTTTCAGTTTTTTCGGCGGTTTAATTTTTTGTTAAAAAGTTTTTTTAGTTTGGTTTTCTATGGAAGCGTGTTTTTTAGATTTTTTAAACTATTATTTATTTTCTATTTTTTAGGGTGTTTCGAATTTCGAGACGTATTACAGCGTAGTTTGTGACGTATGTCAGCGTAGTTTTCGAAGACAGTTTTTTGCTATCCTGGTAACCCTGGCAAGGATAATGGCACAAATTTATGAAATTATTGCATTGTCATCGGTCTTTGACAGGTGTGCAAAGTTTGAATGAAATCTGGTCGTTTAAAGTGGGTCAAAATCGCGCTATAAGGAGTCGGTTACAAACAAACATATTAACATACAAACATACAAACAAACATACAAGTAAAGCTAATATAAAGCGTGTAAAAACTGTCTATCTGTCTGTCTGTTCCGGCTAATCTATGAACCGGCTGGATCGATTTTGACGGGACTTTCACTCGCAGATAGCTAATATTATAAGGAGTAACATAGGCTACTTTTTGTCTGTGTAGCACGTTCTCGTGCCATAATTTCCAATTATATGTACAAATACACCTTCTCTTCAATAACTCTGTCTATCGATGAAAAGCGCATTACAATCCGTTGAGGACTTTAAAAGATTTAAGCGTACAGACGTGGGAAGAAACTTTGTTTTATACTATGTAAAGAAGATTATTATAAACTAGCTTTTTCCCGCTGCTTCGCCTGCGTGGATGTCGCAAATTAACGCAGGTATTTTTCTAAAATATAAGATTTTTTCTAAAATAAAAGTAGCCTAAGTTACTCTTTATTACATCAGCTACTTGCCAATAAAGTCCCGTCAAAATCGGTCCAGCCATTTCAGAGACGCTGGAACAAACAGACAGACAGACAAAAGTTTTAAAAAATGATTTTTTGGTGTAAGTACCGTATTTACTTTCATATGCATTTAGTGAAAAGCTGTTAATTTGAAATTGTAATTTCAAATTAACAGCTTTTCAGTAGACAATATGACATTAATTAAAATTGGCCATTCGCCCAAAATCCCATTCGGGCGAGTAAATGCGTGCGATAAAATAAGAACAATAAGACGCATATCTACAAAGTGGTTCTTTCCATCATCATATGCCCATAATAGCCTTTCCGCAACTATGTTGGTGTCGGCTTCCAGTATAACAACATTCATCTGAGTACCAGTTTTTATATGGAGTGACTGTCTATTTAACCTCCACAACCGAGATGGACTACAATATGCTAGACAACTGTACAGTCAATAACTTCAGGTTATGTCCATAGAAACGTAAGCGGCGCGTCTAAGCCGACCGTTTAGTCTGCGGGTACAAAACTTGCGACGGCCGGAGCGACGGCGGCGGGGCGGGGCGGTGCGACGCGGGGCGAAGAGATAGCGGTGTCTTGCGTGTGTACGAAACAAACTTCCGCGCAGTCGCGCTCACGTAGTATTATTATAACTCTTTTGTTTTTATGGTGTACGTTTTTACTGTCCCATATAGCCGGTATTGATAAAATAAAAGATATTAACTCTTCATTTTGTCAATTTCCATATTATTACTGTGATAAAAATGCAACACTATGTACCCGCGCAAGCGGCGAAACCAAACTAGTTTGTTCTCGTCGCTCCGCGTCGCCACCGCTCTACCGCCGCTCGTGCATCGCTCGATCGCGCCGCTCCGCCGTCGCCCGTTTCGTACACAGCGCTTTAATGTTTTTATGCATTTGATTACATCGCTGTCGCGCCGCCCCGCCATCGCTCCGGCCGTCGCAAGTTTCGTACCCGCAGATCAAAATAAGAAGAACATTTTTTAGTTTTTATTTAAACTAGGTATTATTTTTTCATCCTCATCCAATGCTAGTACTCGTGAAATCTTTCCTAAAACTTAAGGTTAAACTAATGCCAAGTTACGAGTCTTTTGTCCCTACCTTTAAGGGTTTGCGCATACATCCGATCCAAATTCGAATTCGATTTTGATTCGATTATGAAATGTTCTCTTTTAAATTCGTTCAATGTAATACGCAACCGCTCATACCTACAATAACTACCTAACTAACTAACTTCTGCCCGCGACTTCAACGGCGTTTAAACTCTTGCTCGCACGTCGTATGGAATCGCCTGACCGTGTGAGGTTTTCGTATTTTTTCCTTTTGCTCGGCTCCTAAGGGGGGGTCCCTTCTAGCGTGATGTCTATAGCCTTGCTCGATAAATAGGCTATCCAAAATTAAACATAGTTCTTGAAATTAGTACGTTTAACCAAACAAACTCTTCTGCTTTTAAACCGACTTCAAAAAACCGGCCAAGTGCGAGTCGGACTCGCGCACCGAGGGTTCCGTACAAACCTGTATCCTCGGTATCCTCTGTTTATGTATAAGGTTTATGCTTATGAAATTAAAAGTTTTATTTTAAATTTTTATATCTGAGTTGATTGAATGAAAGGTAAATTGCGGTTTACGATTTATGACGTATTAAAAAAAAACTACTTACTGGATCTCGTTCAAACCAATTTTCGGTGGAAGTTTACATGGTTATGTACATCATATATTTTTTTGAGTTTTATCTTTCTCTTATTTTAGAAGTTACGGGGGGGGGGGGGACACTCATTTTACCACTTTGGAAGCGTCTCTCGCGCAAACTGTTCAGTTTAGAAACAAATAATATTAGAAACCTCAATACCATTTTTGAAGACCTATTCATAGATACCCCACACGCATGGGTTTGATGAAAATAAAATTTTTGAGTTTCAGTTCTAAGTATGGGGAACCCCAAAATTTTTTTATTTTTTTATTTTAGTGTAAAAATCTTGATGCGGTTCACAGAATACATCTACTTATCAAGTTTCAACAGCGTAGCTCTTATAGTTTCGGAGAAAAGTGGCTGTGACATACGGACGGACAGACAGACAGACAGACAGACGGACAGACAGACATGACGAATCTATAAGGGTTCCGTTTTTTGCCATTTGGCAACGGAACCCTAAAAAGGAGGAGGTTTTATCAATTTGACTGTATTTTTTTTTTCTGTTTGTTACCTCATAACTTTTGACTGGGTGAACCGATTTCGATGATTCTTTTTTTATTTGAAAGCTGGTGCGAATAGTCCTATTTTAATTTGGTTCCATTTGGACAATGGGATCCATGTGAAAACCATATAAGTCTTAAATTTGCATTAAGTATTTGCGTGACAAATTAACGAATAACGCAATTAGATTAGTGCGGGGTATCTACCGTAACTAAAAAGTTAAAAATAAAAACTTTATACAAAAAAAAAAAAATTACAACCTACTTCCTAAAAAAAAAAACACTATACACAGTGAAAAATAACTTTAATTTCGGAAGTCGGTGGCAAAATACCTTAATTAGACATCCTAAAACACCGACATCCAAAATTAAAGTAATTTTTCACTTTACTATTTTTTTTTAGGAAGTCGGTTGTTATTTTTTTTAATATTAAGATTTGGTTACAATTAAAAACGTTATAGTGAGCCAACCTTAAAGATAGAGATATGCTTTCACGGACTTTTTTTAGAACGTTGTAAGAGTAGTAATTCCGTCGTACATGATTGTTGCGGTACTTTACCCAGCGCACGAAACGGAAGCTCTCAACAGCAATAAATTTTCCCCGTTTTTGCAAAGTTTTTCATTGATGGTCCGCTCCTATTGGTTTTGTCGTAGTCTATAGCCTTTCTCGATAAATGGGCTACCTAATACTAAAAGATTGTTCAATTCGATTTTTTTCATAGTTTAATTAGAGCGTTCAATTAAACAAACAAACTCTTCAGCTTGTAGATATTAGGATGATGTCGCGTAGTAGTGACTCGTAGTGAGTCTTTAAACAACTTATTTCAGTTGTTTTTCAGCTGTCGCTTGCGCAAGACGTGGATCGCTTGAGCGTGTCGCTACACGCACCGCTCTGCTCAGTGCACAGCGGTGCGTGTAGCATCTAGCCTGTGAACCTAGCCTTAAGTAGGCTGTATTGATACTGTGATATTTTCGCTTAGTTAGACAATTAAGTGAAGGTCAGCGGTGGAAGGTGAGGGTCGATTGGCTTATCTGTTTAATAAGGCTTGACGCCTTGCTGGGATGTTTAAGGAGTTAATACAATGTAGGAAAAATAGCGCTCTTCTCTGTTATTGCAGTGATTTTTATTTCGTGGACAGGTGACTATCTACGTGCCTCTGAAAGCAGTGTTGCAAAGAACTCGAGTCCTCAAGTCATTTATAAACGGACTCGGATGACGAATTACAAGACTCGACTCATTACAACAAGACTCCAGGACTAGAGAACTAAATTCTCTACGAGCTTTTAAATGAGAGCTCAAGTCTCTTTGTGCGCTCGATTCCTTTTTATGCGGCGAGTCGCACTCAAGTCCTATTCGTGTATGAGTCTGCTGCTGCAGTAGCTGATTTGTAATGATTTTATTTACCAGTTTTTTTTTGTAGGCATAGTAACATAACCACTCATTTGAACTTATTATCACCTATTCGAGTCTTTTCGAATGATGAGCTTTTAAGTCTCATAGTCACGCTCCGAGTTTTTCTTTAAGACTCGAGTTCATTTTAAGACTAGAGTCCTTTTTAAGACTCGAGTGGCTGTGTGCTCGACTTGATTCTAGACTCGGAGCCTTTTTAGCACACTGAGTTTTCTGCCTTTTCAACACTATCTTAAAGCATATTAAGCCATAGTTTGGCGGCTGTCATTCAGATCGGGACTCTGGTGGGTAATATCCGACGATTGGACTCTGGTCGTTGTTCTAGTTGTGCAGTAAGCTCTGCTTGCACGATGCAGGATTTTCCGTGACGTCAGTGTGTTGCATAGTTCGCTTGTCGTAGTGTATGTGTGAGCGATGATCTTCGCAGGGTGACTGCAGCATACTGCTAGATGAAAGTTGCAGAGGATTGAGTAAATGATAAATGGTTTAATTTCTGCTAGTAGGTTTGCGAACACTTTTACACGTTAATTATATAAGGTGTATCTATTCATACACGAAATATTTTAAGAGGTACACCTGTAGGTGGTAACGAAGCTATAGCAACGAAAAAAAAACATTTCTAAGGCTTTTCTTAAAATTTAATATTTATAAATTATTTAACGCACATAAGAAATATTGGCTCCTTCTTATTTTTTACGGCCCGAGACACCGCGGCCATGCTCGTGCAGTCTGATCGTCGCCCTCGCAGCGTCAGGCGGGCCATTCATAGAATTTGGAGTAAATGTTTTATGCAAAACGTCTTAAATTATAATAATTACGAAAATTCAAAAACGCTTAGATAAAAAAAAATCTTTTTACTTCTATAGCTTCTTTACCACCTACAGGTGTAACCCTTAAAATATTTCGTGTATGAATAGATACACCTTATACAACGTGACATTTTAGTCGCCTTACAAAGATTGTCCACTCAATGTATCCGACAGAATATACCTCTAGGCGTGATTAAAAAATTGTGACCATTAATAAAATTAAGATAATAGGTCTAAGAAAAAATAAGTAATGCATTAGAATTATGAAACATCCTGTTAATAATGTTTACGTATCAGATGGCAGAGAACATAACTACCCAGCGCACGAGTCGACAAGATCATTCCATTTTCCATGAGACAAAAGATCAATTACAAACTACATGCGTCATCATAATGAATAAAATTTTTGTTTTTTAGTAATTCAAATGTTCTTTTTTTTTCTTATGGATGCGTAGTAGTAATTGAATACATGAAGTGGGCTGCCGTTGTAAGACGATTAAAATTGTCATGGTGTATACTTAAAAGTAGATGAGTTCGGCGTTTCCTGGCTGATTTTAGTCTCACGCTCACCGTCAGCGCTCATAGCTCAGCGCGTAGTTTGTCAGCGCTGAGGCTCAGTGTGGCTCGTTTTAGTCTCGTACTGACGGCCTTACTGTACAGACGACGACCAAAATGCGGATTGTATTAATTATTGCTGCTTTATACTGGGTGGCTCCTATTTCTGGGTGGTTTAAAAAAAAATAACCACGAAGGCTAAGGCGGGAGCTCCGCTACGCTTCGCTCCCGCCTTAGCCTTCTAACCTAACCTTTCCGAGTCGGGGTACTCTGAGTCGGGGTGTTAACCATAATGACGTTTTTTTATATATATTAAACGTTAGACCTAATGATTTTCGATTACATAAACGTTATATCAAACAACGTTATACTAATTAAGTTTTAGAATAAATAAATGTTATATGTAAAGAAATTATATCAACAGTTGGTATATCTCACGTTGATTATATCTTATGAACGATAATAAAATGAAATTAGACCAAATGAGTTTATACGTTATGAGACGCACCCCTTTATACTATCTATTCCAAAAAAATAAAAACCGGCGACGACGAAGACTCCATGTTCATCCGTTAATTGAGCAGAGAGCCGTCGCAGGAGACTTTGTCTTGTTATATGGCACTTTGACTTTGTTTCTTGCATCTTTATTTTTGTAGAGTGGATCGGATGCATCCCACAATTTCTTCCTCAGGCGTACCTCGTCGATAACTCGACCTGTATCCACTTCGCGATTCGCCATGATTGTACGCGCTGACGACGTCCGCTCCGCTCGACACTCGAACGCTCACTGAAAGCAGAGGCGCTCGTGCGATCGTCAGCGCCGACAGCTACGCGGGGCCGACGCGCGACGCGTACGGCCGCGTAGCAATCAGCGCTGACCACCGTGCGCGCTGATAGCTACGCGTCTTTCAAAAACGCTTCCTAGAAGTTCATGTATCTCGGCCATCAGCGCTGATGGTGCGCGTGCCGTCGGCGTAAGACTAAAACCAGCCTAAGAAGAAAGGCCGAAACAAACTTAGAGGTGCAAGTCTCTTAAAATCCAGACTTAATCTTGGTTTGCCAGGGCGCCAGGTTTTTTCGAAAGAGATACCGTGGCCCTGGCATATAGGCAACTGAAGGCACACGGGTTTTTTTTTTTTTCAGGATGGGAAATCATCAAATGACTTCTCCCGCTCTGGGCGGAGCGGGAGGGCGTGTCAGACTTTTACTGACTAAAACCCACCCGTGTTCCATCAGTTGCCCATGTGCCAGGGTCACGGTATCTCTTTCGAACAATCACGCGACCCCGGCAGGCATCGGTCCTAGTAGACCCCTACACTGCTGCTGACATCTCTTTGAGGCGCGCGTGGAACACTGCGCGCCGTCGACCCGAGCTTGGTCCTTACCGGGCGGCGAGCTACCCATTGCTCGCCACCCGCAAGCTCGCGCCTACGGTGGCCGGGAGTCCGCTATTGACTCCCGACGCCCGGGGCGTCTCCTCCTGCGGCGGCTAGGGACGTGAGGGCGCAGAGACTGCCACTCCCTCACGCGCCCCGCCTCCTCCTTCGCGAGCATTACTGCTTCGCAGAAGGAGGTGACGGCTTCCCATTCCCTCTCGCTCCGTACCATGGCTCGCACCAGGGCCGGACGCGAGAGGTCGCCGCCGCCGATCGCCTCCACGAGGACACGGCGGTGCTCCGCCCAAGCAGGGCACACCTCTACCGTATGCTCCACCGTGTCCTCCAGACGATCGCACACGGGTGGGTTTTAGTGATTTGAAGTCTGACCCGCCCTTCCACTCCACCCAGAGGGTGACGTCATTTGATGATTTCCCACCCGCAAAAAAAAGACTTAATCTTGGTCAGATCATGTGAAGATCGTGTGTATTGGGGTCTGAAATGGTCTTTTGAGGAAAGAACCACACATATTGAGTTGACCTGTCTAATCAGTGGAAGCATTTGTCAAGCATTTTTCCTAGGGCTTATACGGTTCGGATTATATGTGGTCTTCTGGCTCTACTACTGATAAATGCGTGCACTGACCTGTCCAAGGTCCACTCAATCTGTGTGGCTCATTCTTCAAATGACCATTTCAGACACCAATCCACATGGTCTTCACATAAAGGGACCAAGATTATGTCTGGACTTTAAAAGAGACTGTGACCTCTGAATTTTTTTCGGCCTTTCTCTTCAGAGTAGTCAGTTAGGAAACGCCGACCTCATCTAGTTTAAAAAAATTATCATTGACATGTAAAAGTTTTTCAACCGACGAAAAAAAACGGAGGAGGTTCTCAATTCGACGCGTATTTTTTTTTTTTTATGTATGACCACGCATAACTTTTTACATAGTGGTCCGATTGTGATAATTCTTCTTCTATTGGAAAGGGTATACTCCCAAGGTGGTCTCATATAAATTTGAAAAACAAAATCGAACCCTAAGGGTCGGAAAACATGGGATGATTGATTGTTCCTCACTGATTGTAATGTTTAAACACGCATAACTTTATACAGAGTAGTCCGATTTCGATAATTCTTTTTTTGTTGGATAGGGTATACCTTGCCAAGTATTATTTGTACATTAAAGCTACAAAAAATTATAAAATAAAAACTTTTTTAACAAAAAAACTTTTAAACAAAAAATTAAACCGCCGAAAAACTGAAAAGCATAAAATAATAAACCTTAAAATTATGAGTCGGCGCTTTGAGTGATCCTTGTTCATTGATTTTTCAGCGCCGACTCAAAATTTTAAGGTTTATTATTTTATGCTTTTCAGTTTTTCGGCGGTTTAATTTTTTGTTAAAAAGTTTTTATTTTATATTTTTTCGTGGCTTTAATTTACTAATAATACTTGGCAAAGTATACCCTATCCAACACAAAAAGAATTATCAAAATAGGACTACTCTGTATAAAGTTATGCGTGTTTATACATTACAATCAGTGAGTGAACAATCAATCATCCCCTGTTTTCCGACCCTTAGGGTTCGATTTTGTTTTCCAAATTTATATGGGACCACCTTGGAAGTATACCCTTTCCAATAGAAGAAGAATTGTCGCAATCGGACCACTATGTAAAAAGTTATGCGTGGTCATACATAAAAAAAAAAAAAAAAAAATATACGCGTCGAATTGATAACCTCCTCCGTTTTTTTTCGTCGGTTGAAAAATTAAAATTAAAGGTTTATTATTTTATGCTTTTCAGTTTTTCGGCGGTTTAATTTTTTGTTAAAAAGTTTTTGTACAAACCTACTTTCAGAAATGAAATCATTTATCATTTAGGCTTTAATATAAGTCTGTGTTTGGCCTACTGAAGGGCAATTCCCTCGGCTCCTAAAGTAAAGGCCAATTTTGACAGGATTGCACACTGCATGTTTGCAATTCAGACTTTTTAGGGTTCCGTTGCCAAATGGCAAAAAACGGAACCCTTATAGATTCGTCATGTCTGTCTGTCTGTCTGTCTGTCTGTCTGTCCGTCCGTATGTCACAGCCATTTTATTCCGAAACTATAAGAGCTATGCTGTTGAAACTTGGTAAGTAGGTGTATTCTGTGAACCGCATTAAGATTTTCACACTAAAATAGAAAAAAAACAATAAATTTTGGGGTTCCCCATACATAGAACTGAAACTCAAAAATGTTTTTTTTCATCAAACCCATACGTGTGGGGTATCTATGAATAGGTCTTCAAAAATGGTAATGAGGTTTCTATTATCATTTTTTTCTAAACTGAATAGTTTGCGCGAGAGACTCTTCCAAAGTGGTAAAATGTGTGCCCCCCCCCCCCCCGTAACTTCTAAAATAAGAGAATGACAAAACTAAAAAAAATATATGATGTACATTACCATGTAAACTACCAACGAAAATTGGTTTGAACGAGATCGAGTGAGTAGTTTTTTTTTTAAAACGTCATAAATCGTAAACCGCAATTTACCTTACATTCAATCAACTGAAATATAAAAATAAAAAAATAAAAATATTTTTAAACCGAAAATACCTACAGGTTTGTACGGAACCCTCGGTGCGCGAGTCCGACTCGCACTTGGCCGGTTTTTTTTTATCTTCCTCCACAAGACAGGATGGCTGGAACAGCAACCTTTTATCTTGGAATCAGTATAATAATAATAATAATAAACCCGCAGGGCAGCATGTGGCGAGCTGTTGGGCAGTAGCGACCCCACGGACCCGATCTCCTGGGAGAATTCTTGTTCCTCATCTCTGGCTTGCCTTTATTGGCCGGCTGGACTGAACACTGACGAGGTTCAGAGCTCCCACCTCATTCTTGCCTTTATTGGCTGGCTTGAGTGGAGATTCGCAAGAGCAAACGTGCTCAGGGAAAGGAAGTATTCCAGTAAGTGCTCGTAGGGACTTGACCATCTTCCGGGCTCTGGGATTGTTCTGAAAGCCGTGGAATACCTCTCCACTTCTCAAGCACCTCAGGAAGTGTTGCCCCCTTGTCGCTGCGTCACTTTGTGCCAGCGACGTTTCCCGGGGGCCCATCATTGAGTGTGCAAGTCACCCCCTGCCATTTTATCCGTGTATAAAAAACATTGATCAGGCAGGGGCCATAGTCCTTCCATAGTTGCGGTTACCAATCCACCATAACCATCCAAACCCATAGCCTAATTTGCTTTGTTTCCTATTCTGTAATAGTTCTGCTCCAACCGGGGATTGTCCTTGGGGCACTTGCATAGGTGCATACAGGGATAATCGTCGGTTGGTGCCCCTCATCATTTAAAATTGTCTAAGAGGCCTCTGCGAGTTGGCTTCGACCCCTCGTACGCCTTCCAAAGGACCGGGACCCTTGGGTCCCGAGATATGTTAACATATAAAAAAAAAAAATAATAATAATAAGTACTAGTGATCGCCCATTGGTCGAAATTCGACCGTACTTCATTTGAATAGAAATACATTATTAAATGAAAAAATATAGATAATATTAAATATAAAAAAATTATATGGTTATATTTGACATTCAGTAACACTATAGACAAATTGTTGACGCTGTACTACTGTGGAGAGGGTTCGCTGGGGGAATGGTGATGGTCAGGACCAGGACGTACGTGTAATGAGTAAAGAATACTTCTTCAGGACTCTCTTCTTTATTTTCTTAATACTTCTTAACTGCTGGACATGGAATGAATTATCACAGAAAGCTCTTTTTTTATAGAATTTTCCCTATTATTTTTAATTAATTATGACAGTTCAAAATGTCATAATTATAACCAGCCTGTACAATCTATGACCAGCCTGTACAATCGTGAGGCATACAACCTTTACAGTTTGCACACGACACTAAGTTTTGTATGGGAAACTTACTAATGCCATACTTGACACTCCCCATAAAACCACAAAAAATATTTCATAAAAATCTAAACTAAATTCCTATCTAATATTAAAAGACTAAAATATTTTCAATATAATCATAAATTTTAAACATGAAATAGGTTATATATATCTATAAAATTAATTTATTACCTATGGTTATACTTGACATTCACTAGGACTATAGACACAAAATCAGGCTTACCTACTTAAGGGTTTTCCCAAATTTAGGGGGTAAATAAGAGGATTGAGATTTTTTAGGGGCGTTCCATTTTTAGGGGTATTCTTAGGGATTTTTTGCCATCTTACATTTCTAATTGTGTTTTTGATTACAATAAAAGTATTAGCGACTTCTAGTACGGTTCCTTGATACTAAGAATGTAGAGTGAATGATTAACAAATGTAGCGTAATAAATATAGACAAAATTACTACTGTGTGCCGGTCTATGATTACTGAACATTTGTTAGTTATTTTCATTATAATTTTTTAGCGGATTTTTTTGTAATTGTGGCAATTTTAGGGGTTTTTATCTTAAGCTTTAGGGGTAAATATTTCTGGGTGTTGGTAGCACTGCACATAATAATAAAGACAGATTTGGACCATAAACAACAGAGTATCTATGCATGTGTGTATTAGATACACAGTAATGAACAGTAGTGTGTGTAACGTGTTATTTATTGAAAATAATGTATTTTAACGCATAATTTAAAAAAAATATTAGCATTCGTCACTTCTTCTCTGTATACACTATAAGTATACGAAATTTCATACTCCTCCGTCCGCCCAATTTTCGTAAAAGGGGATCCAAAGTTTTCGCTTCACGTATTAATATATAGATAATAAGTCTATGGCATCTGTCAAAGTCAAAACGGAAAATTTACGCTCTACATTTTTACATTGATTATATATAAAATTACAGTATAGATTTAATAGTTTCAGTAAAAAAAAAACCAGACAATAATACTAATCAATAAGTTAAAATGAAAAACTCCAAAATACCAATAAAAAAAATGAAACATATGTAATGTGAGCAAGTAAATTATGCAGACCAGAGCCAGGACAAGACGACAGGCACACCCACCATCTCCGGACTTGTCGCTCAGCTCCGCCTCGCAGCCGCGGGACGCGCCTCAACCGTGAGCGTCATGTCACCGGCCGCTGCAGTTGCGTCGAGCTCGAGTGACGAGTTTTTCTCCCCACCGTCGTCACCAACACCACTACGACGGCGAGGAAGAGGACGGCCACCAGCGGGCTTGGGACCTCGAAGCCAACAGGCCTCGAGTAGGGTCCCCGCTGCCGGTGGAAATGTGTCGCGCATGCGATGGACTCAGTCCATAAATGAAAATGTGATGCGCGCATATTATGGGGCTACAGAGGGAGGAATTAACCTGACAGCGTACCGAGTACGGATGCTCTCTCTGTTTCAGGTGCTTGAACCAGCCGTCAACGTCTCGGCCCAACGATTATCGGATCAGGTGCGCGTCATTCAACACAATCATAGACTGGATGACGCTACACTTGATCGACTGCGCTGGGAAATGCAGAATAGTTCTGCTAGTAATCCTCCCCCATCCCAGAATGTCATGCATACGCCTGCCGATGTTCTGCAGGCAAATCAACATGATGAGGAGGAGGAAGTCAGGGCTATATCTGCAGATAACCTGTGCAATGTGGACATAAGGAGCATTCTGGAGGATGCGATTCGTGAGTACCGGTTCATATCACCTGACCTTAGACCACGGCTACCACGTTTGCCCATGAATAAAAAAACAAAGCACTGGTGTGTGCCCTGGATACGCTGCTGCCAAATTTTATTGACAGCAGTGCAGACCTTTGCGATGCACACTTAATCTTGTATTGCACGGCTGTTGCGGCTTGTCGTATAGCACGAGTCAAATTCCCAAACACTGATCGAGCTATACGACCAAAACCTGTCGCACCGGCCTGGCAATGCAGGATTGAGCGTCGTATTAAAGAGACCAGGGTACTCATCGCGAAGCTCATCTGCTTCAGGGAGGGCAATACACGCCCAAGGGTGATGCGCTTTGTGAAGCGGGCGTTCTCGGGAACTAGTATTAGTCCCCGAGAATATGTATCCCATGTCACAGAGCGCATCGACTTCCTGAAGCAGAAAGTTTATGCATGGGCAAACCGTATCCGTCGGTATAGGCGAAGAGTGGACCGGTTCACTCAGAACCGCATGTTCCAGAGCGATGAAAGGTGGGTGTACAGAGCCTGGGAGCGACCCAACCCAACTCAAGGTGTGACTGACGCGCGTCTACCAAATAATAACGAAATGAGTGCTTTTTTGGCGAAACATTTGGTCGGTGCCCGTCAGTCACACTGAAGGACCCTGGATGCGTGTTGTTGAGCAGGCATGTGAGTCAATACCAAACATGGAGGCTATTAGCATCAGTCCCCTGGATGTGGCCCGTGCAGTCCGTCCGTTGCCTAACTGGAAATCCCCAGGACCGGACGGACTGCACAATTTTTGGATCTACAAAGGTCACATGCCTGCTTAGCCTCATAATTCCAGTCATCTTTAGAGACTGGGTCGCTACCACTTTTCTTTACAACAGGAGTTACCCACCTTCTTCATAAATCGGGTAGTACTACGGCACCTAAAAATTATAGACCCATAACTTGTTTACCGGCGGTCTATAAAGTTCTTACATCCATTCTTAGAGCAAAAATTTCACACCATATTCAAAGTAACGCAATTATGTCGGTGTCTCAGAATGGATGTAAGAATGGGTCCCGTGGTACTAAGGAGCTGCTCCTTATAGACATGACCATAAGCCAACAGGTTCGTAGATCCCGGAAGGATTTGTCGACATGTTGGATAGATTATAAGAAGGCCTATGCCTATATCCGTGCCACATACATGGCTCATGAGGGTGCTAGAATCGGGCATGGGTGCTTCGGTGGGTTCCTGTTCAGGATAAAGCGGGAGGATACGTCCGGGTGTTTCCATTGCGAGGATCGTCTGGAGGACACGGTGGAGCATACGGTGGAGGTGTGCCCTGCCTGGGCGGAGCACCGCCGTGTCCTCGTGGAGGCGATCGGCGGCGGCGACCTCTCGCGTCCGGCCCTGGTGCGAGCCATGGTACGGAGCGAGAGGGAATGGGAAGCCGTCACCTCCTTCTGCGAAGCAGTAATGCTCGCGAAGGAGGAGGCGGGGCGCGTGAGGGAGTGGCAGTCTCTGCGCTCTCACGCCCCTAGCCGCCGCAGGAGGAGACGCCCCGGGCGTCGGGAGTCAATAGCGGACTCCCGGCCACCGTAGGCGCGAGCTTGCGGGTGGCGAGCAATGGGTAGCTCGCCACCCGGTAAGGACCAAGCTCGGGTCGACGGCGCGCAGTGTTCCACGCGCGCCTCAAAGAGATGTCAGCAGCAGTGTAGGGGTCTACTAGGACCGATGCCTGCCGGGGTCGCGTGATTGTTCGAAAGAGATACCGTGACCCTGGCACATGGGCAACTGATGGAACACGATGGTTTTAGTCAGTAAAAGTCTGACACGCCCTCCCGCTCCGCCCAGAGCGGGAGAAGTCATTTGATGATTTCCCATCCTGAAAAAAAAAAAAAAAAAAGGGTGCTAGAATTGTACAAAATAGATGCAACTCTACGCACCTTCTTGATGTCGTGTATGAGGCAGTGGAGGACGGTCCTTCTCTATCCAGGATGTCCACAAATCCAGCAGATCAATGAACCCATCAGGATTGAGCGAGGAATATTTCAGGGCGACAGTTTGAGTCCGCTTTGGTTTTGCTTAGCCTTGAATCCTCTAAGCACTCTGCTGGAGGATTCAGGTCTAGGCTATCGATTGAGAAGAGGTGGTCAGGTGATATCACAGCTCCTTTACATGGATGATCTGAAACTCTTTGCCCCCAACAATTTGCGACTGATTGAGCTACTGAAGGTAACAGAAACGTTCAGTAGTGCCATCAGGATGGAATTTGGTGTGGACAAATGTGCAGTCATGCATGTAAAGCGAGGGGGGATTGTAGAATCCGTGGGGACCGAACTTACGGATTCTATACACCTTAGATGCCTCTCCTCAACCGAAACCTACAAATATTTGGGTATGTCGGAAGCATTAGGCATCAATGCTACCGAAATGAAACAATCGCTGAGGGAACGCTTCTTTGGCCGCCTGAAAAAAGTATTTAATAGTCTTTTATCAGGCGGCAACAAGGTGCGTGCCTTCAATGGTTGGGTCATGCCGGTTTTGATGTATTCTTTCGGCATGCTCAAATGGACTCAAACGGAACTTAACGCTCTGGATAGGAAGGTCCGTACATTGCTGACGGCAGATCGGATGCATCACCCACGGTCATCAGTGATGAGACTGTACATCCCGCGGAAGTGTGGGGGTCGAGGTTTCCTAAACGCTAAAACCCTCCACAACCGCGAGATCTGCAGTCTCAGGGAATATTTCCTTCAAACTGACGTGTGGATGCACCGAGATGTGGTTGCAGTGGACAAGGGCCTCACCCCGCTCTCCTTGGCGAACAAGAACTGGCGCAAACCTGCAGTATTATATATTAAGGATCGTAAGGAAGTATGGCAAAGCAAAGAGCTTCACGGTCGCTTTTTCCGGGCTCTCCATGGGCCTGATGTAGACTTATGGCGTCCGTATCCTGGCTGCGTTTCGGTGACCTCTTTGGAGAAACCGAAGGTTTTATCTGTGCGATTATGGATGAAGTTATCATGACGAATAATTATCGGATATACATTGTTAAGGACGGTACGGTTGACATCTGTCGGGCATGCCACCGTCCCGGTGAATCCATCCGACATATTGTTTCCGGTTGTTCTCGTCTTGCTAACGGCGAGTACTTGCACAGACACAATCAAGTAGCTAGGATCATCCACCAGCAACTTGCTTTGCAATACAACCTTGTGGAATCTGAAGTACCATACTACAGGTATGTGCCCGACCCAGTTCTCGAGAATGGTCACGCCACAATGTACTGGGATCGATCTATCATCACAGACAGGACTATTGTAGCCAATAAGCCTGATATTGTGGTGATAGATCGACGAGAGCGTCGTGCAATGATTGTTGATATCGCTGTCCCTCATGACGAGAATCTCGTGAAAGTTGAACAAGATAAAAAAATCAAGTATCTTGACTTAGCACACGAGGTTGTCGACATGTGGGACGTGGATTCTGCAATCATTGTACCGATAATTGTTACAGTAAATGGGCTAATAGCGAAGAGCCTCGACCAACACCTCAGGAGGCTCTCATTGCACGGCTGGGTCAAGGGCTTGATTCAGAAAGCAGTACTCTTAGACACGGCACGTATTGTCAGGAGGTTCCTCTCTCTAGAGCCCTGACCACCGGCAGCTTGGACCCTGCTCCCGATGCCGTTGGGCCACTATTTTTTATATTTTTAAATGTTTTTTGTAAAATTTTTGTAAAAATATTTAAAAATATACTCAATATGTAATAAAATAAATAAATGATAATAATAATAATATTCCACAACTATCACACAACGCCATCTCGTCCCAAGCTAAGCAGAGCTTGTGTTATGGGTACTAGACAACTGATAAACATACTTATATATTTCTAAATACATACATATTATAGATAAATTACACCCAGACACAGAACAAATGATCGTGCTCATCACACAAACATTTGTCCTGGGTGGGAATCGAACTCACGACCTCCAGCATAGCAGTCAGGGACACTAACCACTAGACCAACAGGCCTGTCAATAGTGTAAGTATATGATTCTGAATCCTCCTGCGTTAACATTTTTCGTCGGATAGAAAAAAATATTGGCTGTTCTATACATATTGAACTTTTTTTTTTGGTAATGACATCTCTCAGTCTAAGAGGTTGTCCGCTGCTTAACCAGACTTACCTGAATTTACCTTTGTAGAAATTAATACCTCGAGATAAAATATTTAAACACGTTTATTGAACGGAAAGTATACAATGACAAAATCAGAAACATAGAGAACTGAATACAGAAAAGTTATAATCAAAAATGGAACGTCTAGGGAAAATGTTTTGTCTAGAACTAAAAAGTATTTATGTTTATTATTTCAATAACCTTAACAAATTAAGGCCTTCAACCTGGTTTAAACTAGACTAAAGCGACTAAATGCTTAGGGCACCCCTGTGGGTTACGGACTTCGGCTTAGGGCATGATCAGAAAGAATATTTTGAGCGCGTAGGCGTAGGTATTGCTCTTATCTAAGAAACAGCATATTATTACACGCTTTTTATTAGCTTCACTTGTATGTGTTTGTGTATGTTTATTTGTAACCGAATCCTTATAGCGCGATTTTGACCCACTTTAAACGACCAGATTTCATTCAAACTTTGCACACCTGTCAAAGACCGATGACAATGCAATAATTTCATAAACGTCTCAAAATTCGAAACAGCCTAACCTAAAGTGTAAAGTGGGGTGCCTGATATCAATAAGAAATACCTTAAAAAGCACCCCACGCTTTTTTTCCATTATTTTCTACTTTTTAGTTTGATTTTCTATGGAAGCGTGTTTTTTAGTTTTTTTTTTTTTTAATATTATTTTCTTTTAATATCCGACGAAAGTTTTACTCCATTAGAGGGTCCAAATTTCCAGAATCATGTTGCTGAATTACAGATTACAGCTTGTGCATCGATGTTCCTACCACCCCATATGTTAAAGGTGGTTAAAACTTACAAACTACATAGTTTTTTTCGGGTTTCGTGACCACTTCCCGCGGATCCCTTATAAAACCTGGGTATAATCATTTCAGCCAACTCATCCACTGCTGCAAATAGGCCTCAATTTGGGGGGTTTGCCATAATCGCCACGCTTGGCAGGCGGGTTGGCGATCGCAGTATAGTGGTAAAATGCATAGAGAACGCTGCGACCCATTCTTTAGTAAGTCCCTTAGTCGCCTTTTACAACACCCACGGGAGGAACTTGGGTACCCTTTTATTTAGTAATTAATAGCGTTTAATTAATACACATTTTTAACGTTTAATTTCATCAGCGTTTATAAATGAAGCAGTTACTTACGTGTGTTTACCGCTACACCGTGTTACGACTTCTAACGATCGATGACTATCAATATTAGTAAACAGTGTTTTTGTGATCATCCATAACGTTTGTGAAAACAAACTTTATTCCTCAGACATAACAGACATCCAGTCTATCAGTATATTTCATATCGCCGCGTCCAGCGCACGCGTTCGCGCCAAAACCGCGGCCATCTTTTATTTTCGAATCGATCGTGTTCGTTATTGTTTAAATAGTGAAAGTTTAAAAGAAGAATTTTGTTTTGTTCAGTATTTGAATTTGTAATTCAGTTTTTGTTTTTATCAATCGTTTTTTTTTTATTGGACGTCGTAACGTTCGGTAATTGAATTAATTATAGAGTTCTGTGTTTTTTTTTTATAAAATTCAGTTCCTTGTACAGTTTTGTTTTGGATCTGTTCTCGTCTTTTTGGCAAAGAAAAGAGGTTATATATTCCTGTTGACTGGATGTGACCCATACTTTGGTTGTTGGTATCATTATGGCATAATATTATAGGTATATTCAAAATGTAGCAATTTGAAAACAATACTCTTAATATACTAGTCAAATTGGTATCAGAAATATTATTAATGGCTATAATATTACTCATACCAATTTGGTTGATCTTCGATAATTCATAGGTTGCAGTTTAAAAAAAAATAGTTAATATCTAACAATGATTTCAAACTCAATTGATTTACGCCAACATTAATTTTTTTTTGTAGGTGGTAAATCATCAAATGACGTCTCCCGCTCTGGGTGGAGCGGAAGAGCTTGTCAGACTTTTACTGACTAAAACCTAACCTTGTTCCTTCAGTTGAATATAGTATAAAGAAAATATATTATATCACAATCATCATCTATAATAATAGCTATCTATCTATTTAACCTTTCATGTCCCACGGTTTGACAGAAGCCTTCCTTTTCCGTTCCCACAGACATCTGTCCAGTGACATTTCGGGTCAGACCTTGAGTCAAGTTCGTCCCTTTATCTTCATTTTGGCCTGCCGCAATACCGTCTAGCATTTATTCCAATTAGTGGTGTTTCTAGCTCACAACTCATCTGTCAAGCAACAGACATATCCGGCACCATCCCGTTTAAGTTTACCTGTGGAGCTGGACGTAAAGACTAGCACCACCCCATTTATTTCCATGAGTATCGTAAAAAGCGACTAAGGGACTTACCAGAGAATGGGCAGCAGCGTTCTTTATGCATTTTACAACCATACTGCGATCGCCATCCTGCTTGCCAAGAGTGGCGATTCCCACACCCTGACCCAAATTGGAAGATGCCTATGTCAGGCAGTGGACGTCTTGAATGATGATGATGATGAAGTGATTTGTGAGTGTATTTTGTTTGTTAAAATGTTCATTCATTCATCGTTCAACATAACATATGACTGCTATGTTATGTTATGACTAATAATATAAGTATATTGTGTGGAGTTGTTCAGCCGGGCGTACTTACTGATAAGGCAGATACCTAGTTTGCAAATACAGCTGTCTGAAATCAAACATGATCGATATTTGTAATATTGATTAGCAGAATTTCGGTTATTGGTCTAATATGAGTAATATTTAAAGTAAACTAGCATTTTCACAGTGATTTAGACGAAATGACATTATTTTAGCAATGAAGAAGATAGATACAATTATTTTTTTTACAAGAAAAAATCTATTTGCTACTTGCTGGGGACTTCCGAAATTAAAATTTGATTTTTTTGGAAGTCAATAGATAGTTTTTTTTTTATTTATATATTTTTCACGTTTAGTTATGGCCTATAGTACCTGCCTACTTCAGACCAATTCGTACACCGTGTTTCCTATATTAACAGTTGTTTATGACAGAAACGATTAGTAGTTGCAGTAGAACATTCTCAAGATACACAAAGTAAAAAAAAACGTATTATTGAAGATAATAAAATACAAGATCAAAAACTACTTAAGAAAACTTAAAAAAAAATGTAACCACCCCTGAAGCATAGGGCTAATCCATTAAAAAATAAGTTTTGAAATCAAGTCACAAAAACCTTATATATAAGGTGTATCTATTCATACACGAAATATTTTAAGAGGTACACCTGTAGGTGGTAAAGAAGCTATAGCAACGAAAAAAAAATTTTCTAAGGGTTTTTTTAAAATTTAATATTTATAAATTATTTGACGCACATAAGAAATACTGGCTCTGTCTTATTTTTTACGGCCCGAGACACCGCGGCCATGCTCGTGCCATCCAGTCGTCGCCCTCGTAGCGTCAGGCGGGCCATTCATAGAATTTGGAGTAAAGGTTTTATGCAAAACGTCTCAAGTAGTTTTAAAATTATAATAATTACGAAAAATCAAAAACGCTTAGATAAAAAAAATCTTTTTGCTTCTATAGCTTCTTTACCACCTACAAGTGTACCCCTTAAAATATTTCGTGTATGAATAGATACACCTTATATATAAATATTTTTTTTTTTTTCAAAAATATCTTTTCGACCAACTTACAATTTTGCAATGGAATGTATGGTAGGTAGGAAAGAAATTGGAATGTATGGTAGGTAGGAAATGTTTTTCATCCATAATATTAAGTTTGTGCTTGGGATAAATGTATCCGATTGCGGAACTGTTCAATACGTGACCGGTTTGTTTTAAATAGTGCACACTTTTACTAGCGGCGTCGTCCGTGTATCTATCCCACTAATATTATAAATGCGAAAGTTTGTGAGTATGGATGTATGGATGTTTGTTACCCTTTCACGCAAAAACTACTGAACGGATTTGGATGAAATTTGGAACACAGGTAGTTTATAACCTGGATTAACATAAGGTACTTTTTATCCCGGTAATACGTTCCCGCGGGATATTTTTCGAACTCCACGCGGGCGAAGCCGCTGGTAAAAGCTAGTACTCTATAAAGCTGAAGAGTTTATTTTTTTGGTTGAACGCGCTAATTTCAGGAACTGCTAGTTCGAATTGAAAAAATATTTTCGTATTAGGTAGCCTATTTATCCTGCCAGGGTCGCTCTGTTATTGATGAAAATCGCATTAAAATCAGTTGCAAAAATTAAAATGAGTTTAAAAGATTTTAGCGTACTTATAGACACAAAAACTTTTTAACAAAAAATTAAACCTCCGAAAAAGTTTTTATTTTATGATTTTTTGTGACTTTTAATGTACCAATAATACTTGGCAAGGTATACCCTATCCAACAAAAAAAGAATTATCAAATCGGACTACTCTGTATAAAGTTATGCGTGGTTATACATTACAATCAGTGAGTTAACAATCAATCATCCCCTGTTTTCCGACCCTTAGGGTTCGATTTTGTTTTCCAAATTTATATGGGACCACCTTGGGAGTATACCCTTTCCAATAAAAGAAGAATTGTCACAATCGGACCACTGTGTAAAAAGACAAGCGTGGTCATACATTAAAAAAAAAATATACGCGTCGAATTGAGAACCTCCTCCGTTTTTTTCGTCGGTTAAGCGCCTTTGTTTTATACTATGTTAGAATACGGATGATGTGTAGAAGTAACCTATTTTTACCTAAAACCTAAAAAAGGAGGAGGTTATCAATTCGACTGTATATTTTTTTATTTTATTTTTTATGTTTGTTACCTCATAACTTTTGACTGAGTTAACCGATTTTGCTGATTCTTTTATATTTGAAAGCTGGTGCTTTCCGGATGGTTCCATTTTAATTTGGTTCATGTGAGAACCATTATCAGTCTTAGCGACCAATGAACGAATAACGCGATTAGATTAGTGCAGAGTATCTACCATAACTAAAAAGCTAAAAATAAAAACTTTTTACAAAAAAAAAACAACCGACTTCCTTATAAAAAACACTACAAAGTCAAAAATAACTTTAATTTCGGAAGTCGGTGGCAAAAAACTTTAAATACAGATCCTAAAGCACCGACTTTCGAAAAAGTTATTTTTGACTTTGTAGTGTTTTTTTTTTAAGGAAGTCGGTTGTTTTTTATTTTCATGATATTGTAGAACATACCTATGAAACAACACTAACATACATCTTATTATTTCAATTTCATACGTCTGCGTCGTAAAACTTATCGCTGCAACCTGACCTACCTTACGAGGCCTGAAAAACGGAGTCTTTCAGTTTCACAATCAAAATCAAAATCAAAATCAAAAGTCATTTATTCAAACTAGGCTGAGAGTCAGCACTTTTTGAACGTCGAAAGTTACAAAAGACAGACCCCCCAAAACGCCCGCCCTTCGACACTTCCTAGTGCTTTAGCTGGGAAGAAGAAGTGGCGGAACAAACTCCCCAGCAGCACAGCTGTCTGTTAAGTTAGAAGAACTTGATTCTATACAATATCGTGTAAGTAATTAATATTATAAAACAAAACCAAACATACATTATTCGCCATATGTCAGCTAGCACACGCCAATATACGAACAAATCATGTTTTCACAAGATGATAACACCGTAAAATGGCTTACTGAAACTTACGGCTTTGCGTTCGTGGATCCACCGGGTGATGATGACCTATCAAAATGCCTATGCTGCGGCACTTATTTTTAGGAAATACTAGCTGTGCCTGCGGCTTCGCTCGCGTGGTGTTCGGAAATTATCACACGGGGAGGTGCTGTTCAGACAAAAAGTAGCCTATGTTACTCCTTATAATATCAGCTATGCCCGGAAGAAACAGACAGACAGACAAAACATTTTTGAATAGTTTTTTTGGGTGTAAGTACCGTATATTATATGCATGTAGTGAAAAGCTGTTAATTTGAAATAACAAATAGACACTTCAATTTTATTTATTCGTTTGTATAGATTTAACTGATCCTGAACTTGCTGAGATCAAGCAAACAATGGACAATATTGTACATCCTTTTGAATCATGAATACGGGGCTTTTGGCTACTTTGTACGTGTGTATTTTTATTTTTTTTATTTTTTGTTACTAGTTTATATTGTGCGTTTTGTTTGTGCAGAATAAATAATTTTTCTTTCTTTCTTTCTAGATAGGAGCACTTTTGTCCTTTTCCTCCCGGTTTTAGGGTTCCATTGCCAAATGGAAAAAAAACGGAACCCTTATAGATTCGTCATGTCTGTCTGTCTGTCTGTCCGTCCTTCCGTATGTCACAGCCACTTTTCTCCGAAACTATAAGAGCTATGCTGTTGAAACTTGGTAAGTAGATGTATTCTGTGAACCGCATTAAGATTTTCATACTAAAATAGAAAAAAAAAAAACAATACATTTTGGGGTTGCCCATACTTAGAACGGAAACTCAAAAAAAATTTTTTCATCAAACCCATACGTGTGGGGTATCTATGGATAGGTCTTCAAAAATGGTGTTGAGGTTTCTAATGTAATTTTATTCTAAACTGAATAGTTTGCGCGAGAGACACTTCCAAAGTTGCAAAATGTGTCCCCCCCCCCCCCCCCCCCCCGTAACTTCTAAAATAAGAGAATGATAAAACTAAAAAAAATATATGATATACATAACCATGTAAACTTCCACCGAAAATTGGTTTGAACGAGATCCAGTAAGTAGTTTTTTTTTAATTCGTCATAAATCGTAAACCACAATTTACCTTTCATTCAATCTACTCAAATATAAAAATTAAAAAAATAACATTTATTTCATAAACATAAACTTTATGTACATAAACCGAGGATACCTACAGGTTTGTACGGAAACCTCGGTGCGCGAGTCCGACTCGCACTTGGCCGGTTTTATTTGTTCTTTTCGCGTGTTACAAATAAAATATTTATCTCTCTGTCATGTACGACATAATTATAATGTTTGCATCTATCCAATTTAAACAAAATGTAAGGTGTTGTAAGTACTCTCAGGAGGACTCTCGGTATGTAAAGATAGTCATCCATGGTCGGACTGACCTCGGCATGGGTAGCTCAACCTGGCTGACCGGGCCTTTTTTGGTGGAGGGAAATCATTAAATGACGTCTCCCGCTCTGGGCGGAGCGTGAGGGCGTGTCAAGACATTTACTGACTAAAGCCCACCCGTGTTCCTTCAGTTGCCTACGCCAGGGCCATGGTAACTCTTTCGAACAAATCTTGCGACCTTGGGAGGCCTCTGGGTTTTGTTATTACCTAGCCACGAGCCCTCCAAAGCAAACTTGACATTTTAATCGAAATAAAAACGTCATAGATAACAGCTGGCGATTGGAATAGTTTTAGATAAAGCTCTTTTTCACTTCGATAAAAAACTTTTTAACAAAAAATTAAACCGCCGAAAAACTGAAAAGCATAAAATAATAAACCTTAAAATTATGAGTCAGCGCTTTGAGTGATCCTTGTTCATTGATTTTTCAGCGCCGACTCAAAATTTTAAGGTTTATTATTTTATGCTTTTCAGTTTTTCGGCGGTTTAATTTTTTGTTAAAAAGTTTTTATTTTATATTTTTTGTGGCTTTAATGTACTAATAATACTTGGCAAGGTATACCCTATCCAACACAAAAAGAATTATCAAAATCTGACTACTCTGTATAAAGTTATGCGTGTTTATACATTACAATCAGTGAGTGAACAATCAATCATCCCCTGTTTTCCGACCCTTAGGGTTCGATTTTGTTTTCCAAATTTATATGGGACCACTTTGGAAGTATACCCTTTCCAATAGAAGAAGAATTGTCACAATCGGACCACTATGTAAAAAGTTATGCGTGATCATACATAAAAAAAAAAAAAAAAAATACGCGTCGAATTGATAACCTCCTCCGTTTTTTTTCGTCGGTTGAAAACTGAATATACCACCACTTATCGTGTGAGTTTAGTAAGATAACATTAAGTGGTACTTTTATATCCCTATGTTCGTTTGAATACATACAAGATTATTTTTAGTATATGCGAAACCTGAATATAGTTTGTTCAGAATCAGTAACTGAATCGATTCCAATAATTTTTACACCATGTTATATTTTGTACCAAAAATATTTAATTACGCTTCCAAGTCGCGGGCCGCGCTGTTTTGTTTCGATTTTAAAATTATCATGTCTTTCTCGTATTCAAACGTCCATTACACGGAGATGGTACGTACACTAGCTGTTTGTGGTGATCTGCATATGTTTTTGCGTGGACAACCAGGTAACTTATCAAGCTTATAACTTTGTGATTATTAATGATACAGTTTTGAAATTTTTTTCATAGATTCTTTACATAAAAATACTAGACCCGTGTTTCGGGTTTCGCATAAATAAAAATTAATGTTGTAAACAGCCTATAACGTTCCCAGTGCTGGGACGCAGGCCACCAGGTGAGAGGGACTTGTGGGCCGTAATCCACCACGCGGGCCCAGTGCGGGTTGGTAGATGTCACATGTATTAGAATTTTTGGTTCTACGATATGCCGGTTTCCTCACTATGTTTTCCTTCACCGTGATATATTCCTTTGCTCTTTTTAGATATTAGTATTTTTCGGTGGTTATCTATACAAAAAAAAACATTTAACAAAAAAATAAACAACCGACTTCCTTAAAAAAAAAAACACTACAAAGTCAAAAATAACTTTAATTTCGAAAGTCGGTGTCTAAGGATCTGTATTTAAGGTTTTTTGCCACCGACTTCCGAAATTAAAATTATTTTTGACTTTGTAGTGTTTTTTTTTAAGGAAGTCGGTTGTTTTTTTTTTTTGTTAAAATTTTTCATTTTTTAACCGACTTCAAAAAAAGGAGGAGGTTATCAATTCGACTGTAATTTTTTTTTTTTTTTTTTTTTTTTTTATGTTTGTTACCTCATAACTTTTGACTGGGTGAACCGATTTTGATGATTCTTTTTTTATTTGAAAGCTGGTGCTTCCCGAATGGTCCCATTTCAATTTGGTTTCATTCGGACAATGGGGTCCATGTGAAAACCATATAAGTCTTAAATTTTCATTACGTATTTGCGCGACAAATGAACGAATATCGCGATTAGATTAGTGCGGATTATCTACCACAACTAAAAAGTCAAAAAATAAAAACATTTTTCAAAAAAACAACCGACTTCCTTAAAAAAAACACTACAAAGTCAAAAATAACTTTAATTTCGGAAGTCGGTGGCAAAAACCTTAAATACAGAGCCTAAGACACCGACTTGCGAAATTAAAGTTATTTTTGACTTTGTAGTGTTTTTTTTAAGGAAGTCGGTTGTTTTTTTTGAAAAAAGTTTTTAAATTTTTAGTTATTAGATACCCCACACTAATCAAATCGTGTTATTCGTTCATTTGTCGTGCAAATACTTAATGCAAATTTAATCCTTATATGGTTTTCACATGGACCCCATTGTCCGAATGGAACCAAATTAAAATGGGACCATTCAGGAAGCACCAGCTTTCAAATAAAAAAAGAATCATCAAAATCGGTTCACCCAGTCAAAAGTTATGAGGTAACAAACATAAAAAAAAAAATACAGAAGTCGGTTGAAGTCGGTTAATAAATAAAATTGCAGCATCTGTTTGTTTCGTCAAAATAACAGCTTTTTACTAAATGCAGATACCTGTAACATAAAAAAACCGGCCAAGTGCGAGTCGGACTCGCGCACCGAGGGTTCCGTACAAACCTGTAGGTATCCTCGGTTTATGCATAAGGTTTATGTTTATGAAATGAAATGTTTTTTTTTTTTTTATTTTTTTTTTGAGTTGATTGAATGAAAGGTAAATTGCGGTTTACGATTTATGACGTATTAAAAAAACTACTTACTGGATCTCGTTCAAACCAATTTTCGTTCGAAGTTTACATGGTTATGTACATCATATATTTTTTTCATTCATTCTCTTATTTTAGAAGTAACGGGGGGGGGGGGGGGACACAGTTTCCCACTTTGGAAGTGTCTCTCGCGCAAACTATTCACTTTAGAAAAAAATGGTATTAGAAACCTCAATACCAGTTTTGAAGACCTATTCATAGATACCCCACACGTATGGGTTTGAAGTTTTTGTTTTTTTTTAAGTTTCACTTCTAAGTATGGGGAACCCCAAAATGTATTGTTTTTTTTTTCTATTTTAGTGTGAAAATCTTAATGCGGTTCACAGACTACATCTACTTACCAAGTTTCAACAGCATAGCTCTTATAGTTTCGGAGAAAAGTGGCTGTGACATACGGACGGACAGATAGACAGACAGACATGACGAATCTATAAGGGTTCCGTTTTTTGCCATTTGGCAACGGAACCCTAAAAACGGTTTTAAAAATGTCTGTCTGTCTGGTTGTCCCGGCTAGTCTCCGAAACGGCTGGACCGAGTTTGACAGGACTTTCACTACCAGATAGATGATGTTTTAAGGAGTAACGTAGGCTATATTTTTGTTCCAATGGCACGTTCCCGCAACTGCCTGGGTTCGAACCCACGTCGTTATTACTGGGCTACCACATCTCTACTTAGACAGCAGTCACATCTGTACGCGTAGCATGACCACCATAGAAAGAACTTTGTATACTCTTGGTAGAATAGAGATAGAATTACATATAATGCTACGCCAGCATAAAACGGTACAGATCTTTCTACAATCTTTAATTCTGTCTTTATTTCTACAATCTATAATTTTTTGTCTATTCTTCCGTCGACAAAACCCATTTCTACAGTGGTCATGCTACGCATGCCGCTGGGACACAAATCTCCTCGGATGAGAGAGGGAGTGGACTTTAATCTGCCACGCGGGCCCAGTGCGGGTTGGTAGATGTCACATGTCTTCGAATTGTTTGGTTCTAGAACATGCCAAATATAATGTAATATAAACTTAATCAGTAGGCTCAATTTTAGCAATAATTGGCTTGCGGTAACTGAAGTAGGAAACATATGTTTCGGATTCTATTTTATTTAAATGTCTTGAAAAAACTGCATCGATGGTAGTATGTCAACAAAAATCGTCGCGACACCACACTGTTCAATGCAAAATAGAAAGACGAAACGAAAATAACTGGTGTGCTTTCTATGAGAGAGAGAGACAGACAGAGAAACACACGCACGCCGCACGGCTTACAACTATAGCAAAAAGTGTCGTTACAACTTTTGATCTTAATTTTTCCGTCTAGCCCCCTTTCGCAACGCGCGATAAGGAATTTCGTTCCAAAAATAAAAAGTGCGCTGTCATGCCATTGGGCGTACAAATGTTTGTGATCATGTATCAACGTCTATCGCCTCGTACGGTTAAATTCTTGAGGGTTATATAAATACTAGTACCAGAGTAGCCAATGATATTACGGTAGTCCGATACCAGATACTGAAATTTCATACATAACCGTCACGCTAATTCCTCTGAGGTGTAGAGCAGTGGTGTCTGATTGCATGACGTGCTGGTTTTCATAAATATCTAGTCTGATTTTATTGACCAATTTAAAAAAAAAGGAATTTATATGTTCCACTGTATATTTTTTTTAACCTACGTCGAAAAACTAAACGAAACTAGTGAAAAAAGAAAATTTCCCAAATCGGTCCAGAAGTGATGAAAATTCAAACGAAAATCGATATCCCTTAGAAAGACTACCCTGCCTGTCGGGGTACTGACGACCCATAACGTCTGTTATAATCTCTTCACCACCCTTGTTTGTGTGTGTGACTGAGATGCCTAAGTCATAAAGTCTGCCTTTGTACCTTTTTGTGTGCGAGAAGTTAAAATCTATACTAATACTAGCTTTCGCCCGCGGCTTCACCCGCGTGAATGTCGGAAATTAACGCTGGTATTTTTTCTAAAATAAAATATTTTTTCTAGAATAAAAGTAGCCTAAGTTACTCCTTATTACATCAGCTACCTTCCAATAAAAGTCGCGTCAAAATCGGTCTAGCCATTTCAGAGATTAGCCGGAACAAACAGACAGACAGACACACAGACAAAAGTTAAAAAAAAATGATTTTTTGGTGTAAGTACCGTATTTACTTTCATATCAATTTAGTGAAAAGGTGTTAATTTGAAATTACAAACAGACACTTCAGTTTTATTTATTTGTAAAGATTATAAAGCTGAAGAGTTTGTTTGTTTGACTGAACGCGGTAATCTCAGGAACTACTTGTCCGAATTGAAAAATTATTTTTGTGTTGGATAGCCTATTTATCGAGGAAGGTTACAGGCTATATAACATAACGCTACAAGTAAGAGGAGCGGAGCAGTAATGAAAAATGTAGCAAAAACGGGGAAAATCGCACGGGTATGCGATTCGACGCGACGGGAAGGGTCGGGGGAGCAACAAATTTAACGCGGACGAAGTCGCGGGCAGAACCTAGTGAATATTAAAGATGATCCATAAATGACAATAGCTTAACGTGCTTTCTGAGGCACGGACGGGTCTTGATATGTGAAGATGGTCACTCATCCACGTACAGACGCCAACACATCAAGCTACTACAATCTGTCAGATTTCTTTGATAGATTTTCGACTTTATTTCTAGAGCATTAGATTCAAGGTTCATTGGGAAAAATTGACAGTTTCGGGTAGCTTGACCTGGTGGCGTCTGTACCAATTGCAGCAAGCGTAAGTAAACTTGAGCGGTCGAACCGTGGGAGTGTTCTGACTTAGCTTCGGCCGTCTTCTGGGAATCGAAACCATAACCAGTAAAACCTCGTTGAAATTTATGCCTCTGCCTCATTATCAGCCTATAGCAGTCCATAACTGGACCAAGGCCTCTCCAATTGCACGCCATTCAGCTCGATTCTCGGCAACTCTCATCCAGCTGCTCCCAGCCACCCTGCGAAGATCTTCGCTCCACCAAGCCTGAGGGCGTCTCACCTTACGTTTGCCGATTCGCGGTCTCCACTCAAGAACACGTCTACCCCAACTGTCATTGGTTCTACGGCTAATGTGGCCGGCCCATTGCCACTTCAGATTGCTAATTCTAGAAGCTATGTCGACAACTTTGGTTCTCTGCCGGATCACCTCATTCCGGATTCTATCCCTCAGAGATACTCAAAGCATAGCTCGTCCTGCCGGGGTCGCGTGATTGTTCGAAAGAGATACCGTGACCCTGGCACATGGGCAACTGATGGAACACGGGTGGGTTTTTGTCAGTAAAAGTCTGACACGCCCTCCCGCTCCGCCCAGAGCGGGAGAAGTCATTTGATGATTTCCCATCCTGAAAAAAAAAAAAAAAAAAAAAAGCATAGCTCGTTCCATAGATCGCTGAGCGACCTTGAATTTATGGACCAGCCGTACCACGAATGTCCACGTTTCAGCTACGTATGACATAATAGGCAGGACGCACTGTTTGAAGACTTTAGTCTTTAGGCGCTGCGGAATAAGCGACGAAGCTTGCCAAACGCTGCCTAGCTGGATACTCCATTGGGAATTACAATACGTACACCATAAGATAAAAAATCAATACTGTCTCTACTTACATACATAGATACATACATACAGTCACGCTTGTTTCCCATGGGGGTAGGCAGAAACCACAGAACGCCACCTGCTACGATCTCTACACACTCCTTTTGCCTCGTTTAGGTTCATACAATTGGTCATACCTAAAAACTTTTTAACAAAAAATTAAACCGCCGAAAAAACTGAAAAACATAAAATAATAAACCTTAAAATTACTTTTCTGAAGAACATCACCAATACGGTCACTGTATGTCCTCCTAGGGCGTCCCCTCCCGGTGTCTATACTTATATTACTTATATAATATTATAAAGCTGAAGAGTTTGTTTGTTTGTCCGAATTGAAAAATTCTATTTATATGGGGTAGCCAATTTATTGAGAAAGACTATAGGCTATTTAACATTACGCTACAATTAAAAGGAGCGGGGCAGCAACGAAAAAGGACGAAACCTATCGGGCAATTCAATGCGATGGGAAGGGTCAAAAATTTGACACGGGCAGAAGCTAGTACATAATATATGCACGAACATAGAACATGCATTTTCGAAGACAGTTAAAAACTCAGTTATGCAGCCTCGTGTTTCTGTGGTAGATTAACAATGGTTCATAAATAGTTCGCGTTGTTTGTAAACACTGCAAATACTGCAATTGATCGTATCCTCCCATTGATTGCTTCGGTGACATGTTTAGTCTGTTCTGGAAGGTCCGATCCAAGGTAAACTGCAAAACTTTTTACAAAAAAATAACAACTGACTTCCTAAAAAAAAGGGAAGGAAGTCGGTTGTTATTTTTTTTTATAAAAAATTTTATTTTTAACTTTTTTGTTATGGTAGATACACCGCACTAATCTAGTCGTGTTCGTTCATTTGTCGCGCAAATACTTAATGCAAATTTAAGACTTATATGGTTTTCACATGGCTTCCATTGTCCGAATGGAACCAAATTAAAATGGGACCACACGGGAAGCACTAGCTTTCAAATAAAAAATAAAAAAAAAGAATCATCAAAATCGGTTCACCCTGTCAAAAGTTATGTGATAACAAACATAAAAAAATACAGTCGAACTGATAACCTCCTTTTTTTTTGAAGTCGGTTAAAAATTGATATTTTCTTGCGTTTTTTTGCAATATGCAGGTCAGCGTCAGGTTGTATTGATTAAAGTATAATTCGCAATCGTAACACGTATGTATTTACAGAATTAAAATCATCAATATAACCTTCTAAGTATATTTCATCATCATTTCAGAAGACATCCACTGCTGGACATATGCCTTCCCCAATTTGGGGAGGTTTTGCCATAATCGTCACGCTTGGCAGGCGGGTTGGCGATCGCAGTATGGTGGTAAAATGCATAGAGAACGCTGATGCCCATTCTCTAGTAAGTCCCTTAGTCGCCTTTTACGACAACCACGGGAAGAAATGGGATGGTGCTATTCTTTACGTCCGGCACCACTTTCACCGGCATCACTCCACAACCCTACATGGGTTGTGGAGTGATGCCGGTGAAAGCCAGTGGTGCCTGGGTAACTTGAAATCCGTTGGTAAGACTGCTTGTCAGATTTTCAGAACTCTGACGACCCATGACTACTGAAAAAAAATCCACGAAGTTTTAAAGTACTCTCGGATGAAGAGCGTTTTTGTTCGTTTATTTGATCGTTTGGTTGAACGCGCTAATCTCAGGAACTTCTAGTTCGAAATGAATATTTCTTGTAGTGTCGGGTAGACCATTTATTGAGAACGGTTATAGGCTTTATAACATCACGCCAATAAAAACGGGGCAGCCATGAAAACTGTTGTAAAAACGGGGATAGAGCTATAGTTCTGCCAGGGTCGCGAGATTTGTTCGAAGGAGATACCGTGGCCCTGGCATATGGGCAATGAAGGAACACGGATGGATTTTAGTCAGTAAAAGTCTGACACGCCATTCCGCTCCACCCAGAGCGGGAGGCGTTTTTGATGATTTCCCACCCATAAAAACAATAAAGGTATAGTTCAAATTGAAATACAATGTTCCTTTGTGACTAACGGTTTAGCTAAACGTTCTAACAGAACGTGGACCAATTGAACTTGTTAGAAAATTTTCCACAATTGTATGTAAACGAGACGTAATTATAATTATCATTCATTTACGTTACTCATAATGGCATGGAGGTTATAGATCTCACTTTAAACGCTGTTGTCGGTTTGATACCTGACCAACTAAATTAACTTTTCCGAAAATAATTCATGAAATTATTTTATTTAGATCTTTCTGTTAGTTGGTTTTAGAGCGATGTGTGGTGTTACACTAATGGATAGAATAAGAAATGAGTACATGAGAGGAGGATTTTCCGTGTGGTCCGGACTTTAAGAATAGCACCTTCCTATTTTTTGCTCGTGGGTGACGTAAAAGGCGACTAAGGGACTTACTAGAGCGTAGGCAGCAGCGTTTTCTATGCAATTTACCACCATACTGCGATCGCCAATCCGCTTGCCAGGCGTGGCGATTATGGTAAACCTCCTCCTCCAAATCGGGGGAAGCATGTATCCAGCAGTGGACGTATTTCGGCTGAAATGTTGATGACATAAGAGGTAGTCTGAAAGTGGCATCGATAGCTGAAAAGTTGTGTGAAAATCGGTTGTCATGGTATGTGATGCGGAGGAAAGAAGAAAAATCATGAGGAAAGTATTGAGTCAACCTCGGGTGCGTGGTGCGTTAAAATTGAAAAGAGTATGCAAAATCAAAAAATAAAAACTTTTTAACAAAAAATTAAGCCGCCGAAAAACTGAAAAGCATAAAATAATAAACCTTAAAATTATGAGTCGGCGCTTTGAGTGATCCTTGTTCATTGATTTTTCAGCGCCGACTCAAAATTTTAAGGTTTATTATTTTATGCTTTTCAGTTTTTCGGCTGTTTAATTTTTTGTTAAAAAGTTTTTATTTTATATTTTTCGTGGCTTTAATTTACTAATAATACTTGGCAAGGTATACCCTATCCAACACAAAAAGAATTATCAAAATCGGACTACTCTGTATAAAGTTATGCGTGTTTATACATTACAATCAGTGAGTGAACAATCAATCATCCCCTGTTTTCCGACCCTTAGGGTTCGATTTTGTTTTCCAAATTTATATGGGACCACCTTGGGAGTATACCCTTTCCAATAGAAGAAGAATTGTCACAATCGGACCACTATGTAAAAAGTTATGCGTGATCATACATAAAAAAAAAAAAAATACGCCTCGAATTGATAACCTCCTCCGTTTTTTTTTTCGTCGGTTGAAAAATCAAAATCAAACGTCATTTATTCAAACTAGGCTGAGAGTCAGCACTTTTTGAACGTCAAAGTTAGGTACACACGACAGACCCCCCAAAACACCCGCCCTTCGACACTTCCTAGTGCTTTAGCTGGGAAGAAGAAGTGGCGGAACAAACTCCCCAGCAGCATAGCTAAGATGGTTTGGTCATGTTGAGAGGATGAATGAAGGACGGCTTACAAAAGGTAGATGGGAGATGTGAGTGGAAACGCCGGCAAGGGACGCCCTAGGAGGACATAAGAGACCTTATTGGTGATGTTCTTCAGAAAGGTCAAGTGCGTTCATGCGTACAAGTCATAGAAGATGGGAAAAAAAAGACACGCAAGTTATAAGTAGTTAATTTATTCAGTAAAATCCTAATGCATGAGCTCTTATAATCTGTTGTTGCTGTCTTTTGTTTTTTAATAACAGCGTCTGGGAGCTAGGAACTATAGTGACTTAGTCAAAACGAGATATGAAATACTGTTAGCATAGACTATATCTGGCATGAAAAGCTAAATTAAAATTAGCAGATCGGTTTCAGTAGATAATAAGCACAAAACAGCGCTGTACTGTGTCATCTAATTATTTGTAGTTCAGTTAACCTTGTAGCCTGTTTAACGTTTTAATTATAATTAAAATAACAGGCAAACATTATTGTGTGAATTGAGGTAAATGAGCTGATATTAATAATACCGGAATTAATTGAGTGCCTAGCTGAACTGGCGGTGACGACAGCAGCTATTGAAATAGACGTTAGGGGCAGGCGCGGTCCGAGAGGGGGGGTCCTAGGGGTCATGACCCCCCCCCCAAAGTCAGCCATGCTGTCGAGACTCTGAATGATTTGCCTGAAAAACCCAATAATACTCCCGACCTGAGAATCGAACCCGGGACCTCATGCTCATCAGTAGCGCTTTCGACTACTAGACCAACGAGTAGATGTACCTTCCTAAAAATATTCTTTAGTACTCATGGTGACCCCCCCCCCCCCCCCTCAAAATCATAGGCTGCGACCGCACCTGGTTAGGGGTTTGATTCCCACGTCTGGAAAGATTAGGCAGTCTATGCGCCCTCACGCCCCCTCCATAGGAGAAGATACCACTGGCGTCGGGAGTCCATCGCAAACTGCCGGCCACCGTAGGCGCGAGCTTGCGGGCGGCGAGCAACGGGTAGCTCGCCGCCCCGTAAGGACCAGAGGGGTAATTGCGGAACTTTTTATCGGTAGGAATTGGTTTAATATTCATAGTTAAACAACATTCATTGCGTTATTTACGTTGCTGAGCCGACAATTTATTCGAACAAATGACGCAATGGTTTAGAAATAATGTTCAATCCCATTCAGATTCTGATAAATTGTGCGTTTCGCAATTAGGGTGCAGGTTCGGGTCGACAGCACGTAGTGTTCCACGCGCGCCTCAAAGAGATGTCAGCAGCACGGAAGGGGTCTGCTAGGACCGATGCCTGCCGGGGTCGCGGATTTTTTCGACAGAGTAACCGTGGCCCTGGCATACAGGCAACTGAAGGAACACGGGTGGGTTTAGTAAAAGTCTGACACGTCTTCCCGCTCCGCCCAGAGCGGGAGGCGTCATTTGATGGTTTCCCACCCAAAAAAAAGTGGTTATTTGGATTTTCCAACAAGTTTTTCTCAGCAGCCCGAATCTGGATTTGTGTTCGACTTCGTTGAGGTCAACATCCAGTGTTATCGAATGTAAATACCAGTACTACATGGAGCGACTGTCTATCAGACCACACCAACCCAGTTACTGGGTGATACGATAGCCAGACTTCTCCTATCCTGGTTCCTGACGAGCCGTAATGATTGTCAAAGATCTACAGTTGATGGCAGAAACCAACGCACAACGGCTTAACATGCTTTCTGTGGCACGGAGGGGTCTTGGTATGTAAAGATAGTCAGACATCCATATATCAACCGCGGCAAGTGTAGCTTAACCCGATCGATCGACGCGTACGTCTTTGCTCTACAACAAAGCGATTTGTTTCAATGTCTGTTACATTTCATGTAATGTAAGGACACCGATAATCATTATTGAGGTCATAAAAAGTGTAATAAACCTCATAAAAATGGACTGATACCTATAGATGTTATTGTTGTATTCTCTCGAGATAATAACTTATTGATTTACAAATAGGGTTGCCTCGTCTGGACATTTTCATACATACCGATCTAAATCATAACTCTCCTTTTTGCAACGCCGCCGCCGCGCCGTGAGCAGGTAAATACAACGAAGAAATATGAACAAACTAGCTTTTACCCGCAGCTTCGCTCGCGTTAAAATTAACAATAAATATAGGTTTTACTTTTTCATATAAAGTTTTACTTTTAATACCTCCAAGAATATGTAGCATGATGATCGGGTTAGTAGATTTCGCGTAACAAAAAAACTTACATTCAGATTTATAATATTATTATGATATAAGTATGTTTTCATTCAGATTTTTATTATTGATATAACAGCTAGCTAGATGCGCGTTCACGACTTCCACGCTATGTTGAGGAGAAAAACGGCGCGGTGGCGTCGCTTTTGGAGAGAACGTGATCCAGCCCTAATAGTACTCTATGAATCACTTCATGCAAGTGTTGGTTAGGCAGGACTGAATTTTATTATCTTGGTGTATGTTTTGTAAATAAGGTTTTCATTAGGCGAAGTATTATTTTAGTTGAAATAACACCCTAACATAGCTCTGAAGTTTTATTTTTGTACCTAACTGACTATCATAAAATGGACCGCTGTAGTCTACGAAATACAAAAAAAAAACTGTAATACGAAATACATAAAAAAAAAACTAAATAGTTTATTTCTTTAACAAATACATGACACTGAAATTGTGATTAGAGCCGGCTCCGGCTCCGGCTAGGCTCCGCTCTTCCATAACAAAATAAATATTTAATATAAAAATAAATATCATATGAGGTAGCCCTATAATTGCTACTTTTTATGCCTGATCGAATGATCTAAGTATAATCCAGTGACCTTCAGAATACTCAGCGCGGAAAACAAACGCTACATGAATACAGAAAAAACCACTATGGAAACTTTATTTTAGATATTATTTTGTCATTTAGTATCCTATCTTATCTTATACCTTTAAACGAGCAATTCTTGTATATATATATATAATCTGAATCTCGGAAACGGCTCCAACGATTTTCATGAAATTTAGTATACAGGGGGTTTCGGGGGCGATAAATCGATCTAGCTAGGATTCATTTTTATAAAATGTCGTTTTATTTGTGTTTTCAATGACCAACTTTATCGATTATCAACTTGAACATAAACTTATAATTTTAAACACAATTTACCAAAAAATACCGAGCAAAGCTCGGTCAACCAGATATTTTTTTATTTATGAAGACTGAAGCGCCAGAGTTGCCCGCGACTGCCAGGGTCGCGGATTTGTTCGAGTTACCGTGACCTTGGCACAGGCAACTGAAGGAACACGGGTGGGTTTTAGTCAGTAAAAGTCTGACACGCCCTCCCGCTCCAGCTAGAGCGGCAGACGTCATATTATTATTTCCCACCAGAAAAACAAAATGGTTGCCCGCGAAATTCAAAATTTCTTACGTTTTTTTGCATTTTGTAGGTCAGTGTCAGACTGCATGTTGATTAAAATATGATTCGCGATCTAAACAAATATGGAACATTTCAGACACCAATCTACGAAGATACGGTGACCTCTGAGTTTGTTTCGGTCTTTCTTCTCAGAGTAGTCACATAAAAAGCGCCAACTTCAACTAGTTTAAAAAGCCATTTACACTCCAAAAAGTATTTATTTTTATACCCCACAAGCATTTATCCTATACATAAAAAAAACGAGATTAACCTACTATTGACGTAAATATTGCGGAACATACAAAAAATACATAGGAATTGAGAACCTCCTCCTTTTTGGAGTTGGTTAAAAATATGATTAACGTGTTAAGTGTTTGTACAAACCTTTTTACAGAAATAAAATAATTAATTAATAGATTTGGGATTTCTTTCAAAATAAATTTTGTTTGAAAGAGTGTTGTGCAATTCGAGTGCAGATTGATTTTTTTGTTACACGACTTGTGTCATAAAGTCATAATATTATATCAAATAAAATTATTTTTATTTCACATAAAGCACCTAAGCACTTTGAAACGTCAGAAGCTAGGTACAGGTAGGCGCTAGGTATAATTTGCAATCATTTTTTACCTGTAAATAAAATGTGATTCAAATCACGGTATTTTTCCTACCTAACCTACGTTACCATTCATCCTGTATTTATAACGTCATTCGTCATTATTACTAACCCATAAAAATATCCATTGTTGGCCCTGATTTCCTTATTAGCGCAGACAACAAGAATAGCTAATGTTGTTGTAGAAAATATTACAGAGCTGACTGAGCCCAAGAAGCTTAGAACGTAGGCGTATTTAGTATACATGTCCATAAGACAAAAATAAACATAAGTACACACGCGAAATTCGAAAGTCAAAATGTATAATGGCGTCTCTAAAACAAATGACGTAATGATAGAACCGGTTCGAAGCGGTTCGTACCAGTTAACACCAGTATCGCGCGGTTGTTGAACCTGACCGCTTGTTTTATTTGTTTCGTTATTTTGTTTTTGTTAATATTTTTCTATTATATATTTTCTTTTTGTATGAACGTTGAAAGTGATTCGTTGTTTACGTGTTTAGATTGCGTTAAATTTCGCTTTGTTTATATATTATATTTGATCAAAACAGTGAAGTGTGGTGACAATAGTGCTTATTAGAAACTGTGGTAGGGCGAAAGATTTCTCGGAAAAATTAAAACTCGCCATGTGGTTTTTTCTAGTAACGAAGTGCAATTTTGACTTTTAACCGGTTATAAACGAAAATACGAGCCGCGCTTATATTATTAGGTATTACAATTATATATAAAAAAAAATACATAAACAAAACTCATAAATGTTTTTTAAAGTTTAGACGCAATATTATAATTATTCTTTTTGAACATTCTGCAAGTCATTATTTGTCATTTAAATTTTCTAGCTCGAATATCCTTATTTTTATAAACGAATCGTTCAATTTAATTTCCTAGCTTTAGCAAGCAACAAGGATAATTTTTTACATTTAAAACAAAGATTAAAGATATCCGATTGGGCTATGTAGTCCAACTAGCTTATCTTTACGCTCTGGTTCACGAGAAGTATGAGTAGTACTACCGCAAACGATTATTTGTTTTACTCTTTGTTTGAGTACAATGAAGTTTTAATTTATTATTACTTGTTATTTTTTCATCAATATCATCATTTCAACTGAAAGATGTCCACTGCCGTCCACTGCTGTTACTAAGAAATTCCCAATAGAAAAACCCAATAACACTTTGCCCGACCTGGGAATCGAACCCAGGACCCCACGCTCAGCAGTCGAAGCTGATTATGATGTTTAAACAGGATTACACAATCATTTGATTAAATTCGTTAGTGATATGGACACAATATCTCAATACTTCCTCTCATTAGGAATCGAGTTCTATCTTTAGACCGACCTTGAGACTTGTTGCTGAAAAATCGTTACGGGAAATACCATTGAAGTGCCAAGTATAATAATATATTAAATAGACAACAACATCACGCTTGTATTCTTTCCAAAGGGTTAGGCAGAGTTGCACTGATAGTACAGTCACCAAAAGAGATAAGTAACTAGGATGACGACATACAATATATAAACTCACGCCTCTTTTTCAAGGAGGTAGGTACAAACTACAGAAAGCCACCAACTATGATCCTTATCTACATACGTACATCTTTGGCTGAGTTTATATTCATACGTCTGGTCGTACACGTACGCGATTCTGAAGAACATCACCAATAAGGTCACCATATGTCCTCCCGGCGTTTCCTCTCACATCTGCCTTGTAAATACCTAGCTTAAAAAATATTTTTAATTATTTAGAGAAAAAAAATGCTACGAGATGTCAGAATAAGTCTGCTTTCGAAAATTAAGTTTGTTATGATTTTTGTTCGTTAATGTAGATACATATTTCGAATAGGTACAGAAACAGCTGCAAGTTAGCCGGAGTAAAGAAAACCTGTTTAGGTGGAGATTCACAGATGACTCCGCCCTTTTTTTTTTTTTGTTTTTTTTTTTTCAGGATGGGAAATCATCAATTGACTTCTCCCGCTCTGGGCGGAGCGGGAGGGCGTGTCAGACTTTTACTGACTAAAACCCACCCGTGTTCCATCAGTTGCCCATGTGCCAGGGTCACGGTATCTCTTTCGAACAATCACGCGACCCCGGCAGGCATCGGTCCTAGTAGACCCCTACACTGCTGTTGACATCTCTTTGAGGCGCGCGTGGAACACTGCGCGCCGTCGACCCGAGCCTGGTCCTTACCGGGCGGCGAGCTACCCATTGCTCGCCACCCGCAAGCTCGCGCCTACGGTGGCCGGGAGTCCGCAATCGACTCCCGACGCCCGGGGCGTCTCCTCCTGCGGCGGCTAGGGGCGTGAGAGCGCAGAGACTGCCACTCCCTCACGCGCCCCGCCTCCTCCTTCGCGAGCATTACTGCTTCGCAGAAGGAGGATGACTCCGCCCTGGAGTGTAAATGTGGTGGTCCCACAAACAATGCAGTACTTGATATCTTGTCCAACGTGTCCTGTTGTTTGCACGCTACAGGAGTTGATGGACGCTACTGAAAATGCTAAGCTCGTAGCCAAATTCTGGGTTAACTCTATTTAGATTGCCATCGACACGCTAAGAAGAAGAAGCTAAAAATTTGTCACACAGATAATTTTTACCCTCCCTTTATCGGGCACAAGGAACTATTTTTCTACCCCGTCAATCTAACTAAATACATGAATATTTTTTAAATGACAACTCTCCATACTTTTTTTTTTACCTAAATCTAAACTTGGATAATTATTGATTTAGATTTGGGTAAAAGACAGAGTCTGGGGATTTGTCATTTTAAAAATATTCGTGTATTTAGCTAGATCGACTGATGGGAAAATAGTTCCCTGTGCCCGATAAAGGGTTAAGATACTTTATATCTCGGTATCCATAGGACAATTTCTGACTTTCAAGTGATGACATAGGGAACCGAAACGTGGTCGCTCACAATGGGCCTTATTAGAAGGCTGAAAGTCACCCAAAGGGCGATGGAGAGGGCTATGCTTGGAGTTTCCCTACGCGATCGAATCAGAAATGAAGAGATCCGTAGGAGAACCAAGGTAACCGAGATAGCCCGAAGAATTGCTAAACTGAAGTGGCAGTGGGCAGGGCACATTGCTCGCAGAACAGATGGCCGATGGGGCCGAAAGGTTTTGGAGTGGCGACCGCGTACCGGAAGACGTAGAGTTGGAAGGCCTCCAACAAGGTGGACCGATGACCTTGTGAAGGCCGCAGGAATCCGCTGGATGCGGGAAGCACAAAACCGGTCGAAGTGGCGGAGCTTGGGGGAGGCCTATGTCCAGCAGTGGACGTCTTTCGGCTGAGATGACGTGGGCGAAGCCGCTGGCAAAAACTAATATTTACATAATAAATAAACTCATCATGTTACTGAGAACTAGTATTCTCCGTACTTATAATAATTACATATTGGACTCGTGACTATTATTTTATTATTTCGTCATCATAATAATCATTCCATGTAATACTTTACACACGTGTTAGGTAGAGACATAAAAAAACCAGCCAAGTGCGAGTTGGATTCGCGCACGAAGGGTAGGATATCATTATCTATAAAAACGACAAAAAAAACACGTTTTTTGTATGGGAGTCATTGAGTTGTTCATGGTTGACTGAAAGTTCCAGAAATTCTATTCCATAGATTTTTCTAAATTAAGACATTCTTATCTTCGATGCAATCATAGCCAAACCTATTCTCTTCTATAAAAATCTTAATGTAAACATTTTTGTGAAGTGACCTGTCATCAAGGGACTGCTCACTACACTACGTTTTCACGGTGTCATTTTTGAAGAACTACAGATAATTCAGTGAACAAAAATAGTAAAAAAAAAAAAACTATTATAAATAGGGAAAACATTAGAAAAAATCGAACTTTAATGACCAAAGTGCACTCAAATATGTCCTGACATCAACAATGGCGGAACTGTTGCAAAGAATCCGCGGACTAGGGAGAAAGAAGAATTTGAATCTGAACACTAGTGTTTACTCTGTGGTGTCATGCAGTGACCTCACTCCGGGCAGTGTCGAGATCTGGTTGGATCTGCCCGATGAGATCAAGCATGATCCTCTCCTGGCGCCGTTCAAGCAGCGGTACGAGCAACAGCATGGTGAGAATAATTATTATATTAATCGCACTATCTTAATAATCACAGTAATCTGACTATCAACGTTATTTAATTAATCTGACTATCACTTTAATCACACTATCCGAACTATCATAATAAACTTATTAATAATCACTTTAATCACACTATCCAAACTATCATAATAATCTTACTAATTGAATACTAGTTTAATCACACTATCATAATTGTCACACTAATCCGACAATAAGTTTAATCATATCAGTTTATTACATTAATCTAACTATCACCATTATCATAATAATCACATTAATCTGACTATCAGTTTAATCACAGTATCCACACTATCATAATAATCATAATAATCACACTAATCTAAATATCAGATTAATAACACTACTCTGACTATCACTTTAATCACTATCATAATTATCACATGAATCTGACTATGACCATTATCATAATCTATCATAATATTCACACTAATCTATCACTTTGATCACACGGACCTGACTATCGCTTTAATCACACTATCCTTATTATCATACAATCACACTATCAAACTAATCACACTCATCATAATTATTCTTCCATTACATCAGTGTGGGAAAGATATGATGCTCTACAAGACGTATAGTTACATCTTTTTCCCAAACTGAACTGAAATTTAAATTATACGTTTTTCTTATCATGGAAAAACGTAATTTTAATTTCACTTCTGTGTAGGTAGTGATACAAGTAACAGTTTCTACTTCGTTTATTTTTTTTGCATTACAGCACACGGAATTTTGTAAATTTTTCAAATATAACATTACATTACGCCTGTATTCTTCGAAGAGATAAGCAGAGGTGTACCCATAGCACCGCAAATTTCACCAGTTATGTTTTAGTCCCATGTAATAACTATTAATAATCAAACAATTGTTGTTGTTATTGTGCTAAAAGCACAATAACTAGTTGTTGTTGTTACTTAATTTTAAGTGTACATCCGATGACCCTGATTACTTATTTCTTTTGGTGACTGTACTTAAAAACTAGGTCTCGTTTATAAATGTTTTTAAAAACACACAATCGATTGTAAGCCAGCCACACTTCCCTCACTGTAAAAACTAGACAAAAAAAAACAGAATGTGTTTAAAATTAAACATTCAGGTCTAGTAATACGTTTTTTGCGTCTAGTCATTCTAAAATTAGATTCGGTTGTGCTGTTAGCAGCCGAGTGAGAATATTTTAGAAAAGTGTATTTACTGTGATTCAGAGAGGCATACTATTATGTCTTTTTTAGATGGGAAATCAACAAAATTTGACAGGCCTGTTAGTCTAGTGGTTAGTGACCCTGACTGCTAAGACTGAGGTCGTGGGTTCGATTCCCACCCAGGACAAATCTTTGTGTGATGAGCACAATCATTTGTTCTGTGTCTGGGTGTAACTTATCTATAATTTATTAATGTATTTAGAAATACTATATATTTATCAGTTGTCTGGTTACCATAGTACAGACTCTGCCTAGTTTGGGATCAGATAACGGTGTGTTGGTTGTCCTAAGATATTATTATTATTAAATGACGTCTCCCGCTCTGGGTGGAGCGGAAGGGAGTGTCAGACTTTTACTAACTAAAACCCATCCGTGTTCCTTCAGTTGCCTATACCAGGGCAATAAACTACTCTTTCGAACAAATCTCGCGACCCTGGCAGGCATCGGTCCTAGCAGACCCCTTCACTTTGCTAACATCTCTTTGAGGCGCGCGTGGAACACTACGAGCCGTCGACTCGGGCCTGGTCCTAACCAGACGCCGAATTAACCAGCGTTGCCCTAAGCCGAGGTCTGTACCCCACAGAGGGTGCCCTTAGCGAGTAGTTTCTCTGGCAATTACGGGCGTGATGTTAAGTTATATTTGAAAAAAGTTAAAAATTCCGTGTGATTTAACAAAAACAAAACATAAAAGGTTTTCATTTCTTTTACTTGTATCAACAACTACCTACCCTTTTTTTACATGGGAAATCATCAAATGTCGACTCCCGCTCTGGGCGGAGCGGGAGGGCGTGAAAGACTTTTACTGACTAAAACCCACCCGTGTTCCTTCAGTTGCTTATATGCCAAGGCCACGGCAACTGTTTCGAACAAGTACCGCGACCCTGGCAGGATCAACAACTACACTGAAGTGAAATTAAAATGATATATTTTTCTCATCATCATCATTTCAGCCGCAAGACGTCCACTGCTGGACATGGGCCTCCCCCAAGCACCGCCAATTTGACTGGTACAATTTTTGGGGGGATTTGCCATAATCGCCACGCTTGGCAGGCGGGTTGGCGATCGCAGTATGGTGGTAAAATGCATAGAGAACGCTGCTGCCCATTCTCTAGTAAGTCCCTTAGTCGCCTCTTACGACACCCACGGGAAGAAATGGGGTGGTGCTATTCTTTACGTCCGGAACCACACGGTACAATATATATTTTTCTATGATTAGTATAATTTTAATTTTACTTCAGTGTAGAAAAGAGATGTAACCATACATCCTCTATAGCACCATCTCTTTCCCACACTGAAGTAATGAATGCATTAAGATATTTTGCGAGATCTTTTTATAATGATCGATGACTTGAATAAAATACCATATTCAATTAACAGGTAAAATCGAGCCAATAGAAGAACCAAACGAAGGAGACAAGACCATATTTGATAAGAAACATGACGTGGAAGCGAAGCGCGAGGACGTTGAACCCCTCAAAGATGTCACTAACAGGTAACTATCTTCAGCAATTTATAATGTTCCCACTGTTGGGACACAGGCCTCCCCTCTTCGAGTGTACTACGTGAGCTCGACAAATGGATGTGCGAATAACACTCGTGTGACAAAACTGTACTGCGAATCACCATAGTTTGAATGCACGTGTAGTGGACGAATGGGATGTGATCAGCACCCTTACTCGCCCTGGGACTTCTCCCACGTTTTTTGACGTGCTTCCCTACTTACCTACTGCGTTGGTAAACACGTCACCACGCACCCCTGAATGCGTAATATCGGTACGGTCGACGAAGACCTCGGGAGACTGAACGTTTAGACTGTACTCTGATAGAAACGAAATAAAACACTTTTCTTCTAGTACTTCTTGTCCATAGACTTCGGCTTGTTCTTCGTTGTGCCTCTTCAACGGCTGAGCTGCGACTAAATGGGCCCGGCCGATTGTGCGTATTTTATAGTCGCCGGGGCCGCTTCCCATTACCTTACAGAGGACCGCGATTTTTGAGCCCATTTCACTGTTAGTTTTCACCAAGCCGAAATCTTTGAACCCTTTATTTTTAATTAATTATCACATAACCCCTTACAATCTATATATTTTTACATTTGTTATGTGATTCTTTCTTATATAAAAACACAATATTGCATGTACATAGTCACAATAAAAACTTTCTAGAACAAAAACTTACAAGGTTTAGCTTAAGACAATTGCCACTATCTTTAATTTACAATATTTCCGAATCCTGTGGTCCGATTTCGATAATTTAAACGTTAAAAGTGGTTTTATATCTAATTATATCGTTTACAATAAAAATAACAACAATCGGACCATAAACAAAAAACCTCATTTTCAAGTTACGTAATTATAAAACATCCTTACGAAATTTTTGTACATTTCCTTACAAGATTCACTCAAATTGAAGTTAATTAGATTCTAATAAGAAAACTAAGTATGAAATCTATAAATTAAAACTAATTAGAATCTAAAATATAAACAAAACCTTTCAAAATTATTAAATTCCTTACTAACTACAAAATTATTCATTATATTTACAAGTTATTATCAAGGCGCTCTCTGCGCTACTTGCACCCACTTACCCAGAGGGGTCTAATTTTTAACAATTTTACTAACTTTTGAAATCTTTATTAATTTAAAAATGCTTTCTAACTTACAAAACCATTGTCAGGGTGCACTCCGATCTGCCGGGGTCGCGTGATTGTTCGAAAGAGATACCGTGACCCTGGCACATGGGCAACTGATGGAACACGGGTGGGTTTTAGTCAGTGGGCGGTGGGCGTTAGTTTTAACCTAACCTAACCTAGTGTACTATGTAAGCTCGAGTGTGTCGCACAAGCGTGCTTTCGAACTATTGTGAGTCGCAGTACAATTTTGTCGCACAAGTGTTATTCGCACATTCATTTGTCGAGCTCACGTAGTACACCCCCTCTCTTCGGCTGTAATATACCACGCAGTCTCAGTGCGGGTTGGTAGATGTCACATGTCTTCGAATTTTTGGTTCTAAGACATGCCGGTTTCCTCACGAAGTTTTCCTTCACCGTTTTGAGAGCAGTGGTGATGAAATAATTTAGACAAAGTGTGTGTTTCGGTTCGAACTCACGATCTACAACTCGTAACTCGCAGCCACTTACCACTGGGCCGCCACTGCTCTTAACTATATATAGGTACTTATAATATATCATCAGTCTATAATATTCCCACTGCTGGGACACAAGCTCCTCTCTCGGAATGAGGGAGTGGGCCGTAGTCTATCATGAAGGTTAGTTGATGTCACATGTATATCAGCTCTTCTACTTGACGGCTTCCTCACGAAGCCGACAAGTAGTAGAGCTCAGCTTAGATACTATTGTCTCTTCTCCATTTTAGGCTTATATTTGACTAGCTTTTGCCCGCAACTTCGTCCTCGTAAATGTCGGTTATCGGCGGACGCAGACGAAGTCGCAGAATAAAAATAGACCTAAATCCTTTCTCGGGGTAGCACATTTCATCAAAGTCGGTTCAGTGGTTTAGTCGTGAAAGCGTAACAGACAGACAGAGTTACTTTCGCCTTTATAATATTAGTATAGAAGTATCGATATAGATTTCAAGTCCACGTTTTTTCAGGATGTTTTCCTTCACCGTTTTGAGACTTATGGTGATGAAATTATTAACATAAACACCTGCCTGGGTTCGAACCTGGACCTAAAATTTGTAAGTCGGGCCGCTGGGCCACCACTGCTCTTCGACACAATCACGACAACAAGACCCGATTACGAATATACTCTATTAAAAAAACAAAGTACACGACTAACTCTTGGACCAGGGGTTAAAACTGTACATCCGTCGCCCCCTATTCCTTAGGACCCGAGATGGTGGCGCATAGTGTTGCACGCGCGCCTCTCTGTGATGTGCGGGGGGGGAGTTTAACACCTCACTCCTCCCCCTCTAACGTGAGAAGGCCCGCAAAGGCGGGCTGGCACCAGTCGGGGATCGCGGAAGATATATTGGTTCCCGTGGTCCCCGACGTAGGTGTGGGACGGAACACCGGGGTGGTTTTAGTCAGTAAGAGTCTGACAGACCCCTCCGCCCACCCCAGGGCGGAGGACATCCATGAGGATTTCCACCTCGAAATCAAAAAAGGGGTTAAAACTGTACATCGTCTGACTGATTTTTACTAATTAATTTATAATTACAAATAAAATACTTTTATTTTCAGGTTAATGGAACCATTGCATGCCCACGATGATGTCACAAAATTGAAATCTGTGAAGAAGAAAAAGGTGGGTAATTAATCCACTTAGTCATTTTTTTTTTACTTTCTTACGTTATCCCACTCCTGGGCAAAAGCCTCCCTTCCTCCACGCCTTCCGTTTTTTTGAATCCACGCGTCCGCCTTCGAGGTTTGACGGAAGCTATCCTGCTCACACCATAGGTACCGTGTGGTGCCGGACGTAAAGACTAACACCACCCCATTTCTTCCCGTGGGTGTCGTAAAAGGCGATTAAGGGACTTACTAGAGAACGGGCAGCAGCGTTCTCTATGCATTTTACCACCATACTGCGATCGCCAAGCGTGGCGATTATGGCAAAGCCCCCCAAATTGCGAGAGGCCTAAGTCCAGCAGTGGACATCTTACGGCCGAAATGATGATCCAGCTCATCTCACGATCTCTTACGTGGTACGTAAAACCAACGAAATAGTCGATGATATGATTACTCACTTTTTTCTTCACGAGGACTTCCCATCGGGAGAGAATGAAGCGTTATGTCAAACCACTACCGAATCAAAATCAAGAATCATTTATTCAAATTAGGCTGAGAATCAGCACTTTTAGAACGTCAAAATTACCTAAGAGGGTCCCCCAAAACGGCCGCACTTCACCACTTCCTAGTGCTTTAGCTGAGAAGAAAAATTTAGCGCAACAAACTCCCCAGCAGCACAGCTGTCTGTTTATTTAACTTTACTTGATTCACAGAACATAAAATTAAATAATTTGCTATATGTCAGCTAGCTATGCTAATATACCAGCAAATAAAATGAAAACTATACTGTTCCTTCGTCCACAGTTAGACCAAGCGCTACGTATCCTGAAGTTAAGCGCTCTAGTTGCAAGCTGGGTGCTCTTGACAGTCTCCTTACTGCTGAACATGGAGCGATCAGACATAGTGCTGCATACTGCAGTACAGGGAGGGGAGCTTAAAGGTACGTCAGCATCTTCATCACCAAACAGTCTTTTTGTTTCTTACCTTGAAAGTGGGTGTTCGACTTTCAGACCGTATAAGGAACACAACACTGCGCGCCAAAACCAAGGTCACAGATGTTACCCAGAAAACTGCCCAGCTCAAGTGGGACTGAGCAGGACATGTCTGCCGGATATCTGATGACAAATGGGCTCAATGGGCTAATAGAACCACCAATTGGATCCCACTAAACGCTCGACGACATCGGGGCAGACCGAGATGAAGATGGCGGGACGAGCTTGACTCCTACCGAAAGGACTGGCCATCACTAGCAAAATACAGATTTCTGTGGAAAAGCGAGAGGGAGGCCTTTGCCCTGCAGTGAAACAATACAGGCTAGTTAGATTAGATTAGACCTAGAAAGTGTGGAGAGTATAGGGTAAGGAAAGCCGTCTTAAATGGGTGAAAAGTTGCAAAAGTGTCCGGTTATAAGCAGTAAATAACAGTTCTAAAACCCGCCAAAATGGCGTTAGCGTAGCCACAGGGTATGGTGTGAATGTAGCAGTTGTTGACGGATTGAAGTGCGCCGAGTTAGAAAATTTTATATTTTTAGTGACTAGAGTGACAGTCACTAAATCTCAACTATTTACGTAGTCCATAATAGCTGTGTTAATATTACCGTTTTTAAAAAACAAACACCCGAGTGTCATCTTGATATACAAAGTGGATTGATAACTTACTATTGAGGCTATCGCAAAAAATATTGGGTAATTTTGGCGTTAGCCTCTATAGTAAGTTTAAGAAATGTAAATATAATTTACTAGCTTTTACCAGCGGCTTCGCCCGCGTGGAAGTCGGAAATTATCCCGCGGGAACATACTACCGGGATAAAAAGTAGCATATGTCCCTTCTCAGCCTCTAAACTATCTGTGTACCAAATTTCATTTAAATCGGTTCAGTAGTTTTAGCAGTAAAGCAAGACAGACAGAGTTACTTTTGCATTTATAATATTAGTGTGGATAAGGGATCACCCCTGAGACCTACCCTGTCCACTAAAAAAGAATTTTCAATATCCATCCACAATTGCCACGCAAGTTGTCGCGGAACATATATCAAAAAAAGAATTTTCAATATCCATCCACAATTGCCACGCAAGTTGTCGCGGAACATATATCAAAAAAACATATAGATGAATTGAGAATATCCTCCTTTTTGAAGTCGGTTGTTTATAATCTTTTTCAGAATACGAGTTACCAGCCAGTGAGGAGCGCATCAAAGTATTGATTACGTTAACGGGACCGTTTGCGCAGACCGTCACCAATGATAGCGTGAATATACTACAGCTGTGGCTACATCGAGAAGTCGCTGATAATCAGTCAGCGGAATTCCAACAGGTGAGGTAGACTTCGGTCATTTTTCCACATTGATCACTGTCTTTTAATAACACCATTGTGGCTCATGAGTAAGTATTTTTACGTAGATCGTAAAGACTTGAAACATCACGCTATCGCCATCTGTTATCATTATCAAGCAGTTGGTACTACATGAACTGGATTATCTGTAAACGCCACCGCCATCTATTATCGAATAGCGCAACTATCTGTTCTGGTACTTTCTAGAAACGCGCTGTGTTGGCCGTGGAAGGGTGACAATCTTTTTAAATCGAGATGGAGGGGGCATGTGCCTGGGAAAGCACGTTAAATCGTTGGTCCCGGCTGTCGTTCATCGATCTTAGACAGTCATTACGGGTCATGAGAAGCCTGAACCACAACCAATACTGGTAAAGGAGAGGTAAAGGCAATCGCTCCATTTAAAATATTGGTATTCAGCTTCATCCGGTTAGACTGGAAGCCAACTCCAGTATTGTTGGGAAACGGAAAAGGCTAGGAAGATAATGAGGTTAAATAAGCCGTGTATAGGACGGGATTTCCCTTCGGCAATAGTGACGATTTTATCCCCTTTTTAACACCTTAAGGTTCCGTGTTCCGTCCTAAAGAATAGCACCATCCAATTTCTTCCCGTGGGTGGCGTAAAAGGCGACTAAAGGTCTTGCTAGGGATAGGGCATCAGCGTTCTTTATGCATTTTACCACCATACTGCGATCACCAATCCGCCTGCCAAGCCTAGCGATTGTGGCAAAACCCACCAAATTGAGGGAGGCCTATGTCCAGTAGTGGACGTCTTTTGACTGAAATGATGATGATGATGATGATGATGATGATGATGATGATGATGATGATGAACCCCTTAAGGGATTTTTTTTTGGAAGTCGGTTGTGTTATTGTAAAAACTTCTTTTTTTTGTATAAATAATACTGTTCATTGCAATGCCGTATGGCCATATCGTCGAAGTTTATCAAATATCATAACTAATTTGCAATAATTACTGAGCAATCATAAATATTTACGATACAGTGATTAATGATCATAAACTCGTAAATATAATGAAGTCTTTGTGTTCTTAAGAGGCACTTATTGCAGATGTACGGTGTGATTGTATAAATGTTTATGACAAAACAGACTGCGATCATATGAAGTATCGGACCAGCCTTGAATGCACTAACGTCTATTATCGCTAGAACTTCGCTTCACTTCGCGATGCTGATCGCTTGAATTCTTCTTACTTTCTTTTTTACTGATGTTTGGTTGAACGCGCTAATCTCAGGAACTATTGGTTCGTATCCGGTATCGGTAATACCGGTTCGGTTCCGATTGGTGCCGGACGCAAAGAATAGCACCGTCCCATTTCTTCCCGTGGGTGTGTCGTAAGACGGCGAATAAGGGAGCAGCAGGATTGGCAGCAGCATTCTCTATGCATTTTACCGCCATAATGCAATTGGCAACCCGCCTGCCAAGCGTAGCGATTTTGATAAAGCCCCAATCGGGGGAGTCCTATATCTGGCAGTTCGAAATGAAAAATTATTTTAGTATTGGATAGCCCATTTATGGAGGGAGGCTATAGGCTATATAACATCACGATACAACGCTTAAACGTCGTGCAAAAAGAAAAAAGTTATGAATACAAAGTACCTACTGGCACGGGCAGGCGATTCGATTCGACGGATCTTTGCTTCCCGGACCTACCCAGTTGCGGGTAGAAGCTAGTTTTACTTTAAATGATAAAATGTTTTGGTTCTGTAGGTAGAATTGTAGAAGATTTTTTACACGTAATCATATTTTAAAAACTAGAAGAGGTCGGCGTTTCCTATCTACTCTGAGATGAAAGGCCGAAACTTTTGTAGGACACGTTGTATAAAGAACTCTTGGGCGAAATTTCATGCTTTTTATGTCAGATATACCTCGTCTATCAGATAGCTTAAGATTATAAGATCGATGGTAAACTCTGTTATTTCAGAATTCAACAAAATGGAACATCCACCTGCAACCAGAGGACCTCTTAGACTTCTCCCCGAGTTCCACCGAGACAAAGATGCTGATACTGCAGGACAACTCGCCGATACACAGCAATGGGAAACACAAGAGAAATATCACCAATGCCCCGGATCTTATACAGGAAGAAATTACTAGATGGAACCAAATTGGAATTAATGGTAAAGCATTTTACTTGTCTACGGTATGTTGTGCTCTTCTGTAACTTTCACCAGAAATCTTACTTCACATACTAGGTATTTAGATGAGGTCGGTGTTCCCTATCTGACTAAAACGAAATTCCGAGACAAACGCCGAGGTCTCAGTCTCTTTTAAAGTTCAGACATTGTCTTAGTCAGATGTTATGAAGACCATGCAGTTTGTTATCCGAAATCGGCTTTTGAGGAAAGAACCACAAAGATTGAGTGGATTTGTCAGTGCATGCATTTGCCAGTAATCGTGCAGCTCAACTCAGAACTTAAGGAGCTCAACAATTCGACGAACATAACCAAAGAAAGGACATTTGGGATCCTTCATCGTTTTGCGAGCACAATGAAAACTGATATCCGTGCTTGGAACCCACGCCGTGCAAGTCCATACAACTAACAGTCATATTTCTTCACTTGTTTTGCTCAACTCAGAACATAAGCAGCTCAACAAGACGACGAACAATACCAAAGAAAGAACATTTGGATGGAGTGTTCCTTCATCGTTTTGAGAGCATTAAAATTAAAATCCTTGCTTGGAACCCACTCCATTCAAGTCAATACAACTAACAGTCATATTTCTTCACTTGTTTTGCTCAACTCAGAACTTAAAGAGCTCAACGATTCGACGAACAATACCAAAGAAAGAACATTTGGGTGGAGTGTTCCTTCATCGTTTTGAGAGCATTAAAATTAATTTCCTTGCTCGGAATCCACTCCATTCACGTCCATACAACTAACAGTCCTTACATATTTTTCAGGTACAAGAATAACCCTGCGCATGAGTACATCGAGCAACAACACAGTGCCTCTAACAGTCAGCTACCAGCTGAACCCCATCGATCCAGAAGACGGCATCATATACGCCACCATACTGCTCATCGCGTTGTATACCCTCATTATCTTTGAGGTTTGAATCATCCACTTCTCTTTGCCAAAATGATTTCTAAGAACTTTAAAATAAACTTTATTGTTCAAGAACTTCTATGTGCAAATTGAAATAACACTAGCCACCACACTAGGATTCCCTGTGTCGTGGAGGCTAGTCTCCTTCGTCTTACACTATTACATCATAGCGCATATATGTAATGTTGGTTGGAACGATAACAATAACCAAATGGTATTCCTTAACAATAAATTAGTAAAGTTAAATGAGTGTTTAACTAAAATGTTTTTAAAATACGTGTGTAGTGTATCATGTACGTGTTTGGTCTGAGTGTGTGAAGAATGAGTGAGTTAAGATGGGTTTGGACCGGACGAGGACAATCAGACCACGTATAAGAGCACTCGCTGTCAACCATAGGCTTCCCCTAGGCTTGAATAAACCCACGAGAGAATACTCCCACCCTATAGGCATTCACTCGTCTTGTCCAAATCGACCTTTATGTATTTGTGTGAATGAATGTGTATGTTGTGCTCATGTGTTAATGAATTTCTCCGTGCTTTCATAGTCCATTCTTGTCCGAAATTTTAAAAGTTGATTTTCGCATCCGTTTTACGATTCTTGTGCAAGAGAATTATGTCATAACGTAACTTCGCCTGTATTTCTCGAGAGTTTAGGTAGTGGCAGTTTTGATAGAACTAATACCCTCCAAACCAAGCTTTTTCTCATACATAAGAAGCCTTAAAAATGTTCCCACTGCTGAGAGACAGGCCTACTCTCGGTGAGAGGGAGTGGGCTGTAATCTACCACGCGGGCCCAGTGCGGGTTGGTAGATGTCACATGTTTGTTAGATTATTTGCTCTAGGACATGCCGATTTTCTCATGATGTTTTCCTTTACAGTTGAGAGAGCAGTGGTAATGAAATAATTTACACAAAGTTAAGCGCTTGTCAGAGTTCGAATCTACAACGTAAGTTGCCGTCGATTATTAAGAAAACACCAAATTTGAAGGATTCCTCTCAGTCCGCCATCATTGGGTAGAGGTGTACTTATGGACGCCTAAGTCCACATGTAAAAACGAAAATATTTCAATCAATTGGATACAAATCCAGAATTCGAGCCAGATACCAGATGGAGAAATCTAATAACAGTTTGCACGACCACGGAATCGCTCGCTCGCCCCACCTTACGACCACTTCACCAACATATATTATACTGATGACTAGCTTTTTTTAGAACTTTGTAAGACAAACAATTCCGTCATTCATGATTGTTGCTTTACTTCAACCGTTTACGCAGCGCACGCAACGGAAACTCTCAAAAGGAATAAGTTTTCCCCGTTTTTGCAATATTTTTCATTTATGCTCCGCTCCTTTTAACTGTAGCGTGGTATATAGCCTTCCTCAATAAATGGACTACTCAACACAAAAATAATTTTTCAATTCTAATCAGTAGTTCCTGAGATAGCGCGTTCAATCAAACAAACTCTTCAGCTTTATAATATCAGTATAGACGTATAGATTTTAATTATTATAATTCTGTAAATACATACGTAATTCGGCCGCGAACCATGTTTAATCAACATACAACCATGTTGACACTGGGCTGCAAATTGTAACAAAAAAAGAGAAGATGGAAAAATCAAGGGCTACCTTGGTTCTTAAGATAAAATACTAAATCCCTATTTTCAGATAATAAACCGTACAATAGCAGCTCTCCTATCCTCGTCACTGGCAGTAGCAGTCCTGGCCCTGGCCGGCGAGAGGCCCACACTGCCAGAGCTGGTCTCCTGGCTGGATGTGGAGACTCTGTTGCTGCTGTTCAGCATGATGCTGCTTGTCGCTATCTTGGCGGAGACGGGGCTGTTTGATTACCTCGCTGTCTTGGCTTTTGAAGTAAGTGTAGTGATATGAACTGACATTTTTAATTCTGTTTTAGAGGTATGAGGAACAGCACGCGTAACATGATCACCATAGAAACGAGTTTTGTCGACGGAAGAATAGACAAAATGGCACGGCGATCTTAAAACTGAAGAGAGGAAATATTTCTATTCTTCAGTTGACAAAATTCTACGATGTTGGGGTTTCAGTTGGGGGTACATTTTCTTTTACAGTATTATATTAATTATAATTATCAATACAATACTCTAAGATTGGTTAATCCCACTGTAACTGTCTGTCTACCTTAATTACATTAGTTACCACTCTCTTGCTATGGAAAGAATAACTATCTTTGTCTTCATAGAAACCCGAGGCTACGGGTCGCCCCGTGCTCGGGCCGAAGAGATGTCGAATTGAATAGAAAGAACTTTGTCTATTCTTGGTAGAATAGAGATACAATTGGTCATGCTACGCCTGCAGGATGTAAAATTTGTTCTTCCTCTATAGAAAAGAGAGGATCCTCTGAACAAACGGGTGTTGTGACTGCTGGGCAACTACCCGACAGCTTTTTTTTCCTGGGAATGCCGTCGTGCAGGTTAATCTAGGAGGTTGTTTGCTGCTTAGCCAGACTTGTCTGTGGCTACCTTAATAAATTAACGCCGCCAGCCGGGGCTTAAGGACATAAAAATAGAGCGACTACACGCTAAGAGCACCCTCTGGGGTACGAACCTCGGCTTAGGGTGTCAGTAGAAGACGGCAGCAAGGGACGGCCTGGATCGGGATGATCATCATTTAAGGACGCATTTAATGCTACGTGCTCCGTGGCGCGAGCTGATTCCTGTAAGGGTCGTAGCGATGCCCGAAAATTAATGTCGGGACGTTGTATACAAGGTGTATCTATTCATACACGAAATATTTTAAGAGGTACACCTGCAGTTGGTAAAGAAGCACAAGCAAAAAGAAATTTTTTATCTAAGCGTTTTTGAATTTTCGTAATTATTATTATTTTTAAACTGCTTGAGACGTTTTGCATAAAACCTTTACTCCAACTTCTATGAATGACACGCCAGACGCAGCGAGGTCGGCGACCGGACGGCACGAGCATGGCCGCGATGTCTCGGGCCGTAAAAAATAAGAAAGAGTCAGTATTTCTTATGTGCGTCAAATAATTTATAAATATTAAATTTTGAAAAAAATACATTTAGAAATTTTTTTTCGTTGCTGTAGCTTCTTTACCACGTACAGGTGTACCTCTTAAAATATTTCGTTTATGAATAGGTACACCTTATATATGCTAGGTTCGTGGTAGATTCTGTTTGCACGATACAGGATTTTGCATGACGCCAGTGTGATGCGCAGTTCCCTTGAAGCGTTGTAGGTGCGGCTTTGGAAACACTTTCACAAGTCATATAAAAAAACTAGATGGTGTCGAGATTTCCTGTCTTACTATCCCTGAGAAGAAGGTAGGAAAGCTGATACCGACGCGCGAGCCTAGTACCCTCTCTCTCGAACTCTCTTGGTCTTCCTCAATGGTCCCTTGGACGCTAAACCTTCCTGTGACGTGTTCATAGACGAACAGACGAGTATACCTGGAGTTATGTGAGACGAATATTTGGATATTGTGTAATTAGCTTCATACGTATGTTAGTTTGCGTCTATGTTACAGAAACTTTGAACATGAGTCTGATCCCTTTCAAAACCCGAGATTTGGAACCGATGACAATACATTAATTTTATATATTTTGTTTATCATTCTTCCTTGCCTGGGGTTAAAGGAAAAAAACTTCCTTCGAAAACTACGCTGACATACTTCGAAAATCGAAACAACCTAACCTTCTTTTTTATAGTTATTGTTTAATGATATCAAGCAGCCCACGCTTTTCCATTATTTTCTACTTTTTATTTTGGTTTTCTATGAAAGCGTGTTTTTCCGATATTTTTAACTATTATTTAATTTTATTGTTGGACAGTAGCCGTTTTAACCTTAAAGTAAAATAACTAAATAAATCACTTTGAATGTTTCAGGTGACAGGCGGGAGGACTTGGCCACTGATCAATGTCTTGTGCTTCTTCACGGCGATCTTCTCCACATTCCTGGACAATGTCACCACTGTCCTGCTGATGACTCCAGTAACCATAAGGTCAGTTCAAGATCTGGATTGCATTTCCAGAAATCAACTTCATCATGGCTGTATTTTCTGAAGACACATTTTTGGTATAAGTTTTATTTCTTTAAATAAAACTTATAAAAAAAAAAGTGTCTAATGACAATGAAGAAAAAAAATGAATGACATGAATGAATGGATGAAGTGAATGAACGAATGAATCTATGTCTAGATATAAAAAAAAAGACGTGTGGCACTCGGGGACTGCCGCGGTAAAGCTATTGCATAGCATTTTGTATCAACTTATGCAATTATATTTATTTATTTATTTTATTTATGCAGTATTTTTTTTTTCTTTGATATTAATTCAAGTTACACTTTTTGAGCGTGGTGACCGATAAGAAAACAATTTTTTTTCTTTTAAAAAACGTACACTAAGGAAAACTTATTTTTGGTGGTAAAATTTGGAACTAAAGCACAAAGGTTAGTACATATGATTGCCACCGCAAAATTTGATAAGTAAACTTTAGTACCTAGTTTTGCCACCGCACAAAAGGACTAGTACTCCATGCCCATAATACTCTATGGCCTGGTTTGTTACCTAGTAACCGATGACAAATAACAAGACGATAAATATTTTGGGTTTTTACCTAGCAACCGATGACAAATAATACAAACACTTTATACACAAATTTTACAAGTACAGCAACCAGCTAGCCAGTAAACAGCTGCTTATGTATTCGTCCGATTTCGGAGCAGCTCGTCTCGATTCGTGCGAGCTTCGTAGAGCCGTACAATACGGCTAGTTGCACGCACACAAACACCGTGTCGAAGACTGCCGAAAAGAAACGACGTTAAACGACACGGCCTTCAAGCCACACCTCCGTGCTCGCCGGAGCGGGGAGCGTGAGGTTTTTTTTCGTTACGGAATTTCTGGATTCGGTCCCCGCGCTCAAGGCCCTCGATAGAAGCTATGCAATAGCTTAAAAATGAATGAAGTGTCTGTGTATGTGTGTGTGTGTGTGAATGTGTGTGTGTGTGTGTGTGTGTGTGTGTGAATGTGTGTGTGTGTGAGTGTGTGTGTGTGTGTGTGTTTGTCTGTGTGTGCGTATGTGTGTGTGTGTGTGTGTGTGTCAAGTTTTGAGAGTAGTGGTAGTGAAATTATTTACACAAAGTAAAGCGCCTGCTTGAGTTCGAACCCACGACCGACTCGTAAGTCAGGGGCGATACCGCCAGGTTGATTACAGGTACATATAATAATATGATTTCTGAATAATTTTCCAGGCTGTGCGAGGTGACTCAGCTGAACCCAGTGCCAGTGCTGATGTCGATGGTGATCTTCAGTAACGTGGGTGGCGCCGCCACGCCCGTGGGCGACCCGCCCAACGTCATCATAGCCACGCACCCTTCTATCGTGAAAGCGGTAATATTTTCAGTTACTTAGCCAACTGCTGACCGTGTTAACTTTGCCACGTACCACAGTGGACACTGGCAGTGGACCAATTTTCAACCTTATTACTAATTGCATAAGGTGAAAAGTGTCTAGAATCACTTCAAGTCAGCCTATCCACATTTAGGATAAAAAACACAAAACGCAGTTTAACTTAATTTTAATTAGTAAGTATAGTAAGTGTTCCTTGCCAATATGAACCTTAATAGCAAAAGATTCATTGCTAATAATATTCGCACAACCGACTTAAAAAAAATATTCTTTGGTTTGAAAGGAGTTATAGTTATAGGGAATTCGGGACACTTGCGCGAAAAAGTTGCGGTCTGCATAACATCAGGCTTATGTTCTTTCCAAAGATTGGACAGGGGTGTATGTAAAGTTTTTTTTTTTATTGAACCGTTTATACTTAGTGTCTTTCACGCAGATGTCCATTTGCAGAAATGACTTTTCGCATATGTGGGTTCGCACAAGTGTCTTTCGCGGATGTATCTTTTGCGCAAGTGTCCTGCTACTGTTACAGAGTGGTTCCATATAAATTTGGTCAAGTTCTAATTAGTTGTTTCGAGTTAGCTTCAATAATACGTATATTTTCTCTTAGTGTATGTGTTGATGACGTTATAATAATGACGTCAATTGTAATTACAAGTATATAACTTTAAGTAGAATAGGTACCACAACTTAAAACTGGAAAATAAAACCTAACCAAATCCTTATTTTGTATAATTTTCTTAATCTTATTTTTTGTGTTCTTATAATTTTCCTTTAATTGTTTCAGAACATAAATTTCACGACGTTCACTATGCATATGGGGGTCGGCATACTTATAGTCGGCGTACAGACTTACTTCCAGTTAAGATATATGTTCAGAGATATCAATAAACTAAGGCATAGTGTGCCCAGAGATATTTTAGGTAAGAATTATGTCTTATCAGCATCTGCCCAGCCTTTTCCCAACTATTTTAGGGTCGCGGCTTCCATTTATTCGAAAGCCGCTAAATACTAGAAATTTCCATGGAGCGGTTACCTTATCCTAGGCCGCAGATACCCGCTGGATGTGGAAAGCACAGATCCGCTAGAAGTAGCGGAGCTTGGGGGAGGCATATGTCCAGCAGTGGACATCTCTCGGCGGAAATGATGATGATGATCTGCCTATCTGATCTCCACAAGGCTTACTGGGTAACACTACTAACAGAAAGTAATATTACCCAGTAACTACTACGGTACGATCGGTATGAAACGGTAAGTTCTACGTACAGAAATAAACATTTCATTTAATTTCGGGCTTCCCGCGATGACTTCGTACGTTTAGTGGGACCCAATCGATGGTTTGTTGTCATCTGACATGCGTCAGACATGACCGGCCCAGTATCACTTAAGCTGAGCAGCTTTCTAAGTAACATCCGTGACCATGGTTAAGGCGGTCAGTGTAGTGTTCCTTATACCGTTCGAAATTTGAATGAAGGCCTATATAATGTATTAAAATTGCAGAGCTTCGTCAGGAGATAGCGGTGTGGCGACGTGCGGCGGCCTCACTGTCCTCATACTCACGAGATGAGGACATTGTGAGGAGAGCTCTCGAAAAGAAGGTAATCTTAACATCCTTTACTACATTTAATCTAAATCTATTATTTAGGATATAAATATATGTTTAACTATTTTAGTACATTGTATGTTTACACCATTGGCATACCCATTTTATGTCCAGGCTTATCACTGTCCATTCCATGTTGCCTGAAAAAGATAACATAAAGCGTTCAAGCGTCATTTAAAAAAGTTTTTTTTATTTATTTTTATGGTGTAGGTGTGTATGATAAAGAATATATAAATTAATAATTAAAAAAGAAAATTATAAAACTGAATACAGAACTTATAATAATAGTAGCCCACGTACCAGAAGTCACGGCTCCTGAGAGAAGAAACTCCTAACTATACGCTCCGTGTACAGAAGTAATGCTTACTGGATCATACCCTTGATCTAGCTGCGTAACGAGAGCTTTTAGAGAGAAGTATTGGTCGACGCTCACCGCTATTATGCCATTGGCTTTCGAGGGTGCTAAAGCCGATGGTGAAGTCGTGATGCTATGAATAAATATCAATTCCGTAATTTTTTCGCACAACCGTCTGTTCGCCCAAGTGGATTCGCGTAATTTTCTTTCGCCCAAAAGTTCATTCGCACAAAATTCTGTTCGGCGAAATGTTATCTCGCGCAAGTGTCCCGTCACACAAAATTCCATTCGCGGAAATGTCTTTTCGCGCAAGTGCGTTCACGCAAGTGTCTTTTGTGGTAATTCCTTTCGCGCAAGTATCCCGGTACCCGTCATAACATATATTATACTTATCCCATAACGCCATCTACTTATATTAAATGAACCAATCAGTGCTTCTCTCCGCGATTTCAGGTCGAGAAGCTGAACGTGGCTCTGATGCGCAGGGAGGCGGGGGGCGGGGCCTCACGCTCTGATCCCATGTTCTGTTCCACTCTGGCGCAGATGAAGCAAAAGGTATGTGATGAGAGTTTAGCAAAGTTTTATTGACAAAAAAAATGGTGAATCCGAGAAGTTGCTGCCCAGTACTGTCTGCCCCGACTTATGAGTAGTTACCTACTTTGTGTATTTAACACTTTCGCGTGCAGAACGTATGGATACGTAAAAAAATCGAGATACGATGTCGCACAACGTATCGATACGTCAAATTTTATATTATAAGATTGAATCGAAGAAATAGGTATCGAGACGTTATGATTAATGAAAAAAAAAAAATGAAAAATGATTACATGTTGCGGAATGTCACCATACGTCGACGTATAATGTCGTGCTAATCATAGTTTATTACACAAATGAATAGAGTTACCAATGAACGTTTATAAACGTCAAATAAAATGTATGGGGGAAAACAGTGCTTCATCACAAGTTTCGAAAAAGTGAGCACTGCGCGCGAATGTGTTAATTTCATCACCACTGTTCTCAAAATGGTGAAGAAAAAAGTAAGGAAACCAGCAAGTCACAGAACCAAAAAAATCGGAGACATCGGAGACTTCCCGACCTGCACTTTGTTCGCATGGTGGGTCCACTCCTTTCAACCGAGAGGAGGCCTGTGTCCCAGCAGTGGGAACATTATAGGCTGATTAGGATGATTCATCATCATCATTGATCATCATTTCCGACGTAAGACGCCCACTACTGGACATAGGCCTCCCTCAATTTGTGGTGGTTTGCCTTAATCGCCACGCTTGGCAGGCGGGTTGGTGATCGTAGTATTGTGGTAAAATGCATAGATAACGCTGCTGCCCATTCTCTAGTAAGTCCCTTAGTCGCCTTTTACGACACCCACGGGAAGAAATGGGGTGATGCTATTCTTTACGTCCGGCAACACACAGACTATTGTTATGAGGATTATGAACTACCAGGTGTAAGGGACAGCCCTCCACAAACTGACAGAGTGCATTCAGCTCCTTATTTTGAATCATATTCCACCGGAATTTTTCTCCGGATCTTTCATTTTTTTTAAACTTCTTTTTTCAGCTTTTTCAGTTTTATTTTTATGTAAAATTACATTGTCTGAAAGCAGCACTCCATTTATGTAAACAATACGGCTAAAATCTAAAAAGCAGCAATGGATGTTGAAATAATGTAACGAACGACGCGTAAAATCAGCTGTTCACTTCCCGTCTAACTACAGAGTTCATCGAACTCGTCGTCGGCGATTGCACAAAGGCGGCTTTCCGAATTGATCCGAGATACATTGTGTGTGAGAAAATAAAATAAATCGGGTTTATTGGATTCCCATAACGGTCCTGAAATAATTTCTTGTACTGGTCATCTTAGTATGATATACTGAATCCACCCCATCAGTTTGCGGAGGGCTGTCCCTTACACCCAGTATTATTAATTGTTTTCCTTTCTTCATTTCAGTACCGTATCAGGGACAAACAGTTGTTGGTGAAATCTGCAATCTGCGTGACATTTGTCATAATTGTATTCTTTCTACATGCAATTCCTGAATTACGTAAGTGTCTTTTCTATCTCACCTCTTCACAACTAGATTGGGGTCAGTTTCCAATCTAACCGGATGAAAAAAAAATGTTGAGTTTCAGTTCTAAGTATGGGGAACCCCAAAATTTATTGTTTTATTTTCTATTTTAGTGTAAAAATCTTAATGCGGTTCACAGAATACATCTACTTACCAAGTTTCAACAGCATAGCTCTTATAGTTTCGGAGAATAGTGGCTGTGACATACGGACGGACAGACAGACAGACATGACGAATCTATAAGGGTTCCGTTTTTTGCCATTTGGCAACGGAACCCTAAAAAGTAAGCATATGATGGTGAAAGAACTTTCTATTATATTATATTCTATTCTATGTTTGTTTCAGAACGCCTATCTTTAGGCTGGACGGCACTACTAGGTGCATTATTGCTGCTGCTCCTGGCGGAGAGAGATGACCTGGAGCCTATCCTCGCGAGGGTGGAGTGGTCTACCTTGCTGTTCTTCGCAGCTCTGTTCGTCCTTATGGAGGTAAGTCTTTCTGTTATGGTGCTCTTTAATAACAGATTATATTATTACATAGCAAAATATCCGCCTTGATTCTTCGAAGGGATGGGCAGAGTTATACGACCACATTTCGTGAGTCCCATGTAATAGGGGGCGAGCTAATTGCCATCAACCGGGCACAAATCCAGACTCCGGGATGCTGCTGAGAAATTACAGCTAGAAAAACCAGTAACACTTTCCTCAACCTGAGAACCGGACTCAGTACGCGGTTCTGGGTTCGATTAAATACCACAAGGTCTCCTGGTCATAAGAGTGCCTATTGATCCTGGCTTCCTAACACCTATACCCTACTGCTGGAACAGAAGCTTCTGTGAGTGGCCATATCCACAGTGAAGGTCGGTGGACATTTGTCTATGAATGTTTGCTTCTAGAACGTTTCTTCACTATGTTTTCCTTCACCGTTTTTTAGAACAGTGGTGATGGAATAATTTATACAAATTATGTCCCAAACATTCGACCAACTATTTGTAAGTCGCGGCTGTTTCCACTTGGCCACTGTTCCTGGACCTCTTTACAATATCCATTTATAAATAGCAATCTATACAAATAAATAAAATTGGAGTGTCTGTTTGTAATATTAAGATAACCACTTTTTACTTAATGTATATGGATGTAGGTATACACAGTACATATACCAAAACAACATTTTTTACAATTTTTGTCTGTCTGTCTGTTTGTTCCGGCTAATCTCTGAAATGGCTGGACCGATTTTGACGGGACTTTCACTGGCAGATAGCTGATGTAACAAGGAGTAACTTAGGCTACTTTTATTTTAGAAAAATACCTGCGTTAATCTTCGACATCCACGCGGGCGAAGCCGCGGGCAAAAGTTAGTATAATAATATATTTTGACTGGCTCTTTGGTCCTAGTGGTCGCAAGAGCTACGTCTAAGCATGAGTTCTTGGCTCCTAAGTCGGGTTAATTGTTATTGGCTTTTCCTATCTGAAACTCCCCAATAGCAATCTGTAGTCTGGATTTGTGCCCAGTTGATGGCAACAGATTCACCCCCTTATTACGCGGTATTTAAAACATAACTAGCGAAATGTGGATGTACTATAGGCACACGTCCAGCCTTTCGAGGAAACAAGGCGTGGTGTTATGTGCAATTCAATATTTTGCTAGATAATATTTAATACAGTCAGTCTGTGTGATTTCCGACGTAAAGAATAGCATCACCCCATTTCTTTCCGTGGATGTCGTAAAAGGCGACTAAGAGACTTACTAGAGAATTGGCAGCAGCGTTCTCTATGCATTTTACCATCATACTGCGATCGCCAACCCGCCTGCCAAGCGTGGCGATTATGGCAAAGCCCTCCAAGCAGGCCTATGTCCAGTATTGGACGTCCTACAGCTGAAATGATACACTTATATTTATTTATGTTCTTTTATGCCAGGCGTTATCTAAATTAGGCTTAATATCCTGGATCGGCAATATGACAGAGACGCTGATACGACAAGTTGGCCAAGAGTCGCGCTTAGCAGTGGCCATCATGCTTGTTTTATGGGTAAGTAGATTTTCCTGGGAAATACAAATTAAATTTTTAACCAGTGCGCAAATTTTAACAAATTAAACTTAAACGAGTTATAATAACCATGCAGTTTTTATGTTGATATATCTTAGTACAAAAAAAAATATCGTTAACGAAAGATGTTTATTTTGAAACTGGTTTTTATACGCACATTAGTGCGCGCGGCACCGCCGGCGCGGCGGCAAAGGTGAACGACAGAGCGTAGCTACAAGTACCTATCAGCTGTTCGATCGGTCAAAATTCTTAGAAGTCGAAGTGCCGACGTCGGCGCGCGGTTACTGACCTATTCCTAATGTCGATATCATATTACGAAATATGTAGGGTGTCTACAGTTTACTAATTTAAGGTCGGATAAGAATTTAAAAAAGTATTGGAAAAAATAGTTGAAATGTATTCTACGTTTTACTGATACTGAACCACAAAAAAAATTGTGCACTGGTTAAAAAATTTCCTGTATAAGTGATAAGAATAAACGATTTTATTTATGTAAGTACCAAGAATAGGGGTCCACTAGAGCTGATGCCTGCCAGGGTCGCGGAGTTGTTCGAAAGAGTTGCCATGGCCCTGGCACATAGGCAACTGAAGGAACACGGTGGGTTTTAGTGAGTAAAAATCTGATCCGCTCCATCCATAGCGGGAGACGTCATTTGACTATTTCCTACCCACAATTAAAAAAGGTGCACACAAACATTTTCAAACGTCAATTATATTTTAAAAGCTAAATGAGGTCGGCGTTTCCTATCTGACTACTCCGAGAAGAAAAACATTCGGGTCTTTCTTCTCGGAGTAGTCAGATAGGAAACGCCGACCGCTTTTAAAATGTAAGTGCAACAGTAAAAAAAAATAGATTATCGTTTATTATTTTCGGCAGAAAATATTAAGATTTCGGCTTTAGTCTTGTTTTCGTCCAATAGATCAGCACCATTTAGATCTACGTTTTGAAGAGAAGTTAATGACTCTACATACACATCACCACCAAACCAGTCGAAACTTTGACGAAATCGATAATCAGAAGTTCGTGGATTTTCGTGTGTCATTCAGCTCTCTTCATTATCAATCAATCAATCAATCAACTCAGCCTATAGCAGTCCACTGTTGGACATAGGCCTCTCCCATGCTGCGCCACAACAATAAGGTTAAGCTCGGCAATATCAGGTAAAATTCGGCAAACTTCGGGGTGAATCGAGTCCGCTCGTGGTTTCACTCAGCTAACATAAATAGACGCGATTTTGGTTTAAGGTTGTCAAGCTGGATTTTTGTTGTAGTTTTCTTCGGAAACACGCATACAGCCGCAATCTTAATATTTTCGGCCGAAAACAAGACTAAAGTAAAATAAATAAATATCTTAGGACAACCAACACACCGTTATCTGAACCCAAACTAGGCAGAGCCTGTACTATGGCAACCAGACAACTGATAAACATACTTATATATTTCTAAATACATACATATAATATATAAATTACACCCAGACACAGAACAAATGATCGTGCTCATCACACAAAGATTTGTCCTGGGTAGGAATCGAACCCATGACCTCAGCCTTAGCAGTCAGGGTCACTGACCACTAGACTAACAGGCCAGTCAAAAAGTCGAATGTTTGGCCATCAGTAGGGACTGATCATTTCTTAGCTGCCATGTAATATAATTGCTGAATTGTTATTTTATTTTGTTTCAATTACGAACGAAATGTACACGTCTGTTTACATCGTTCTTCGCGTCTGTTTAATGGGATTAGTAAATTCAGCATAAATGATGTTTTGAAGAAATAATTTGATTGAAAAAGTGTACATGGAGTTTCTTGCCCATTCTTCTCCATGAAAACCTCCTACGCTTTGGAATGGGCAACTTGCTTCATCGTTCTGATTCACCGCCCCTTGTCAACTTAAAAGTGGATATAATTGGTTTAGTTGGAATAAATGCTTTGTGTTTATTTTTTTAGCTTTGGCCGAATCTTGGGTTTTTGACCGAAAACAAAAACATGGCTTTAGCCGGTCACAAAAAAAAACGTGTTCTTACTTGATCATGTCATCGTTTTAATGGTAGATAATTAGCTAAATCCTTGTAGCCAAAAGTCCCTTCTTTTGGCTTTAAAATTACATTGGGCGCTGAAGCTACACATATTTTACTAATCATCCCATCTACGGGTCGTATAGCAATGCATGATAGCGACCCGAGCGCAACAATACGATTGACGACAATAACGATCAATCCGCCAGTGCGTTGTGCTGCGACCTGCCCTAATCTGCAATAACCTTAAAATGTCATTAAAAAATCTCGCCAGGTGTCGGGCATAGCGTCGGCGTTCGTGGACAACATCCCGCTGTCCACCATGATGGTGCGCGTGACGGCGGCGCTGGCGCACCCCGCCGGCCTCGCGCTACCACTGGCGCCGCTCGCCTGGGCGCTGAGCTTCGGCGCCTGTCTCGGAGGTACCATCACTATTGTACCCCGCCCGCCTGGCGCTATAACTGGCACCGCTCGCCTGGGCGCTGAGTTTCGGCGCCTGTCTCGGAGGTACCATCACTATTGCACCCCACTGGCCTGGTGGTACCACTGGTGCCGCTTGCCTGGGCGCTGAGCTTCGGCGCCTGTGTCGGAGGTACCCGGCACTATTTCAGAAATCCTGGAAAGATCTTAAATCGCTCCTGCTAATTAGGCCGAGTACCTCCAACGGTACGCTTCGGTTGCCAAGTGCAACTACTGCTATTCAGCAACCTAGGACGGACATTCAGGATCTAGCATCTGCCATCACCCAGGCGGTACAAGCCACACAGTATCAACAGCCAATGAAATAAGCCGACCTTCGATGGAGCCAATCAAGATCAGCACATCGAGTAGCACCCACTGAGGAATTGTCTCGATTAGAAAAACTTCAAAATTCCATCAGACAGCGACGTTTAATTTCGTTGGTGAAATTCGGCCCTATTAAATTTGTGCGAGGTTATGAGGTCACAGATGTGCTGATCGCGTTCAATTTCATTGGCGAATTTTGCAGTAAGCGTAATTTTTTATTAATGAAGGCCGAATTTCACCAAAGAAACTTACACGATCACCATATACAAAAACCCTGTCCAAGAACTATTTTTGTCATTATTTACACTGAATCACTGATGGCTCTTTAACGTGGTTTATGTGCTGATCGCGTTAAGTATCATTGGTGAAATTCGGCCTTCATGAATAAAAAAATACACTTAATGCAAAATTCGTCAATGAAATTGAACGCGATCAGCACATCTGTGACCTCATTTAAGAGCTGTCAGAGTCAATATTCCACTTCACTAATGACAATGACAGCTCTTGAGCGGTTTGGTGAAATTGACAATAAGGTTTAAGCCATCTGTCACATCTCTTATAGCAAAAAATAGACAGTGACTTTATTGACCTTCAAATGACATGTCAACCTCAGGATAGTTATTCAATAATGAGGTATACTATACTAGCATAAAAATTATAATATTTTTTTCCTAACTACAGGTAACGGGACACTAATCGGTGCAAGCGCAAACGTGGTATGCGCAGGAGTGGCAGAGCAACATGGCTACCGATTCACCTTCCTAGAATTCTTTAAGATCGGCTTCCCCATCATGATAGGAAACCTTATCGTTGCATCGCTTTACTTACTATTTTGTCACTGTTTCCTCGAGTTACATTGATGTTTTAGAAAATGTTAAATAATTACGAAATTTTTCTTCTTTTCGAGGTGAATTCGAGAAGTAAAAATATTTTATCATATCAAATTAATTGGGCCCAGTGATGGCCACGTCCATCGCAGACTCAGTGGCGTTTTGTACAGACGCAATCGAACTACTACAATCTGTCAAATTTCTTTACTAGATTTTCAACTTTATCGCTAAAGCATTACGTTCAAAGTTGATTGGGAGAAGTTGACATTTTCGGGTACGTTGATGTGCTGCCATCTGTACGTTACACTCAAATTATGAACCAAACGATTTTGTAGAAAATGTCAAATATGAAACCAGTAAGCATTATTTATATTGAATATGAAATTAAAACAAGTTATAAGTGTAAAATCAAATTGAAGACAATAAAAAATGAAAAAAATTTAAAAATAATTATTTCAAAATATGTTTGATTTGACTGTTTATGGGTAATTATACGCATGTTTTAAAATTCAAGTTGCTAATACTACGCACCTGACCTTTCTGAAGAACATCACCAATAAGGTCAAAATGTCCTCCTAAGGTATCACCTCCCGGCGTTTCAGTGGATCAATTATGTATATACAAAAACGGGTGCGAAATGAAATAATTAGCTGCTGAATTTTATTCAATCAACTGAAAATAAAGCCCCTACTATAGACAAATAACATTGCGTCATGAAAAAAATAGCTTAAATGCGAGTTTCGGTTGTATTTAATTTAATAGCAGTTGTGATAGTGCAAGATATAAATGGTTTTTTTTTTAATGTAATATTTTGTAAATTTTGACTGTCATAAGTTTGTGCCAAAATACGTAAGATTACATCACTTCCAGTGTATTATTAGACATCAGAAATACCATTTAAAAAATATTGGTTGTATCCATCCTCCAGCAAAGCTTTAAAATTATAATAAGAATAACACACATTTTTAGTAAAATTTTATAATTGAAACCTACCTAAAAACATAAAATAAAATACAAGTAAATACAAGTATTTTCCGACAATATTTATTTAAGATTTAATTGTTATTGTTAGCTCTTTCTAAACATTAAACTAGAGCGAGACGGAAGTAAATAAAAATATTCGCTATGTAAAAAGAAAGATATACTCTCTCTAATTTTGATTTAGTCAGCCACGAAATCACACTAGTTTTATAAAAACACGAAATTATATGATTTTTAAAATATTTTCCCTAAATCTTAAATAAAACTACTCCATGTTAGGGGTAGTATAAAAATAAGGGTACAAAAAATAAATTGTGATCATGAATAAGTATTATTGTGAATTATAATTTTAATTAATTGTAATAAAATGTAATTTAATAATGTTATTCGTTCGTTTTATTTATGTGTATTATTACCAGTGATCGGATATCCGGATGCATATTTACAATACCTAATGTTACTATTTAGCTGTGAAAGCACGGAAGCGGCTTCGTTTTTTTTTATTAAAGCCGGGTTTCTTGGATCATCATATTTATTTAAAATTAATGTTTAACCCCAGATGCTAATACTAAATAAAACAACACACAAAACACGGTAAAAACCCGCATTCCATATTAGCCAACATTTCAACTTTAGGTGAATATGCATATGAATATCCGATCTCTAATTATTATTAATCACCACACAAACTTTACATATACGCTCAGACCATACCTGAAATCACCACTCTAGTCTCCACTCTGGAATTCGTATCCTGAGCCCCAAGATACAGACTAACTGTCTAGTTTGGGGTTCACTGGCAAATAATATGCTGTTACTAGCTGTAGGTAATATTTAAGCTACTCATGTCCTCTCAACTTGATGTTAACCTATGTTTGCTTACTGTATTACTAGGACAATTGAATATTTCTATTTCTATTTTATTTCTAACTAGCTGACCCAGCGAACTTCGTATCGCCTCAGAATCAATAAATGTTGTGTTAACTTTTCAGATCCCACCAACACAAAGCAAAGAGCACCAAGTAGGTACCATATACCCATGTTAGACCAAGTTACGACAAACTGGTACTTTGAAGGCGTAAAGCGTTTTCTAGCTACCACACACCCATGTTAGGTGAGCTCCTACCAAGTTATGCCAACATGGTACTTCGAAGACGTTTTCTAGCTATCAAACACCCATGTTAGGTGACTTTGTATTCTTAAATAAGTGTTCTTAAATTTTCTAATTTTCCGCGCAAATTTTTATTTTTTTCCTTTCATAAGAACCTTCTCCCGACAATAACAAACACAACAAAAAAAAAGAACAGTGAAATCGGTCCAGCCGTTCACGCGTGATGGCGTGACCAAGGGAAATAGGGATTAATTTTTATATATATAGATATACACAGGAGTGGACTAGCTGAATAAGAATGCTGGGACTGCTTCGTTGGTCGAGTGGTTGCAAGCGCTTCTGCTAAGCATGAGGTCCTGGGTTCGATTCCCAGGTCGGGCAAAGTGTTATTGTATTTTTTTTTTCTGAAACTAACTTCTGCCCGCGACTTCGTCCGCGTCAAATTTTCGCTCCCCTTCCCGTCGCATCGAATTTCCTGCCAGATTTCGTCCATTTTTCATTTCGGCTACTCCGCTCCTTTTGACCGTAGCGTGATGTTATAGGTTATCTTTCCCGATAAATAGGCTACCCAACACAAAAAGAATTGTTCAATTCGGACCAGTAGTCCCTGAGATTAGCGCGTTCAATCAAACAAACAAACTCTTCAGCTTTATAATATAATAAATATTATAATATACTAGCTTCTGCCCGCGACTTCGTCCGCGTTAAATTTCTTGTTCCCCCGACCCTTCCCGTCGCGTCGAATCGCCTACCCGTGCGATTTTCCCCGTTTTTGCAACATTTTTAATTATTTCTCCGCTCTTTTTTCGGTTGTAGCGTGATGTTATATAGCTTATAGCCTTCCTCGATAAATAGGCTACCCAAAACAAAAAGAATTTTTCAATTCGGACCAGTAGTTCCTGAGATTAGCGCGTTCCATCAAACAAACATACAAACAAACAAACTCTTCAGCTTTATAATATTATATTATTAAGTATAGATAGTATAGATTTCTCAGTAGCAGCCCGGAGTCTCAATGTGTGCCCGGTTGATAGAGGCTCGCCCTGATTTATGTATATCTATATACTTATAATAAAACTGTAGAGAGGTCAATTCTGTACATTGAATATACATTCAAAATTAATATTGGAGGATGAATGGTGATCGATACTGATGCCAAAAATGCAATCAGTAAATTTTTTGTCTGTCTGTCTGTCTGTATGTGCACGCATGGGTCAAAAACTACTGAAGGGATTTTAACCAAACTTGGTACGATTGTAGTCCATACTCCTGGGCAGGTTATAGGCTATATAACATAACGCTAAAACACATAGGAGCTGAGCAGTGACGATAAATTTGAAGGAAGTCGGATGAAAATGCGCTTTCGAGCTCTTATCCTCGCAAACGTTGATCATACACCAAAAGTAAGTTCCCGCAGGATATTTTCCGACCTCCACGCGGGGGAAGCCGCTGGCAAAAGCTAGTATGTAATATGGATGTACTATAGGTACAGTTCTGCCTATCCCTGAGGTTGACAGACGTGTTATATTATGTTTAAATACATGAACCGCTCACCGCTCTGGTTTCATTTAGATACTCTTCTTTCTTTGTTCAGGCGGTCTTTCTCTGGAATGCGCTCCCTCTGAACATCAGGACGGCAACCAGTCAGTTATCATTTAAGTTAAAAGTACGAGAGCATATTCGGAAGAAGTTGGTAGAAGCATCCCAGCGCTGATATACTGGATTCGGTTTTCTCCTCCACCGATCGTTATGTCTCCAGACAAAGTTCATTTTCGTGATATGGGTGTATGTATGTATCTATGTATGTATTTATTATTCATTATTTTTCGAGTTATCTATCCCTTATGTTGCACCTACCATGTTTTTCTCTGCATCACCCTAAGGTTGACTGGTAGAAAATGCCTCAGGCATTAAGTCCGCCTTTGTACAGTAGTTTTACTTGTGCATAAAGTTTTAATAAATAAATAAACAGACATCCCATGAAAAGTATTATTTACCTAAATAATATTGAAACGAGGATAATGTTCGCGTTTTCCCATAGCTGCGATAAATCAAAGCATATGTATTTGTGTATAACTATGAAAATGCACAAACGTGGAACAATTTCATACATCTATCTTAGTGATCAGGTTTTTTTTTGGATGGGACATCACCAAATGACTTTTTCCGCTCTGGGCGGAGCGGGAGGGCGTGTCAGACTTTTACTGACTAAAACCGGGGGGTTTTAAGTCAGTAAAAGAATCTCGTTTGAACAATCTCGCGACCCTGGCAGGCATCGGTCCTAGCAGACCCCTTCAGTACTGCTGACATCTCTTTGAGGCACGGTGGAACACTACGCGCCATCGACATGGACCTGGTCCTTACCGGGCGGCGAGCTACCCATTGCTCGCCGCCCGCAAGCCCGCGCCTACGGTGGCCGGTGGCCGCGGCTAGGGACGTGAGGGCGCAGAGGCTGCCACTCCCTCACGCGCTCCGCCTCCTCCTTCGCGAGCATTAGTGCTTCGCAAAAGGAGGTGACGGCTTCCCATGCCCTCTTAGTGATCAGGCTGGCTTTGAAATCATTAGCAATCTTTCAGGAGAGTTAGTACTCAAGCAATCAAATTACCTCCTCTTTATAATGCTGTCGCGATATCAGCCCCGTTGGTCTCGTGGTCGCATCCCATCGGACTATGATAGAAAAAACAATGAGTGCTTTTGTGTCTGTACACACACTTTTGCACTATAATATCTGCCGCACCAATGGCTAGTCTCCGTTGAGATTCCTAAGGGAAAACCCCAATAAAACTTTGCCCGGCCTGGGTATCGAACCCAGTACCCCATGCTCAGCAGTCGCTCTTGGAAACACGAGACCAACGAGGCAATTAAAAATCTATACTTATTTTATATTTTATCTATAATAATATTATAAAGCTGACGAGTTTGTTTGTTTGATTGAACGCGCTAATCTCAGGAACTACTGGTCCGAATTGAAAAATTATTTTTGTGTTAGGTAGCCTGTTTGTCGAGGAAGGCTATAAGGCTATATAAAATTACGCTACAACCAAGAAAAGCGGAGCAGTAATGAAAAATGTTACAAAAACGGGGAAAATCGCATGGGTAGGTGATTTGACGCGACGGGAAGGGTTCGGGGAACAAGAAATTTAACGCGGACGAAGTCGCGGGCAGAAGCTAGTATAATATTATAAAGCTGAAGAGTTTGTTTGATTGAACGCGCTAATCTCAGGAACTACTCCGAATTGAAAAGTTCTTTTTGTGTTGAGTAGTCTATTTATCAAGGAAGGCTATATAACATCACGCTATAACTAAGAGGAGCGGAGCAGTAATGAAAAATGTTGCAAAAACGGGGAAAATCGCACGGGTAGGCGATTCGACGCGACGGGAAGGGTCGAGGGAACAAGAAATTTAACGCGGACGAAGTCGCGGGCAGAAGCTAGTAATAAATAACATGATGGTGGCTATAACTATATTCTGCAACTATAATGAGGTAAATCATGCATAAATAAGTGTATATTACATGGTAATCTCTATTGTTTAAATGATTCCAACAATGGAACACGTCATAGTGATTATATATTTAATTGCTTTAACAGATAAGTGTGTGGCTGGACATTTAAATACGACCGGTAAGTACATAATGCAATGTTTTTTGTCGTTATAATATTATCTGACGCAAATCACTTTTTTTACCTTACGTGACAAAAAGATCTCTCCGTAGGCATCCAAATAATATACTTTGTATGGTTCTTCATTATTGGAACAAGTTGAATCATAATCAATCATCATTATAAAATGTATGCCTGGCAATACATAAAAAAACGACGGGTTGCACTCTGGGACTGCCGGCAGAAGTGAAAACTTGAATATTAACGTTGTGCATTTTTGATATTTTGGAATGGTTAGGGAATAATTTTGCACGAATTGCTTTAATTATCAGTATAAAGGTACTATCATTTATGTGATAGAATACAATATTTATTTATTGCGCTATCGTACACAAACATGACAATTTATATTACAATATCTGGTTGACCGAGCTTTGCTCGGTATTTTTTCGTAAATTGTGTTTAAAATAATAAGTTTATGTTCAAGTTGATTATCGATAAAGTGGGTCATTGAAAACACAAATAAAACGACATTTTATAAAAATGAATCCTAGCTAGATCGATTTATCGCCCCCGAAACCCCTTGTATACTAAATTTCATGAAAATTGCTCGTTTAAAGGTATAAGGTTAAAAAGTATATCTCTCAGAAAAACACTCTCCGTCCGTCTTACGAATTTTCGATCAGGTCACGTGTCCTGACGCGAGTTTAACATTTTTTTACCCATTACAAAAAAAGTGCACAACGCCGCTAAAGAAGTTTCCACTTCAAAAATTTAAAAATATACTCGTTTAAGAGCCCTCTTACAAAATTTGAACGCTCGAGTTTAGGTAAAAGACGGCAATCTTATGTATGTGTGCGTAGCTATCCACACATGCACAATACAAACAGTGTAACGCGAGTGTCGAGCCGGTCTAAACAATCTTGATCCGTTAGAATTATAATGCGGTATTTAGATATTTATGAAAATACTTATTTTATTTATCCAGTCTAATAAAGATTTCAAGACTAATAAAAAAAATACAATTATATGTTATGTAAAGTATACAATAAAAATAAAAAATTAAAATAATTACATATTGGTGCCGATTCTGTTGTACACCGAACTAAACTAACAAAACTATCTCTAAAATTGCTTACTTTTAGCTATGAGAATTGTTACGCTATTCTGCAAGAAATAATCTCTTTTAAAAATTATTTTGACACGACTAAAATCAAATTTGACAATCGCGACTCAACGTGGTATTTTTAGGGTTCCGTTGCCAAATGGCAAAAACGGAACCCTTATAGATTAGTCATGTCTGTCTGTCTGTCTGTCCGTATGTCACAGCCACTTTTCTCCCAAACTATAAGAGCATGCTGTTGAAACTTGGTAAGAAGATGTATTCTGTGAACTGCATTAAGATTTTTACACTAAAATAGAAAAAAAAAACAATAAATTTTGGGGTTCCCCATACTTAGAACTGAAACTCAAAAAAAAAAAAATTTCTCAAACCCAAACGTGTGGGGTAAAATGGTATTGAGGTTTCTAATATATATTTTTTTCTAAACTGAATAGTTTGCGCGAGAAACACTTCCAAAGTGGTGAAATGTGTGTCCTCCCCCCCGTAACTTCTAAAATAAGAGAATGATAAAACTAAAAAAAATATACGATGTACATTACCATGTAAACTTCCACCAAAATTGGTTTGAACGAGATCTAGTAAGTATTTTCTTTTTAATACGTCATAAATCGTAAACCGCAATTTACCTTTCATTCAATCAACACAAATATAAAAATTAAAAAAAAAAACATTTAATTTCATAAACATAAACCTTATGCATAAACCGAGAATACATACAGGTTTGTACGGAAACCTCGGTGCGCGAGTCCGACTTGCACTTGGCCGGTTTTTTTTCTTTTCGCTTCGCAACTTAGTACTTGTGCGCTACGCAATGAACTTGCTGAGATACGAAGGCGCGCGCAAGGGGGCATCCTGGACGTGTTTTATATGGATTTTTCATTTTTGTTTGAAAAAAAAAAAATATTACCCACGTGTTGAGAATTATATGTGTGGGCTTTAATAAAGGGGGTCGAAAATTTCATTATTTTTGCGATAGGACACGCCATTTTTGAGATATAAGCAAAAGAAAAAAAAATACAGTACTGTTATTGCACGTGAGGCGAGGCGTTGCCGTTGGTGTGAATTTTTGTTCATGACCACTAGTTTTACTCCACACCTTTTTAATCGCGATTAAAAATAGTCAGATTTAGTTAAAATAAATTATTTTAGTCAAAATTTTTCTATAATCTATTAAAATAATGCTTTACTTGATAATTAACGAAACTCTTATTCGAAAAAAAATAAAATGCGAAGAGTAGCAAAATGTTGTAGTCGTAGTATATTTTTGCCTTCACGATACGAGTACCCGTAAACTGAGACGCGGGAAAAATTGACACAGGTCCTTCGCCGTTGGGCGCTTGCGCCGTACTAAACGCTGCCCGCTTGTGCATCGTAATTTATTCTAATTTAGAGTGATTTCAAAAACGATATTATGTCTAATTAAATAAACAGATTTAAATAAAACTTGAGAATTCGATTTGTTATAGAGCATACTTTATATTGACATGAATTATTTAATGTAATTATGCTTTATTCAAACCAAAAAAACGCGATAAACTTGCGAATAAATCGTAAAAATTGCCATAAGACTTTATTTTTTTTACTTATTAATGTTATTAAAAATCAATATTCTTGTACTAAATGTAACAACTAGATTATATGTCTGTTGTTTTGTGTATTTTTTTACTCAAATTTCTACATATTAATGATAGAAATAGGAGTCTGAAATTGACCCTGCGCTGATTTTTACGAAAACTAGTTGTGGGAGATTAATTACTACAAAGTAAACAAATAAGTTTTTGTAAATGTTCTACTAAAAGTGACAAAACAAAAGATTGATCTATTTTTTACATGTATTCGTCAATGCCAGAGTATTTATAATGATGAGATGAGAGGTAAATAAGGCGACTAAAATCTTAGATATTCGCGCAAAAATGTAAAATGGCTCTGAACCTTTTACTTTTTTGTCGATAAAAAATTGCCGCGGTAAAAATACTCCTGTGCGAACCTTCGGGGCGAGCACGGGCTCTGTAATAGGCATTTCTTTTTGGATGGGAAATCATCAAATTACGTGAGCTCTAGGGTGGAGCGGAAGGGCGTGTTAGACTTTTACTGACTAAAACCCACACGTGTTCCTTCAATTGCCCATATACCAGGGCCACGGTAACTCTTTCGATCAGATCACCTGTATAATTTTGCTCCCAAACTGTGATTAAAATGTATGACTCAAACCTGTTACTGTGGGCCGTACTTGCCCCGCTGAGTTTACTTCCCGCCTCGGAAAACACACTGTAGCAGCCGTCAGTCATTGGGTCTAATTTGTCTCCAGTTATCTCAGATTTCCGTCGCATCGGACTATTAATGTAAGGGAAGATAGACAATTGTGCAATTAAATATCTCCGTCTTAAGTATAGCTATAGTTCCGTGTGGCGCCGGACATGAGAATAGCACCATCTCATTTCTTCCCGCGGGTGTCAGAAACGCGACTAAGGGACTTACTAGAGAAAGGGCAGCAGCGTTCTCTATGCTTTATCAACATACTGCGGTCGCCAATACGCCTGCCAAGCATGGCAATAATGGCAAACAACCCTATTAATGTACCGGTCAAATTAGCGTTGCTGAAATGATGATCATAATATAGCTGGGTCTCAGTAAAGATTGACCTTCACGAACAGTATACGGTTTTGAGGATATTCTAAAATGTTGTCTATTTTCAGATAATCCTCATATAATATTCACCAGTTTATCCTCAAGCACACTGCATCAGGCGAATTATTACACAGTGGTACCAAATAAACCAATGTATTTACATTTTCAAAACATGTCTCGTGGGTGGTAAGCAGTTTTTTTTAAATTAATTAAATATATCGTTTTTAGGAATTGTATCGTTTTTATTGGTATTTAGGATGGGAAGTAGAGTTGTAGGACTACTTAACAGACCAACAGCCCGATAGGTACCTACAACAGACCGCATGGTACACACAGATTCATAACAATTCTAAAGATACATACACTACAAACATAACTACATAGTATAAAACAAAGTCACTTCCCTCTGTCTGTCCCTATATGTATTCGTAGATCTTTAAAACTACACAACGAATTTTGATGCGGTTTTCTTTAACACATAGAGTGAATTAAGAGAAAAGTTTATACGTATAATACGCGGGCGAAGCCGCTGGCAAAAGTGAATATGCTAACAAATTTAATGTTTTAGGTGCTATAATTATTATATCCACGAAGACAAATTGGACGAAGGAGAGGCACCAACAATTAAAAACTCCACTATTTCTGTACTGCTTATAAATTGTCTTACATTATATCTGTGGCCTGGTGCTAAAAGGGCCAAAGTAAATAATATAATAATAAGTTAGGTAAAAAGAATTCTTATGATCCAACGGGTGCACACGCGACATTTGGGGCACTATTTTTTTTTTCTCATCAGGGACGTTTGACGGGTTCGACCCGAGCTTGGTCCTTACCGGGCGGCGAGCTACCCGCAAGCTCGCGCCTACGGTGGCCAGGAGTCCGGCCTGTAGGTATCCTCGGTTTATGTATAAGGTTTATGCTTATGAAATTAAATGCTTTTTTTTAATTTTTATATTTATGTTGATTGAATGTACATACCACACGTATGGGTTTGATGAAAAAAAAAATTTGAGTTTCAGTTCTAAGTATGGGGAACCCCAAAATTTATTATTTTTGTTCTATTTTAGTGTAAAAATCTTAATGCGGTTCACAGAATACATCTACTTACCAAGTTTCAACAGCATAGCTCTTATACTTTCGGAGAAAAGTGGTTGTGACATACGGACGGACAGACAGACAGACAGACAGACAGACATGACGAATCTATAAGGGTTCCGTTTTTTTGCCATTTGGCAACGGAACCCTAAAAAAGGGCAATGTAGTGTGCTCTTTCATACAGATCAGTAAAAAAAAAAAATGCTCTTTTAGCACCAGGCCACAGATATGATCAGCCCATATTGTTCCCACTGCAGGCACTCAGGCCTCCTCCCGGTGAGAGAGAGGAGGCACGGCCTGTCATCCACCATGCGGGCCCAGTGCGGGTTGGTAGATGTCACATGTGTTCGAGTATTGGTTCTAGGAAATGCCGGTTTCCCCATGATGTGTTCCTTTCACCGTTTTGAGAGCTGTGGTGATAATTTACCACTCAACAAGAAATCGGAGAGTGTTCATCAAAAAGAAAAATAGCCAGAGTGGGAATACGCCCAAAGGAATTTTGCAAACGCTAAATTTCAAAGCGTACTAAATAAAAAAGCTCATGAATTTTTTGCAAGAATTAATAGGCACAGAAAAGGAACAGTTTTCCTAGTGCATTACACATTTAAAAAATGTGGTCGCACATTTAGTACTATAACTGACTCGGCTCGCTACCTGTCCGCGTCTGGGCGCTCCTTGCGGGGCTCCGCATCGCTGTCAGTGCGGTGAAGCTGTCGACTGCCTCGGACACCATGGCCTATCTTGCAGTAAGAGCGCAGGCCGTTTGGCCCGGCACGCCAGCATTAATGACATCATCCGTCGTGCTCTCGTCACCGCCGGGGTGCCAGCTGTTTTAGAACCCAACGGCTTGGCACGCGACGATGGGAAGAGACCAGCTGGAATGACCATAATGCCCTGGAAGGTGGGCAGGCCTCTGGTGTGGGACGCAACATGTGTCGACAGCCTTGCGCCATCCCACCTTCCCTGTACGATGGAATGCGCTGGAGCGGCTGCTGCAGGTGCGGAAAATCTCAAATGGCGAAAATATTCAAATCTCATTGGAGGTTACATATTTGAGCCGTTTGGGGTTGAAACAGTAGGACCATGGGGTCCGAGTGCCCACTTGGTTTTTCGAGACATAGCCAAGCGGTTGGTTGACTCTTCACGTGACAGCATTGCCATACAACGTGGCAATGCTGCCAGCCTTTTGGGAACTTTTCCCATTGACAGCGATGCAGACGAGTTTTTTGAAGCCCTTTCTCTGTTTTTATAAACTTTATATACTTGTACATAATACATTAGTTTTAGTGTTAAATAAGGCATTGTAAAATATTTAAATTAAATAACTGACTGTATTAAAACCGTACCAGCTAATAAAATAACAAGGTGTCTTGAAGCATGGAGTTTGATGCCGACTCTTCTCCATAGGAATCAACCAATTGGAACCGTGTCTATCTACTCGTAAAATTGCCACTTTAATTTATTATAACTCAGTGTTAAGGCTTCTACAAACAGGTGCGACGCAGTGTGACTTTAGTAGAACAAATTTTATGAAAACTTCATGGAAATTGCTCGACAAGATTCTTGTAGTACTGTCGCGTTGCGTCTTTCTGCGCAAGTCTTTATAGATCTGAATAATTCTTCATGTTCACAGCAAAATTGTAACCGTAAATCTTTGAGTGTGATGTGTTGCGCTTGCTGTTGGTCGGAGTAATTTGTATTAATTTTAATTTACTAATTATTATATCAAACTTTTAACGGTACAGTTTATGAGAGAATTAAAAAAAAACACAGTTAATTCACAGTTTTAAGTTTTCACTTCTGTCGGCAGTCCCTTCGCCATGACTATCTATATTCCTAATGTTTTGTATATTTCTAGTAAAATTGTTAGTAAGACAAGTATATAAATCAGGCTCTCGAAAGCTTGAATGATTTTGGGGCCCCCTCCCCTCCCGTGGGACTGCGCCTGTGTCTAGACTTAGGTTAATTTCGGTCTATTAGGTTTTTGTTTGAGATATTAAAAGGACAGGCCGACTTCTAGCGGGTAAGCCGGGCTTCTTTAGAAAGTTGTGCTAATGTTTAGACATTATGTTTCAGTACAGCAGCGTCACCCATAGTATGAGTGCCCTGTGGAAATGCAGAGTACTTGAATATGTCAACGGCGATTATAAAAAGAAATTGATAAATAAATTTAAAGAAAAGTATCACATATTTCTCTTAAATATTCATGTTAAGGGTGCAAGTAAGTGCATTTGTTTTCTTTTTAAACTAATATTATAAAATTCCGTGTGTTGCTCCATCCCATTTATTCCAGCAGGTGTCGTAAAATACGACTAAGGGACTTATTAGAGAATGGGCAGCAGCGTTCTCTATGCATTTTACCATACTGCGATCGCTAACCCGCCTGCCAAGCGTGGCGATTACGGCAAACCACAAAAATCGGTTGTGACCTATGACCAGCAGTGGACGTGTTTCGGCTGAAATGCTGATGAGTATTATAATTGCGAAAAAGAGTTTGTTTGTTACGCTTTTACCCTAAAACAGGTGAACGGATTTGGATGAAAAATGGCATACACCATGACTTGGAGAAGGACATAGGCTACTTTTTATCGCGGAACGCAGACTAAATAGCAGGCCAGAGGTAGTTTAAAAAAAAACTTAAAAAAAAAAAAATAATCAACTTCCTCAAAAAATAAAAACACTGCAAAGTCAAAAATATTAGGTTTGTGCATAAGTTCTTGGACACTCAAACACATTTACTAAAAATAAATTTATTTTTTATTAAAGAAATATTAATTCACAATATAATGACCGTCATGTTCAACGACATGTAACCATATCTCTGGCAAAGACATTATGCCGTGTTCACAAACACAGGAGGCTGGTGGTCAAAAAACTCGGTGATGTCGTCTTGGAGTTGTTCATAGTTTTCAAACTTCTACTTTCTTAGATGTAACTTTAGAGCCCGAAACAAACAATAGTCCGACGGCGCAATATCAGGACTGTATGGTGGGTGAGGTACCACTGTCCAGTTCAGCTTTTCCAGAATGTGGCGGACAGACTTCGCAATATGTGGTCAAGCGTTGTCCTGAAGAAGTGATACAGACAGCCTTTTTGGACGCTTAGTCGCTATCTCTGCGGCTAACTTTTGCAGTTGCTCTCTATAAATAGTAGCGTTAATAGTCTGCTTCTCGTCCAACAGTTCCCAATAGAGAATGCCCTGCCAATCCCAGTAAACTGATAGTATTATCTTTTGTCCATGACGATCTGGCTTTGGTTCCGTTGGCACCCTTTCCCCGCGTGGAACCCAATAGGCCTGCCGCGTTTTGTTGTTGTAGTGAACCCAGGATTCGTCGACAGTAACAATGGACCTGAGAAAGTCTTGTCTGTGTGGTTGCAGGAGGAGACTTTCGCAGATGGTCACGCGTGCTGCTCGCTCGCTGTCTGTCAGACCGTGGAGCGTCCACCGACTCATTATTTTGTGCATGGTTGCATGCAGGTGCCGAATTATAGTGGAATGGTCGTAACGAAGTTCCTTCTCCAATTCCCTGGTAGTCGTATCCGGATGTCATTCCAAATGTGAGCGTAGAGGGTCTTCGTCAAAGACAATTGGCCGACCGGAGCGAGGTTTGTCTTCACAACTCGTATCTCCCTTATCGAAAGACTTAAACCAATAACTCACTGTGGAATGATCAATAGTGCCTTGTCCAAACGCAGTGTTAATTGTCTCGGCCGTTTGCCTTGCACTCGTTCTTAGATTATGCTCGTAAATCATGATCGGTCGTAGTTGACGCGGTTCCATTTTGAACTAAACTGAACAACTCGGAATGCGCGCGCCCTTTTATACCCCTTGGCGTAAAGCTCCTAGAACATTCTGTAGAATGATAGACTATTCTAGCGTGTAACCGAATTAAAACCTAGAATATTTGTTATGAAATCCAAGTGTCCAAGAACTTATGCACAAACCTGATAATTTTAATTTCGGAAGTCGGGTGTTTTTTTTTTTTTTTTTTTAAAGTTTTTATGTTTAACTTCTTAGTTATGGTAGATACCCCGCACTAATCTAATCGCGTTATTCGTTCATTTGTCGCGCAAATACTTAATGCAAATTTAAGACTTATAATATGGTTCCTGCCGGGGTCGCGTGATTGTTCGAAAGAGATACCGTGACCCTGGCACATGGGCAACTGATGGAACACGGGTGGGTTTTAGTCAGTAAAAGTCTGACACGCCCTCCCGCTCCGCCCAGAGCGGGAGAAGGCATTTGATTATTTCCCATCCTGAAAAAAAAAAAAAGACTTATATGGTTTTCACATGGACCCCATTGTCCGAATGGAACCAAATTAAAATGGGATCATTCAGGAAGCATTAGCTTTCAAATAAAAAAAGAAACATCAGAATCGGTTCACCCAGTCAAAAGTTATGAGGTAACAAACATTAAAAAAATCAAACTCTTGTGCTCACCACGAACAGACGTGTTACAAGCTGTTCATTTTATAAATTAGTACTTTTTATTTCACGTGTCAGTGTAATTAGATCCTTAATTGCGAACTTTAATATTCACAATTACAAAAGCAGTGCTCGACTAGTTTACATCGTTTTGCAATTAGCATCTTAGGCTCAACTACGCGTGCGGCGCCCTTCACCCCCGCGAGGGAAAGAGAGCGGTGATATTTTTTAACTCGCTCGCTCCAAGACCCAGCTGCGCGGCGAGTACCAACAAGTAAGTAAACATGAGTTTACTACGATCGCCGAATGGTTGCAAGGCCACAAGCGCCGGCGGAGGTGGGTCATTCCCCGATCTACGTACATTAGAGGAAACTCCTAATGTCACACACAGAAAAGAGAAACAACCCGATAATGAATGTGAGTACACAAATCGACTTGAGGATTTTCGTATGGAGATAATGTCGTTTTTTAAGGAATTTGCAAAAACACAACAAGAAAATTACTCACAACTACAAAAAGAAATCACGGAAATAAAAGATGAGATAAAAAACACTAAACTAAATTCGGAATCCCTAATCAGACAACAAAACGTCCTAAAACAAGAATTATCAGACTTGAAGTCAACAAACAATACGTACCAACAAAAAATCACAGAACTTGAAACCGCTATTTGTCAACTTAAATCCGCCAACGCGCCCGGTCTAAATCAAAATCCGCCAACGCCTTACGAAGGTACCATATTGGAATTGCAAGAGCGCTATCGCCGAGAAAAAAACGTCATTTTTGTGGGTATACCTGAAATAAATAATTCTAACAGAACCGCCAGACTTGAACATGACAAAAACAAGGTCATGCACATTATTAAAACTAATTACCCAGAATGTCCGAACCCATGTAACATAATGAGACTGGGTAAGTATATTCCTGATAAAAATCGATCGCTAAAAGTGTTTTTTGAATCGCAAGATACTGCGAAACATATCTTACGCAATAATAGCAATTATTCTACAGATCAAGTTCGCATTTACTCGGACCAAACCCCACTTCAGCAACAGTATATGAAGGAACTTCGCGCTGAATTAGAACAACGCCAACAAAATGGTGAAACTGACCTCATAATAAAATACATAGGGGGGGTTCCTAAAATAATTAAATCAACCTCAAAAAACTAAAAATAACCGAAGCAAGTACCAGAACTATAGATTATGTAGAAAACATCTCAAACATCACTTATCAAAATGTTACCTGTTGCGAAGAAATGTGTACGAAGAGAAGTTCACTTAAATTTTTCTACACAAATATTAGAAGCCTAGTTAAAGGTAACAAATTAGATCAACTGCAATGCATGTTAAAATCAATAAAGACTACCACTCATATTATTTTAATCACTGAGACTTGGATAAAATCAGACGCCGAAGCTAACCTACTACATATACCGAACTATTCACATGTATATTCATACAGAAAGGGGCGCATTGGAGGTGGAGTATCCGCATACATACATAATAGTATAAAATACGAAATGACAGAAAAATGCAGTAAAGGTCAAAACGAATATCTGTGGATTTACTTGGAAAAGTATGGATTGCACATTGGATTGGTTTATAAGCCACCCAGCACAAACTTGAACGAATTTATAGAAACGTATGCTTCGCAATTAGACAAAAAGCGAAAAGCTATAGTTTTCGGCGATTACAACATCAATTTATTAAATGTCGACAGACAATCAAATATCTACACAAGTATGCTTAACGAGTCTGGATATCAAATATTAAATAACATAGACAGCAACTACTGTACTCGTGAAACGAAAACTACGAAAACCATTATTGACCACGTTTCATCAAACATTCAGGGAGATACCTTTCACATGACCTTACTTGATACACCACTATCGGACCATAAACAGATGTATTTGGAACTAAAAAAAACTTTTTTACAAAAAAAAAAACAACCGACTTCCTTAAAAACACTACAAAGTGAAAAATAACTTTAATTTCGGGAGTCGGTGTCTTAGGATTTGTATTTAAGGTTTTTGCCACCGACTCCCGAAATTAAAGTTATTTTTCACTTTGTAGTGTTTTTAAGGAAGTCGGTTGTTTTTTTTTTTGTAAAAAAGTTTTTATTTTTAAATTTTTAGTTTTGGTATCTACCCCGCACTAATTCCAAACAAACAATGCATATTAATGCGATAGCAGAAATCGCGGTTGATTTGCCGTCATTTTTTAAAGAGTTCCGGTGTCTGTCTCCAGAACTCATCATCAGATCTACATGAAATTTATATGGGACCATTTCGAAATAAACCCCTTTCGAACAAAAAAAGAATTTTGCAAATCCGTTTATATATGACGGAGTTATGGCCGAACATACATAAAAAAAAAAAAAAAAAAAAAATATAAACATCCGAATTGATAACCTCCTCCTTTTTGAAGTCGGTTAAAAAACCTAAAATCACAAAAAAGTTAAAACATAAATACCTAGCAACAGACTACAGCATGTTATACAAATCAGTTGAAAAAGCCGAATTTAATAATGAAGAGAATGACTATCACAGACTGGAAGATTTCATCACAAATCAAATCAAAATAAACAAATTAAAAAAAGTTAAAATTCTGAACAAACCTCGAGATGATTGGATCAATAAACACGTGCTAAGTGTTTTACACAAACGCAACGAGGCGTGGGGCGCTCACAAGGAAGACATTGAAAACAATGAAATTGAATTAAAATTTAAAGAAATAAGAGATGAAGCCAATAAAGCATTAAGAAACACAAAAAGAAAGTATTACCTCGACAGCTTTAAGAAGTGTCAGAAACAACCGAAGAAAATTTGGAACTTGATCAATACGTTAGCAAATAATAAACACAAAAATAGCTATGCTCCTTCAAAGTTAAAAACTGAAACTGAAGAAATAACAGATGGGCAACAAATCTGCCAACATTTCAACCTTTTCTTTTCCACAGTTGGTTCAATTTTAGCCAATAAAATAACACAAACACAAATTAATACCACATTGAATAAAACACAATCACAAACCCATACACTGCAAACATTAGAACCATGCACAAAAAAAGAGGTTAGTACAATCATCGACAGTTTAGATATTAATACAAGTAGCGGAATTGATGGAATAACTGTAAAAGACATAAAATGCATCAAAAACCTAATACTAGACAATTTAACAGACTGCATAAATAAATGCCTCGAACAAGGGATATTTCCCGATAGCCTGAAGGTTGCTAGGGTAACCCCGGTCTTAAAATCCGGAAGCAAGACTGATCCGGGCAATTACCGTCCGATATCCGTATTGCCAGTACTCTCCAAAATCTTTGAGAAAATAATCTACCATCGCCTTTACACCTATCTGACAGACATAGACTTCTTTTTTGAGCAACAGTATGGATTTCGGCCAAAATCAAATACCTTATCAGCAACCATAGATTTGACTACTAAAATAAAAAATGCTATAGACCACAAACAATATGCCCTAGGTGTCTTTATAGACCTAAAAAAGGCATTTGACACGATTAGTCATAATTTGCTTTTAAATAAGTTAACTGACGTAGGTATATCAGGGCCCGCACATAAAATTCTTACATCGTACCTAAAAAATCGAAAACAAATAGTTAAAATTGAAAATTACGAAAGTTTACCTGCTAAATTAACATACGGAATCCCACAGGGATCTATTCTAGGGCCGTTGTTATTTTTGATTTATATTAATAATATCAACAGTGTTAAAACATCGGGTAGTATCACACTCTACGCAGATGACACGTGTTTATTTTACTTTGGCCACAACTTAACTGATATGGTAAAGGAAGCTCAAAGTGATTTGAATATTTTAAATAAATGGTTCCTGTCAAATTTACTAACTATTAACACAAAAAAAACCGCATACATGGTTTTTGCTGCAAAAAACAAGAAAATTCTCAGTCAAATCCAACTAACAATAAACAACGAAAAAATAACAAGATCAAACAGCGAACGATATTTAGGTCTCATTTTAGATACAAAGTTAACTTGGAGACCCCATATTGATTATATTAAGTCTAAAATATCTCCTCTCATAGGAGCGATACGCCGAATGTCTAGTTGCATCCCTAAAAAAGTTCGCGCAATGATTTACAACTCTCTCGTTAGACCCCATATTGAATACCTTGTTGAGATATGGGGAACTGCAGCAAAATCAAACTTCCAAGAAATACAAGTTCTGCAAAATAAAGCAATAAAAACTCTTTATAACTATGACTACTTAACACCAACAACCAAAATTTATAATGATACAAAAATACTTAAAATTAGCCAATTATACATACTAAAAACATGCACTCTAATACATAAAATCATAACACAAGGTACACATTCACAATTAAACTTTAAAAAGAAAACATACACATACAACGCAAGACGACGAGACAAACTAGAATTAAGACAACCCAGAACTAACTATGGAAGGAAAAATATACTGTACGAGGGAGCAAAACTGTATAATGCACTACCTGACGATATAACCAATAGTGAACCCATATTTAAATTTAAAAAAGCCCTAGAAGAATATGTTAGAAAACAACACTAACAATATCAATTGTCACCTTTGTTGCCTAATTATTTTACTGTGAGCACAGAGAATCACACTTACTTTTAGTTTTATTATCATTTCTCAATATTTTAAGTGAACTGTAATGTTCTTGTTTTTTTGAGAAATAAATGTCTTTAAACCGAAAAAAAAAATACAGTCGAATTGGTAACCTCCTCCTTTTTTTGATGTCGGTTAAAAAATTACACCTATCGTTTTCAGAAGCTGTACAAATGTTTGTGAATGGAGAAGAATTGACATTCAGTGAGGTGGATCTATCAGTTCCTTATGACGGAGACACTGTCTACTTCTTTGAAGACGGCGAACACGTGGAAATAGTCTGTAAGAACCCGCACAGCACCGGCTCTGTGCATTTGGAATACTTTACGAAAGGTAATGAGAAATACTGAACAGGATTCCCATTAATGCGGTTTAAGGTTGCCTGTACCAAAGGTTTTTTAGTCGGCTCGCATTTATTTGTTGGCAAATCGACAATTCCAGAAGTATGTTTTAAGCAACTTTCACTTTCATAATCGTCGAAATATTTTGTATGAAAAGTTGATACCTACGAAATAAAAAAAATATGGCAGCTGATTCTTTGACACTGTATCATAAATAGTCTAGAGTTATGGGATCAAAAGGAACATCTTTTAAACTTGTAACATAATTTAACTATTTAGCAGTGAAACCCATTAGGTATGTAGTATATTAAAAAAAAACTATAATACAAAACTAAAAAATACACTCTAAAGTAAAATTTCCAATATCGGTATTGAAAATTTTCTAAGCGATATTAATACCGGTATTTGAAAAAACCCGGTATTCGAAACCCCTAATGTGTATCACTGTGACATTTTAATCGTCTTACAACCGCCCACTTCATGTAACTAATTACTACTATACATCCATAAGAAAAAAATTAACATTGGAATAAATAAAAACATTATTCATTATGATGACCCATGACGTAGTTTGAAATTTGATATTTTGTCTCATGGAAAATGGAGATCTAGCCAACTCGTGACTGGGTAGGTATGTTCTCTACCGTATAATACGTAAACATTATTAACAGGATGTTTCATAATTCTAATGTATTATTATTTTTTCTTAGTACCTATTTTCTTAAAGAATGGTAATATTTTTTTTATCACGCCTAGAGGTATAATATGTCGGACACATTGAGTGGACAACCTTTGTAAGACGGCTAAAATATTACGGTGTATATGTATGACAGTTTTTTTTCTTGTGCAGAAGCGGCCAATATATCCGACTCTGCAACGTTTTCCATTCAACTACACCCGGAAAGCAACAATTCGTACATCGACTGTGTTTACAACAGTACTGCGCCCGCTGATACATACGTTTACAGGGTCTCCTTCGTTATGAAGAAACGATTGTTTTATCTGAATGAGAGTAAGTACTGACTACCTCGTTGGTCTGGTGACGGCAAGCGCGCCTGCTGAGCATGAGGTCATGGGTTCAGTTGGTCGCAAATTACACGGGACTTTATCAAAACTGGCAAAATAGGTACATCATCAGGTAGGTCCTCATAATCATAAAGGTATCATCATAATTCTGCTGGACTTAGGCCTCCCCCAATTTGGGGCGCTTTGCCATAATCGCCACGCTTGGCAGGCGGGTTGGCGATCGCAGTATGGTGGTAAAATGCATAGAGAACGCTGCTGCCCATTCTCTAATAAGTCCCTTAGTCGCCTGTTACGACTCCCACGGATAGAAATGGGATGGAATTCTTTACGTCCGGCTCCACACGGTACTAAATGTCACTTCTGCATAACCTTTCGGGGAAACAGTATTTTGTTTTCAAGTCATACTGAAGAGAAGAGTTATCTTAGCTTTCCTGGAAGTCTTTAAATAGTCGTATTCCGGTACGTACCTAACGTTTTCATGGATAATTTTCAATCTCCACGCGGGTTAAACCACAGGAATAAACTATTTGTATACCTCTGTATACAGAGTGGCAGCTACTTCGCCGCGGAAACTGTAACCATGAAATTCAACACCTGATTCTAAGTGTGCGTCCACATTGCGAGCCTAGCGCGGTTACGACGACGGGCGCGAAATTTCAAACATTTGAAACGCGCCTTTGCGTCCATAGTGTAGTGACTAAGGCGGAAGCCTAGCGCGACGGGACTGAGCGAGACAACGCGCGTAATTTTCAAACGTTCCTGTCCGCGCGTTCTGGCCGCACTACGAGCCTAGTCGGCAAGCGATCTAAGGCGCGAGTGGCGGAGGTAACAAACCAATTCGGTCTTGCCGCTCGGCGTATGTGCGTCTGTATATTATTTTTCGTAAAACAGCGGTGAATACTGAATTGTTAATAAGTGCGATTCAATCTAAACCACATATATGGCAAAGCAAACATAATTATAATCTCAGTTCTTCATAATTATAAATTAAAAAATCACCACTTATTTCTCTGTTTTTATTTATTTCGTGCACACCATCTTTACTGTTCAACACCTCTCAAGTTCAGGATCGGACTGTCTAGTAAAAATATCAAATCCTCGTCCATAGTTTGCAACTTTCGATATACGTCGAACCGCTACAAGAACTCGCGCGTCACTGTGGCCACCGCACGCCCCCGCTCGCCGCGCCCGCCTTAGGCTCAGTCACTAGGCTTTCAGTGTGGACGCACACTAAGCCCCTAGCAAAGAAATTTTTCGTCGGTATTAAAAATTAATCAGCTGTTTCATAGAAAAGTGGTCAAAATGCAATCTGGATCCGCAATTGTTTTTTTTTTTTTACTGACCGGTGAAAAATTTCTACGCTTCTGCGGCGATCAGAATCATATACTGTGGTCCATAGCAGGTTCCACGTAAATATTTTTGCTACACCGTAGAGACCATCCATAAATTACGTCACACGTTAAGGGGGAGGAGGGGGTCGACGAAGTGTGACATTGTGTGACAAGGGGGTGGAAGGGGTCCCAAATTTCATGACGTCACATTTCAAAATCTATTTTAATCTAAGTGCTAAGTAAAACTAGAACTTTGAACTACTAACGAAACACTCAAAAACATTTGCAACTCTAATATACAGCATGTTACAAAAATCCTGTCCGATCCTTAAGGGTATTATTCGGCATCGTACTGCGTACATTATTACGTAACCAATTAATGGATTTGAGATTATTATTTTTCCCTTGTGAATATAATTAAATAAAAATAAAAATAAAAACGAATCAAAGGCAACACTGATCGCTCACAAAGTTCACGTGTTACTATGTACAGTTTTGTGTCAAAGAAGCCGCCGCCGCCGCCTTTGTCATGAACCTGCTTTGTCGCGTGCCGCCAAACAAACTTATAACGAAAAAAAATTACGCTACGTCATACCTTATGCCGACGCGTAGGTATCAGCTGATATTGTTTTGTAGGCATAGTGATCCGGAGACCTAATCATGTTTATTAAGAAACAATTTATTGAATTAAATGTAGCCCTGATAAGGGCTTTTTTTAATATGATGTCCTTTGGGCAAAGTACTTACCGACTGCAGGTTTCAGTTCTCTTGTTGTTGCATACTTCGGCGATCGTGCTCCACATGTCCACCTCCAACACTGATACACATTCGACACCTTTTCACTAAATTTGCACGTACTCTTTGCAGCGAATTTGTGTCCGATTTAAGTGAGTCGAAAGCTGCCACACTTAGATTCTGCCACAATTCGAGATCTGACTTCGATTTCCGAATCGCACTCTCTTTTATAAACAATTTGTTTAACATGACCCCATAAATAAAAATCCAGTGGAATGGCTGATTGGAATACGACATTTTTCGCGAAACGATAGCGGCACGTGATACGTACAGACAGACGTCCGATCAAAAGCTATCTACACCAAAGACTGGCCATTGGCCAACAATTAGCGCGCCGGTAGGCAACCAGTCGGCATCATCAAAGAGTCGAACGAGTGCCTACAACGCGGTACTGTAGGGCGGTGGCCTTTGAAATAAAAATAGGTAAAAATATCAAGATTTTGCCGACGGGTGGAGTGTTGTTAACTTATGAAAATTTCCCATATTCACTGTTATATTTCGCATGGATTATAAAAATAAAAAAATCAATTACCTTTTGTTTTTTTTTAGATAGATTTATATATCATTTTTTCTAGTACGTATGTTGAACGAAGATTACGCCTTTATTGGATCGGACAGGGTTTTTGTTACATATTGTATATATTCCACAACTATCACACAACGCCATCTAGTCCCAAGCTAAGCAGAGCTTGTGTTATGGGTACTAGACAACTGATAAACATACTTATATATTTCTAAATACATACATATTATAGATAAATTACACCCAGACACAGAACAAATGATCGTGCTCATCACACAAACATTTGTCCTGGGTGGGAATCGAACCCACGACCTCCGGCATAGCAGTCAGGGTCACTAACCACTAGACCAACAGGCCAACCAAACTCTATATGTAGAGAAGGTTCAAATTCCTCGCAATGATTGATTTGATGTTAATTTTATTAAAAAATAATTTAAATTGAAGCAAAACTAATTTCGGAACTGCTATTTTAATTCAATAATTATTTTTAGATGGATGGTCTCACAAATGTGACCAGCTGTGACAAGGACGAGGGGCGGGGGGGTCAAAAATCACGAGATGCGTGTGACGTAATTTATGGATGGCCTCGTATTAACATTGATCTAATTACACTCTATCTTTCTAAAATAAGGACAACTTTATTTCAGGTACGATAATGCCAGATGTGTATAATGTGTATATATCTACCAGTCAAGATAAAGGCAGCCAGTCTTCATCGCTAATCCTAGGCAGCTGTATAGGAGCTGTGTTTATCATCCTAGGTCTGATCGGCTTAGCTTGCTGGTTTGTCAGGACTAGGAAGGCAAAACGTATTAAGGTAAGTAGAAAATAGAAAATATTTTATTATCCAGGTAATACAGTAAGCAAACATAGGTTAACATCAAGTTTAGACGACATGAGTAGCTTAAATATTACCTACAGCTAATTACAGTATATTATTTGCCAGTGAGCCCCAAACTAGACAGTTAGTCTGTATCTTGGGGCTCAGGATACGAATTACAGAGTGGAGACTAGAGGTGATTTCAGGTATGGTATGAGTATATGTGTAAAGTTTGTGTGATGTGTGTGTGGTGTATATGTGTGGCGTGTGTGTAGTATGTATGTGTGGCGTGTATGTGTGTACTTTGGATTCAGTGTCAGGTCGAGGTCGTTATATTAATTGTTCCGTAGCTCCTATTATTTATTATTTATAACCAACTTATACTGACAGTTTGCACCACACATACAAGTTATAGGTCAATATTAGTTATAACATAGAATCACACAACTTATAAAATTACAAAATTGGATAAAATTTGGTGAAAGTAAAGGATTATACAAAATTAATATGAAATGAAAATAGGTATAAAAAAGGGTAAAATTAGATAAAATTAGATAACAATTAGATAGCAATTAGATAAAATTATATAACATTATATAAAATTACATAAGAAAATACCTAGTTACATAAAAATTGTCATAAAAATTGTCCATGTTATTTAGTCCTTGTTTTCAGTGCTTCTTAGCGTGTCGAAAGCAATCTAAATACAGTCAGCCCAGAAATTGGCTAAGAGCTTATCACTTTCAACGGCTTCCATCAGCGTCATCTGTAGCGTGCAGACAACAGGACACGCTGGACAAGATATTAAGTGCCGCATTGTTTGTGGGACAGCACCAAATTTACACTCCAAGACTGTCTCATCTGTGAATCTCCACCTGAGCAGGTTTTCTTTGCTTCGGCCTACCTGAGTCCGAAGTCTATTAAAAAACTTCCAGGAAACCCAAGGCAACTCTTTTTACACGCTTTATATTAGCTTCACTTGTATGTTCGTTTGTAACCGACTCCTTATAGCGTGATTTTGACCCACTTTAAACGACCGGATTTCATTTAAACTCTGTAGACTTATCGAAGACCAATGACAATACTATAATTTCATAAATTTGTGCCATTATCCTTGCCAGGGTTACCAGGACAGCAAAAACTCTCTTCGAAAACTACGCTGACATACGTCACAAACTACGCTGACATACGTCTCAAAATTCGAAAACCCTAAAAATAGAAAATAAATAATAGTTTACGGAAGCATGTTTTTTAGTTTTTTAAAAACTATTGATTTTTCAGTATGACTTGAAAATAAAATAATTTCGTCCTGGATTGTCCTGTAATTCCTAGTGGTAAATTATAGGACATTATATGGTTATATCCTTAAAAGAAAGTCTAAGACACTAATCTGCCAGGTCCTCATATGGCCTAAACAAGATTACGTTCAACTTTAAAAGAGACCTTGAGTTATACAGCGAATGAATCCTATTCTCGCATGATGAGTTATGCGAGTCAACTGGTAGAAAAACATATAGAAATTTGTTTTTCTTTACCCTTTGTTTTCCCATTGTCATGTAGTATTTGCCCGATGTCCGAAGTCACTTCAATAAATTCCCACTGTGACGTGTACTCCTGCTGTCTTGTATGGGTCAGAATGTTGGATCACAAAAGGGATGAATGAAAGACAACTGCAAGCAGCTGAGATGAGAATGTTAAGAAAGATGTGTGGTGTTACACGAATGGATAGAATAAGAAATGAGTACTTAAAGTGGCACCAATAACTGAAAAGTCGTGTGGGAATCGGTTGTCATGATATGGTCACGTGAAACGGAGGAATGAAGAACATGTCGTGAGGAAAGTATTGAGTACGAATGTCGATGGCTATAAGAGTAGAGGAAGACCAAAGAAACGATGGATGGACTCTGTGAATTATGACATGGATAGAAAGGGGTAACTACGGAGATGACGACTAATATAGAGAAGTGTGGAAGAAAAAGACATGATGCGCCGACTCCAAATAAATGGAGATAAGGACAGAAGAATGGTGATGTGATATCCACACCGCATATCCATCAAGCCTATGTCTAGCAGTGGATATCTTTTGGCTGAAATGATGAATAATATGTCTGGATGGGAGCTAATGCTTAATACATTTTTTTTTTTGTTTTGTTTTTCAGACCCCGTACGCAGATTTATTCAACCATAATAACAGTCCAGCACCAAATTGTACAAATGAATGTAAAAATCAATACAACACGTGTCATTACAGCGAAAATCTATCAAACATGGTAACGTATTATGAAGCAATAGAGAGTGCAGAGGATAATGTGGATTCTGAAGACCATTATTACGCAAAAGTTGATTACTTGAAATGTAAACCTAGAATTGGTGAAACGCAAATAAGGGATAGTAAAGTTTATGATGAGCCATATGTGTAAATAGCAATGAGGGACGGTATGCAAACGTTACAATACAACAAGTTTAAAAATACCAGAATAATTCTTTTCGGCGGCTCGCAAGCAGGCTGCGTATCCAGGGGTCAAGTCTGCTAATTTCAATTATTGTTCCTTATAACAACCATGCCCAGGCATCTCCATTGCCATTACGACGCCGTCACTTCGTGTTCTATTGAACACGAAGTGACGGCGATTTATGATTACATAGTTTTTATTTGTATGTATGACTGTAAGTTATTTATGATATGGCTCTTTGTTGCCTGAATTAAATTGTTTTGCTTGTAGCTCTTAATCTTTTAAATATTATTTTCAAAGGAAAAGAAAGAAATGTCAAATTCTTAAGGGATTATGACCTAAAATACTGTCATTGTGTAAGAGTTAAATGGGCAACACCCGGCTCGCAAGCCAGATGCGGCCTGTTAGGACTATTGATACGGCCCTAATCGATATTATTACTATCGTAAAATTTCATGTGCTCATGACTGAACCTACAATTCATACTTTCTGTTGGGGTTTTCTCGTCGTTGACGGATACCCCGGTAGTTGTTGTAGGAAGATAGTTAGTTCACACCAAACCACTGTTTTGTTCAATAGTTTAATTACGTTTAAGTTACGATTGTTTAGTTATCTGAGCCGCACTTGATTCAATGTTATTATTGATCGACCCGCTTGTGGCTGAGTTTTAGTGACGACTGAATTTATATTAGAAAATAATTAATAAAGTACGTTTAGCGTAATTCATTACGTGCGCAGAAACGTACTTTTGCTGTATGAGCAATATTGGCTCGTACATGCTCCCGAGGGAAAGAATATGTACGCACTCAGATTACCAAACTTGAGTTACAAGTTAAATAGTATACAATACATGTTATTAAGCAATCAAAACAATAAGCAAAAAATAATTCTTAATTAATTAATCATAGTTTAAATCTTGTTCCAATTGCTGGTAGCGGTGGCCGGTAGTTTTCCGAATATCCACCTCGTATTTTGGCGTAGGCAGGAATCTCTTTCAGTTCTATATCTTCTGTCCTTTCTTGAATCTTGTTCGCGTTGGCTGCAGTATCGCTCTTCTTACGAGCCTGAAGATATCTTCTTATTCGCCAAACTATTATAGCGGCGACGATTCCTCCCACCAGCAAAGAGCTCATAGCGTAGTTACCTATGTGGTGCACACTTAGGCCGTTAGGTAGGCTCTCTCGTCCCTTTTGTGCGGTTATAAGGTCATCTAATAATTTGTGGTCATTAGATAAGTTTAATTTCGGTAGCACAACCTTTGTGTTTTTGAATGTATTCCACATATCATTTGGTGAGTCAATAGTAGGTACCTCCAAGGTTATTCTAATGTTTGTATTACTACTAAAAACGTTATGTGAATAAATTGTGTTGTCTTTGTGCTGAAGTATGCAGTCCTGACCTAGGGCAAGGAGCCCTGCTTTTGTTATAGTGGTTGTTGTAATTCGATTTTCGCAAACAATGCGAATCGTGCACTCATTGATGCAATTATAAAGCCATATGTTTGGTCTCTGTAATTTTATCCATTGGTCAGCGCATTGTTGTGATACCCAATCACATGTAATGTTATTTACATTTTGACTAATTATTTTAGCTTCGCAGGATGCTGTGGCCCCATGTAGGTTGTTGATAGTTGTAGAGGCGTGGCAGATATGATTGTCCGCCGTCATTGTGGTACACTGCTGAAGATCAACCTCTTCCATCTGTATGTAGGTACTCTTTACCAGGCGCGGTCCGAGGGGGGGGGTTCTAGGGGTCATGACCCCCCCCAAAGCCCCAACCGCAACCGTTAAAATATAACTTCCTAAAATAGTATTTTTTCGAAAATGTAATAAAATGTTAATAACGCCATCTAGTTGCTGTTTTGTAAACTAGTTCGACGATAAAGAACGAATGCTAAGGAACAAAAACTCACCTATAGACTAATGCATTCAAAAAAATATACGACATAATTAAAAAACATGAGATTTTCTTTATCTTCTTTGATGGTGGGCTACAATTTTATTCGTTCGGTTTACCTATATGAATGTCTTAACCGATGTTTTTGAACTAGGAGAACACAAACACACTGATTTGTTCCGTTGTTCGATAACAAGTGCTTTTTAGGAGTTTCTAATTTACTTAGTAATTTTATAAAAGTTAGTTGTGAAGCAAAAGGAATTATTGGTGTATTATTGAATACTAATTTGATGCTTTGAAAAATTTATATTTTGATAATTATGGTAAGTAATTTTATAATTTCTATGTTAGTTATGTATGTAATTGTTTATTTTTGTTTGTATTATTGTTGAGCATGAATGTTGACTTATTTGGCTAGCAGCTTTTGAGTTTAGCAAAAAATCGTATATTAACCTAAAGCTGGGTACTCACTTAGCTGTGTTGCATGTAATGTAATGTATCAGATACGGTATCAAGTGAGTACGTAGGCACGAGCCCGCTGCGAGCCGCTCGCGCGTGGAGCGCTGTAAGCTCGCAGTGACCCGCCGAGTGGCGGTATCACTGCGAACACAAAGGCGGCTCGCAGCATGCTCATGGACGGCGACACGACCGCTGCGGTGTAGTGAGTACGTAGGCGCGAGCGGCGAGCTTCAAACGAACTTACGTATTTATTATGGAGTGGACTGAAGAATATTTCACTTGGCCAAAATCGACATGGGCTTTTATAATTGTCTAAAATATTGTACATGAATATTAACGCAGCACTAGCCACCATTTGAGACATGTTGTCGGCGTGACGTCGTCGCGACTTGCGAGCATTGCCGATCCGGCAGCTCGTAGCTAGATACGCGGTGGAGCGTGGACGATCCTTATCCACTTGCAGGTGGATACAGTAAGTATCTGATACGTTACATGCAACACTGCTAAGTGAGAACCCAGCTTAACGTAACTGGTGAAATTGATCGTACTAGTAGAAAATAATTTTGACCTTCAAATATTTTGATTAAATATTGATATGCTGATGAGGATGGAAACGTAGTAGGTAATTACTACTTAATAACCCAATAAAATGAACTATTGAGGGACGCGTGAAAATATGATTTCGTTCTAATATTTTCTAAAAAAAGCTTGCTCCTGTTTTCTTTGAGGGTTTAGGTATTACAAGTACGGCAGATTATTCGTTTTTCGGGAATACTTACAGACGAAATTTTAGCAATAAAAATAATAATATCACCGTAATATTAAATTGAACAAAATAGGTATTTCATTTTTTAAAGGAATTTTTATCCGGTTTTTTTTTCCTATTGATCAGCTGAGCAGGGTGGTGCCCGTTACTTACTATAACTGCATGGTGTTGGGGCTTATTTTCTTTTGGCACTAGGGATAATGTATGCTTTTTGTTTTTTGGTGGCAGGGTGATTCTTTGGCGAGTGGTTCGAAACGCACTTTGAGAACAATTGATAGCTTTTTTACAAAAAAATCCAAGAAAAGCGATAATGATGAGCATGTGATCCTAGATACTAATATTAACAGTCCTGACAATGCATGTGCTTCTTCCGGAAATGAGTCATTTTCCAGAATGATGAATGCCGATGATATTGCTTCTTCTGACATATCCCATGTTGTTTCCAATAATTCTACACTTACAAAAGAAATAACATTTTTAACATCTCCTGAGACAGATATTGGCTATCATATAAATTCTGACGAGCCTGTAGATGACTTTACAAGAGCTGCACTGCTGGAAAAACATTGGATCCCACCTGTAAATTATAACTTTCCATACAACATAGTGCGTAAAAAAGGAAAGGACTCAAAAAAGTTCGCTCAAAGGTCTCATTTAGACAAATTTTATTGGTTGGTACTCTCACATAAAGACGGCGGGCTCTATTGCAAGTACTGCGCGTTATTCGCCAATACCGCTTCAGGAAAAGGTCTCCAGACGCTATTAATAAGATTAGTTAGAGAACCCTTGAAACTTTTTGACGATCTTATGGGCGCGAAAGGTGCATTAGCACTCCATGAAAAAAAAACTATACCACATGAGAGCAGTAGAAGCTGGAAAAAGTTTTCTTGCTAGTTTCCATAATCCCTCAATCGAGATAAGAAACCAAATATCATCACAAAGATCAAAGCAAGCAAAAGAAAATAGAGAACGTTTAATACCTATAGTTAAAACTATAATATTATGTGGACAACAGAATATTGCTCTACGAGGTCATCGTGATTCAGGGCCGCTTACTGATAATGACATTGACAGTCCTGTGAATCAAGGAAATTTCAGGGCACTATTAAAGTTTCGAATCGATGCAGGTGATCAAATATTAGAACAACATTTAAAAGGTTCTTCAAATGCTACATATATAAGCAAGAGAATACAAAACGAAATTATTGATTTATGCAAAGAAGAAATACAGGAAACTATAATAAAAAATGTAAAAGCGGCTAAATATTTTGCCGTTATATTCGATGAAACAACAGACATCTCTGCTACAGAGCAACTAAGTTTATCGTTTCGATATCTTAAAGACAATGTTATTCGAGAGGACTTTGTCCTATTTTGTGATGCCTACTCAGCAGTTAGAAAAGAAGATGTGCTGCATCAGGATGAGCCTAAGCTTACAGGTGTTGCTTTAGCACATATTGTTATCGATCTCTGCAAAAAATTTTCCTTGGATTTAACAAACTGCGTTGGTATTGGCACAGATAGTTGCTCCGTTATGGCCTCTGAGGTTAAAGGAGCTGTAAGCGAGCTAATAAAATTTGCTACTCATGCCAAAAAATGCCCTTGTAATAACCACATGCTAAATAACTCTTTAGCAAAATCATCAAAGGTAACCAGTTGCAGAAATGCGTCAGCAACAATGAAAAAGTTAGTCGCATTTGCAAATGCCTCAGCCAAGAGAAGCAGAGTTTTTAAAGACGCTCTTGGTAGCAAACTGGAAAGTTTGTGTGACACTCGATGGGTTGAACGTCATGACGGTTATTTACAATTTCAAGGAGAGACATTGGTGAAAATATGTGACACTCTAACAAAAATTTCAACCTGGCAAGACAGCAAATCTGCATCTGATGCTAATTGTTTACGACATGCTCTATGCAGTCCAGAGTTTATAATCGCATCCATTTGCCTATCCGATGTACTAGGTAAGAAAATAATATTTTTTATTATCTGTTCTAATATTTTACACTTGAAGAGTTTGTTTGTTTGGTTGGACACGCCAATCTCAGGAACACTAAGGTGTTTGGTAGCCCATTTATCGAGGAAGACCAATAGGAGCGCAGAATCAATGACAATTTTTGCAATAACGGGGAAAAGTTGTTCTTTTTCAGAGCTTCCGTTGCGTGCGCTGCGTAAACGGTTAAAGTAATACAGCAATAATGTAGCTGGGAATTGTTCCTATTAGAAAGTTAAAAAAAGTCCGCGATTGCATATGTCTATATTTTAAGGCTGGCTCACTATACCGTTTTTAATTGTAATCAAATCTAAATATTATAAAACTGAAGAGTTTGTTTGGTTGAACGTACTAATCTCAAGAACTACGTTTAGTGTTAAATACCGCAACTATCGAGGAAAGCTATAGACTAAATAACATCACACTAGGATCAGCAAAAAGACAAAAAGTCTCGAATACGAAGACCTCGCACGCGAAGTCGCAGGCAGAAGCTGGTGCATTATAAAACTTAGTTTTCAACCATATTTTAGTAACGTATTGTTCCAATTTCAGGTGTAACTGTTTCCCTAAGTCGATATTTACAAAAACCAACATTGGATTTAAAGATAGCATCAGATGCTCTTAAAGATACGATGGACGTTCTGCACCGTAAACGGAAAAATGCTGAAGACAATTTTCACAACATATTTCTCGAGGCCCAAGACCTAGCTGAAAAACTGGGAACAATTATTAAGACGCCTCGTACTGTGCCTCGGCAGACTGTTCGTGATAATTATCCAGGAAATGACGAGGAATATTTTCGAAGGACTGTATATATTCCACTGTTAGACAGCATTACGACTGACCTTAAAGATAGACTTCCTGCGGATATCATGAACCTCTTCGGATTAGGCATTTTTATGCCAAAATCTGACTATACAGAAGAAGACCTTTGTAATGTGAAGAAAGCATCCGAATGCTATTTTCATTTCTTGGGCGTGCCTGCTTCTACTGTAATTACAGAATATCAGCTATGGATTGCAAAGTGGAAACGAGATCTCAAAACAAATATTAATTTAAAAATTCCTAGTTGTGCGGTTTCGACAATCCAAGTTTGCGACGACGATCTTTATCCCAACATAAAGATATTGCTGACAATTTTGGCAACTCTTCCTATAAGTGCTGCGACGTCTGAGAGATCATTTTCTACATTAAGGCGTGTAAAAACGTGGTTAAGAGCAGGGCTTGAAATACCGTTAAAAATATGGTATCGTTACAGCCTTTTCATGCAGATATCGTTATCTAATAAATAACGTTACAATATTTAACGTTATATCTGGAACATTTTATCGTTAAACATATGTAACGTTAAAATCTACGCTATCGTAAATTTTATCGTTATGAGTTAGTTTTGTTACCGTCGCTCTCGTTCAATCGCAAGAGTGTCAGACAGCAGCGACGCTAAGACTGTGCCGTACGACTATTTGCGTGTTTAATTCTCTTTGCTATTCTGAGTCGTGCTTGTTCTTGTGAATGTTGCTTTCAAAGTGATTTAAATTTAGTTTATTACCTAACTTTGATTTAGGTAAATATCTAGTTGTAAACATTTTTAGATACATTTTTTAGCCAGTCTTTAGATTAGAAGACATGCTAAGATTGTTTACATTTAGTTAACTACCTAAACCGACGGAATGTAGACTAGGAATTATTTATCTCAGGTCTCCAGCTGTACTATACTTTTGGGACATATAATATTGTTACGTAGATCGTAAGTCTAGAAGCATCATACTAACTCCGTCTCAGAAAGGAGCAGTGTGACGTAAATCGAAAAGTCTAGAAACATCACGCTAATTCCATCTAAGGACGGGGCAGTGTTGGAAACTACTAGAAATGACACGCTAACGCCATCTGTTATCGAGTAGCAAGTACTACACAAAATTGTACGTATACGCTACTGCCATCTATTGTCGAATAGTGGGATGAAACAGTTCAATGGAAATTACTAGAAGCTTCTACGCTGTGGCAGTGTCGAATGTTCGAGAATGTTCTGCTCAGGATATAAATAGCGGATTGTCGGACCGACAAGCAGTTCGAATATGGGGTAGCAGTATTCCTCGACATGGAGAAGGCCTTCGACCGTGTGTGGCATGAGGGCCTAGTACATAAGATGGCCACCACAGACGCGCCCCGTCGCGTTGTTAAAGTGGTCTCTACTTTTCTCTCCAACAGAACCTTCAGGGTGGTGGTTGATGGGGCGCTATCTAGCGTCAGACCGGTGCTCGCGGGCGTACCGCAGGGCAGCTGCGTCTCGCCGGCGTGTTACTCACGTTACACCGACGACATCCCCACCACTCCGGATGTGATGCTCGCGCTGTATGCGGACGACGCCGCGTACATCTCTACCTCGCTTAATGCGAAGTACGCGGCCGTCAAAATGCAGCGAGCGCTAGAGCTCCTTCCCGAGTGGCTCGCCAAATGGCGGCTTTCGGTGAACGTGGGTAAGACGCAGGCGATCATCACCGGTCACGCGCCTCTCCCACCACCCTTGAGGCTACAAGGAGCCGACATCGCGTGGTCGCCCCGGGTCAAGTACCTGGGGGTAACCATCGATCGTCGGCTCACCACGGGTCAGCACGTCCGCCAGGTCGCGGCTAAGGGGAGAGTCGCCCGTTATCTCCTCCGGCCCGTGCTCTCGTCCCGAATCCCGGTGCGCGTCAAGCTGGGCGTGTACAAAATGTACGTGCGCCCGGTACTGACGTACGCCGCCCCAGCTTGGTTCGCCCTCACGAGCGAGTCGAGCCGGAAGTTGCTCCGCGCCCAACAACATCTGGCGCTGCGGACCATAGTGGACGCTCCTCGCTACGTGAGGAACGATGTCATCCAGCGGGACCTCGGGATCGAGAGCCTGGATGACCACGTGCGGCGCCTCGCGAAGGGGATGTTCGCGCGTGCCGACGCGTCTGATTGGCCTCACGTCAAACAGATCGCGCCCTGGCATACGCGGCCCCCTGACGCGAGACCTCTGCCCCGTGACCTGGTCAGGGACGACTGACGCCATCACCGGACATGACTCCCGGGTAAGCCGCAACCAGGTTACACGCGGCTTACCTAGACACATAGCACTCCACACTCACAACACACACTCGCTGCGTGGCGTGTTCTAAGTTAATATAGGCATGTCACGTAACGTAAATCAGACATTCACCTCTAAGCAGGCACCTAGATTCACACGCGCGCGCGGACGGGCCCGCGTGTCGCGCTAACATGGGCGGTGTTACACAGTACATTACCGCCCACACGCACATACTGCCCCTTAGCTTAGACCGCTACCGGCTCGCTCTGGAAAACGGGATAAGCGGGGGCGCGCACCTTACTCTGTAGGAGCGTCGAGTCGGCATCTTGTCGCTGGTCGTCTCTCGCCGGGCCTCCCCCGGGTAACCGGGGGTCTCACCTGGCGGGGACAGACCGCCAAGATGTCGTGAAGAAAGCGGCGTTGATAGTAACTCAACGTCGCGGCGCGCCTACAGAGACACCAATAGCAATCACTCACATGGACGCGTTAACATTAACGCGTTCAATAATTCTTATAGCCCAAAGGGCAACACATCGAGGGGCCCGTTTTAGCGGGCCACCGTATACCCTCCGCAGTCCGGGAGCAAGGCTCCGAAACCGCCCGCCGCGCCCCCTGACGGGGACGCCGCGAAATCCAAGAGGACAAGCAGTTCGATTTCAGAAGCGAGCGAATACGATTCGAGTGATACAGTACAAGCGAAACAAGTGATTCCAAGTGACGTTTCTTGTAGTTGCGATATTTGTGTTTATTAAATTAAACTGTGTTGTGTGTTTTGGTAAATTGGTTTGAATTGATTTATCCCGAACCCCAGCTCGTAACATTTGGTGTCAGAAGTAAGGGATAAATTATGCCAGTTTTACCGAAGGAGGATACGGAAGGTATCCGTACCAGGAGTCAGCGCCAGCAGGAGGAGGAACTTCTAGACAGACACCTGGGGGTAATCAGCCAACGATGGAGCCAGTCTCCCAAGCGTCTGGTGTTCCTACAGCATCACCAGCCATGGATTTTTCTGCGCTAATGGCGATGCTGCAGGAGCAGGCCCGCCGACAGGAAGAACAGGCCCGCCGCCTACAGGAACAGCTGCAGTAGGACAAAGAGGAGCAAGCTCGCCGGCAGGAAGAACAGGCCCGTCGACAGGAAGAACAGGCCCGCCGCCTACAGGAACAGCTGCAACAGGACAAAGAGGAGCAAGCTCGCCGACAGGAAGAACAGGCCCACCAACAGAAAGAACAGACCCGCCGCCTGCAAGAGCAGATTCAGCGTGATAAAGAGGAGCAGGTTCTCCTTTTGAAAGATCTACACGCGACATTTGGCAAGGACATCAAAGCCATGAAGGAGACTGTTCAGGTACATGAAAATCGTATCTCCGAGGCCGAAGTCCAGATCGCTGATATAAGAAAAGCGGTTGGAGTTCTGAAAGCTGGAGATCGGACTACGGCTTCGATAGTTGCTGCACCTTCCGTGCGCGGGTTTAAAGTGCCACCCTTCGACGGAACATCTTCCTGGTCGGCATACAAAATTCAATTTGAAGCTGTCATGGAAGCAAATGGGTGGACAACAGGCCAGGCCATGACCGCGCTTACTTTGGCCCTACGTGACCAGGCCTTAACTGTGTTAGAGGCTCTCGGCAAAAATGTTACCTACGAGCAGCTCGTTGAGGCGTTAGAGGCCAGATATGGTGACGCGCACCCGGAACACGTTTTTCGTGCCCAGTTGAGGGATCGTGTGCAGCGCAGTGGTGAAAACCTACAGCAGTGGGCCTTGGAAATCGAAAAGCTGGTTCGAAAGGCGTACCAGACTGCGCCCGCGCTCATCGAGGGTATACTAATTCAAACCTTCATAGATGGCATACGGGACCTGGAAGTAAGGGCTGCTGTGAGACTTGGGCACCATGAGACCCTCAAGGACGCCTTGGTTCATGCGTTGAAGGTGGAGGCAGTGAGGCATGATCATCGAGCCCATCGCATCAGGGAGGTTGCGGCGTCACCTGTTCGTGACCGTGTTAGGTACAGCCCTAGATGCTACACTTGCGGAGAAAAAGGCCACCTTCGGTCAAGTTGCCCGAAGCGAAGCACAGCTAACGAAGACCAGACCCAGGAAAGAAGAGCGGCTGAGATCACCGCTCAGCAGCAGGAAAACTAATAAACGCCAAGACTGCGGGGCGGGTGCTGGCTGGTGTCAAAATAGCCCCAAGAATTTCGGTCTCATAAGCCCATGATGGGAACACCCTAGTCATAAAAGGTGAAGTGAACGGAAGACCATGTAAGCTGACATTGGATACTGGAGCTTCTCGCACGTTGTCAGTTCCAACTAGCGAATCGTTTTCTTGGGGACTTCTTCGGTAAGCATGACGGCGTAAATTTAGTAACAGCTACCGGTCAGCACATAACCGTCCGTGGTGAGAAAAAGGTGAAGTTAAAACTGGGTAACACAATCTACCGACATAAAGTCATCATGGCCGACATAGTAGACGACTGCATCCTAGGTTTGGACTTCATGCGACAGCACTGTTGTGAGATAGACGGTAATCAAGGAGTCCTCAAATGTGGGTCAGAAAAAGTCTTCATGGAAGGTGCACCATCAGGGAAAGTATACTGCTTGAATAAAATTGTTCTTCCTCCCCGATCAGAAACAATACTTCCAGTTAGTCTTCCACATAATTCTGGGCAGAAAAACCGATGTATTCTCATTGAAGGATTGGATGAAAACCTTCCATGGAAAATTGCGCGGACCTTGGTAAAGGCAATCGACGTTGCAGTCGTACGCATACTGAACCCAAGTGAAAAGGAGCAAGTAATCAAGAAGGGTACGTTGATGGGTTCCTGTGGGGAAATAGCTTGGATGCGTGAATGTCAATATCAGCCTTCTTAAAATAATACCCAAACTTTAAGATTTAACGTGTTAAATCTTTTAGAAGACTTTCATAAAGATTTATCAGAAGAAGAAAGAGAGAAGGCTAGGAAGATGCTACTTCAGTATGCAGACTTATTTTCCAGAAATGATGCTGACATAGGGAAGACTGTATTAGTTCAACACAAAATTAATACCGGAAATGAGTTACCAATACGACAACGACCAAGAAGATTACCAGTGGCAAGAGAAAAGGAGGTCGATACCATGATTAAAGGAATGGTAAAGGATGAAGTTATAGAGCCTTCATCTAGTCCTTGGTGTTCTCCTGTGGTCCTTGTGAAAAAGAGAGATGGCAGTATGCGCTTTTGTGTAGAGTATCGTCGATTGAATGACGTTACTAAGAAAGACAGCTATCCATTACCCCGGATCGACGACACACTGGACACGCTGTCAGGAATTAAGTGGTTTACAACGTTAGATCTAAAAAGTGGCTACTGGCAAGTGGAAATAGACCCTAAAGACAAGGAGAAAACTGCATTTTCTACGGGAAAGGGACTATGGCAGTTTAACGTCATGCCATTCAGATTGTGCAATGCTCATGCAACTTTCGAAAGGCTAATGGAGCTCGTTCTCACGGGACTAATTGGAGACGCCTGCCTTGTCTATTTAGATGACATCATCATCGTGGGCCGCACATTCGAAGACCACCTTCAGAATTTGGAACGTGTTCTATCAAAAATCCGAGGAGCCAATCTCAAGCTAAGTCCAAAAAATGCTCATTCTTCAGACAGCAAGTAAGCTTTTTGGGGCACGTGGTTTCGAAGGAAGGAGTACAAACAGATCCTGAGAAAATCGTCGCCGTAGTAAAGACATTGCAGCATTTCAGCAAATACTTGCTTGGACGCAAATTCCACCTGCGAACTGACCATGCTTGCATTAAAGTGGTTGTTGCAGTTTAAGAATCCAGAAGGACAAGTGGCGAGATGGATTGAACTGCTACAAGAGTACGGCTTCGCAATTGAACATCGTAGTGGGAAGTCTCACGGTAACGCGGACGCTTTATCAAGAAGACCTTGTCCTGAAGACTGTAAGCATTGTGTCAGGCAAGAAGATAAGGAAACAGTACCTGTCAGGATGTTAAGAACGGACCTTAGTGACGAGTGGAAGGAAACCCTACGGCATGCCCAGCAGAGTGACCCAGATATTAGGCCAATTCTCGAGTGGATTAAAGCTAATGCTCCCAAACCCAAATGGTGTGATGTTGCAGCGATGAGTACCACCACAAAAAGTTATTGGGCACAGTGGGAGAGCTTGGTGAACCAGGATGGTGTCTTGTGCCGAAAATGGGAAAATGCTCGAGGGAATAGCTGTCACCTGCAAATGGTAGTCCTAAAAACGAAGGTACCAGAAGTTCTACGGCTCTACCACAATGGTTCTTCAGGTGGTCATATGGGAGTAAGAAGGACTCTGTTAAAGATCCGAGAAAGGTTTTACTGGATCCATTGTCGAGAGGATGTGGAGGACTGGTGTCGCAGATGCACCAGTTGTGCAGCGGTAAAAGGACCACACACACGCAGCAGGGGTGCATTGAAAGTGTACAACGTAGGCGCCCCCTGGGAACGAATAGCACTAGATGTCGCTGGGCCATTCCCCGAAAGTGAAAGTGGAAATAAATATTTCATGGTTGTCATGGATTACTTCACCAAGTGGCCGGAAGTCTTCGCCATCCCTAATCAAGAAGCTTCAACAGTCGCTGATAAATTAGTGCACGAAGTCTTCTGTCGGTTTGGGGTACCCTTGGAAATCCACAGCGATCAAGGAAGAAATTTTGAGTCTCAAGTGTTTCAAGAAACATGTCGGGTTATGGGTACTCACATAACCAGAACCACTTCATACCACCCACAATCTGACGGAATGGTGGAGAGATTTAATCAGACGTTGGAAAGATATCTGGCAAAAGTTGTAGCAAGCAGACAAAAGGATTGGGACAAGCACATACAACCGCTTCTTCTGTCATACCGAAGTGCAGTTCACGAGAGTACAACTGTGACGCCAGCCTTCGCGAACTTTGGAAGGGGGTTAAGGTTACTAGCTGATCTAATAAACGGCATTCCCCCTGATTCACAGTGTCAGATACGCTGTCTACTACATTGTTTACGTCATTGGTAATGCCGACGGTAATGATGACGTCGGTCATCTTAGAATTATAACGAAGGACGTCGTAATGTGTGTAAATGTGTTTTGGCCCTAAGATGTAGTTTAGGTAGGTATACTTAGTAGGTAGCCGACCGACGGCGACAGTCGCACCAATTGAAGTGGTTGACTGTGAAATAACATTATTTTATTACAATAAGTTTTAAAAGAAGATAGAAATATAAAAATATCTCATTCTTCAAACGAAATTTTTTATTACATATTTATATCTAATTACAGTCGACCACATGGTAATAACATTTGGACCTTTAACTGATTTAGTGCGGGATGTTTTATAAAAATAAGAGGTCAAGATATAGGTAGGTACATAAGATGGTTATAATCGCCATGCAGTCGACCATATAGGTAGAAAATCGGCACTGAGCTACATAAGTACCTACAGATAACAATTAAGTATTTTAAAACTTAACTTTAATTTTTTTCTACCCTCTGGCACTAAACAAGTTGAGGTGTTGTCATCATTTATTTTAAAATATCTATAGACGAAATTTTTTTTCTCACGCCCCATGTTGAACTTTTCGTTATCGTTACTCAAAACACAAAAATTAAATCAGCTGTAGTAGCTAATCTAAATGGAAGTAATAATTCGCGAGCGCTAAGCGTGTCCTGTACGCGCGTCCGACGGCCGTGAGAGTTGAGACGACGACAAACGAAATGGCAACAGCGCGTCAGAGGAGTGCGCGCCGCCGGCCGCCACCCGCCGTGCCACGCCCGCGCGGCCTTGGAGAAAACGGCAACGTCGCATAAAATAACCAAAATATACCGTTTACTTGTTACCGCTATTTTCACAATAACATTAAAAATACCGTTAATTTTTAACGCAATTTTTAACGTTCTTATAATGTTATGCTACCTAATTAACGCTACCAAATCATACCGATATGCAAGTATCTCTATGGAAATACCGTTATTTAACGTTATTTTTAATGTGAATTGGTATCGTTTTCAAGCCCTGGTTAAGAGCAAACATGTCCGAAGAAAGGCTGACAGGTTTAGCTCTTCTTAATATTCATCGAGAGATAGCCCCGGATATCTCAAATATTATCACTCGTTTTGCCAATAAAAGTAGAAGAGTTTCATTTGTTTTATGATTTTATTCATTTTATAATATTAATATCTGGTTGACCGAGCTTTGCTCGGTATTTTTTGGTAAATTGTGTTTAAAATAATAAGTTTATGTTCAAGTTGATTATCGATAAAATTAGTCATTGAAAACACGAATAAAACGACATTTGATAAAAATGAATCCTAGCTAGATCGATTTATCGCCCCCGAAACCCCCCGTGTACTAAATTTCATGAAAATCGTTGGAGCCGTTTCCGAGAATCAGATTATATATATATATACAAGAATTGCTCGTTTAAAGGTATAAGATATGATATCACTTCATAGTATAAAACAAAGTCACTTCCCTCTGTCTGTCCCTATGTATACTTAGATCTTTAAAACTACGCAACGGATTATGATGCGGTTTTTTTAATAGATAGAGTAATTCAAGAGGACAATTTATACGTATAATACGCGGACGAAGCCGCCGGCAAAAGCTAGTACCTATTCAATAAATACATATTCATTTTTCATAAGTTTTTTGTGCATTAAAGTCTAATTTATTCGACTATTTTTTTTTTATATTGATACTTTCATTGTCTGTGACCCCCCCCCCCAAAGTGTTTGGCTGCGACCGCGCCTGCTCTTTACGAAGTTGACTCCAATATATTGTGTTGCTGTCTGTATCACTTGACATTGTTCTGCCGTTTCCCATCTAGGAATAACTATATTGCGATACAGTGTATACTCGTCATCGCTTAGTAACGGGATATGTAATTCGAAGAGTAAGTACTGTTCGGTGAGTCGGGCTTTAACATAAATAATGTTGTAAATATTTTTTATGTTCGACCCATTGCTGTGTTTGATAGGCAATGTTAATCTTTTCGGTATGATACCGGCAATGTAATTGAGTTGTTCAGATAGCTGCTCCGGTGTGAATAATTTCATGTCGAGATGGCCTCTGTAGATATCTGTCAATGCACTTAAGAGCATTTCTTGGTTTCTCCTCAGTACTGAGATAAGTAAACTAGCTGTTGAAGCGCCAGCATTGACATCATTCATTGTTTTCATTCGTTGAAATCTGTTTTCTATAACAGCCGTATTATATTTCGTTTCATTCATAAACTGTTGAATTACTTCCAGTTGCGTCTTTACAAAGTCTTCATTTTTCTTGATGACGTTGTTTTCTGCTTCGATAATCAGTGTCTGATTTCGTATCAGTTGTAGTAAATATTGTTCGTTTGTTCTAATTTTTTCTATGTCCTGAGCGTATTTTTCGGCGAAATCGCTGTCAAGGACACCAAATAGGGCTCGTGCAAGATTTCCTACGCCGTTGACGTAGCCACGTCGCCTCCGCTGTTGATGTTGAGATCGCAACAATATGTTATACTCGTTCAGCTGGTCCATTTCGAACTTGAGTTGTTGTGACGTAGAGTGACATGGTTCGTTAGGCATCGTGTCGCATAGTTGGCCTAAATGATTTACGAACTCCTCTACCTTTGTCGTACTTTGCCAGAATGTTGTCAGGTTGTAGTATACAAGAAGTTTCCATTCATCGTGGATGAGTTGGATGTTTCCGACGGGGTCAAAGTACACTGGTTGGTTTTCAGTTAACCGAGTTATTTTAAAATGTTGCAGGGGTGCTGCTAGTCCACACGATAGCGTTGTAAATGCTACTAGTAACATCATAAGCAAACTGTTTACCCCTTTTCGACTTTTATTAGTGCTTTTCTTTGGCTCGTCGTGCTCCGTTTCTGGACTTACTTCTTGTGTTTCAGCGCTTCCGCGTACTTCGTTTATAGGTAGCGGGGCGAGTTTAGTTATGGGTCTTTTAAGTACCCCATTTTGTGTCTTAAGCGTGACTACTCGAACTAAGTTGTCACTGCCTGGGTGCAGTTCTACTACTCGTCCCATAGCCCATCTGCTTGAGGGTAGATTACTTTCCTTGACGAGAACTAGCTGCCCTTTCCGTATGTTTTCTTTAGTTTGTTGCCATTTGTTTCGGTTTTGTAGTGAATGAAGGTATTCTTTCGACCAGCGGCCCCAATAGTGTCGACGCATGAGCTCAATGAGTTTCCAGTTGTTTCTGATGTCTATCGTTTTGCTTTCTTCAGGTTCATTGAGTGGTAGTGTTAGTGTTGGACTCCCCGTGAGAAAGTGACCAGGAGTGAGGTATTCCAGATCTTCAATATCTTCTGATAATGGACACAGTGGCCGGCTGTTCATGCACGCTTCGATTTGTGTGAGAAGCGTTGCAAATTGTTCGTAGGTAAGCTTTTGTTGTCCGATCACCCTTTTCAGGTGTGCTTTCATGGAACGTACTGCGGCTTCCCATAAGCCTCCTGCTGATGGCCAGGATGGAGCGTTGAAATGCCATTCGATTTGGAGGTCGTTGATCTCCTTAAAGAACTCTGACGATTGCAGTGTTTTAAATAGTTGGAACTCTTCTTTTAAAACTCTTGCGGCTCCGACAAAGTTGGTTCCGTTATCCGAGTAAATATGTTTTGGGGTGCCTCTTCGGGCGCACATTCTTCTTAGTGCTGCGATGAAAGTTTCCGTTGATAGGTCCGAAACAAGTTCGATATGCACTGCTTTTGTGCACATACATATGAATATGGCTATGTAGCCTTTGCTGGTTTTTATCCCGCGGCCTTTGTTTATCTTTACGTCCACATGGCCTGTAAAGTCGACGCCGGTATGTGAAAACGGCCTCGATGGAGTAATCCTTTCTTTAGGGAGGTTGCCCATCAACTGTTCACTTCGAGTTGTTGCGTATCGACGGCATCGAATGCATTGTCGCAGTATTTTCTTGACGGTTCGATTGCCGCTGATTATCCAGTAAGTGTTTCTAGTGTTAGCTAGCGTTAATCTTGCTCGACCGTGTAAAGTTCGTTGATGCGCGTTTTCAACAATAAGTTGAGTAAGTCTTCCCTCTCCTGGTAAAAGAACGGGGTGTTTCGTTTCCACTGGCAAGTTTGATTGGTTTAGGCGTCCTCCAACACGTAAAAAAAACCGACTTCCTCAAAAACACTAGAAAGTGAAAAATAACTTTAATTTCGGAAGTCGGTGTCTTAGGATCTGTATTTGAGTTTTTTGCCACCGACTTCCGAAATTAAAGTTATTTTTCACTTTCTAGTGTTTTTGAGGAAGTCGGTTTTTTTTTTGTCAAAAAGTTTTTATTTTTTACTTTTTAGTTATGGTATCTACCCGCACTAATTCCTATACCACTAATCGCCAGGTGAAATTTAATACTTTACTACTGCTGTAAATCGTTGAGGAATTCCCTTGACTGTCTGTCTATGGTCTCCATCATCAGACCTGTTATGGTACTTATAAGCCTGATGGGAGCTTTCTCATCAATAGAAATGAATTAAGTTCAAACACCAGGTAATTGCTGTAAATCGTTGAGGAGTTCCCTCGATTGTCTTTTGGCTCCATCATCAGATCAACTCCGGACCTTAATTAAATAGTAGTGATAAAATTGGCACTTTGAACCGTATAAAGTAACCCCAACAATAGGGAACTGCTGTAAATCGTTGAGGAATTCCCTCAACTGTCTATGGTCTCCATCATCAGACCTGTAATGGACCACTTATAGCCCATATGGGTGCAAAGTTCTCATCAATAGAAATGAATTAAGTCCAAACACCGCGTAATTGCTGTAAGTCATTGAAGAGTTCCCTCGACTGTCTTTCGGCTTCATCATCAGATCAACTTCAGACCTTCATTAAATAGTAGTGCTTTAAGGTAATTAATGAAAGAAATAAAAAACGCACTAGTCGCCACTACGATTTTCGAAGGTTCCCTTCGACTTCTCTGGGATGCCATCATCAGATCCTGGGATCCTTGGGATATCTCCTTTCCAACAAAAAAAGAATCATCAAAATCGGTCCATATACGACGAAGTTATCGGTGAACACACATAAAAAAAAAAAAAAAAAAAAAAATATATACGGTCGAATTGAGAAACCTCCTCCTTTTTTTGAAGTCGGTTAAAAACTCCATTAGAGTCCAGAAATGGATTAAGTTTCAAAATGTTGCTTCTGTTGGCAAGTTTTTCACCTTTGTTTAGGGAATTTATCTCATTATCGAAATAATCCCGTTGCACTGATTTAATAATTATAAATAGCGTGTTGTTTTGTTCGTGCAAGTTCAGTTCATGGCACTCAGTTGACCTTCTTTTGTTTCGTAATGCATCAGCAAAACGTATCACCAAAGTAAGTATTCTTGTAATACGATTTATGTTGCTATGTTGTTCAAGTAATGAATTTATTAATTCATTTTTTATCGACGTGGGTTCCGTACTATTAGTCGTATAACAGTTTGTTAGGAAGCCCTCGTTTGTGCTATAAGTTTCTTTAGAGTCAAGGGCTTGTGTTTCTTGCTCCTTAAGCCATTTAGGGCCTTCCCACCAAAGGGAATAGTTGACCAGTTTGGATGGTGGAAATCCTCTTGTGGCACAGTCGGCAGGGTTTTCGTTTGTTTTTACGTAACCCCAGTTGATTGCAGGCACGATGTTTATTATTTGTGTTGTTCTGTTAGTTACATACTTTTCGTATTTAGTTTGATTTCCCTGAAGCCATGCTAGAACGACCTTAGAGTCGGTCCAGCAGGTAATCTTTAGCTCGTACTCTTCAAGGATTTTTGTTATCCTTTGTAGGAGCTTCGCTAGCAAAACTGCGGCGCATAATTCCAATCTCGGTATTGTAGTTTTCTTCTTGATTGGTGCCACTTTAGTTTTTGCTGCGAGTAGTGTTGTTTCGTAAGCGCCACTGGATGACGTAGTTCGGCTGTAGATAACGCATGCGTAGGCTTTCTCGCTCGCGTCACAGAAGGCTTGCAATTCGATCGTACTATTGTTTTCATTTTTTATCCATCTTGGTAAACTTATGAATTTTATGTTTGGCAGGTCGGATTTTATTTGCCTCCATTCCTTTTCTATGGAATCCGGTACATTTTCATCCCAGCCAATATTTTGGCAGCTATCATTCCATAGTTTTTGGAAAAGCAGTTTTGCTTGTAGTGTTATTGGAGCCAACCAACCGAGTGGATCGTAGATCTTGCTTATTTCTGACAATAGCCTGCGTTTTGTATATGATGCATTTTTGCTGTCATTAGGTGCTTCACTAATAAAATGGAATGTGTCGCTTGCGTCATTCCATGTGAGCCCCAGTGTTTTGCTGAACTCTTGTTGTTTGAAGTTAAATTCGTTATTGTTACTTTTCTCTTTCTTTTGTAGGTCTTTGAGAATAGATGGTTCGTTCGTGGACCATTTTCGTAAAACAAAACCACCTTTCTTCAGTAGTTCGCTTAGCTCTTTTTGCAGTAGCTTTGTCGATTCTATGGTATGTTGGCCCGTAATGGCGTCATCCATATAAAATTCGTTAAGTAGCGCCTTTTGGGCCAGAGGGAAAGCGTTGCCTTCATCTTTGGCCAGCTGTTGGAGAGTCCGCATCGCTATGAATGGTGCGACTTTGGTCCCGTATGTTAGGGTACACAGTTGCATAGCTCTCAGTGGTTCTCTCTTGGATTCTCTCCAAATAATTCTTTGAAGACATTGTTGATCTTGATGAATAAGGATTTGACGGTACATTTTCTCAATGTCCGCCGTTAGAACATATCTATAGCTCCACCATTTTATGACCAGGGATAGTATGTCCTTTTGTAGATTTGGCCCTTTTTCCATCAAATCGTTTAGGCTGTATCCGGAGTCTGTTTTCATTGATGCGTTAAAAACAGCTCGTAGTTTCGTTGTTGATGAGCACTCCCTTACTACGCCGTGGTGTGGTAGGTAGGATTGTACTCGACTTTCCGATTCTGTCGCGGGTTTCATGTGACCCAAATCGATGTATTCTCGGATGAAATCTTTGTATAGTTTAGCGAAGTGTTCTTGCCTCGCCATTTTCTTTTCTAAATGAAGAAACTGTGCTGTAGCTTGAGGTTTCGAGTTACCCAGGTTTTGTTCGTAGTCAGCGTGCATTGGCATTTTCACCACATAACGCCCGTTGCTTAATCGTTTGGTTGTTTCTGTGTAATATTTTTCACAGAATTCGTCTTCCACGAAGTTTTCGGATTCCGAAGGGATGTCTTCTATTTCCCAAAATTTTGTTAGATTGTCTAGCTCTGTTAGCGTTACTAGACAGTTAACCTGCTTTGTAGCTCCGCACAATATCCAGCCCAACTTTGTCTGTTGTGCTACTGGGGAACCATTGTTATGCTTAATTATTCCTCCTAGGATCACGTCGGAGTAAACATTTGCTCCAAGCAGAAGATCGATGGGTCCAGAGATGTTGTAGTCTGGATCAGCTAACTCAATATTGTGAAGATGTGTCCAGTTCTCTGTGTTGATCGTTGAGTTTGGCAAATTGTTGATGAGTTTACTCATCACTAACGCTTCTGTTAGGAATGTATAATCAGAGTGGATAGACTTGCATTCCAATTTTATCATCCCTTTACTTTTGCCCATTATAGTGCCAACTCCAGTGACCGCAGCGTTCATTTTATTTCGGGGTAGGGGAAAGCAGGTAGGCTTCGTACAGTGGGAGCGTTCGTACAGTAGTCATATCTACACTATCCAATACGTTGCCGCGTTGATTTTTCTGTGCGTGACGCTAACTCACACACACGTGTGAACCGCGAGGTGGCGGGTCAGTGCGGCCGCCGGCTTCAACGTGACGAGTCGATAAGTGTTTTCGCTCTCGGTAAGTATTTTTCATATTCACTTTTGAACAAGTTTAGTTGTTATAAGTTTTGGTCGAAATGTTAAAGTAATTTTATTTATTTTATGTAGTGATTACGTAGTTTATTACGTCAATAGTCATTTTAGGCTAACTATTACAGTTATTTTTATTTTTAATTTTATTGTGGATTTCTCTGGTTGGGGTACCTTCGTGCAGCAATGAATGGGGTAGATTCGTACTGTACGAATGCTCCCGAATACGAATTCTTACCTTTGTGCCAGCAAAAATATTAATCACTTAACTAATTGTTGTTACAGAACCATGCCGCGACAGGAGAAGTAGATGAAGATGCAATGAAGTGTGCGATGAAAGGCAAAATTTCATAAGCAAGAAACTGTCAATAGAGAGAATTATACACAGATGCGTGAAAAATTAAACGAGCACTAAAGTTACTTTCAGATGAAAATTTAATAACAAAAACTACAAGACCGAAGAAAACTTTAGGGAAAGATAAACCAAAGAGACAAAAGAAAACTGATGAAAATGAAACTGATTATGAAGGTGAAACTGACTATAACGACGAGACTGAGTGTGAGGATGAGGCTGATATGAGTTTGAGGAAAAGTTCTTGTTCTCCTATCGAAGAGACTTCTGAAGAAGAATCAGATATTGAAAATGAAAGACCAGTTCTGACTGAGAACATCAAAGAACAGAGCTTCGTACTGGTTAAGTTTGAAAAAAAGAAAACCATTTTATGTTATGTTGGACAAGTGCTTCATAAATATAGTCCTATCGAGTATAAAGTATCATTTTTAAGGCAGAAACCTCAAACTTGGAAATTTGTCTTTCCCGTTACCAAGGATGAAGGGACTGTTTATTTAGCAGATGTGGTGTGTATATTATCACCATCAAAATCTGCTTCTACTGCTAGAACAGCCTAAATATTTAGTTTTAAAAAGGATCTCAGTATGTATAATATTGGCTAGTAGGTATTTAATGGTAAGAGCTCTTACCATTTATAAATGGTAAGTCTTATTAGCCTAAAGGACGGAGGGAATTTTGTTGATTTTTGAATTCCTTTATATTTTTTTTATTGTGTTTAAATTTGTATGGTTTAGAAGTTTTATAAGTTTTGTAAAAGACAATAATTGTTAATTAATATCACATGAGACTGATTACTGCTTACTTTGATCTCAATAAACATTTATATTACATTTGTAAAATGGCATTTTAATTGACTGTACGGAGGTTCCCCACTATGTACGAATGCGCCCTACGCTGTGTACGAATGTACCACACGTGTGGGGTAGTTTCGTACGTTTTCCATATTTTAGATAAGTAACCGTAGCTTCGCCATGCTGAATAGTATCAAGACAACACTACACTATTTTTAAAGCTAGATAAATAGGGTACATAAAGACATTAAAATTATTTTGAAATAGTTAATAGAATTTCGTATAAACGGCTAAGAATAAAAATTGTACGAATCCTACCTGCTTTCCCCTAAGTTCAACCGTTGTGCAGCATTTTCTGTGACCAAGCTTACTTGAGAGCCTTGATCCAGTAACGCCCGAAGGATGACGTAATCTCCTTCCTTGTTCTTGACCCATAATTGAAGAGTCGTTAAGAGTATCTCTTGTTCACCGTTAATGTGATTAGATGTTCGCTCAGCCATCGTTGATGTGGTTGGCGTTGATTGTTGCCCTTTCAGATTATCATCATGGAGAAGAGAGTGATGCTTGTAGTTACACGTGCGGCATTTTTTCATTGAGTTGCATTTATTTCCGCCGTGACTAAACAAACAATTTTTGCACAAGTTAAGATTTCTTGTTGTTTTGTTTCGCGTTGCGACATCCATGTCCATGAATGTAGGACACTGCCTCAGCGTGTGATCGTTTTTGCACAGTGGACATTTCCTCAGCGTTGCATGGAAGGTTTTTGTCCACTTTTCTGTGTCTTTAAAGTTCGTTGACTTGTTGTTGTTATAGTTTTTATGTTGGTTATTTGATGAGTAGTTTTGTTTCCCGCCATTCTTTTTGTTACGGGATGTTTCTAGAGTCATGAACTGCAATTCCAGGAACTCCATAAACTCCTCTAAGTCTGGCAGCTCTCTTGACTGTTTCATCGTTTTTATGTAGTCAGCGTACGTGACGTCATCCAGTTTGGAGGATAGTAAATAGACGATAAGTGGACCCCATACAGGAATATTAATGTCTATGTTTTCTAGGCCATTTAAACACTCTTTAGTTGTGTCATACAGCTTCTTCATGTTAGTCGAGTTTGGTTTTTCTATGGACGCTTGATTGAGAAGTGTTTCTATGTAGGAAGTGAAAAGTAATCGCTTGTTGTCGTAGCGGTGCTCAATAATATTTAGGCACGAGTCATAATTCTCAGCACTCACAGGAAGGTGCTTGATTAACTTTTCTGCTTCGCCTTTCAATTTTGACTTTAGGAACTTCATTTTCTGCGTTTTGTCCAGCGTTGGATTGTTATGAATCATCTCAAAGAATAAATCCCTAAAGGAGATCCAGTTGTTGAAAGTTCCGTTGAACTCCGGTAATTCCATACGCGGTGTTGTTTTTTCATAATGGGATGTCTCAAAGATTTTTCTATTTAGCTCTTCCTTTAGGTTGTCGTAGACTTGCTCCCAATGGTCGAATTTTGCTTCATAGTCCTTGTCGTTCCCTTGCAGTAAATAGCTTAGTTCCCAGTGAATCTTGTCGATGGATTCCCACTTCGATCGTAATATGTTGACTTGATCTTGGAGTTGCCACTTCTCTTTCATGTCATCCAGATTAATTTTGGAGACCGCTCGCTTAAAAGCATTGAAGTTACACATTTGATTACGTAACAGAGTTGATAGGTGCTTGTCCGTTTCATCCCCGATTTGTTGGTGTACTCCAGTTGTATCAAAGTGCGGTGTTCCGGGAGTTTCTAGTATTTTCGGTTTTGAAATACCCGAAAATCCAGGTTCGCTTATCAACTTGTTTCGTAGTTGATTCATAGATTGCATTGTTTCGTCAAACATGCTTCTAGTGATAATAAATATGTCCTGCCTAAAGTAGTCATGGTCTCTTTGGCCAGATTCATACTTCTTCAAAATTTCATGATTCGATCGAAACTCATCCCACAGGGATTGTAAAGCTTCGATGCGCTTGTTCAGGTAGTCTGTGGTTTTTCTACTCACAGCATCCTTTTTATAGTTGGTTTGTAGAGTTTTGATTCTCTCGTAGCTGTTTTGCTGTCTCGTTATAAGTTCCACGAATTCAGGGCAGTCTTCTGTCGGCATTGTTTCTGCCTTGTGGCTGCGCGTGGTTGGCGTGTAAGTAGTGAGTACTCACGAAGTTTTCGGAGCTGAAGTAACCGCAGGATGTGATCCCCGCTGATTATTTCTAAGTTGAAGCAGTAGATGTAATCTCCGCCGATTGTTTCTTTATGGAAGCAGTAGATGTAATCTCCGCCGATTGTTTAGTTGTAGTTGTAGCAGTAGACGTCTTCTCTGCTGGTTCGTTAGTTACAGGCACTCAGTGTAGCTCACCCTCCTTTACGTTATGTGCAACGTCTCAATGCTATTGGTGAGACCCGCTTGTGGGAGGCCAATAACACCGATTTGCTAACGTAACTGGGATATACCACGCTAAGCACTCTGCTGATGAGGAGACACGACGGCTTACGAGGTGATATGCCGCGTGATCCGGCTCGAAGGACCAAAAGATGTTGGGGTTTTCTCGTCGTTGACGGATACCCCGGTAGTTGTTGTAGGAAGATAGTTAGTTCACACCAAACCACTGTTTTGTTCAATAGTTTAATTACGTTTAAGTTACGATTGTTTAGTTATCTGAGCCGCACTTGATTCAATGTTATTATTGATCGACCCGCTTGTCGCTGAGTTTTAGTGACGACTGAATTTATATTAGAAAATAATTAATAAAGTACGTTTAGCGTAATTCATTACGTGCGCAGAAACGTACTTTTGCTGTATGAGCAATATTGGCTCGTACACTTTCCCATCCTCTATAATAGGTGCAGTTTTGGATCTGCAAAACATTTTAGGAGGTAATTATGTTAGTGATTCTCGACCCGAATCAACAATAAAATGGGCAGGTATTTTTTTTTTTCATTTTATTCTTATTTACGGAAACTGGTACTTAAGTGTGAACTCCTTTTTTAAAACGTGGCCAGTCTGTACGTGTCCTTAAACTGCGCTTTCACACACACAAACAAACGCAACCGACATTTCTTTCAAAGATTTTATGAAAACAATAAAATTGAAAATCTAAAATAAAAAGTATATTTGATTATTGACATGGTATCGTATTGTTATATGATTTATAATTATTTACGAATCTCATAACAACCACCTGAAATGTTTTACAGGTTCAAAACTGCATCTTGTATTGTTACGTAGATCGTAGACTTGAAACGTTACGCTACCGCCATCTATTATCGATTAGCGCAATTATCTGTCCAGTATTATTTTTCTAGAAACGTCGCGTCTTACTGTGAATTGCAAAGATTCAAGAGTGTTCGAGAATGTTTTCGCGGATTGAGCTCAGTATAGAAAGGATTGTTAGGCCGTGTGTCCACGGCAAGAAATTTGTCGTGTCGGCTACAGACAAGATGAAAATATTCATGTATGTACATGAGAAGAATTTTGTCGGGTCGGTGCACGAAAGAATGTCGTGTCTGTTGCAGACACGAAAAAATCTAGTATATACACGGTACGAATTGATTCGTTCATTCATGGTTGTGACATTGAAGGGTGCACATCGTATCGTGTAATTGTGGGAAATAATGTTGACTAAGTACCAAGCAAAAAAAAATGGTGATTGCCTATTATGTATAGAAACATTAAAAAGAAAACTAACTCCAAGAGGAATCCTCTATTAAAGTTATAAGTGAATCAAGCATTTTATAAAAGCGTAAACAAACTGTCGTAAACAGGCGACTGTGTCTCACGTACTCATCCCTTGCATAGTTGTTAATGTAATATTTTTCTATTGTAATTATTTTAGAAAGTTTAATTTTATGTTTTCCCACGTTCCCACATCTGCAAAGTCCACACGCTCAAACGTTCTCATGTGCACTATACAGGTACACACCGCCCTCCGCCCCCTACAGATCGCGTCGTGTTTGGCGCAGACAAGATTTTTGTCTTGTGCAGCGCCGTAGTGTACCAACACTAGTCGTGTGTAGAAACGACACGAATTCTTGCATAGACCCGGTCATTTTTCTTGCCGTGGACACGCGGCCTTAGACTGTGAGAAGTGACGACGACCTAGAGTGCCGACGAACCCTGCTGCTAACACAGGCATGATGTTATTTATAAATTGAGTCCCCAATAAAACACGTTATTTATTTTTCAATTTATTATTTTGTTCAATGTTAACCAATAAGTTTCTTAAGCAAGTTACAGTATGGATATAGCGTAGCATAGTATACTCCCTCTAAAATGTACAGATCCGTCAAGTTTGGTCTAACGAACAAATATTACTTAGAACCACCATAACTTGACTCGCTGAAATACTTTGCCCGAAGACCAAAGAAGAATATTTTTAATAAATATATTAATTATTAAGTATTTTACAGAGTTACACAAACACACAGAAAGTAAACGGAATTGTATTTATATATATATTTTTTTAATATAAATAATTATCAGAGGATATCATTTGTTCATTTCTCTTAAAAAATTACTGAGTACAAAATTATGTTCGCTTTCCAATGTCAAAATATACGAATATTTTCAACGATACATTTATTATGATTTACGAAGGCATTTTCGTAAATAAATATTTTTTTACAAAACATTTTTTTTTTTGCAAAATAATCGTTCATTCGCTTAATATAATATGTTGATTGAATGAGTAATTATCGTTCATTCGTTCACATTTTGCGGCATAAATATTTTTCATTTATGAAATTGTTCTTTTATATTTAGTTGACATAGCTTCGATAAATATTTTTATGAGTATGATGACATGGTTTTTCTCTGTGATATGTAAAAATCAGGTCAGGCAGTCAAGGGGAATGTACAAATACCATTTTTTACAATAAAACTAATAAAAATATGGCGAATAGATATTGGATTTGTCAGCAAAGAACTATATTGTTATTTTCATATACATAATAACATATTAATTAATTAATTATTAACAAATAAAACCTATTAATTAAATACAAATCAATGAGAACATGAAAACTCGTATTGCCACAAAAACTTCAATCATTTCTGTATTTTTTTATCCGCTTATGTTTGCAATAAGGATCAAAATCTTCTTGTTTTTACCAAAACCATGTTTTTGTGGCTTTTCAACAAAATAAGCACCTTAGGATAATTTATATTAGACAACGATAGTTCCCATACAAGCATTCCCTTAGCAAAAATGCATAGAAAAATTCTAAACGCAAAATTTTTCAACAGACAAAGAATAAAAAATCTTAAGAAATAATTGGTAATTTAGTTTTATTTTTTGTTTAAAATAGTTCATTGTATGGATATTATAGTTGCCGATAAAATTAACAAATAATAAGAATTAGACTAAATGGGACTAGAAAGTCACATAATGACTAGAAAATTTTACTGTCATTGCAGTATTATTTAGTTTAGTATGTTTTATATTATTATAAAACATACTAAACTAAATAGCACTCACAATTCTAAGCCATTATTTTTGACCTTATAACAAATAAATAAAGAAAATAAAATAGTTAATTAATTATTATTAATTGATTGATTAATTATATATTAACTAATCAATTATATATAATTAATATTTTAGAATATTAATTAAGTATTATACAATTAAAATACAATACAATACAAATACAAAACAAAATTAAATACAATTATTTAAACAAAAAATTCAAATGATAGGAGTAATATTTTAGGCTAAGGTAATAACAATTTTGGCATCACACAAAAAAAAAAATTGGGATAGAGTACGAGTCGGAACATATACAAATTCAATGTTTACCGTCTTAAAATTGTAAATGCTACCTCAAGCCTTTTTTAATTCGCAATACGCGACCAAAGGCATATTTAAAACGTTTTTATACAAAAGCGCTTTACATATAATATACTATACAAATTACCTAACTACATACAATATCAGGGATATAAATAAAGCTGTTGTTTTATCAACAATATCATTTGATATCACCATTTAATTGAGAGCAAAATAAAATATTACATAAAACAATGACATATTGGTTCATAATATAAATAAATACATAACATACCCGACTATAAATACAAACCACTAAAAAAAAAACAAGAAAAAAACGGGTTTAATAGTTCAATGCGGGATGGAAATGATTTGAGAGCCTGTGACAAAATAATGAGTTATTTTTTACTCATATTTATTATTTATATTTTTCTTTAATTTGGTACTGTAACCTGCGGGGTGATTACGTAACACACATCGTAAACAGCCTATATTGTCCCACAGCCGCACCATCTTTGATTTTTTGGTTTTTAACGATGTTTTCCTTCACCGTTTTGAGAGTAGTGGTGATGAAATAATTTACACAAATTAAAGCGCATGTTTGACTCGGTATGTCACTATTATTAACAATGGGCGATCACAGTTCGCGTAACGCATATAAAATGATATTAGATCGAATTTATTTTATTTTTACGATGGTCATGTTAATTGCGTTATTTACGTTATTGAGCAGACGAATTTATTAAACCTAAGAAATATCCTTCAAAATGCTTCTTGGTTTGTGATAAAATTGTGTTTCGAAATTAGTGTGCTGGCTCTTGTCGGATTTAATATTGAAATTAACAGTAGGGTAATTGGGTCTGACAGTTCAGCAATATTCATTGCCTTATTTACATAGTTCAGCGGACAAATTTTTCTAACATTTGAAGCAATGAATTAGTAACATCTTTCAAAATTATTCAGATTTAGATGAAAAGTGTGTTACGCAATTAAAATGCCTAAATATAAAACAAATCATAATAAAATGGTAAAAAATTTCAGCCTGATTACTATAGCAAGTTACTGTGCGTATTAAGTATTTTTAGAATCACACACAGTTAATAACAACTGAAAATATCTTTGACATTTTCAAATATTGTTAAAAATAAAATAATATGAAAGTATTATTACATGCCACTCGTCAAAGATGTATTTGCGTAATATTTACAAAACAACAAATTTTTTTTTTTAATAATAATTTACAAACAGAACGAAAAATTTGTGTCTATTTTAATTTTATAACGGTACTTTTTATATTCATTTTCAACATGTATACAGGTTCGACGTGCAAAATATCGTTTTGTTTTCGCATCTACAATAAACAGTTAAATTGACATCATTAATACTATTCAATAACGATGTTTTTATTGAATTTTTAGAATACCATCATTTTATAAACAAAAAGATATATACAGTTTCCAAGTAGAGTCTAGAACTCTGTCTATTTTTACAAGAACTGGATGGAGTAACAGCTTAGACTCCTAAACTAAAATGCATGATATTAGGAACATGCATTTATGGACACTTAGAAAAATAACCGTTACCCATACATATTGTTTTTAGTTACCCTAGCTCCTAGACTAGTTCAAGAACGTTGCACTACCGTGCGCCCAAATAATATTACAATACTTTGCACGATACAGGATATTAAATGACAATGAACACAGCTGTTGTATTTTATATAGTAAGTCGACTTTATAGATTTATAAGAACTACTATATCGCCCAGAAAAACCATTATTAAGCTCGAAAAAATAACTCCTTAAAAAAAATATCTGCGTTTAGTATTTCATTATTATTTTTAAATAAATACCAATATATTTGAGTGTAAGAGACAGGGAGTACTTAGAAAAGTTAAAATCATTTAGTTTTATGAGAAAAAATATTTTCTTTGTTTAAAACTAAATTGGGTAACCTAAGAAAACGAAAATTGGTCTGTTTTCATCCTGCTCGTTTTTCTTTGTTATTTATTTTGATAAAAAAACCTGAATGATGTACAAGAAAAAAAATGAAAGTATACATTTCCTACGAATAATATCGTTCATTCATTAAAAATCAAACCTATACGGGCGATATACACAAAGTGCAAGTCTATAGAGGCTATAGCTATAGTGTAAGCGTCGTCTATGGCAGTAGGTAAGGATAAACATACACATATATACGTTTTTTTTGCAAAAATACAGCACACATCTCATGCCTTAAACTAATTTAGCATAATTTCAGTACACAGGGGTAGCGTTTTTTAACATTTTAAAAAGTACATGGCCGGTTTCATTATTTTTTATATAAGTTTTTTTTTTCATTTATTTTAATTAAAATTAACACATACTTTAAGCTTACTAAATACAGCTATATGTATACTTATAAAAACAGATTTTGCTACATGTTTTCCTCATTCGGCGGTTTTTTTACAGTTGTAACAAAATTCCAATTACAAATAAGTATAATTTAAACATATTTTTTTTAACTAAATATTTGGATATTTTTGTTACAGCCTGTATAGCATTCGTACTAGTAACATTAGCCAGTCAAAATAATGATACCTACCATTTCATTTAACAAAATAACCTTAAATAGTTATGCATTATTTTGACCACCTTGATGGTGTTGTCAAAAATATTTTTCGCTTTATGTTATACAATCAAATAAAAAAGTTTTTTTTTTTTGATAATTACAGTCACTCCTCCAAAATACTTAATTATAATAAAAATCTCAATATTTATATAATTTACATGAAACAAAATACATTTTCAAAACACCATGACGTCTTTGTTTTATTTTTATTTTCGAAAACGACAAAAACTTGGTTTGGGAGTATGCCAAACGTGTTTTTTGTTTAGTTTTTTTGCAAAAATGGTGTCAATTAGGAAGCTTTTGTGTCATCTATATTTTTTGTTAATAATTTAGAAATAATGTCGTTTCCAAAACATTCCTAGTCTTATCCAAATTTTGTGCACTTCACAGATATTCTGTCTTCACGGAAAGATACAATTAATTAATACCCTTAAATAATAATCTTTTAATAACATATGTATAATGTTTTTTTTTTTTTCAAAAATCATTTCCTACCAAAAAAGGAGAGCAAGTCAAACAAAAATATAGGCCATCTTATAAAAAAAAAACAAATATTTATCTTCAGTTTTCTTTTTCAAGTAAACTTAAGCTAAGGCTTAAGTTTACTTGAAAAAGCCTCAGCCACTTAGGCATATAATATCTTGGCCAGTACTACTCATCAATCGGGGAAGACAGAACCGTACCCAAGGTTACGACACAACCGAATCTCGTGATATTAGTTTACTTAGCTGACTGTACATTATATTACTTCAAATTGAGCTAGAACACAACTTCGATTTTTAATAAAAAAAACACCAAAGTTAGATAAAACGGTCTAATCGTCATCATCAGTACTTGTAATTAATGAAAAAACTATATAAAAGGATTCATTCATTCATTCTGTTTATTAAACTGACCAGTAGTCACATTAAAATATAAATTAAAACCAATTTTATTATTCACTCCAGAATTTAGTCATTCACTCTAGAATCATTCACTTCAGAATTAAACCATTCACTATAAATCATTCATTGATTTGACATTACAGACATTTCGCCTTCGTATAAGTTGTTTTCTAGCTCAATTTGGAGGGAAATCGACAAGTTCTGTATAGAATACATACATCGTGTTTTAGCTTAGCTAAGGCCGAAATATGTGATGGGGAATAAAAGGTGGTAGGAAAAATGTTACAAAATGTTACTTACATTTAGCAACATTTTGCTATCATTGCTACATTATTAAGCTTTAAAATTTTGTAACGCAATTTTTATTTTTAGTTTAAAAAATCTCTTAGCAGCGGTAGGCATTCAGTTTCTGCAGTAAAATTGACAAATATTTTTCCAAATGATAATAGAATAAAGATTTAAAAATATCAAGTTTCCAACCATTCGTTCATTTAGTTCAATCATTCGTGATGCGCTTTGTTGCAAGCTACGTAAACCGCTACATGACATTTGTATTTTTCTTTTCTCAACATATGCCAGTACCAATGGAATTTTATCACAATCATTTAATAAAGTTGATTTGTTGATATTTACAAAACAAGCAAACATAATTTTGCTCAAGCGATTCGCTAATTGCAATAATTAATTTTGTAGTAATTCAATATTTTGTAGGTATCCGCTTAAAATGATGGATTTCAACCGTCATTTAGATACATTGAAGTAGTCTCCATACATAGAGCAACACGGACCAGAGGGGAGTAGCCATACGCAGGCGTTCCCCTCTGTCAAAGTACAAGTCCACGCGGTCCTATGCGTATAATAAAACTAGTTGTAGCCGCACTGCTCGGTAGACTAAACCTAGTTGCGCGACTAAATTGATGTCCTACAAAAATGACGAATTGATCTGTATTTTGCTGCAAAAAGAGATCTGCCACGTCAAATTTACAATAAGATGGCGTTACCTTTCATATGTAACTAATATTTAATCACATTATTCCCATTTACTTCCATAAAACTTAAAAATTACAATATTATCGGTCGTGTTGTTTCGGATTTGTTTACCAACACAGGCCGCTCGCTCTCATACAATATGCGGATCGGTCGAGCGACTGATCCGAGTTTGTTTTCGAGTAGACGCTGTCACCGAGCGATAGTGTTGTTACTGGTTTGTTATTAGATAGTTATCGATAAAGGCAAAGGAGATTATATTCATACAGAGACATTTTTGAGAATAAGTTTTCTGATTTATTTAAAATATTATAATGTAAGCCGTATATTAATATACATAGTTGTATAAATTAAAAATATTACAAAATTTACGAGTTAACACGTTTTATTAAAATTAATTAGTGTGAACTTCAACCATTTTTTTTTTAAAGTGAATATTTTATTACTTCGTCTCACACTTTTTCGTCTGTGTGTTGCATGTCGCGTGACGGTCGGCCGCGAAGTAGGGATAAAGTGAAAGGCGCTCGCTGGTGCATGTTGTTGTTTATGGATTTATTTCAATTTTGAGTGCTTGAATTTATTATTTAACTTATTTCGTATGAACATTAAATTAAGTCTTTTTATTAAGCTATTGCATATATTCCGAAAATTTTTAGTTCAATGTCTATATTGTGAGAAAAGTTTCACTTTTATCGTGGTTTTATAAAAACCACACAATCTTTTTTTAATTTATTTATTGCAGGTTTCTTAAAGATCCAAATTTAAGGGATACATGGAAGAAATCTATTACTATATAATATTATAAAGCTGAAGAGTTTGTTTGTTTGATTGAACGCGCTAATCTCAGGAACTACTGGTCCGAATTGAAAAATTATTTTTGTGTTCGGTAGCCTATTTATTGAGGGAGGCTATAGGCTATATAACATTACACTACAACTAAGAGGAGTGGAGCAGTAATGAAAAATGTTGCAAAAACGAGGAAAATTTATTCCTTTTGAGAGTTTCCGTTGCGTGCGCTGCGTAAACGGTTAAAGTAACGCAAAAATCATGTGTGACGGAATTGTTCCTTTTAAAAAGTTCTAAAAAAAAGTCCGCGAGAGCATATGTCTATCTTTTAAGGTTGACTCACTATAACTCAAAAGGTGCGAGCAGCAACGAAAAATGGACGAAAACTAGCAGGCAAATCGATGCGACGGGAAGGGTCAGGGGAGCAAAAATTTGACGCGGACAAAGTCGCGGGCAGAAGCTAGTTTTGTAATAATAGACTAACCTGGATTCCCACAAGAAATAGTGTCATTTGCTCAAATCATTTCAAGACCTCTCGACTTTCATGTGTTGGCGAACAATAGGAGGAGATTAGTCGAGGGCACCAAAGCAACTCTAACGCCACACTGTATTTGTCCCGGAAGTTACACAGCGTACAGTCCACCTGATGTACTACACATTAGTCATAGTGGCGAAATGAAGGTTAGATTTCTCAACTTGAAAAATTAACAGTTTTAAACCTAATTTTCCAGAGTCATTAAAAATCATTCACTCTACCAAATGACAGACTATCATCTATGATGCTATTAGTGCCACTCTCACTATTCCTGATTCGTTGACATCTCCGTGTACTTCGTCAATCAAGTCAAAAAGCAGACTCACAAAAATGTATTCATATTTATACAAAATTAATCCACTTTAAAAACCAGTGATAGATACAACTATAACTAGCTTTCAAAATGACGTAAACCTTCATTTTATTTGTTAAATGATAATTATTGTAGTACATAACAAATAAAGTCAATCTTTGTTATAATATCTATCTTTGTATCACTTTTTAAACGTAATATTCCGAACCGAGTTCTTGAATTTATCGATAATGCGTATCGACAGTAGTTGCAACCACGGCTGTAAGCAACTTGTCAGTGTAGTTGCGTCATCTCATTGTACTGTTACGACACATAATGTATCTATGTGTGTGTGAAATTGTTAGTGTATGCTTTAATTTTTATGTGTGAATTTCGTAGTAACAAACGATTATTTTTGTGTGAGAATTTGAGAAAGTGTGGGTAGAGCAGATTTCCCCCCGCAAAAAATGACAGACAGTTTTGTATCGGGAAAAAACGCTATGGCGTCTCCCCTCCGGTCCGCCGGTGGTCCGTGTTGCTCTATGTCTCCATATCATACGTCATTCATCATTATACTTTATATTGAAATAGGTACGTGAGGCGTACCTTAGGCAGTCAGCCTCTGGACCTTGTTGAGGCTAATACTTTAACCGTGGCATGAGCAATTTTTATTAGTTCATGCTGTCTCTCAAGCAATTACCCTGCAAAACGACTGACTCGTCGATATTTTTACAGTTATTCTCAAACAATTCACACTGTATTCTGTCATCTGCCAGGCAATTACCCCAAAAAGGGGGATTTCTTCACTCTTCAGTATTCCCCATCACAATTCGCCAAAACTTATTAAGATTAGTCTCACGCAATCGACGTAGTAGGCGGTGCGACATCTCTGTCGCGTTGCAACAAGTCGCGGCGATTGTCGCGCAGAGAGTTGTTGCGTCGCAGCTCGTCCTTGATGGAGTTGTCGCGGCTGTCGAGTCCGCGTCGAGGCGACGATGTTGCCTCGCGACATTCTGATGAGGAACGCTTTGTGTGGGTGCCTGTGGATCGGGGTGTGAATGTAATGGTGATTCTATGGGATGAGTGATTTGATTTTATTGGATTTTTTCACGCTCTTTAAAAAAAACTTTAGCATTAACTACCTTTAATTTAAAACCTTACAGACCTAAAACATAAAAACTACTGAATTACTCATTTTAAATCATGCCAATAATTATTTTATCAAGTCAAACTTTCAGTTCGTTATAATTTCAAATACTAATGGATACCAAAAACAGAAAGAAATGTTTTTTTAGAGATGTTTAAATCAACTTTTAAACGTCTAAATTAACTTTTAAAATACTACTTTTGACTATTAAATGTATCTCAAAAGAACTACAGATATCATACTTAACAATTTACTTTGTTAAATCCACTGTTTTTTATTTAATTATGAAATTCGCATGCGTGACGGGTAGCCAACCCTATTAAGAAGGCTTTTGTACATTCAGGGAAACAATTTTTGTTAAATTGTCTTACAACATCAATTGTTCGCTTATTTAAATCACAACTGCAATTTTTTGACAGTTGTATGAAATATTATAAGACTGCAAATTGATGTAGTGAGGAAATTTTATAAACAATATATTTCCCCGAATCTACAAAACTAAAATAAGTGAAGAGAGGCAAAGGAAATGTGACAAACCTGGCAGATCTCTACCGCAGCTCATAATCTCGTGGTCGAGGGAGGCGGAGGCCGGGTCTGCGGCGCGACGTCCTCGCGCGCCCTGCTGCCGGGCGGAGCCTTGTTACTTGCTTTGCAGTTACGTAAGCACAGTACGGGACATGGGATACTCGCTCATTCAAATTACTCGGTCATTCAATCATCAAGTAGTTCAATCGTTCACTCATAAATCACATCCAGTCATCCTATCGTTCCATCAGTCTCTAGTTCAGTATTTCATTCATATACTCAACCAGTCATTCCAACGTTCACTAAGTCTCTAGTTCATTTATGACTCGCTCTCAGCCATTCCATCATTGAAATTCAAAAGTTCCGAAGTTCAATAATTAATTCCCACTCAGTTATTTTATCGTTCAATAGATCTTCAGAAGTTCATTTATGAAGCTTTGGGGAAGCGTCCATAGTCATTCCACACAGTATCACACTTTTGGCACGTGGCTACAATTGGAACTACAGTGTCATCATGGATAAAATCCAAGATACATGTTCTGTAACAGTTTCACAAAGGAACCTTTTTAAGTCGACAGGGGGCGATTTACAAAGTCGATTTTTTGTTCCGCCGGACGTAAAGAATAGCACCATCCCATTTCTTCCTGTGGGTGTCGTAAAAGACGGCTGAGGCACTTACTAGACAATGGGCAACAGCGCTCACTATGCATTTTACCACCATACACGATTGCCAACCTGCAAGCCATGGCGATTATGGGAAAATCCCTCCAACTTGGCGGAGGCTATATCCAACAGTCGATTTTATTCGCACAATTTGAACTTCCAAATTGTCCTTGTAGAATCTCTAGGATATTTTTGACTATCAAAATTATCCCGTTATTCCATCGTTAATATGTCAGTCTCACTGGTTGTGAAGTTTATTCATAAATCACACCAGACATGTCATTCAATCACTCACTCAATCAGTCACTCTATTCGAGGAATAGTTGAAGTTGAAACAGAAGAGAAATAAAATCAATAATAAACAGGCTGTACCTCACCCATCATATAGCCGGCACACTATACATGAAACTAATCAACATTCAGCAAACAATATTTATAGATAACGTATTTTTATCACTGTTTATGGCAGAGCACAATGTATCGCAAAACATTATGCTTATGGGTATATGCAACCGGAGTTGTGAGGGTATAAAAAATTAATTGAGATTGAGTAAGATGTCATACGCACAGAAAGTATAACTGAATCTCGGCTTCATTAAGCATCTTTTTACACGCGTTATTTTCCCATCCACTTATTCCGTTTTCCCATATTTATACAATTCATTCAATCAATTACTTATTTGACTTACTTTTAAGAATATAATGAAAGTAAGAAGAAAATTTTTAAATTGAATATCTTACCACCTGAGAATGGATTTGACTGGTTCATTGACTATAAATTAAACTATCCATCTGATACTCACACGCTCACTCACTTGTTCATTCTTCCATTCTTTCATTCACTTGCTCACTCATTCAATTTATCATTCAGAATACAATTTCCATTCATTCATTGGATTTTAATTAATATTTAATCATTGTTAATATTTACATTAAATAATTAATATTTAAAAAAATATAAACAGCTAAACTACCTATTTAAAAAAAAAGAGTAAATATTTACTTTGTATCCACTCGACCCGCTTGTGACAGACGAACTCGACCCGAGCGGATGTGTTCCGTTCTGAAACATTACAGATTAAATTACGATAGTAAAAAGGAAAAGGCTACTTCCCAAATATATTGCGGTCAGCTTCGAGTCTAACCGGATGCAGAGTGACTATAACGATATGGCTTGGTAGGACTGGTTGTCTGACTTTCGGGTTTCTGACGACCCTTAAAGACTGTCAAAGATTCATGAATTAGTAGGCAGTTAACGGCTTAAGGTGCTTTCCATGGCACGGAAGGGTCTCAATATATAATGGAGGGTTACTCATCCACGAAGCGACGTGGCAAGCGTGGCTCCGATCGACTCGTATGGCTATAATTATTTAACTACGAACCATAAAAGATAGTAATGAATCAAAATTGAAATTTCTAATATCGCCTTTACTTTATCAAACGACCAAATGACAATATTTTAACCGCCGACGCAAAAAGAGGGGTGTTATAAGTTTGACCGCTATATGTCTGTCTGTGACACCGTAGCTCCTAAACGGGTGAAGCGATTTCGGTGCGGTTTTTAATATAAAAGTAAGCATTGTAGCGGTGGTTCTTAGACATGATTTATTAAAATCGGTTCAGCCGTTTCGACATACGATCCATTGATAAACAATACTAAACTATAAAAGGGTCTAAACGGATATTTATTTTTTCCTTTTTAAACGTTTTAATTTTGGTCAGGGGTTTTTTTAAATTTTAAATATAACTTTTTTACTCACTTTTTCTTATAAAGTCTTAGTTTACCTGGTCAAGCTGGTCTATGGAAGTATGGCTTGTAGGACTCTTGATAGTGTCGAACACTGAGGAGTCACTGTCGTGGTCTGACTGTAGATGTGGAGTTTCTGGACTATCTGGAATCTCACCAGCCGCTGAAAAACATAATGAGAAAGAGTTAGAAAGAATAATCATCCGCGGTCTCCACTCTAGGACCCGTCTGCTCCACCGACGAACAAAAAGCCCAAAACGCGTGCTGTGACGCACATATTACTTTGCGTTTGTGTTCGTTTTCTGCATCATGTTTATTGTAAATTAATGTATTGCCTTTCTTACGTCTTCTTATGAAGTGAGTCCAAAGTCCAAAGTTTGTAAAGTTAGAACACCAAATTAAAGGTTTTTTGGTATCACATTGACAGCAGAACACTGACTCCTGAGTCACAGGATCACCTAGTTTAGGAGTCAGGGTTTACAATATCCGTGTGACCTTTCGTTTAACAACTTATGTATCATAGTCTTAAGCAATATCAAAGGTTTTTTCTTTTGTATCAATAAAGATTTTTTTTTATTTTAAAGTAAAAGCATTAATTTCAAATAGGCACATAAAAGACAAATAGAATTGATTCTAGTCGTCCCTTCTAAAAGGCACCTAGTTTTGTATGAAGAAGAATGGGCAAGAAACTTCACAGTTACTGTTGACAACCTTCTTGGTATGTTATCTTAGTTGTCTATTTTTGATTTTGTTTCAAGTGATTTTGTCAGTTGTCTTCCCTTCACCGCATTGTATAGAATATTCCTACTTGCTTATTAGATTTATATTGCCATTACTTGGTTTTATTGCACCACACCTCATATAATCCCATACAGTCCATTCCTATCGTCAATATTTTGGTCCTTCGAGCCGGATCTGAACCAGCGACCTATCCTTCTTGGTATGTTATCTTAGTTGTCTATTTTTGATTTTGTCAGTTGTCTTCCCTTCACCACATTGTATAGAATATTCCTACTTGCTTATTAGATTTATATTGCCATTACTTGGTTTTATTGCACCACACCTCATATAATCAGTCCATTCCTATCGTCAATAGTTACTCTTTTATAATGTTTTACAATATTTGCATATAATCATTATACAATTATATGCCAAAACGATGAACCTAAAATAAAATTACCATACCACTGTGCAGCGCGGGGGCCGTACCATAGGTCATCACTGGCACACGTACTGCTCACAGTACTACTACACTACACTACAGTTACCGTGCGGGTGTATGTTCCTGCGCTGCGCGCGCGGGGAGGGCGGGTGCAGCGCGGGGGCCGTACCATAGGACATCACTGGCACACGTACTGCTCACAGTACTACTACACTACACTACAGTTACCGTGCGGGTGTATGTTCCTGCGCTGCGCGCGCGGGGAGGGCGGGTGCAGCGCGGGGGCCGTACCATAGGTCATCACTGGCACACGTACTGCTCACAGTACTACTACACTACACTACACTACAGTTACCGTGCGGGTGTATGTTCCTGCGCTGCGCGCGCGGGGAGGGCGGGTGCAGCGCGGGGGCCGTACCATAGGTCATCACTGGTACACGTACTGCTCACAGTACTACTACACTACACTACACTACAGTTACCGTGCGGGTGTATGTTCCTGCGCTGCGCGCGCGGGGAGGGCGGGTGCAGCGCGGGGGCCGTACCATAGGTCATCACTGGCACACGTACTGCTCACAGTACTACTACACTACACTACAGTTACCGTGCGGGTGTATGTTCCTGCGCTGCGCGCGCGGGGAGGGCGGGTGCAGCGCGGGGGCCGTACCATAGGTCATCACTGGCACACGTACTGCTCACAGTACTACTACACTACACTACAGTTACCGTGCGGGTGTATGTTCCTGCGCTGCGCGCGCGGGGAGGGCGGGTGCAGCGCGGGGGCCGTACCATAGGTCATCACTGGCACACGTACTGCTCACAGTACTACTACACTACACTACACTACAGTTACCGTGCGGGTGTATGTTCCTGCGCTGCGCGCGCGGGGAGGGCGGGTGCAGCGCGGGGGCCGTACCATAGGTCATCACTGGCACACGTACTGCTCACAGTACTACTACACTACACTACACTACAGTTACCGTGCGGGTGTATGTTCCTGCGCTGCGCGCGCGGGGAGGGCGGGTGCAGCGCGGGGGCCGTACCATAGGTCATCACTGGCACACGTACTGCTCACAGTACTACTACACTACACTACACTACAGTTACCGTGCGGGTGTATGTTCCTGCGCTGCGCGCGCGGGGAGGGCGGGTGCAGCGCGGGGGCGCGGCCGGCGCCGGGCGCGCGGCACACGGCAGCCTGCACCACCTCGCACACGCGACGGAACCGACGGATGTTGCCTAAGAGATGAGGTTTATATTTTAGTATCAAAACTACCGACTCCCAAAAAAATACACTACAACGTACAATGTCTTTAATTTCGTAAGACAGTGTCTTTGGTTTTGTTTTGCAGTTTGTTGTAACTGACTTTTAAACAAAAGTTGATTTTCACTTTGTATTGTTTTTTTATTTTTGTAATCGACATAAGAAGTTAAAGTTCACTTTGTAGTATTTGTTTTGCGCAACCGACAGTTTTGAAATTCAAGTGATATTTAATTGTTTGTGTTTGTAAGGCGGTAGTTTTTATACGTTTTAATTGTGGTACCCTACCCCACACAAATTCGACATATCTAGACACAAAGTAGCGTGTTAAGCCAAGTTCAAGTAACAAAACTGGCGGGCAACAGCGTGTAATATTACACGAACTATTTGAAGCCACTTTTGACCCCATCATAACTCAAAAACTATTTCACATAAACGTGTCAAATTTGCCTCATATATTGAGACTTGCGAGGTACTTATGTGCTCCAAATATAAACACACGGTTATTTAGATATTAACGTCCAAAAAATTTTATCGTTTCATTATTATTTTTCACTTAATTGATTCTATTTGGAACACTTATATACTTAGTGCCTGTAATAACTGTATGTAAAAAAAATGTAAGAATCAGCAATCAAAACTTATGACAGCCGGCCTTTATGTGGATTTTAAGGTCTTCACGTGAATATATAACGAGTTGAATACCACCCTTAATTTTTTTTAACCCAAATATTTCTATTTTAGCACTTATAACTAAAAGTAAAGTCGACTTTCCTATTTATTACGTTATTGATTTGGATTTAGTATTAATTATTGTTTCAATATTTAGCGCACATCAATAGTGTAAGATCATTATGTACAAAAAGTAATGATATCCCATCAAAAACATAAATGTGAAATGAGAGCCAAGTTCAATATTTTGATATAAGTCTTGGTTGTTGACTTCAACGACAAAAGAAGTGAGATCTAAATGGGTGCCAAGTTCAATGGTCAGTCCTGAAAATTTATAACTTCATAAAATAGCATTACTTCTTATAACTTAGGATAATATATTGTAGCCTAATGTCTGACTTGGCTAGTTTTCATATACGAATTATATTATAGTCTTCGCAAGTTCTAAATCTGTTACTTGTCGGTTCTTATTTTATCATTCCGAAAATTTGGCTTGCTGGTAGAAACTAGCCATCGAACATAATAATTTTTATATGAGAAGTAGCCAAGTCAGACCTTAGGCTACAATATATTATCGTGTAAATAATTCTACTAATGAAATTTGAGGAGTATTTTTTTTATAAATAGCAAACATTGTTGTATCAGAAAAAGGCATGATATGTTTTAAATTTATTATAGAATGTTGTATGTCTACATAAGTAAACAGGATTATCTACAGAACTTGACATCCATTTAGATCCTAATTCTATTTTAACTGCAGTTGGCAGCTACATATTTTATTTTTATACTGAACTTGGCTCCCATTTCCACATTTATGTTTTTGATGGAATTATTATAACACCATCGAAATAAAAAAGTGGTAAGAATGCGTAGTATTGAAGGAAGGAACTGAAGAACCATTTATCAGAATTTGAAGTCGATAAGTTTATCCTTTCTAACCAAAGAAGAATTTTAAATCGGTATTTTAATGTCGGAGTTCTGGGAGTGACAAACATAGAAAAACAGCAACTGAATTGAGAACTGCCTCCTTTTCTGAAGTTGGTTAAATATGTTTGTAAATCAAAGAGAACATGGACGTAATAATGTCTCTGCGGGATTAATTCGCGCACTGATCTTCCTCGCACTGCACGCACGCAGCGCCCATAGTATAAAGTCAAACAGTGTATTTTTTCGACGCGATGAGGTGCACATTGTTTGGTTCCGACATGAATGTTTTGAAACAGCTATTTTGCACTTTTTCATAAAAAAGTAAAAAAAAAATCTGCTGTTTCATAAAACAGCAGTTTTTTTTTTATAACCGATGAAATTTTCTACATTAGGCTAGAATCATGCGCTGAATTATTGGTGATTATAATACAGTTTGTACGTCAATGTTCCTGCCATACTGAATATTTGAAAATGTAAATACGTAGGTGTAATAATAGGTTTTTACCTATGAAAATGCCGTTTTGTATGAAAAACATTAAACGAATTTTTGTCATGTATTTTTATTTGTATTAATCGAAATAATCACCCATGCAATCAATGCATCTTTGCCAACGCAGTGGCAGTTTATTGATGCCCTTCTTAAAATAATCAGCTGGACGGGAGGCAACAAATTCTTCCAAGGCATTTTGTACTGCCTCTCGGGTATTGAATTTTTTTCCCGCCAAGAAGTTATCCAAATTTTGGAAAAAGTAGTAGTCTGTAGGCGCAAGGTCTGGTGAGTAGGGCGGATGACGGAGAGCTTCCAACCCCAGTTCTTGCAACTTGGAGACCGTCTGCTGTGCAGTATGAGGTTGCGCGTTGTCGTGCAGGAGCAGCGGAGACGAGCGATTGACCAATGCTGGTTGGAGATGTGCCAGCTTCTCCATCATTGAGTTCAGTTCTTCACAAAATCAAAATCAAAAGTCATTTATTCAAACTAGGCTGAGAGTCAGCACTTTTTGAACGTCAAAGTTACAAAAGACAGTCCCCCCAAAACGCCCACCCTTCGACACTTCCTAGTGCTGTAGCTGGGAAGAAGAAGTGGCGGAACAAACTCCCCAGCAGCACAGCTGTCTGTTAAGTTAGAAGAACTTGATTCTATACAATATTGTGTAAGTAAATAAATAAATAAATTAACAAAATCTGTTAAATAAAAAAATAAATAAAAAACAATTATATGAACTACCCATGTAAACTGTCAGTAGGAAAGCTAATTCTGGATTGAAAGAACAGAAACATTGTCTTGAGTTTGTCTTGAGTTAATCACAGCGACCAACTATTCTTATCGTTTAAGTAGTCGTTGATAGAATAATATGCCTTTGAACAAAGGTTGGATTTTACTTTAGCTTTAAACTCATTAAACTGCAAATCTAGTAAAGCAGAGGGAAGCTTGTTATAAAAGGTAATACCAAGACCAACAAAAGAATTATGAACTTTATGAAGCCGGTGAAAGGGAGCACGTAGTTTGTCCTTATTTCTAGTATTAATATTATGAATATCACTGTTTTTAGTGTACAGGTGTATATTTTGCCTAATATATAAGATGTTGGCGAAGATGAATTGTGATGCCACCGTAAGAATACCAATATCTTTAAACAAATCTCTCAGAGAAACTCTAGCACCTAGTTGGTAAATCGCTCGAACAGCTCGGGCTTTGCCCCACAGCAGAATGCCGTAGGACATTATGCTATGAAAATAACTAAAATACATTAATCGAGCTGTATCAACGTCCGTATACTGTCTAACTTTCCTTACTGCGTAGGCGGCCGAACTGAGCCTTCCCGCTAGGCTTGATATATGTGATCCCCACTGAAGTTTGGCGTCTACTGTTATGCCCAGAAAAACCGCCGAGTGTACAGTTTCAAGCACCTCATTATCTAAAACGACATTGGGTCCCAGATTCCTAACATTCGGTAAGGCGAACTTTATACATTTCGTTTTCTTAGCATTGAGAACTAGGTTATTTGTGGTAAACCATTCCGTAGCCATTGAGAGCGCACTATTTACGTCGTCAAAATCTTGTCTATTTCTGTCTACTTTAAAGATAAGTGAGGTATCATCAGCAAATAGTACAATGTCACAGATATTCTTTAAATAAAATGGTAACTCATTAATATACACTAAGAATAAGAATGGACCCAGTATTGATCCTTGAGGTACACCTAAATGAACTAGTAGCCCGGAAGATTTTACACCATTGACATCTACATATTGGTGCCTATTTTGCAAATAAGAACTTATGACACTGAGAGCTTCGTTTTGAACACCGTAATGACGTAGTTTACGCAAAAGTGTGTCATGGTGAACGCAATCAAAATCTTTGGAGAGATCACAGAAAACTCCGATAGCATTTTGCGAGTTCTCCCATGCGTTGAAAATATGTTTCAGCAGAGCAACACCCGCATATGTTGTCGAACGACCTTTTGTAAAGCCATATTGCTCATTATGAAGGAGGCTATTTAAATTAAAATGTCTTAGCAACTGCTTGAGTATTAACTTTTCAAATATTTTACTAAATGCAGGTAAGATAGAAATGGGCCTTAAATTGCCAACATTATTTTTATTACCTGTTTTAAATAATGGTATGACTTTACTGCTCTTCATGAGGTCAGGAAAAGATCCCAAATCAACACATTTATTAAAAGTTACAGCCAGATAGGGGGCTACGATATCTATTATATTACTGTTACGTAGATCGTAAAGTCTAGAAGCATCATGCTAACTCCGTCTCAGAAAGGGGCAGTGTGACGTAAATCGAAAAGTCTAGAAACATCACGCTAATTCCATCTAAGGACGGGGCAGTGTTAGAAACTACTGGAAATGACACGCTAACGCCATCTGTTATTGAGTAGCAAGTACTACACGAAATTGTACGTAGACGCTACTGCCATCTATTGTCGAATAGTGGGATTAAACAGTTCAATGGAAGTTACTAGAAGCTTCTACGCTGTGGCGGTGTAGAATGTTCGAGAATGTTCTGCTCGGGATATAAATAGCGGATTGTCGGGCCGACAAGCAGTTTGATTTCGGAAGCGAGCGAATACGATTCGAGTGATACAGTACAAGCGAAACAAGTGATTCCAAGTGACGTTTCTTGTAGTTGCGATATTTGTGTTTATTTAATTAAACTGTGTTGTGTGTTTTGGGAAATTGGTTTAAATTAATTTATCCCGAACCCCAGCTCGTAACATCTGGTGTCAGAAGTGGGATAAATTATGCCAGTTTTACCGAAGGAGGATACGGAAGGTATCCGTACCAGGAGTCAGCGCCAGCAGGAGGTGGATCAGAGGCGGTTTGAAGGAACTTCTAGACAGACACCTGGGGGTAATCAGCCGACGACGGAGCCAGTCTCCCAAGCGTCTGGTGTTCCTACAGCATCACCAGCCATGGACCTTTCTGCGCTAATGGCGATGCTGCAGGAGCAGGCGTGCCGACAGGAAGAACAGGCCCGCCGACAGGAAGAACAGGCCCGCCGCCTACAGGAACAGCTGCAGCAGGACAAAGAGGAGCAAGCTCGCCGACAGGAAGAACAGGCCCGCCGACAGGAAGAACAGACCCGCCGCCTGCAAGAACAGCTTCAGCGTGATAAAGAGGAGCAGGTTCTCCTTTTGAAAGATCTACACGCGACATTTGGCAAGGACATCAAAGCCATGAAGGAGACTGTTCAGGTACATGAAAATCGTATCTCCGAGGCCGAAGTCCAGATCACTGATATAAGAAAAGCGGTTGGAGTTCTGAAAGCTGGAGACCGGACTACGGCTTCGATAGTTGCTGCACCTTCCGTGCGCGGGTTTAAAGTGCCACCCTTCGACGGAACATCTTCCTGGTCGGCATACAAAATTCAATTTGAAGCTGTCATGGAAGCAAATGGGTGGACAACGGGCCAAACCATGACCGCGCTTACTTTGGCCCTTCGTGACCAGGCTTTAACTGTGTTAGAGGCTCTCGGCAAAAATGTAACCTACGAGCAGCTCGTTGAGGCGTTAGAGGCCAGATACGGTGACGCGCACCTGGAACACGTTTTTCGTGCCCAGTTGAAGGATCGTGTGCAGCGCAGTGGTGAAAACCTGCAGCAGTGGACCCTGGAAATCGAAAAGCTGGTTCGAAAGGCGTACCAGACTGCGCCCGCGCTCATCGAGGGTATACTAATTCAAACCTTCATAGATGGCATACGGGACCTGGAAGTAAGGGCAGCTGTGAGACTTGGGCACCATGAGACCCTCAAGGACGCCTTGGCCCATGCGTTGGAGGTGGAGGCAGTGAGGCAGGATCATCGAACCCATCGCATTAGGGAGGTTGCGGCGTCACCTGTTCGTGACCGTATTAGGTACAGCCCTAGATGCTACACTTGCGGAGAAAAAGGCCACCTTCGCTCAAGTTGTCCGAAGCGAAGCACAACTAACGAAGACCAGACCCAGAAAAGAAGAGCGGCTGATGTCACCGCCCAGCAGCAGGAAAACTAATAAGCGCCAGGACTGCGGGGCGGGTGCTAGCTGGTGTTAAAATAGCCCCAAGAATTTCGGTCTCACAAACCCATGATGGGAACACCCTAGTCATAAAAGGTGAAGTGAACGGAAGACCGTGTAAGCTGACATTGGATACTGGAGCTTCTCGCACAGTTGTCAGTTCCCAACTAGCGAATCGTTTTCTTGGGGACTTCTTCGGTAAGCATGACGGCGTAAATTTAGTAACAGCTACCGGTCAGCACATAACAGTCCGTGGTGAGAAGGAGGTGGAGTTAAAACTGGGTAACACAATCTACCGGCATAAGGTCATAATGGCTGACATAGTAGACGACTGCATCCTAGGTTTGGACTTCATGCGACAGCACTGTTGTGAGATCCACATTAACCAAGGAGTCCTAAAATGTGGGTCAGAAGAAGTCTTCATGGAAGGTGCACCATCAGGGAAAGTGTACTGCTTGAAGAAGATTGTTCTTCCTCCCCGATCGGAAACAATAGTTCCAGTTAGTCTTCCACATAATTCTGGGCAGAAAAACCGATGTATTCTCATTGAAGGATTAGATGGAAACCTTCCATGGAAGATTGCGCGGACCTTGGTAAAGGCAATCGACGTTGCAGCCGTACGCATACTGAACCCAAGTGAAAAGGAACAAGTAATCAAGAAGGGTACGTTGATGGGTTCCTGTGGGGAAGTAGCTTGGATGCGTGAATGCCAACATCGGCCTTCTCAAAATAACGCCCAAAGTGCAAGATTTAATGTATTAAATCTTTTGGAAGACTGTCGTAAAGCTTTATCGGAAGAGGAAAGAGAGAAAGCTAGGAAGATGCTACTTCAGTATGCAGACATATTCTCTACAAATGATGCTGACATAGGGAAGACTGGTTTGGTTCAACACAGAATTAATACCGGAAATGAGTTACCAATACGACAGCGACCAAGAAGACTACCAGTGGCAAGAGAAAAGGAGGTAGATACCATGATTAAAGGAATGGTAAAGGATGGAGTTATAGAGCCTTCATCTAGTCCTTGGTGTTCTCCTGTGGTCCTGGTGAAAAAGAAAGATGGCAGTATGCGCTTTTGTGTAGACTATCGTCGATTGAATGACGTTACTAAGAAAGACAGCTATCCACTACCCCGGATCGACGACACACTGGACACGCTGTCAGGAATGAAGTGGTTTACAACGTTAGATCTAAAAAGTGGCTACAGGCAAAGTGGGACGGGCCGTACCGAGTTGTGACCAAGATCAACGACGTCACGTACCGAATACAAAAGGGTATGCGAACTGCACCCAAAATTGTCCATGTAGATCGATTGGCACGATACTACGGGAATAATGATGCTCGGGACGAGCATGTCTAAGGAGGGGGCAGTGTTACGTAGATCGTAAAGTCTAGAAGCATCATGCTAACTCCGTCTCAGAAAGGGGCAGTGTGACGTAAATCGAAAAGTCTAGAAACATCACGCTAATTCCATCTAAGGACGGGGCAGTGTTAGAAACTACTGGAAATGACACGCTAACGCCATCTGTTATTGAGTATCAAGTACTACACGAAATTGTACGTAGACGCTACTGCCATCTATTGTCAAATAGTGGGATTAAACAGTTCAATGGAAGTTACTAGAAGCTTCTACGCTGTGGCGGTGTCGAATGTTCGAGAATGTTCTGCTCGGGATATAAATAGCGGATTGTCGGGCCGACAAGCAGTTCGATTCCGGAAGCGAGCGAATACGATTCGAGTGATACAGTACAAGCGAAACAAGTGATTCCAAGTGACGTTTCTTGTAGTTGCGATATTTGTGTTTATTTAATTAAACTGTGTTGTGTGTTTTGGTAAATTGGTTTAAATTAATTTATCCCGAACCCCAGCTCGTAACATTACTTAACAGTTTAACAGAGATGCCCCAGTAATCACCAGTGTTTTTTGACTTGAGTGTGTTAAAAATATTAATCACATCACGAGGCGTTACATGTTCGAAACTAAATAAGCGACTACATCCGGGCACACTACTATGCATAAGGTTTTCAGCTTTAGAGGGGACGAATTTAAGGAGCAGGTCGTAGTTATAGGTATGTTGGCAAAAAACTCATTAAATGCCTCAGCTATGTCGGCTGCTTTAGTAACCAATTTGTTGTTATTCATAATCTCTAGTTGTTTTTCCTGTTTAACCGGTTTACCCGTTTCATTATTACTAATTTTCCAAGTGGTTTTTATTTTATTATTGGATTTTTTTATGGCATCGCTTAAAATCTTAGATTTAGCTAAAGCGCAGATCTTTTTAAATAATTTTGAATAATTACTGACATACTCTAGAAAAGGAGTATCAAATCTGTATTTTGTCAAACCATATAAGTCGTATAGTCTTGCTCTACTTTTATAAATTCCTGGAGTAGCCCATTGGTTGAAGCTAACGGAAGTGCTATTAATGTCAATAGTTTTGGTCTTGAAAGTAGATTCGTATTCTTTTTGCACAATATCAAAAAGGGCTCCATAGATTTCATTAGGATTCTCGCGTTCTACTATAGATGGTGTAATCCTATGAGCTATATTATTTTTAAATTTATTACAACGACTAGCTGTATAAGGCCTGCATAATATTTTATGCGGCTTTTTAAGTAGTGGCAAAGGGAAGCTGGCTAATAATCCACAGTGGTCAGACGTTAAGTCACTTAAAACTAACTTATTTTTGGCATCACAGTACACATCTGCAGTAATGCTCACCCCGTTTGGTAAGAAGCTGTGATGAATCACACCGGCGCTAGACCACCAAACAGTGACCATCACTTTTCGAGGGGTAAGTTTTCGTTTAGGGCATTGTTTAGGTGCTGAACCAGGATCCAACCAACTTGCTGACCGCTTGCGGTTATCAAACAGAATCCATTTTTCATCGCAGGTAACAATGCGGATCAAAGTTCCTTCATTTGTGTGTCTGTTGAGCAGTGCAAGGCACGTCTCGACGCGTTCTTCGCGCTGGCGATCATTGAGTTCGTGGGGCACCCATTTGTCAAGGTTTCTTACCTTGCCAATTTGACGCAAATGGACCAATATTGTTTTGACGCTAACGTCGAAAGCTGCTGCTAATTCAGCCGTAGATTGTGTATCATCAGCTTCCACAATCACCTTTAATTCGTCATCGTCGACCAAAGTCTTCGGATGACCGCGAGGTTCATCTTTCAGGTCGAAATTTCCAGAACGGAAGCGAGCAAACCAATAACAGGTGGTGCGTTGGTTTGTAGTGTTAGCTCCGTAAACGTCGTTGATGTTGCGTGCCGCTTGCGCCGCGTTGCTGCCACGACGGTACTCATATTCCATAATTACTCGAATTTTTAACGTATCCATGATGACGAAAAAGATTGAAATGCGATGAAAATGTAACACTAATCAATAAACAAATGACTACTTTTGGAAAAAGAATTCCATGTTTTTAAAATAAAATTTATTTGAAATTAGAATTCTTAGACAAACAAAAATTATTTTGATTTGAAATGGCCAGTACTGCAGAACGGCAATTTCATAGGTAAAGACCTAATATATAGCTATACCAAACGGGTCTAGTATGCCTAACTTTTATCATAACAAAAAAAAAACATAAATATATTTATTTGTAAGCACGGCAGTGTCTAGCCAAGTTCTAAAAATACCAAATAAAATATTTTAACTAACTTAATTTTTACTGTAACAATTTTCAACTGTGAAAATGTGTAACGCAGTCAGAGCATACAATTTGATTCGTTTTTAAAGACATTGATATCGACATTTAGTTTTTCATATATTTAAAAATTGTCTGCTCTGCAACGTAAATGACGCAACCAGTGTTGTTGAGCTGTAAAATGAAAGCCGTTACTACTATAAGTTGACATACAGACGAACATAAAAATATCACGGCAGGATTTTTTCATACACTGGATTTTAAAATCTAGGTATTGAACCGAACGTTGAGAATCAAAGTGCATCACAGCACGTGGAAAAACACACTGTTCGAATTTCAACTCTCGGCGCTAAACATTGGATTGAAGATACAGTTCACGAAAACATATACTTTACGGCCGTCCTAAACATCGATTTAGTGTATTACGTTATTACTGTGCTGGTTGGATGAGGTCTCAATACCAGAACCTATTATACACAGGCGTATTTAAAACTAGTTTTTTAAAAGGAAAGGTGATTTGTATGGCTCCTATATTTTTTTCTTTTATAAAATACCTGAGCATATTAAAAAATACCGTTGTTTTTTTAATAACGTATCACAGAATTACTTGTAGATAAATCTTATTATTCTGTGCAGAAATTCTTATATGACTTTTTTTTTTTTGTAATATGTTTATTACTCTCTACTTTGTATGACATTGGCATGTATTAGGGCAGAATATACATGGCCCCCATTATTTAATTTAACAACTTATTTGTATGTACAAATTACAATTATTATATTATACAATTCTTAGCAAATAAAGAACTATTCTATTCTAGATTATTCTTAACTTGAACTTACCTGATAGTAGCGTAAAAGTGATAGCATAAAGGTATTCCTTGCCATTCTCTCCTGGAGCTTTCGTTATTGTAGAAATGTCGACCTGAAACAACATTGTTTATTTAAATGCTGGTGCTAATTACAGGGCTCGAGGGTCAATAATAGCCGCATGAGTCGATTGAAGGTTTAGCTACGCTTGCCGAGGTTGGTCTGTGAACGGTATGTGAATTCATAAATTATCGGGAATCCTTTATCGTTTTTTTTTTTTTATTAAGTGTTTCAATATACTTTGACCGCGCAGGTATTGCAATTTCCTATGAAATAGCAGATTTTTTTAATTGTATATCATCGTTAAAAATATCTACCTCCAGCGTAGACATTTCTCAATCATGTGCTGAATTCATGATTTTAGTTTGGGTGGCAAGAGACATTCAATGTCCCTTACCACCTTGTATACAAGTGCTATTTTTATGATATTTATTTTACAATGACAAGAATCAAGATACATTTACGATTTTTATAGAATTAATATAGTTTTTCAAATAAATTGAGCACCTTACTCTTGACTGAAGAGGTTCTTACCTGAAACCGCACGTGTCTTTGGAACATGGCGGGCGCGTTTGATCCTCTCTTGTATTCTACGCGAAAGGACATCGGACTTAGCACGCTGTGTGATAATTCTGCTATCTAAAAGTTTAATTTTACGGTCAAAACATAGTTGAGTAGGTATTCAGTTATCAGCCTCCTAGAGGTTGTTTTTTTTTTTTTTTCAGGATCGGAAATCATCAAATGACTTCTCCCGCTCTGGGCGGGGCGGGAGGGCGTGTCAGACTTTTACCTTTTACTGACTAAAACCCACCCGTGTTCCATCAGTTGCCTATGTGCCAGGGTCACGGTATCTCTTTCGAACAATCACGCGACCCCGGCAGGCATCGGTCCCAGTAGACCCCTACACTGCTGCTGACATCTCTTTGAGGCGCGCGTGGAACACTACGCGCCGTCGACCCGAGCTTGGTCTTTACCGGGCGGCGAGCTACCCATTGCTCGCCACCCGCAAGCTCGCGCCTACGGTGGCCGGGAGTCCGCAATCGACTCCCGACGCCCGGGGCGTCTCCTCCTGCGGCGGCTAGGGACGTGAGGGCGCAGAGACTGCCACTCCCTCACGCGCCCCGCCTCCTCCTTCGCGAGCATTACTGCTTCGCAGAAGGAGGTGACGGCTTCCCATTCCCTCTCGCTCCGTACCATGGCTCGCACCAGGGCCGGACGCGAGAGGTCGCCGCCACCGATCGCCTCCACGAGGACACGGCGGTGCTCCGCCCAGGCAGGGCACACCTCCACCGTATGCTCCACCGTGTCCTCCAGACGATCCTCGCAATGGAAACACCCGGACGTATCCTAGAGGTTGATAAGGACGATCATCATTGGCAGACTATATCGTTCCCACTGCTGAGAAACAGGCCTCCTCTCAGTGAGAGGAAGTGGGCCATAATCCACCACGCGGACCCAGTGCGGGTTGGTAGATGTTTCCTTACGAATTTTTCCTTCACCGTTTGACAGCAGTGGTGATGAAATAATTTATACAAAATATAGCTCATGCTTGTGTTAGAACTTACGACCTACTACTTGTAAATCGCGGTCGTCGCCACCTCTGCTGCAATGATGATAAGTATGGGGATATAAAATCTATTTTAGCCATGAATTTGTCCAGATTTGGGCCAGTAGTAACAGCCGTGACTTGACGAATTTGTAGGCCTTAGGTTCGAACTTAAACTGCCGCATTTGTTACGCTTGAACTACGACTAGTGATAAATGCGTGCACTAACTGGACAGGTCCACTCAAACTGTGTGGTTCGTTCCTCAAAAGACCATTTCAGACAGCTATCCAAATGGTCTTGACATAATCTGACCAAGATTATGTCTGGACTTTAAAAGAAACTGTGACCTTTGAGTGTGTTTCGGCCTTTCTTCTCAGAGTAGTTAGATAGGAAACGCCGATCTCACCTTGCTCAAAAAAATATTATTGACTTGTAAAAGTGTTTGTACAAACCTACTTACAGAAATAAAATCGTTTTCATCCCACCATCTCGGAAAGAGTATTTTTAATCTTCAATATCTGAGTGGAAAAGCCGTTTTTATTCTCTAGAGGATAAAGTAAATTGAATTTAGAACATCGTGTGCACTAAGTTTGTGAATTAAAAAAAACATTAAACCTATTTACTGCTACCTCTATGGTACCGAATATATCATACAATTTTTTTTTAATTTGTTAAAAACTCAGACTCGGCACCTTCTTGATATACTTTTTTCTTTAATTTGCTTTGCGCGCGCCATTTTACTTTTCACGTCACCAACATTACAGTACCTAACAAAAATATTACACTCGACTTAAGTAATTGTAGCAACGTTACTTTCAATTTTTCTTAATTATACCTAAGTATCATTTGAAATAATTTAAAGATTATTCTGTAATAGCTCTTACCTATCATAATGTAGTAAATAATAAATGTTAATACCTAAACTGAAATAAAAGTATCTTGTGATTGAAATGCTTTTTTTTGCATATTTAGTCATTTCCTCGCTGAGGTGGGATGAAAAGTTACGTGTTGCACTCGAGTGCAAAGATTTTTCACCTCGTGCTCTTTTGATTCCCTCGCTCAGGATTCTAATTTTTGAATCACTCGCTGCACTCGTGATTCAATTTTAGAATCCTTCGCTTGCTCGGTCATCAAAATTGAGCACGCGGTTAAAAAGCAACTTTGCACTCTTGTATAACAAATAACTTATTAAAAAAAAAAAATATTGAAATTATTAAATTATTATTAAATAATTATTTATTTTATATTTAAAAAAGATATTGTTACTATTTTAAGTGATCAGAACCCTAATAGTTAAGTAATGTTTAGTTTTATTCTGTTTTTATTTTTCATTTGTATCGTTCTTTCGAACAACTAGAAGTTATGTTTATTAATATGTGGATAACGTTGTGAGTAGTGTATTTGTTACCTCTATTATTAAGTTCTAACCTATGTCTACTTTTAGTACACTGCTGTTTGTTGTCCCTAAGTAAATAAATAAATAACTATTATCATTTACTTGGACCATGGATGGATGACCATTTTTACATACTGAGACCCCAAGATCTTAGACAGTCGTTACGGGTCGGCAGAAGCCCAAAAAGAGTCTTATCAAGGGGTATCGTATTACCCAGTAACTGGATTGTGGAGGTCAGATAGGTAGACGCTCCATGTAATCTACTGGTATTCAGCTACATCCGGTAAGACTGAAAGCCGTCTTCAACATAGTTGTGGCAAGACTAGGCAGATGATCATTAAATTCAACCACAAATTTTTGGAATTTCACTCAGGGAAATAGGACTGCCGGATTCGCGGATTTGTTCGAAAGAGTTACCCTGGCCCTGGCACAGGCAACTGAAGGAACACGGGTGTGTTTTAGTCAGTAAAAGTCTCACACGCCCTCCCGCTACACTCAAAGCGGGAGAAGTCATTTGATGATTTGTCACACAGGAAAAGGTAATAACCAGGTACTTACACTCAAAAAAGCATGTATTAGGTCAGCCTTGACGGTCGCCAAAGGTTTACCTTTCACCAAAGAGGTGAAAGTTTCCTCCTTATCAGCTGATAAGAGGAGAGAACCGAACCACGATCTCTTCGTCAGCTCTGGAGATGATTCGGGAGTTAAATGGACCTCTTCTGATGATGCTGTGGAGAAATTAAGGATCTTAGATGAGTTTATAATAATATTTTATGAATGTGAATGCGCTAAGCTCGCGAATTTCTAATTTTCTGACTTTTTTTTTTGCAATTTGCAGGTCAGTTCATTCGTGAATCATATTTTAATCAGCATACAACTTGGAAAATTGCAAAAAAAAACTAAAGCGTGTGTTGCATCGTATGATAAAATTAATACTGAAATGGTGAAGTGTGGTAAAATTTTCAGAAATATTTTCAGAAAGACCTCTACTTCTACCAAATAGGGTAACTACAATGGTCAGATGAAGCTTATAAAGGCATACGTACTCTGCATTTTCCTCCTGTGGAAGCGCGGCGAGCCGAGGAAGGAGTTTTTGATGGTGGCGAGGCGCACGCGCCACGGCGCCGCCACGCCGCCGCCGCACGGCCCGCCGCCGCACGCCGCGCCCGGCGCCACGCCTGCAGATAGACCTACATTTAAAACCTGATCGATGGAGGTAGAAAAATTGCCAAAACCATTATCTCCGTAAGGCCTCAGGAACCCCTTATATGACCTCACGGAGAATTCATCGTTCGGAATTAAATCCTCCACCTCGATGTCAAAATCCCCACAATTCATCAATTCATGAAACGCAATGCCAAGCGTTTCTTCGATATAGCAGAGCAGAGGTGACTCAGATCCAGCCAATCTCTTGCTGCCCTCTACCAGCTACGCCTTAAGCCCAAATTCGGACCCCACAGTGGGTGCCCTTAGCGAGTAGTAGCTATAAAGTTTATAAGCCCTGGTTTATTAAGGAATTCACAGGCAAACCTGGTTAAGTAGGTACGACCTCTTAAGATTAAAAGTAGAAAAATTGCACGTCCCTTCACAAATAATTCTAAACAAACATTAGAAACGTGTACAGACAAGCAGACGAACGCGATGAAGGGACTTTGTTTTCATTTACCTAAAAGGGTGAACATGATCTACTTACTTTGAATAGTACCTAAATTGGGAAACAGTGAAGGCTGTGCAGGCGACTGACTACCACTTGTTGGACCCGGTAAAGATGACCTTTCTCGCACTGTGGTAATAATAATAGAGTTATTATAGCATAATCATAAGTATCAGTAAATCTGAGGTGCGATTCTATAAAAAGCTGTCAGTAAGGTGCAGTGCTCACCTCCCTCAAGTGAGCGCACACAATTCGAAAGCGAACTCATTTGTTTTTAAAATAAATCATCGCGGTATCATAACGAGACACCGTTCGAATTTCGAAGTGATGCTCAGAGAATGACATTACATTTTAAATACTACACATAAGCGCACGATGAGGGTAGTTGATAAATGGAAATGTTGGTTAGACGCGTAAGCTGTGACCATGAATTCAGTCATAAAGATTTTCAAAAAAAATAATGCTCTTTCACAGAAAAGTGGTCGATACCTACGCGGATAAAATCTATGGAACAGCAATATGGAACAAAAATTTCAATGCCGGGTTCAAAATCAAGTACAGAATTCATGGTAACAGATTGCGCGTCGTTGTCTCACCACCTTGTTTAAGGAAAATAAAAATAAATGAATTGTTTAAAAAGCAGTGATGACTATAGAACTTGGCGCTCTCTCTACCGTGCACATACCTCGATGTGATTGCGAAGGACTGTGTGGTCGCACTGCCACAGACGAGCCCATAATCGGTGATTCATTGATTATAATCACCGCTTCACCAGGCTCGCCACCTGTGGTGATGGTTATTTATTTAGGAACACCAGCAAAAAGGGTGTAGTTTTTCGAGCTAAGTTCCTTAAGATGGTTGCGAATAAGTAGCCCCTAAATTCAAATATTTACTTTTCGAACCATTTCTCGTAATTAGCGGGTCAGTGACAGGTTGTATCTGATTATATTTTAATTTCGATTCGCGACCGTTACAAATAGGTACGGCTTTATAATGTACTCAACTAAAAACCTTGCTTTTGGGTGGTAAATCATCAAATGAGGTCTGCTCTGGGCGGAGCAGGCGGGCGTGTCATACTTTTACTGACTAAAACCCATCCGTGTTCTTTCAGTTGCCTAATGCCAGGGCCGCGGTAACTCTTTCGAACAAATCTCGCGTCCCTGACAGAAGTTACAACCTGATACTGACTTCCAATATGCCCAAAAATGTTTATTTCTCGGAATTCCGTTATTATAAGAATTGTGTTTGTATAATTTCCCAAAAGAAACTTACTTATATTTAGACTTATTGTAGGTCCTGTGGAGTTTGCTCTCTGATGATGATGCTCCCGAACTGATGGAGACGCTGGAATAAAACAATTTTTGTTTTTAAAATAATTTTGACGACGGCGGTGTCTAGATTTGTGCAAGGTTAAATTAAATAGAGTAGAAACTCGGTTATCCGGCCCTCAGTTATACGGATTTGCGATTATCCGGACCAACCGCAATCCAATAACTTTATAACTTCAAGTCGAATCCATGCATGCACGAACATGTTGGATCTTGCAGTACTAGAAAATATTATGTCATCACGTAATAATTTCTTACTATAGTCTGTGCCAGGTGTGAAAAAAATAAAAGTCGTTGACACCCGCCTTCCAATGTATTCAAATATTTCAAAAAGATACGAAAAATATGTAAAAAGTGTCGCTAGCACGGTCAAAACGGTAATTTGTACATTGGTAGGTAGGTGTCAACGACTTTTATTTTTTTCACATCTGACACAGACTATAAACATTGGTTTTTAGGGTTCCGTTGCCAAATGGCAAAAAACGGAACCCTTATAGATTCGTCATGTCTGTCTGTCTGTCTGTCTATCTGTCTGTCTGTCTGTCTGTCTGTCCGTCCGTATGTCACAGCCAAACCTTTTTTCCGAAACTATAAGAGCTAGGCTGTTGAAACTTGGTAAGTAGATGTATTCTGTGAACCGCATTTAGATTTTCACACTAAAATAGAAAAAAAACAATAAATTTTGGGGTTCCCCATACATAGAACTGAAACTCAAAATTTTTTTTTCATCAAACCCATACGTGTGGGATATCTATGAATAGGTCTTCAAAAATGGTATTGAGGTTTCTAACATCATTTTTTTCTAAACTGAATAGTTTGTGCGAGAGACACTTCCAAAGTGGTAAAATGTGTGTGTGTCCCCTCCCCCCCCCCCCCCCCCGTAACATCAAAATTAAGAGAATGATAAAACTAAAAAAATATATGATGTACATTATCATGTAAACTACCACCGAAAATTAGTTTGAACGAGATTGAGTAAGTAGTTTTTTTTAAAACGTCATAAATCGTAAACCGCAATTTACCTTTCATTCAATCAACTGAAATATAAAAATTAAAAAAAAAACATTTATTTTCATAAACGTAAACCTTATGCATAAACCGAGAATACCTACAGGCTTGTTCGGAACCCTCGGTGCGCGAGTCCGACTCGCACTTGGCCGGTTTTTTTTTTGTTGTTTTTAATAGCCACCCATTCCTTTTATGTATTATGCAATAATATGTACAAAACCCGCTTTTCTTCATACATTCAATTATCCGGATTTTCGATTATCCGAATACCTAATGGCAACAATAAGTTCGACTAATCGAGTGTCTACTGTAAAATAAAATGGTACCACAGTCACTAAATTCATAACATAACATCACGCTAGTACTTACCTATTCCTCAAAAGGGTTAGGCAGAGGTGTACCTATACTGCCGTCATTATTAAAAAGGGCACAACTAGCATTTTGTAAATGTTGAGAAAATCGATGTTAAAATATTTTTTGAATTATGTTAAAAAAAACATGACTAAACTATGTTTTTCGAAATTGTGTGAAATTAAATAGTATATATATAGTACATATAAGACTATAGCAATATTTTTTATTATTTTTAATGTATATAATAAATAATTAGCTTTTTTTTTCAACTTAACATAAAAAATTACATAACAGGAGCAATATTACAGTTAAAAGGCATATACAACTAAACGTGCCTTTTCAATGTAAAATTTTAAAATGTTACATTGAAAGGGCACTTTTATTCAATTGTGCCTTTTTACATATTATTAAAATAGTATACATACAGTAAAATATTCGAATATATTATATTTTATACTTCTTGATGAATAAAAACAATCTTAATGTGCACTTTCTCGTGTTTCTGCAGTGGGACGTGTAAATAACCTTGGCCCACCACTTCATCTTCGTTCATAGATGTTTAGAAGGCATAACCACCAGTGCGCCTTTTTTCAAGCGCTTTATTTATAAAAAAATAAGGCATAGGGTAAATAGTAAAGACATAACTGTTAGTTGTGACTTTTCTATCTTATATATATCTTCAATAATTGCTAGGGTGTTGGTATAAAAAAAATAAGCACAATTGCCACATAAGCCTTTTATATTTGACGTAAGCCAATTACGCCTTTTCAATTAAATATTTTAAAAATATGAAATCTTTGAAGGTGAAATCAAAGGCATATCTCACAATGTGCCCTTTTCTTGGTTAAAAACTTTAAAAATGTTGCAGTTGTGCCCTTTAAGCTTATGGTATCTCTGTTATTTTTTTTTTTGCTAAAAATAAAAAGAAATTAGGTATATAGGCTTTTTTTCCTGATTCCGGTGATATACAAACTCAATTTCATGAAAAATGTTAGTTGTGCCCTTTTTATTAAAACGGCAGTATAGTACACCCACATTTCGCCAGTTATGTGGAGTAACTGTTAGTTAGTACCTTAGTACTAGGTTGTGGTGGTCAGACCGGCAGTCACTCCATGTAAAAAAAAAACATTCAACTGCATCCGGTTAGACTGGAAGCTGACCCCAGCATTGTTGGGTAAGACTAGGCAGAATACCGTAATGAGATAATCGTTTAACACGTTAACTGCTATGGGTAAAATCAGGAAAGTCAAAAATGTTCTTAGTATTTTTGACTTTAAGTCGATTATAATCGACTTAAAGTCAAAAATACTAAGAACATTATTGATTAAAAAGTGTCGGACACATAGTTTAAGGTGACGTAGCGAGATAAACGTGCTTTTTCTTTTTAGCCTACCTTTCTTACCGTATGACTTCCGTACTTAATCTTTTAGTGTATGTTTTTTGACTATATGATCTAGTATCCTGTAAAAGGAATACACGATACGATGAAATTTTCTCGATACAAAAAAATCGCAAAGTTCTATCTATGATTATGATTTTTTTAGCCTCAAGGCGCGATGCGTATGTATTATTAAACATAGTTCACTTTAAAACATTGATTATAATTCTATCTAAGTTTTTGTAAAACAGTTTTCGTTTTAATAATACTTTTCATTCATAAAAAACGGCGATTCGGTTTGGCACATACGATATTTTATTCCAAGCGCACACACATTATCGCCATCTCTTCTTTTGCCTATCATAAATAGTGTCATCACTCTCGTTCGTTCATAAATCAGTCGCCCAGTAGGGCTCATCGACGACAAACCTATGTCACTTTTTTACAAATCGGTGCGATCAAAATTACGTTTTTTAAATATTTGTGTTCACAGAAAAAGGTAGTAGTCAAGCATTTTGCTGTAATTATTTAATATAATAAGTGTTGGCTTTCCAAATAACTTTGTATTTTGTCTGTATATGTGTCTATTTTTGTAACTGTGAACAATATAACATTCTTTCTCTATTACCATTTAGAGACGACCTAAATTATGTATGAAAATGGGAAGAACCATAAACCAAAACTGAACAGTACCTACAAGGTTAGGAGTGCCTGCACAGGGCAATTAATTTATTCATTTTGCAAGAATGAAATACCAATAAGATGATGATAACAATAAATCAAATTCACCACCTTCACTAAAGCATTACAGCAACAATCTATTCTCACTTTGTAAAATAATATTGAGTAAACACCTTATTCTCTAGAGAAGAACGTCTGTTTTATCCCAATAACTTATAATAATCATTCATTTAGAAATAAAATAAAATATATAATTAGTTTTTAGGTTTGAATTATGTCAACAATATATCTATATGTCAAGTACTGTCACTTCAAATGCAAGAGCACAACGAATGAATGGAGTAGCATTAGAATTGTAAAAAAGGTGAGGTTTTACTTGACAGCAGGCCAAAGAAGGGTAATTATTTAAACAGGCTGTGTCAAACGCCGAACTAGTATGTTTTTAACATAACATTGGTATGTACAAGTGTTTGTACAAACCTACTTACAGAAATAAAATCATTTATCATTTATAGCAGATGTGAAGTTTTATTGAAAATATAAATTTTAATTTCATATATCAATCAAATCAGTTTATTTCGGGCTACAAAGACCCAAATCATAATACCATACAGACTATCATACATACAAATAAAAACCACGTAAACATAATTATTGTACACGAAGTGACGGCGACGTGTTGCGCTGTGTAGTATCGCGTAGCCTTCCGCGGAATCGCCGATACACGACACCCTTCGGCCAAAACTCTTCCTTGAGGAAAGTCTCGATTTGATGAGTTGGAACTCGCACCACGAATGACTTGAAGTTCGTGTTGTGGCACGGTTCCAACTTCTCGACCATTAAGGTCCAGTTGGACTTAACACGTACAAACTCCACGATCTCCTTAACCTTCGTGGTGTAATGTAGACGGGACACATAGAGCTGCGTCGTTAGTGTAGCTGGACGCAGCAGCATATTAAGTCCTGCTAGCGCGGTCTCACACTGGTTCCGACTACGAAGCTTCTCTCTACCTTCACGAAGCCATCCATGTCAGGCACGTGGCCTGACACCAGGCCTAGGTGTTTCGAACCCTATATGTACCGTGTTTGATACCTAATCATTAGCAGCCTATAACGTTCCCACTGCTGGGACACAGGCCTCCTCTCGGTGAGAGAGAGTGGGACATAATCCACCACGAGGGCCCAGTGCGGGTTGGTAGATGTCACATGTCTTCAATTTTTTGGTTCTAAGACATGCCGGTTTACTCACGATGTTTTCCTTCACAGTTTTGAGAGCAGTGGTGTTGAAATAATTTACACAGAGTAAAGCGCCTGCTCGGGTTCGAACTCGTAAGTAGTAGCCGTTGCCACTGAGCCACCACTGCTTCTCGATATCTAATTGATATCTAATCAAAGGTCTACAAGAGTGCTTTCTGTAAACATATTGGCTATTTATAATTTTTCATTCCTACAAGATTTTAATCAAAATCAAATAATTGGATGATCAAAACAATGGTGTTTTACTCTGTTTTGAATAACACTAAACATACTTCTATAATCTTATGAAGACTGTTTAGCAAATTATTTGTGTACTCCATCTCTGAATTACCCCTAACCCCAAAGTAAATGTAATGAAAAATAAAGTTAATAAAAGAACAAACATACATACGAGTTAATAGGCTGATAAACACATTGCTCTCAGCAGTCGGGTAAAACACCCAAATAAAAAGATATAATCTAGACATAGTTACAAAATATCGGCAATAATATCGGTTTTGGTTTTCTAACCGCAGTCACACGTAATTACTAAAATATATGTATACCGGATGACATTTTTTACCGTCTCGACCTTCATATGGTGTGTTGTGTAACTAGAATAGAACGCAGGAAGGCCTTCAGATTCATCGTAGGTGACTAAATGAGCGCGGGACGTGGACGGACGAGGGTGCATGTACGGCTCGTGGGCCTGTGAAAGATCAATGAGGCCGCCTATCGGCCGGCTTCAAAGGGTAAGACCGCGCTACGAAATCATTGATACATGCCACGCATTGAGTAGGGTGCATATGATTTGAGTTTCGATAGATTTTAATTGATTTTAATTTTAATTTTTTTCCAAATTTCTGTTTCTGTTGTTCTAGTATGAAAATGTTGCTTTAAATGTGTAGTATTTATTGCTAGATCAATTTTATTACATGTTATTAAAAAATATAAAAAATAAAAATTTATATGCCAAAGGCTCTCTTCACCTCAAGACTCCGTTCACCTATTACACCCATTTTTTTCAAGACGTTATAAAATGTCACCCAGTATATACGTCAAGTAATTTTGACATTTATCATACACATTGCCATACGTAATTGACCTTGAAGGAAATATAAATGACTTGTAAAATAAGGTGAAAAAAAATCATAACTAGTATTACGTAATGGACGAAGTCTATGTAAAATATTGTAATTGTCATTTACCAAATAAATGTATAGTGATCGGTGAAACGAAATTGAAGTTTATTAATCTCTTAAACACCATCACATATTTTATTTATAGAGCTCTAGAAGATTAATTCGTTATTTTTAATTTCATGTTGTAAATCTATATATTAATACGTGAAGCGAAAACTTTGGATCCCTTTTTACAAAAATTGGGCGGACGGGCGGAGTATGAAATTTCCCAGACGTATAGTTTATACAGAGAAGAAGTGACGAATGCTAATATTTTTTTTTTAAATTGTGCGTAAAAATACATTATTTTCAATAAATAACACGTTACACACACTACTATTCATTACCGTATATTTAATAATACACACATGCATAGATATTCTTTTGTTTATGGTCCAAATCTGTGGTCTATAGTCTTACTGAATGTCAGTTCAGTTCAGTTTATTTATTTGTTAATATAGGTAAAATATAAAGATCTTATTTATTTGTATTATTGTCAAGTATAAATTAAGTATAGGTAATAAATTAATTTTATAGATATATAACCTATTTCATTTTTTCAATCTATGATCATATCGAGAATATTTGTCTGTAATATTATCTGTCTATAGTGTTACTGAATGTCAAATTTAACCATATTATTTTTTTATATTTATTATTGTATATATATTTTCACTTAATAATGTATTTCTATTCAAATGAAGGACGGTCGAATTTCGACCAATGGGCGATCACTAGTAATTAATAAATACTTTAATTGTTTATTATATATTTTTAATTATGTTGAGTTAATCAATCTCGTATAACCCAACATCCGTACATAAATATTAGCTAGCTTTTTCCCGCGACTTCGTTTGCGTAAATCTTACGTTACGCGGACGCACGTGAAGTCGCGGAATAAATAGGGTTAATGGGTAACGAATAAGGTTTAGTCGTGAAAGAGTAACAGACAGACAGAATTAGTTTCGTATTTATAATATTACATATAGATAAAGAAGATAATTTCTTGCTGTAAGATAGTTTTATTGCTTATAATTAAATATTTGTATTATTTGTCTACTCCATCGCACGCTTTGTGCAAAAATTTCATAGACCGACTAAATTAATGCTACTTTCACGTACTTTTTTCTAAGATGTTTCCGTCTCTACCTTGCTATTGCAGTTTGACAGATGTGCAACAGTGACAGGAATAGTGCTTACAGCAAGGCTATGCTAAGTTAGTAACGTTTTTTATATCGAGAAATTTTCTGTCATTAGTTCAACTTTTGGCCACTGGTTTTCCTATTCTCTATAAACGGTTCAGATATAAGTTTGTGGCGGCCGGCCACTTTAGGTTGACCCGCCATAAACCACGCCCATCCTACTATCATTCACATTCAAGGTGGGCCCTTAACGTGGCAGTTAACGCGTTAAAGGTTTTTACAAATAACAGAAGTTTGTAAATAAAGAAATATTTTCCCAAAATTATATTCAAATTGAAATTCTAGTAAATCGAGATTTAATTTTCATTGTTAAGAGGCCGCGTACGAAATTTTTACGATTTCGAAAATTTACGTAATTATATAGACATTATTTTACAGTTAAAATACTGTATTTCTATAATAAGTTTTAATATATCATACGAATGATCAATTCAATTTTTATCTAATGAGTGAGCTCTTTTTTTACCGACGAAAAAAACGGAGGAGGTTCTCAATTCGACGCGTATATTTTTTATTTTTATTTTGTTTGTTTTTTTTATATATGACCACGCATAACTTTTTACATAGTAGTCCGATTGTGATAATTCTTTTTTTATTGGAAAGGGTATATACTTTGCCAAGTCCTGTGGAGTTAGAGCTACAAAAAATTGTAAAATAAAACGTTTTAACAAAAAATTAAACCGCTGATGTATTGTTGTGAAAGTCTATAGGATGCACGTATCTTTTTTTACCACGTTCATATAAAAAAATATAGTACAAAATATACTTAGGACTCGTGTTGGTAAAAATCAAACAACAGAAATAACGGAGGAGAGTAAAGATTAAAACATTTTTCGCCTATCATAGTATAGTGTTCATCCTATACTTACACTTTAATTTGATTCCTAATACCTATTTATCATCCTTTTTATTTGTTTCTATGTTTACACTATTCATGCTTTACTTATTTTTATTTGTTTATATGTCTACACTCAGCAAATCGATATAAATACGATTTATTAACTTAAAAATAGCTGAAATAAAATATTAACTCAAATTTTCATGTTGTGACAAGCCAAATTGTCAACTGTCAGTTACTGTTCTGCTTAGTCTATGAATGGCTACTTTTTGGTTTATATAATTTTAAATTATTTTTATCAATATGTCTAGCTATTTGATTTTATTAATTATTACGATTGTTTACTAAATAACTTAACTTAAAATTATATTTATAAAATTCTTTACGCACTCATGTGGCCAGCTTCACTCACTCATGTGGCCAGCTACACGCACTCATGGATATGTCCTGGCCGACTACACTTGTCAGATGAGATGATGGCTAAACTAATATTTTGAAAATGTTTGGAAAAGGAAGACGGCTTTGGTATAAAAAGGGGGCGTCTGAACCGCTGGAGACTCAAGAGGACACTCTCTAGAGGACCACACTCTGGAGGCCGTACACTCTGGAGGACACATTCTGGAAGACTGTAGAATCTGGGAAACTACTCTGAAGCGCCCGCACTCTGGGAAACTACTCTCAAGCGCCCACACTCTGGGAAACTACTCTGAAGCACCCGCACTCTGGGGAAACTACTCTGAAGCCCGTCTACTCTGAAGCGTTCACACTCTGAAGCCCGTCTACCCTGAAGCCCGTCTACTCTGAACCCTGAAGCCGGTCTACTCTGAAGCCCTCTTGAAGCGTTCTACTCTGAACTCTTGAAGCCGGTCTACTCTGAAGCCCTCTTGAAGCGTTCTACTCTGACAGTTTACTCTTTTTCATTTAATAAATTGTATCAGATCTGCCTTAACAATTTCTTTCACTAAGCAGATACGTAACAGTTTGGCGCCCAAATAGACACGAACCCACTCTTTTTTCAAAATTCTAAAAAAAAACTAACACTAGCATTTCCTTTTGGACTCCCTATTTGACATAACTAACTTATTTATTTATTTTTTTCAGCTCTCCTGACTCCTACAACCTACTCAACTGACTCCTTCAACCTACTCAACATACTTCATACTGAACATCATCTAATACTACATCCCCACAGACATACCTTTACCCAATGGTAATTGGCATCCATTCTTCGCTTGTGAGTGTTCTTAAAACCATTCGTGGTCACTTACAAGTTGGGGTTTGGCTTACTCTACGACGTTCTATTGGAGAATATCCCGTAGACGTTTCCTCCTACACATAACTCTCTACCAATACATCATTACACTGCATCCCACACACTTGCACACCACTGCGTTTACCCACTGGTAATCGTACTCAGTTTTCGCTTGGCGTGTTTTTAAAACCCTTGTGGTCACTACCAAGTTAGGGGACTGAGACACTTCACGACAGAAACAGGAGAATATCCTGTGGACGTTTTTACAAACCTATACATCTACATAACTCCTATTACAAATACTTCACTATCTTACTATACATTTATATAATATATTTATACATATATCATCTGGGAATCATACCAAAATACGTAGGCTCTCATAATATTTGTCATCGGTTCCTAGGTAAAAACCCAAAATATTTATCGTCTTGTATTTGTCATCGGTTGCTAGGTAACAAACCAGGCCATAGATTATTATGAACATGGAGTACTAGTCCTTTTGTACTGTGGCAAAACTAGGTACTAAAGTTTACTTTCATATGTACTAACCTTTATGCTTTAGTTCCAAATTTTACCACCAAAAATAAGTTTTCTTTAGTTTACAGTTTTTTTTTTGAGTCCTAAAACCTAAGAGTGCGAGTCCTAAACACTCTCTTCGAGTCCCTTCTAATATTTGACTTTTCTCTAACACTTTTCTTAACAAGTTTTCCTTAGTGTACGGTTTTTTTTTTGAGTCCTTTACATTATACTCATAACTCATCCCTTTCTTTTATCCTTCCTCTAGAGTTCTTTTCGATTAATTAAAACTCTATTATTTTTTTTTAATTCATTCATTGGTTCTTAAACCACCATTTTTTTTTAAATCTTTCTTTATATCTTTTCTTTTCTACAAGTTTGTCTAACTTGTTTCTTTCTATCGACTCCTAAGAAGTTGATTGGAGCGGATAACAACTCCATAAAAATAAGCCCATGTTAAAAGTCACCTATCGACTCTAAAAGTCAACCTATCGACTCCTAAAAGTTGATTGGAGCGGATAACAACTCCATAAAAATAAGCCCATGTTAACTAATGACTCTAAAGTCAATCTATCGACTCTAAAAGTCAACCTATCGACTCCTAAAAGTTGATTGGAGCGGATAACAACTCCATAAAAATAAGCCCATGTTAACTAATGACTCTAAAAGTCTAAATATCAACTAAAAGTTGATTAGGAGCGGATGACAACTCCGTTAAAAATAAGCCTTTGTTAAAATCTTTCTATTTCATCTCATTTGTGGTTTTAGACGCGAGCGGATTACAACTCCTAAAATAAGCCTTAAAGTTATTGATTTATCAGGTTGAGTAGTGATCATTGAATGTGAATCCTACCTGACCTAACTTCGTAAGATGTCGGTGTGTTTGAATGAGTTTTGTAAGTTTTGTGAATGCTGTAATACTTTAAACTTAGCAAAATTTTTGTTCTAGGCCAAAAATTTTCTCGGGGTCGTTGGGGAAATATAGTGTTCATCCTATACTTACACTTTAATTTGATTCCTAATACCTATTTATCATCCTTTTTATTTGTTTCTATGTTTACACTATTCATGCTTTACTTATTTTTATTTGTTTATATGTCTACACTCAGCAAATCGATATAAATACGATTTATTAACTTAAAAATAGCTGAAATAAAATATTAACTCAAATTTTCATGTTGTGACAAGCCAAATTGTCAACTGTCAGTTACTGTTCTGCTTAGTCTATGAATGGCTACTTTTTGGTTTATATAATTTTAAATTATTTTTATCAATATGTCTAGCTATTTGATTTTATTAATTATTACGATTGTTTACTAAATAACTTAACTTAAAATTATATTTATAAAATTCTTTACGCACTCATGTGGCCAGCTTCACTCACTCATGTGGCCAGCTACACGCACTCATGGATATGTCCTGGCCGACTACACTTGTCAGATGAGATGATGGCTAAACTAATATTTTGAAAATGTTTGGAAAAGGAAGACGGCTTTGGTATAAAAAGGGGCGTCTGAACCGCTGGAGACTCAAGAGGACACTCTCTAGAGGACCACACTCTGGAGGCCGTACACTCTGGAGGACACATTCTGGAAGACTGTAGAATCTGGGAAACTACTCTGAAGCGCCCGCACTCTGGGAAACTACTCTCAAGCGCCCACACTCTGGGAAACTACTCTGAAGCACCCGCACTCTGGGGAAACTACTCTGAAGCCCGTCTACTCTGAAGCGTTCACACTCTGAAGCCCGTCTACCCTGAAGCCCTTCTACTCTGAACCCTGAAGCCGGTCTACTCTGAAGCCCTCTTGAAGCGTTCTACTCTGAACTCTTGAAGCCGGTCTACTCTGAAGCCCTCTTGAAGCGTTCTACTCTGACAGTTTACTCTTTTTCATTTAATAAATTGTATCAGATCTGCCTTAACAATTTCTTTCACTAAGCAGATACGTAACAATAGTCATGAAAATTCAAAGTATTTATTGATGTGATCATGTTATTGTGATTAAGTGAAGTTTAGGTATCGACCTTTACATCTATTCTAAAAGGGATTAAATATAATGATCACCATAAAATGCTTTGATACCCTTAGTTCTTTAACCAAAAATATATTCTTGACACCAGAAAAATAAAGTCTAAAATTACAATAGTACTAGCTATTTTAGTCACGACTGCTCTTTAAATTGTATTCGAACACCAAATGTAGTAAATGATCACCAAATCATAAATTGTACGACAAAACTGTACTGCGACTCACAATAGTTCGAATGCACGCTTGTGCGATACACTCGAGCTCACATAGTACACTAGGTTAGGTTAGGTTAAAACTGTGACCTCCTATGCACGAGCCGAGCGAGCGAAGCGAGCGGTGCCGCGGCAGCGGCCGGCGAGTGCTAGAAACGACTAGATTCAGTGTGTCGCATAAGCGTGCAATCGAACTATGGTGAGTCGCAGTACAGTTTTGTCGCACAAATGTTATTCGCACACCCATTTGTCGAACTCACGTAGTACACTCTTAATAATTTCGTGTTCACTAACTATTTTTGGGTTAACAATGATTTTTTTTGGAGTCAGTTTGCTTAAATAGGATAGCAAGATGTAAAAACTTTGGTTATAATTTTACATTGAAATGCTGTTTTAATTTTGGTGATCATTTACTACTTTTGGATTAACAATGATTTATTTGGAGTCAGTTTGCTTAAATAGGATAGCAAGATGTAAAAATTTTGGTTATAATTTTACATTAAAATGCGGGTTTAATTTTGGTGATCATTTACTAGTTTTGTCTGTTATATGTTACTATATCTGGTGGTAAGTTAAACATAAGCCATTCTAAAATAGTAAGAAAAAAAATAGCAAGTCATATAAAAAAATAAACATCAAACTTGGCAAATTCGTAGAAATTTTGTTATTTTAAGCACTTTTTCTAAATTTCATTAAAAAATAAAACCGTTAAGCACTTTATGCACCACTATAGTTTTTAATCTCTCAAATACTACAGTAAATAGGCTTTTTAACTAGCATTCATTTGTTTTGGTGCATAAAGCAATTGAAGTGAAAGGCGGAGGTCCTTTCAGTTCTAGATCAATACATAACGACAACAAAAAAATGCATTGAATTAAAAAGAATTGGCAGTAAATAATAATTCAGAATAACCTATACCTAACGCATTATATAATTCTTGACAATACTAAAAATCGGCCAAGTGCGAGTCGGACACCGAGGGTTCCGTACAAACCTGTAGGTATCCTCGGTTTATGCATAAGGTTTATGTTTATGAAAATAAATGTTTTTTTTTTTAATTTCAGTTTTATATTTCAGTTGATTGAATGAAAGGTAAATTGCGGTTTACGATTTATGACGTTTTAAAAAGTAGTTAGTTTTAGTAAAGTTAGTTTTATCATTCTCTTAATTTAGAAGTTACGGGGGGGGGGACACATTTTACCAATTTGGAAGTGTCTCTCGCAGAAACTATTCAGTTTAGAAAAAAATGATGTTAGAACCTCAATACCATTTTTGAAGACCTATTCATAGATACCCCACACGTATGGGTTTGATGAAAAAAAAATTTTGAGTTACAGTTCTATGGAACCCCAAAATTTTTTTTTTTTCCATTTTAGTGTGAAAATCTTAATGCGGTTCACAGAATACATCTACTTACCAAGTTTCAATAGCCTAGCTCTTATAGTTTCGGAAAAAAGTGGCTGTGACATACGGACGGACAGACAGATAGACAGACAGACAGACATGACGAATCTATAAGGGTTCTGTTTTGTGCCATTTGGCAACGGAACCCTAAAAAAGGAGCTCATTCATAAGATATTTGAAATGATCTTTAAATGTTAAAAACTTATGGAAATTCAGTATTTTAACTGTAAAAGCACGTCTGTAAAACCAAGTAAAGTCAGTCAGAGAAAACGACAAAATTTTGAATACGGCCACTTAACTGTTCGTTAATTTCCTAAATACGGAACAAAATTCCATTCCAATCCCATGCATAGATTTGCCTTGAATAGAATAGCTCAACAGATTCTAAAGTAAGACTTGTCTGTAGTTCGTTTCGTACGAAATACCATTAAGAATATCTGAGGGGACGGGGCGTACGCAGTCCCCACTATCAAAAATTACGCATCCGAGTTATCCACATTAGGGATAATCGCAAGGGTCAACCTAGCCGCAGTGCAATGGTAGGTCTCGCCCTGGGGGAACCGCCGTAGTGATCACGGTGTCCCCTATGCCAGGTAAGTATGAATTGACTACATAAACGCGCGAGGGTCATTCTATGACAGAGAATCTTGACACCGCGACTCAAAATTATGACGTAAATGTTCAGTGCCATCTTGTTTGCAATTGTGGAACTAACTTGAACCGACCCTGAACAGTGTGTTTTTTCCTCTTGAATGACATTGACGAGGACGTTGATGCTTTGTTGCTAATTGAAATTCGAAAAACAAGATGGCGACACTTGTTTTAATTTTAGAATTGCGCCAAAATATGTATTAACTCAGTCCTAAACATATTCCATTGTTTACTTCTGTGTATAGAAACAGGGAGACAGGGTCAAACTGTGACCATGGATTTATGTAAAAGTACATAATTCTAGATAAGAAAGATTATCTTCATAAACAAGGACAACTGACGCGGTTAAAATGTGTGGAATATTTTTTTTTTTTTTTATAACCGACGAATAATTTCGGCACACGAGTTCAGAATCATGTGAGTAATGAATCCATGATAAAGTCAGCGTCAAAAATGTCGGAACAGACATTCAGTTCAAAATTATGTTAAAATTTAAGGAAATTAAACTTTGGCTTAACTGAATAAAGTTATTTTCAAAATGAAAGTTGTCATGTCACTTTCTTCATTCTAAAACATTCGTTGTATCATTGAGTTAATATTTAATTTTCGTAGTTATTTAAAGATCATTTTGAACAGTCTTCTTCCCAATATTATAGATATTATAATGACGCTGACTGTACGTAAAAGGTTGCGCTTCGATGTCACAAAATATTATTAATTATGTAAACAATGGAAAATGTTTCGATGTGACTTAGTACATTTTTTTTTACATAACTTACAACATATAAATATATTTAAAATAAAATAAATACCCAACGGTGATCCAGGAGTTGCAGGTGTACCTCCTAACGATGACACCCGATGTGGAGTGTGACCAGCTGAATGAAATATAAAAACATATTATTATTTTATTCTTATTCAATGTTTTCGTTCCATTCATGCATACATAAGGTTACAAAAAGGCACTCATATAGGTAGATGTACACACGGCTACATATCAAGCTATACGTTTCCAGTTTTAATAGAACTCGCATTGTTTAGGCTTTTCGTACAATGAAAAGTCAGCTTATACTGGAAATGTGGCTTGATTTGTCGCCGTGCGTGCATTTTACTAATCTAAATAAGCGGACATTTAACACGTTAACTGCTATGGTGAAAATCAGAAAAAGTAAAAAAAAAATGTACTTAAAAAAAAAACAAATCCATCCATAAATTACGTCACACGAATTTCATGATTTTTGACCCCCTCCCCCGTCCTTGTCACATCTGGTCACATTTGTGAGACCCCCCCCCCTCCCTAATGTGACGTCAAGAATATTATAATTTTACATCTAGAAATAATTATTGAATTAAAATAGCAATTCCGAAATTTTAATGTTTTTTTTTGGTAATAATATGAACATCAAATCAAACACTGCAAGAAATTAACAAAACAAAAAACTATAAATTATATTAATTAAAGATCAAACTTAATCATCTTGAGTCCCTATAGGTGGGATATGCATGGCATAGCAGCCACATCGTTCTCGTTTGGGTTGTTAATGTCAGGAATATTCGTTGTGTCCACATCTTTCTCATCGAACCATACAGCATCATCGTCAACATCACGTCATTGTCGTCACGTCGTCATCGTCACGAATTTCTCTGGCACGTCTAGCAGAAATTCTTTGAGGACGAATCTTCACGATGGGCAAAACTTGTTGTTTTTTATGTATTTGCTTGTGTTGATTAGCGACCTTTATGATGCAAAATATATACCACAAATGCCACATGATCGCTTAAATAAGTATGCCTCGATACTGGGACAATAGCTATCATATGAATTTGTGTTTTACTTAACACTTAGATTAAAATTGATTTTGAAATGTGACGTCACGAAATTTAGGAGCCCTCCCACCCCCTTGTCACACAATGTCACACTTCGTGGACCCCCTCCCTCCTCCTTAACGTGTGACGTAATTTATGGATGGCCCCTTAGTGGTATTTCACTTTAAATAGTTTATTTATTCCAAAAATATATATATGTTGCAGTCAAAACTCTTAACCAGACAAAAGTACTATTGACAGCAAAATCAGTCAAAAGTACTTTTGACTGAACAGGTTGGTCAAAAGTGGTTTTGACTGAAAATTATTGGTTATTAGTACTTTTAACTGCAAATTTGCGGTTAAAAGTAGTTTTGACTGACACTCTTCGTCAAAAGTAGTTTTTACTGTAATAAAGCATCAGTCAAAAGCACTATTAAGCGAGGTCGTGACTTAGGGCACCCCGACTCGGACAGGTTAGGTTAGAAGGGGATGGCGGGGTCCGAAAGACCCCGCCATCCCCTTCGTGGTTATATTTTTATAAACCACTCAGAAATAGGAGCCCTGCGCAGCGGGGCTCCGTTGACCGGGATTCCGACTTTTTAAGAGTTTTGACTGATGCAACCAGTCAAAACCACTTTTGACGAAATCACTTATTCAAAAGTACTTTTATGAGCGTTAACGTGAAATCCACGGCACCAAGTTTAGGTAATTGCAGTGCTCCTTCCACTCAGACAGATACGCGCATAACACTGTGTGCGTAGAGTTGGTGTGCTGCCCGTCATTATAGTCAAACTAACCCAAGTTGATACGTAATGTTTAATGATACTTACTTATTTAATCGTCAGTTGATTTTTATTTACTATTCTTATTTTTATTACATGCTTGTGAAATAAAAAGGCAATTTTGGATACGTAGTATAGTAAGTAGGTACTATTTAGGGGAGAAAAGTTAGAAATATTGTACAAATGTAAAATCCTACTACGAATAATATTATAAACACAAAGGTTTGTGAGGATGTATGGATGAATGATTTTAACAATTTACCGTAAGAACTACTGAACGCATTTTGATGAAACTTCAATTCATATCGATTACACATCAGAATACCATACAGATCATATTTTCAAATAATAATTATAAACGCGCAAGTTTGAGAGTTTATTTATGGATGAGTAGATGTATATTTGTTACTCTTTCACAAAAAGTACTAAATGAATTTTGATTAAAAATTGCTCATTTGATAAAAAAGTACATGAAAAAATCATAATGAAGGGGGTTCATCATTTTGAAGTCGTAGGAAGTCGCGATGGTCCTCTAGCAAATTATTAAGTATTCTAGTTTTAAAATAAAATATTTCAATATCGAATAATTCTTTATTTATAATATTATATTTATTATATATAGCACTTGTATGTAGATTGAAATAAATGTTTTCCTTTACCGACTTTGAAAGATAACCGACACGTGTGTTCCACACATCGACAAGCTGGTTTTGGAAGACGAGGCTAAGTCCTGAAAAAAAAAAATAGATGTAATCCCATACGTAAATATGAAATTGTAAATAAAAATACGTTACTTGTGCTTTACCTTTACCTCATTTTGGATTTTAACATCTTCCGTAACAACATTATTTTCTTTACAATGCCTGAAGATAAAAAAACAGGATTTTATTTTACCCCTTTGTCTGCGTGATTAATATGTTTACTCATGTTGAATTCCAGCTTTCTAGTACTAAGGGTCTCTGAGCTAAGCCGCGGTCGGACAGACAGACAGACTTAGCGAAACTATAAATGGTTCCTCTTTCACTACGGAACCCTAAAAACATTTTTAAAAACCAGCTTTTAGTTAAATTCTCTAAAAAGAAGAAATAAAGTTTAAATTAAATCAAATCAATTAAATTATTATTATTACAATGCAAGTAAAAAAAATCAGATGATCGACGGTTTAGTTTGAGGAAGTATTGTTTTTTGCAATTTCGAAATTGATCGTTTAGAAAAAAAAATGTATTTGAGTAGTACAATCACCCCCTAGAAGGAAATAAATTAATAAACGAGGACCTTATATAGCAAACTTCGATCAACAAAGATAACAAATCAAGTTCTATGCAAAATATTATTTTACCCAACCTGTTAGCCCTAGCTTTAGCTAAAACCTCTTGATTGAGTCTCTTCCTTTTCCTCGATAAAACTAGTTTCGTTTTTTTACTCTTATTCCCCATGGCACCTGAAACAATTTTTGTTGTTTCGAAAAACATTGTTTTCAATTATCTAAATAAAAAATAATGATTTTACTTACCAACCCAAGATCGTTATATCGCACTATAAACTCACTCGATGCCAAGGGTCGGGAGAGGTCACGCGTAGAGCACTGAGCGATACGTCCACTCTTTGAACAGCCTCGCGGCGGACTGATTTAAAATTATTACCGCGCACGGTTTTATAGTAGTTTTAAAATAATTGTAGAAAAATAATAAAACTAATTTAGTTGAAATTTTTTATTGCAAGTTTTAAAGAAGATGTTCTTCTATTACAATACATCTTTATTTTGTAAAATTAAGTAAGATTAATTGGAAGAAATAATGAATTTAGCAACTGCTTTTTCTTGTTAATTTCACTTTGTTTATTGTTTTATTTATTATGTTAGGCACTGAAAATCAAAAAAGTCTCTCTCAGTTTTTTGCTCAAGGATGTGAACAATTAAATATGTTTATTAGTTTGTCAATTTTATTAGTGGTTTCGGATATTTTAAGCTTCGAAATGACTACTGTAAAAGGATTTTAGAAAACACTGTTTGTTTATCTGGTTAGATTTCACGAATACTTTATTAATGTAAAAAGGTTTTCAGTCAAATTTTTAGACCGAAATATTTCCAACAATCTTTAGTTATTCACACTTTCGTTAGATACGTTTTATGAGGTGATTAAATGGTTTGAAAAGTACGCTTTTTGGGTCAAACAACCAAAATCGACGTTAACGCTCTTAACTAGCTCCATTGAGCAAAAGTACTTTTAACTGTTATTTTAGTCAAAAGTATTACTGACTAAAGCATACGGTCAAAAGTACTTTTGACTGATTTTGTTAGTCAATAGTACTTTTGACTGGTTAAGAGTTTTAACTGCAACATTTATACCATAATTATTACATTATATACAGCCTATTTTTATAATTTAATTCCTTACTTTTATTTTGACTTCAAACTTACCACAAAGTGTATGAGAGTAATGGTAAACAAAAGTTATATTGACACAGTGATTTTTGGGTCGCGCGGGTCACTTTATAGCTCAAAGAGTAATAAACATGGCCGCCAGGCAGCAAAGACACGTTCTGATTAGGTATGTGTTGTCGGTCATATAGTCCGACAAAGCCTGAATAATAATAATAATATCTTAGGACAACCAACACAACGTTATCTGATCCCAAACTAGGTAGAGCCTGTACTATGGCAACCAGACAACTGATAAACATAAAAACAAAAAGTGTCGGACACATAGTCCGACATTGCAGTTAACGTGTTAAATAGTTCTTTAAATGTTACATTTAAATGTCTGCGTTTGGTGACTGTACAGTCAATAAAACTTATGCTAAGTAACCAGGGTTGTCAGGTACAATTTAATAAGAAACCAATGAATGATTCCGAATGAAATTGAATTTGATAAATAAACAACTATATCCCACGACCCTGGTTAATGTTTAACGTTTGATGACCGTGATAATTAAAAATCTAGACACGCGGTAGCGTGTCAAGCCAAGTTCAAGTAACAGAACTGGCAAGCAGCACCGTGTGTAATATCTAGACACGCGGTAGCGTGTCAAGCCAAGTTCAAGTAACAGAACTGGCGAGCAAAACCATGAGTAATATTACACGAACCATTTGGAGCCACTTTTGACCCCCGCATAACTCAAAAACTATTACACATAAACGTGTCAAATTTGGCTCATATAGTGAGACTTGCAAGATACATGTGTGTTCCAAATTTCATAAACACATCTCAAACGGTTATTTAGATATTAACGTCCAAAAATCGTCATTTTTATCACTGACTGACCTATAGATCAAAACTTTAACCCAGTTCCAGATGACCTAGAAAGTTCAAATTTGGCATGCAGATAGGTAATTAGGTGAATACCAAGGAATAGATAAGAAACTGGTAAATTTTTATCATTTTATTATAATTTTTCACTTAATTGATTCTATTAGGAACACTTATAACAAAAACCATTTGGTATTGATTTTGTTACAAATTTGTTATAAATAAGTACCAGCTAATAATTTATGTAGGTACCAAAAGTAATGATATCTCATCAAAAACATAAATGTGAAATGAGAGCCAAGTTCAATATTATGATATATGCCTTGGTTGTTGACTTCAACGACAAAAGAAGTGAGATCTAAATGGGTGCCAAGTTCAATGGTCAGTCCTAAAATATATTTATAACTACACAAAATACCATTTCTTCTTATAACTTAGGATAATATATTGTAGCCTAAGGTCTGACTTGGCTAGTTTTCATATACGTTTATGTTATCATTATTTATAAGTGAGAAATAATGTATTATTTTATTTATTTTTACGTTAATTTTAAATCAATAACCGTTCATTGGAATTAATTGTTTAGCTAGGTGCCGGTAGTGAGCCTCGCCAAGTTCTAGACCTTGTTTGAAACCATTTTAGTAGACCTATCTGGTTGGATACTCTACGATACATTTTATTACATTTAAGCAAGCTCTAGAAACTCTAGATTGGTGACTGCAAAGAGGTTTTGTGGCGGTAAAGATGCCCAGTCAATGATAATATTTCTGCAGATTATGTAGTAAATGCCTCAGGCATTAAGGCATTTTCCAGTAATTTTTACTTGTGCATAAAGTTTTAATAAATAAAAATAAATTATGTAGATATGTCAGTTAAATTTAAATAGTCAGTAAAGTACAATGGGGTTAGCATATCTATATGGCTTAAAACAAAGAATAAAAAATAACATATTCTTACTTGGAGGGCTGGCGGGTAGTTGTGGGGAGCTCCGGCCCTCACCGCGACGCCCCGATGCAGACCTGCTGCGACCAAACCTGTGCTCAAACCTCGGATATTACACACACTACTACTAGCATCTACTGTAAGCACCGACAAATGGCTGATCATGACAGTGACCTTAATTATGACAAAAAGACCCAACCTACACCCTAATAGCACACTATTAAAAACATTCTGAATTATTTAGAAGAATGTTGCTAATTCATTGCTTCATAATATGTTCGAGGGATTCGTCAGCCCAACAACGCAAATAACGCAATGAATCTTGCTGGACTGCCAAAATTAAAGCCATTGCTATTGTATTATTTTGCTACCAACTCGTACAGAAACTAGTATTATTTTAAACTGTGTTACGTATTTATCCCGCCGTTTCCGAAGTAACCAATCGAAACAAGTTTTTTTTATGTACTTTTATTATATTATTTAGATGAATGATAAAATAAATGACAAATTCATTCATTTAATAGGTACTTAAGATACAAATGTATAATGCGGCTCACTTTGGCATAACTGCGGGGTAACTGCGTAACATACTAACGGTCAGAATAATAGTTATTTTGACAGCTTATCAATGACCATTGTGTTATTTACATTGCTGAGCAAACAACTATCTAGAACATATGAAGCAAAAAATTAGCAAAATTTCAAAATTATTAAAATTCGATAGCGTATTTCGTAATTAAGGTGCTGGGTCCATAGTAATGATCTTTATTAGATTGGTGGTTTACCGGTAACACTTTAAAACAACATGGGTAATGCCAGAAATGGAAACAAAAATTAAACAAAAGTAAGTGTAGTACAGTCCTTTCATAGATAATTTATCTCTGATTGCAAACATAAAGTAACGAAAATACAAAATAACTGTGATTCAAAAACACAGGTCAAATGCCTGTAAAAAGACTGCAGGTTAATGAGAATTACATAACACATGAAAGAAGAGGTAAGGATACAGGCAAACTTCATCGCTGCATTTATACAACGTTGAAGTAGGGCAACGATTATAGTTTTGGCTCTGCTTACCCATTTCTGCCCTTAATGAAAGCTGGTATTGGGAATCGAATAGGCGACCATGTTATATTCGATTCATTTCCACATCCCGCATACTTTTTGTGACAGCTAAAATATATCTTTGTCATAAACTCATAACAAAGAAAAGTTTTTTATCGTGTTCACCAAGTTTGTAGAGTTGTTTACAGTGTTACTTAAATATACCAAATTATTGGTATACAAAGAAACATAAACAAAAATCCAATGAGAACTTAGCGGTACACTACCGTGCACCCAAATTATAATGTCAAGAAACAGTGATTATTTATCTATGTCTAAGCCTAGATGTGCACCGTGTGTTGCCGGACGTAAAGAATAACACCACCCCATTTCTTTCCGTGGGTGTCGTAAAAGGCGACTAAGGGACTTACTAGAGAATGGGCAGCAGCGTTCTCTATGCATTTTACCACCATACTGCGATCGCCAACCCGCCTGCCAAGCGTGGCGATTATGGCAAAACCCCCCAAATTGGGGGAGGCCTAAGTCCAGCAGTGGACATCTTACGGCTGAAATGATGATGATGGTGATGAAGCCTAGATGACTGCTTACCCCCATAACGAATAACTTGAACGAATGAATTTGTACTTCGTACCTATACTGTGATCTTCGAGGAGTTATAGGCGATCCTTCGCTGATTTGACCAAAGTGTGCCGACTGCCCGTTTACCTGAAATATCAAAGTACAAAAATCATCTTTATGACGATAAAGTAATTATTTATTTACACAAAAAAAAAGTGTACAGTGATTAAAAGTACAGTGGGGTAATCTGCCGTGATTCTTTAAAAGGCAATCTTCTGACAACACAGATTTTTGAAAAAACCGCGAAAGCAGTCTTCATTTTGTTTTTTACTTTAATTAATCTGCGTAAGAAATAAGACATATATGGTGGGTTTTTTTTTATAAAGGGGTGCCTGTTGTTATTACTGGATCAATTTTTACACATTAAAGTAAAAAAAAAAAATTGAAGACTGCTTTCGCGGTGTTTTCAAAAATCAGTGTTGTCAGAAGGTTGCCTTTTAAAAAATCACGGCAGTAATAACGTAGTACTATCAGTAGGATTGACTTTTATTTTGACAATTCAACAACATTCATTGCGTTATTTACGTTGCTTAACACACACATTTTTCGTACATATGATGCTATGGATTACAATTAAGATCCTTCAAAATGATTCATATTGTGATTGAAAGTGTGTGACGCAATTAGAGCTTTAAAAAAATACATTTCGTGTTTCCAGAAAAATATCAAAAAAATATCATGCAAACCTACATTTGCGGGCTAAAACAAAAAATAGCCAATCTTTTAATATGCTTTGACAGTGTATATGGGCTAAAAAAAAGAATTGAATGAAACTTGATGATACTATGTCGTTTCATTTAAAACTAAGTACGGCATTCAATTTAGGGTGGCAAAGAAAACGTCGCGGAAATTGAAACTATGAATTTAGTCAATGAGTCTGGAATCCTCCCTGCGTAGAAACGTTTCATGGTCCAATTGTATGGTAGAGCTATTATTTTTTATAGCTTCTGCCCGCGACTTCGTCCGCGTCAAATTTTTGCTGCCCTGACCCCTTCCTGTCCTGCCGGGGTCGCGTGATTGTTCGCCTGCCGGGGTCGCGTGATTGTTCGAAAGAGATACCGTGACCCTGGCACATGGGCAACTGATGGAACACGGGTGGGTTTTAGTCAGTAAAAGTCTGACACGCCCCCCCGCTCCGCCCAGAGCGGGAGAAGTCATTTGATGATTTCCCATCCTGAAAAAAAAAAAAAAAAAAAAAAAACCCCTTCCTGTCGCATCGATTTGCCTGCTTGTTTTCGTCCATTTTTCGTGCTGCTCGCTCCTTTTGAGTTATAGTGAGTCAACCTTAAAAGATAGACATATGCTCTCGCGGACTTTTTTTTAGAACTTTTTAAAGGGAACAATTCCGTCATACATGATTTTTGCGTTACTTTAACCGTTTACGCAGCGCACGCAACGGAAACTCAAAAGGAATAAATTTTCCCCGTTTTTGCAACATTTTTCATTACTGCTCCGCTCCTCTTAGTTGTAGCGTGATGTTATATAGCCTATAGCCTCCCTCGATAAATAGGCTACTCAACACAAAAAGAATTTTTCAATTCGGACCAGTAGTTCCTGAGATTAGCGCGTTCAATCAATCAAACAAACAAACAAACTCTTCAGCTTTATAATATTATATCATAGTATATTATAGTATATAGATTACCAATGAATAATTTCAACGCCCCCTGCGTTGAAATTTTTCTACTGAACTGAACTGAATCAAAGATTGCACGACAATGTCCGTGCCACCCTGTATATTTCTTAACGCAAGGAGAGAAAAAAAGAAGAAGAATAAATAAGAAAAAAGATGCAGAAAAATAAAAGAAAGAAAATTGTATATTACTTAGCGTAAAGAGAAAAAAAGAAGAATAAAATGGAAAAAAAAAGAAAGACAAATTGAATGGGGAATAAATTAGTTTCGGTCAACTAAAAACAGTTCGAGTCAAGTCACATAAGTAAAGTAAGTAGAGAATTGTTTACAGACTCCGGATCCTAGAACATCAATGAGGATTTCCATACCAGTGTCCTTACCCGGCAGGTGTCGAGCCTCTTGCGCGGTGGGTCGGGTGGTGCCGCGGGCGCGCCGGGGCGCGGCTCGTCGTCGCGCGCCGGCCGCCGCCGCTTGCGCTCCAGCAGCAGGAAGTAGATCACTTTCTCTGTATTGTGGCTGTGGATAAATAGTATAAGTCGGATAACAATCGTCCGCTTTACTACTACTTTACGGCTGATTGACTGATCTACTTTTGTACTTTGATTGGGCTGGGCGTCCTATGCATGTATATAAGTATTTTTTTAGATACTGCAAAATTATAAGGAGTTTGAACGTCAGTTATAAAAGAGAGAAATGTTCTCGCTGCTTTCTAAGTTTTATCTTGAAGAGGTGGAGCAAAAAACTCCTTAGCAACACCAGATCATAGATTCAGAAGAGTCAATGGACCCAGCACGAATGTAAGCAACTAGACTAGGAAGTGGTGAAGGGCGGGTGTTTTGGGGGACTGTCTTATGTAATTTTGACATTCAAAAAGTGCTGACTCTCAGCAGTTTGAATAACTGAATTTTAATTTTATAGTTACACGTTACTAGTTACTACGCGCTAGTAAAAGAATTATCGGCTACTTTCATTCAGCTGCTACCAGTTACTGTGTGAGGAAAGTGGTCGCTCCACCTTACTTCCTCCCGAAGAGATTTCTTTCCTAAATCCTACCAAAAGTTTTTCGATTCGTCGTCATTTAAATTAAAGCAGACACAGCAATTTTAAATAATGAAACCCAGTTCTCTCTCCCACTTACAAACTTCTGCAACAAAAAACACCAAAGAAAACTCACTGTGGACTCAGCAACTCCTGTATCAGCTTCTCTCTCTGCTTAAAACAGCCCAGGCTACAAATAGCCTGTAGCACATCCGGGTCTATAGCCTCAGCAGACGGTAGGACCCTGGTTTGGACCACCTCCATCATTGGTAGCTCCTGTTCCAACTCTCCTCGACCTCCGGCTGTCACCCATGGGTGTCGGGTGATTTCTGCCAACTGGGGATATGATAATTCGATGTTGAAAAAAGTGGTAACATATTTAACGCGCCAAATTCATCGACTATTTGACTGCTCCAATTCGAATTAGTTATAAAAAAATCACCATATGACAACGTGAACTTAGATACAAATTGTTTATTTAGTACACACAAAAAAAAACGATTTAAAATAAATCAGAACACATAAAAATAAATATATACATAAATGAATATAATAAATATAAAGAAAATCCAATATAAAACAAACATATTTCTCAGAAATAGCAACAAAAAAAACAGCTTTGGTTAAATTAAAAAATTTCACTTCTTTGCCAAGAAAATATTTGGAAACTACCTACTTTAAAACAATAAAGTAAGTAGATATTTTACAAAAAATCACGTTTTTTTCTTACCGACATCCGTTTCTCAGGGTTGACTTCTATCATCCCTCGCAAAAGCTGTTGGCAGTCAGGAGGAACGAAATGTGGTACATGAAATACACCACGTTTTACCTGAAAGTAAAAATGGCATAGAATAGAATAATATTTATTTGCTAAAAACAGGGTACATGAGTAGGTAATATTATGTCAAACTTGGCTGGCGCACTACCGTGCTTAGGTTTTTTTTTATTGTTGAATGGGCTTGCTTTTGACCTTGACCACGCGTGATGGAATGCGGTAGATGAGCTCTATGATTAAACGAGTGTGCCGAAAAGATGGCAGCACCAGCGTAAAACACTATTAATCTACTACTATTGCTAATCCATTCTTTCATAATGTTCGAAATATTGTTAAATTAGCAACGGTAACAACGCCATGAATGTTGTGGCGTCAGTGAACGAAAATTTATTTTCGTTCACTGTGTGGCCTTATCAAAATGAAAGCGATTCCTACTGACAGAGTAGGTATGCCAGAGGGGTAATTGCGGAACTTTTTATCGGTAGGAATTTGTTTAATTTTCGTAGTTAAACAACATTCATTGCGTTATTTACGTTGCTGAGCCGACAATTTATTCGACAAATGACGCAATGGTTTAGAAATAATCTTCACTCCCATTCAGATTCTGATAAATTGTGCGTTTCGCAATTAGGGTGCTGGTTCAGTCTTAGGTTGAAGGAAGATTTAATTTCTGGTCAAGTTCTTTCTTGTTTTTTTTTTTATGAAATAGTCATTCAAGAGCATTAAATTAATTTAGAGGGCTATATTCAAAGATAATATTAATGATTATTATTCTGTAAAGCCTTATTTATTACGATCACGAAAATATATTTAATCTACATGCTAAGTACCTAACACTGACCTACAGATTGCAAAAAAACGGATTTTTTAAATTTCGCGGTTAACTTTACCTTTTCAAGTAATTGACGTAAATTATCATCGTCGAAGGGCAACGCACCGACCAGCAGTGCGTATAGAATCACCCCACACGACCATACATCAGCGCGCCGACCGTCGTATTTTTCACCCTGAAAGATAAAAAGATTGTATCATTTTAATTTATTTGCTATGCTGTAATTCTACGAGCTGGCTTTTATATTACATTATATAATATATAACGAAGTAAAGTGAAGAACAACCTATATAATCCAATAAGTGGCGTGACGATATAATTTTATGTTATAATAATTTTTAGTCTGTGGATTAGAACATTGTTTTGGCACATTGATTCCCAGCAATAACGTGGCAATGAAATTAAAGTAAGAGAAAAAGAAATGAGATATATTTGTTTTGTAAAGTAGTTTCGTGGAACAGAGACAGAGTATTTTAACGTAATCTTTCGTAAGTTGGCACCAGTCGTCAGATTTTAGTGTGGCAACCTAAGTGAAGATTTCCCATATTTGGGGTAATCGCTCTTCGAATGAAAACCGTTTTTGTCAATATTTTAATACTTTTGAGCAGTATCTTTACCTAAAAAAAGGTTTTCTGTACGATTTATAATATGAAGTGCTGTGATTTGTCATATTTTTTGCACGTAACTGAAAGTTTCACCTAGCTAGCGTAATCGCTAAGGGGCCATCCATAAATTACGTCGCACGAATTTCATGATTTTCGACCCCCTCCCCCGTCCTTGTCACAGCTGGTCACATTTGTGAGACCCCCCCGCCACACAGTGGAACGAATGTATGGGAGCGGTTGGACGTAGACATGTCCGAAAAATAAGAGTAAAATTATGACAAACTAATGATGCCATCTTATTCGATTACTTAATGCCTTCATAAATTGTGGTGATGAATTTCTTCATAACTCCCATATTTCGGGAGTAATTTGAGAAAATGTGAAATTTTACTATGAAAATGAGTGTATCGAGCTCTCTCCCTCCTGATTCCGGGCTTGTTTCAAGTAGCGGTCTCTAATATCGTAATGCTATTACTAAGAGCTATATTTAATACTAAGACACATAGTGCGCCAAATGTGCACTTTCTGGGATAAAAGGAAATGAAAATTAAAAAAAAAACGTTTTTTCCCCATTTGTATTTACTTTAAACCGCAGACAGACTTATTAAGAGGTCTATAAATATATTATATATATACAGAAATATATATTAACAAAAATATTCACAAGAACTGATGAGAGTATGACTTTTAAGTAAGTTGATAATAAATTACCTAGTTTCATTAAAAGTACAATAAATAATTAAGACGTAAGCTCTAATTTACTAAGTTACACATTTTAAAACAATAACATCATTTAATTATCTTCGTCATCATCATCATCATCAATTAATTCAAATTCAGAATCGATGTCCGCTAAATCATTTATGTTAACAAATTCGATATCACTTTTCTCAGAATCCGTAAGCTCATAAAATTCCTTAAAAGAAGATTTTTTTACAAACTTATTTCCTTTTGGACGGATACTTGTAACAAGTGGATCAGAAGACAGTAAAAGATTGTGCATAATATCTTCATTGCATGAGATACTGCTATGCTTTCGAGAATGCCCCTCTCTATATTTTCTAAAATCTTTATTTCTAGCCTCAGATGCCTCTTCGGATAGAAAACCAATGGGCACAATTGACATGTTCTGAACTATGTCTGGCCCATGCATTAAAATTTTATGAAGTGAAGAAGGCATATAATACCATGGGTATAACTCCACGTAAAGCTTAGCAGTATCAAAGCAGAACTCTCGGAATTTAGTTACGTTGATCTTCTCTCCTGATGAAATACACTGCAAGATCACACAGATTTTTCTTAAAAGCATAGCATCTATTCCGGTCAGTTCAGCAGATTTAGTGTAGTTTTCAAAAAATCTCCTTGCCGAGTTGCCATTGTTGGTGGATCCACTGCCTTGTTTCACAACATCGAGAAGTAAGCCCGTTTCTCTTCTTACAGCCTCTTGAACTCTTTTCTTCCTGTCATCAACTTGCCTTTTTGCTATATCACCCCTTACTTGCCATGATTTTATGTCTAATTTGTAGGAAATGTGTAATAAGCATTCCATTGAGCGAATCCAAGCGTGAAGGGTGCTTAAGCTATATTTATACATGTCCTCGTTTGCGTGTTTATCTTTGATTAACTCTAAATTATTCATTTCTTTAGGACAAGCCTTGCATATGTCACACACTGAAGCTGCTGTATTGGATATAATGGAATGAATTTTACCATCAATCATTGTCAACAGCAGTTGGTGTTTGACACTAATTCCATCAGTGATGGTGGATGGAGTTAAGGCTTCAATCTCTGCTTCGATTTCAGCCATCTCTCTCTGCACATTTTCTTTGGTTTCCTTTATAAACTTAAACAATATTGGCCGGCAAAATGAAGTGGAAGATGGTCGCTCGTTTTCCCAAATTGTTACACCTTTTGAGACGAGCCGCAGTGGTACAAGACTAATCATAAAATTACTAGCAAGATCGATTTGCTCATCTTCACTCGTCCTTTGATGATAAATGCTTTGGCTAGATGATCCGTCAAAACCCCATTTGCTGGTCAATACGAGCTGTTGATTGGGATCAACAGGGGTTTCTAACGACCTAATAAGTCTTCTTGAGGTTAAATCCATCAAGGCTTGTAATTTGATTTTTGCAGAGCTCTCTGTAACTGTGAGATCTTCTTTGGCCGGATAGCACTTAATTTTTTCTTTAACCAACATGTAGTAACTCGGGTATTGAAGAGCTCCTTCTTGAGTGTTGAAATCCCGAAGAGTGTTATAGCGCCATTTCGATAAGTTCATCGATACATAAAGAGCCAATGCCTTCAAAGGGGATATTTCCCGTACCTGAATTGATTTACCTTCAATGAAGGCTTTGATTTTTGAGGCCTCTTCTGGATTCTCCGTCAAGTATTTCATAACATAAGCTGTATCGCTTTGTCCTGCCTTTTGAAGCGCCCTTTCGGCCGAGAACATAATTTCAGCGCTGCTACTGCTGCATGAAAGACTATCTTCAGTGCGTCTTCTTTTTTGCCGGTTACTAAGGTCCTCAAAAGATTTACGAGGACTAGGATGTGTACAAGTTGAAGCATCAGATTTAGCAGGAGAAATTATGGGCTCGATGACGTCACTTATATTTTCTGTAGAAGGTTCCATATTTTCATTCTGTAATTCCGGCCATTGAATTGCAGCCTGTAGCCAAATCTCATGTTTCTTCCGAAACTTATCTGTGCTTCTTCCAGACTGTGTCCATTTTGCATAAATGCGGTAGCAAAATCGACGACACCAGTCTTTTAAACTTGTTTCAGCACTTTCACATAACTGAACACAACTGTTATCTTTTAAAACACTGAACAAATAGTTAAAGTCGCGTAAATCTTTATGTGCACGTGCGCATAAAGCAACGTGAATATCAAGATTTGTATTAAAATTTGGAAAATACATTGCGAGATTAGCTTGGATACAACGAGGTGTAAATCAACACTGATTTTAAAGTTACTAATAGTGACCTATTTATATAAAATCCAGGTATCCCAGGTATCCTTTGTTAAATATTGCAAGGTAATTAGTTATTGTGATAATTAGTAAATGATGCATGCTAAATTAGTGTATTAAGAGCCATTTAGTAATTAAATAATAGCAATGTTCTTATCAGTAATCATTAGTGCATCAGTTTTATATGTAAACCTTAAGTCCCTAATTATATATCCTAATTAGCTTATATCTTCTCTAATTGGCTGCTCAGAAATGTTATTGTAATAAGGTAAACCTTTAGAAAAACGGTTTTAATCAACAAAATAAACAAAAAATAAAAAAATTGTGTTATAAAATAAACATCACTCTTTATCCCAGAAAGTGCACATTTGGCGCACTATGTGTCTTAGTATTAAATATAGCTCTTAGTATTAGCATTATGATATTAGAGACCGCTACTTGAAACAAGCCCGGAATCAGGAGGGAGAGAGCTCGATACACTCATTTTCATAGTAAAATTTCACATTTTCTCAAATTACTCCCGAAATATGGGAGTTATGAAGAAATTCATCACCACAAGTTATGAAGGCATTAAGTAATCGAATAAGATGGCATCATTAGTTTGGCATAATTTTACTCTTTTTTTTCGGACATGTCTACGTCCAACCGCTCCCATACATTCGTTCCACTGTGCGCCACCCGTGTGACATCACACATTAAAAATATCACTGCTAGGCACGGTGCATTTAGCATTTTTCAAAGGGCAATTAGACGGTGGGCGCGTAACACTAGTAGGCCGAGTGGCCCACAACATAATTTGAACCTTATATTTCTACGGATAGAGTTGCAAATGTTTTTGAGTTTTTCGCTAATAGTTAGTCTTTTACTTAACACTTAGATTAAAATAGATTTTGAAATGTGACGTCACGAAATTTAGGACCCCTCCCACCCCCTTGTCATACAATGTCACACTTCGTCAACCCCCTCCCTCCACCTCTACGTATGACGTAATTTATGGATGGCCCCTAACGGGATGAAAACAATCTTCGTCAATATTTAAAAACTTTATAGGAGTAATAGCTTCTGCCCGCGACTTCGTCCGCGTTAAATTTCTTGTTCCCCCAACCCTTCCCGTCGCATCGAATCGCCTACCCGTGTGATTTGCCCCGTTTTTGCAACATTTGTCATTACTGCTTCGTTCCTCTTAGTTATAGAGTGATGTTATATAGCCTATAGCCTTTCTCGATAAATAGGCTACCCAACACAAAAATAATTTTTCAATTCGGACCAGAAGTTCCTGAGATTAGCGCGTTCAATCAAACAAACAAATAAACTCTTCGGCTTTATAATATTATAGTATATATAGTATATAGTATAGATTTTTACCGTCAAGAAATATTTTCAGGGCGAATTATACCTAATACTGTGTGATAAATATCAAAGACATGTGGGATCTCATCTATCTTTCGATTATATTCTCTCATTTATAAGCAATAAGGACAGACAAAACAGACAGACAAACACAACAGCAACCCTTAGTTAATGATTAATATTCATTCACCTAAAAATCTCTGTAAAATAAATAATATTTTTTCTATTACAAAATGAAAATAATGTCAGTGGTTTCTTTTTGTAATTTTTTTACGGACTTTTTATTTCGAACTATAGCAACATTCCTGCTATGTCAAACTAACTTTAAACGTCCGAGTAATACCCGGCCAAATTGAGCAGATACCAACTGTCATCCAACACTCGAGACAATAAGATACAAACCCCACGTGCTAGAAAGAGATCACAAACCTCGCAATTCAATAATTGAAGTGTTTGTAACATATTGATAATTTATGAACGACCCGAACGACCGTTGCTTTGATTTCATCAATCCGTTGAAAAATATAATTTGTGATAGTGTATGTGATATCAAAATACGTTCAAAATGAAGTCCGCTAAATCGAAACAAAGATTAAACGACATGCGAACACCAGCTCGGAGTAAACAAAATCTAAATGGTGAGAGAGATCCGGTACAAGTATATTGCCGACTGCGACCTATGCAAAGAGAAACTGATACACCATGTATGAAGATAATTTCACCTACTATGGTCCTCCTGACGCCTCCTGCGACTGCTATAAGCTACAGAAACGAGAACGCGAAGACTATGAAGTATACTTTCAAAGAGGTATTCCCGCCAGAAGCTACTCAACAAGAAGTGTTCGACAAAGTCGCTTTCCCGATAGTTGAAGGACTAATCAAAGGTAAAAATGGCTTATTATTTACTTACGGTGTCACAGGCAGTGGCAAAACATTCACAATGACCGGTGAGCCGCACAATTGCGGCATTCTACCAAGATGTTTGAATATTATCTTCAAAACTATAAACGACTTTCAAGCACACAAGTACATTTTCAAACCTGACAAAATGAACATGTTCGATATTCAAACTGAGGCGGAAGCCATGTTGGAGCGGCAACAAGAGCTCCACAAATTCAAAACTGGAAGGAAGAATCATTCAAATCCTGATTTAGCTATGTCATCATCTGATGTAACTAAAATTGAGGGTATTAATGAAGATAATCAATATGCTGTCTTCGTAACTTATGTAGAAATTTATAATAACAGTGTGTTTGATTTACTTGAAGATGGGCCTCCGATTAGTAGAAACTTGCCTGTTAAGATTATTCGTGAAGATGCAGCACATAACATGTATGTACATGGTGTAACTGAAGTAGAGATAAAGTCTGCTGAGGAAGCTTTTGAAGCATTTTACTTGGGCTTGAAACGAAAACGTATGGCACATACTTCGTTAAATGCAGAATCAAGCAGAAGCCACTCGGTATTCACAATTCGATTGGTGCAGGCACCCGTAGATGAGATGGGAGAAGCTGTGATCCAAAACAAAAAGTTTCTCAACATAAGTCAGCTTAGCTTAGTTGATTTAGCTGGTAGTGAACGCACAAACAGGACTAAGAACACTGGTCAACGTCTTCGAGAAGCTGGTAACATTAACAAGTCTTTGATGACTCTCAGAACCTGTCTGGAAGCCTTACGAGAAAATCAGATTAGCGGTACAAATAACATGGTTCCGTACAGAGAGTCAAAGATCACTCATTTGTTCAAGAACTTCTTTGAAGGAGAAGGCCAAGTGCGCATGATTGTGTGCGTTAATCCAAGAGCTGAAGATTATGATGAGACTCTCCAAGTCATGAGGTTTGCAGAGATGGCTGCTGAGGTTGAAGTGGCTAAACCGCAGGACATTGTCGCTAACATTGGCTTGACATCAGGCCGTCGCAAGGCTAACAGACTATTCACGACAGCTCGAGACAACATGGCTAGGCCGGAAGCTAAAGACTTAGAGTTGGACCTGGGCCTTGTCTACAGTCTTGGACCTGACTTCCCAAGCCTAGAACTGCACAGTTCTCAAGCAGCTCATATAATTAAAGAACTAATGGCTCATTTAGAAATGAGGATCAGTAGACGTGAAACTCTTAAACGCAGCAAAGCTATCAAAGATGAAAGGTTGAGGTCTGCTCTATTGGACCTTGAAAAAGACTCCATGGAAATTAGGAGCGAGAACACCTCTTTGCGTGGACAGCTGGCAGCATCCGAACGCAGGGTGAGAGCTCTAGAAGAACGCTTGACCGCTACTGAAAACACATCACTAACACATCAAAAAAAACTAAATGAATTAACAGAGTACACATCTTCGTTAAAAAGAGACTTGCAAGAAAAAGAGATGTTGCTTAGCCAAAACAAATTTGACAAAGAAAAACAAAAGAAGATTCTAGAAAGGAAATATAATCACAAGATTGCAGCTGAACATGAGAAAGCAAAAGAAATACACTGCGAAAAGGAAAGATTGAAAAATGCTATCGAAGAAAAAGAGAACAGACTAAGAATAATAGCCCAAGCTCTTAACCGGGGAGACAATGAAGATTACAACAAGCTTACAGGAGAAATGGGTGCACAGACAAGCAACAGAGATGGAAATTTTACTCCAGGGTCTACACCTAGAGCTTTGCCAGCTCATTTGCTTACCCCATTCAGCTCTGTGCCACAGACAAATCACAACCAAAGAGAGACACTCACACAGAGAGACACACCATCATCATCCCGTCGTGGCATAGCGATTGCCAACCCTAGACACCGTCGCTCTATTTCCGCCGACGGCCGAGGCTGGATCGAACACGCTCCCAACAAAATAGTCCCCATGGGCACAGTAATGAAGCCGAACATCGTCAACAGTAAGGTCATCAGTAAATTAACAAGTGTTAAAGACATAGCCAACTCTAGGACGTCGAAATACTGTCTGATTTCCCAAGAACAAGATACAGATGGTGAGTTGGAAACAAAGTTGTATAAGGGAGATGTGGTTCCTACGTGTGGTGGAGGCGCCCAAGTCATTTTCAATGATGTTGAGATGCTAAAGCAATTCTCACCGACTCGAGATTCTTCTCACTCACACTCCAACCGTCAGTCTGGCACTAACTGTGCAAGACATTCTGGCAAGCGTCGTGACACAAATAACTCTCCACCGCAGACACCTTCAAATACCAGCAAAAAGCAAAGAGTTGATGATGATTGACTTTAAATACTGGTAAGATACTTTCGCCATTTTCTTTGATTGCATTCATCTGAGATTTCTGATCTAATTTACTGGAAACTATCATTGATTGATAAAAATTCTCACCAAAAGTTTGACCAAAAAAAATCTTGATCAGTAATTTCAGATGTATGTCTCTGGTTATTATTGATTAATATGATAATGATAAATTGTGTGAGATAGTTATAAATGTTTGTTGTTATTTCTAAGTTCTGTTTAAAGTTATATTAACATTTTGATTAGTTAAGACCCAACAATATACCTAGAATAATATCGGAACTCATTTAACAACCTTAGAAGTTTAGTTCAATAAAAGGTATGTAGATTTTACCACGATTCTGTTATTTTGCTGTGTGATCTTAGGTTTTACAGAGAATAATCTCTTTCAAAAATGAATCCAACATTTTTTGGGTTTGTTAGCAAGCAGCTAAAAAAAACTGTACCTTTTAATAAACCTTAGGTAAAATTAAGTAACACAAAAATAGTAATAGTTTATTAACTTTACAACCACAGTTTTAGTGGTATTTTTACGAATTAAAGTTATGGGAACTTAGAAGAGCAGTGGTATTTGATAATAGGGAGTCCAAAAACGCATTTTTTGAAAAGAGAAATATGTTTTTGAGTTACCATTTACCACTTCCATGGACACCAAAACTTTAACAGTTATTAAATAAACAGTAACACATAAGTTTCATTAAGATTTCTAATTTTGTAGTTGTAGATTTTTTTCTGTTACATTTTGCAAACTTCCCTTAAGCATTGGTTGACCGATTTGATTTTCGTTCAATGCCTTAATTTTTTAGAATAATCAATACTTAATAATACTTAAAATTGTAAACTTGGTATTACAAATAAATAATGATTTCGTCAACCAATTTATTAAGGGTAGAAGATTCCACAAAACACGCTTAAAAGGGCTTGTGATTTTTTTGAAACAGAAGAAGACGTTTTGACTGTGATTTCTAAAATTGCTCATTGTACAAGTACATACAATTTTTTTTTGTTACATTATGAAACTGGCTTTGTTGACAATGCTTTACTTTCAAATATCTTTCATTAGTGCTCACTTTAATTATTTAGGGACCTGTTGTGAAAAATTTCATGGTTAGGTTAGACCCAGCCAGTGAGGCTGTGCGTTGTCTCTTAGTGAATCAATGAATTTAAAATTTTTAACCGACGAAAAAAACGGAGGAGGTTATCAATTCGACGCGTATATATATTTTTTTTTTTTTATGTATAACCACGCATAACTTTTCACATAGTGGTCCGATTGTGATAATTCTTTTTGTATTTTAAAGGGTATACTCCCAAGGTGGTCCCATATAAATTTGTAAAACAAAATCGAACCCTAAGGGTCGGAAAACAGGGGATGTTTGATTGTTCACTCACTGATTGTAATGTATTTCCGCGCATAACTTTATACAGAGTAGACCGATTTTGATAATTCTTTTTTCATTGGATGGGGTATACCTTGCTAAGTATTATTAGTACATTAAAGCCATAAAAAATTATGAAATAAAAACTTTTTAAGAAAAAATTAAACCGCCGAAAAACCTGAAAAGCAAAAAATAATAAACCTTAAAATTTTGAGTCGGCGCTGAAAAATGATTGAACAAAGATCTCTCAAAGCGCCGACTCATAATTTTAAGGTTTATTATTTTTTGCTTTTCAGTTTTTTCGGCGGTTTAATATTTTGTTAAAAAGTTTTTTATTGAGTAGATTTCATCTGCTTATTTTTCATTTTCTTTCATTACCAAAGGTTTTACCATCCACCCAAGCATTGTCAATAAAATCAGCTACCTAAGTTTAGTATACCATATACTCGCATATATTATTATGTATAATATATGCGAGTAGTAGATAAGTCTTGCACTAACTTTTTTCGTAACTTTCTGAAGTATGTTGAAAAAACGAATGTCAGTTTTCTTTTTTGTACATATGTTTATGTTCCATTTACTAAAGTACTTCATTGTGTAACAACCCATTTTATTTTTGAACTACATAATTATGTTAATTGTAGACTAATTTGAAAATAAACTTTGTTATCTTAACCTTAAGGTTCAAAGAAAACGTAGTAATTACAAATATAAGTTCTAATATAGCTCTGATATACCTAGCTCTAGATATTAGAAAAACGCAATGTGGAATTGAACTAAAGTGGCTCTCTGATTCATCAGTATCTGTCTAAAATGGTGGTATATTCTTATTCTTTAGGAATTTCCTAGAAGTAGCTCCGAGTCTAGATTAAGATCTAGACTCGGAGCTACTTCTAGGAAATTCCTTAGTGACAATAGTCCCGCCCCCTATTACTTGGGACTAGGAATGCGCTTAGGTAGCCCTACTATTTTGCTATTTGCAATTTAAGGTCAGTTTCAGGTCGTATATCAATCTTAATACGATTCACGTTGGAATCGCCACATCCAAACTCGTAGTTAGAATTGGCTTTACATGTCAAGAAATCGTGCAATAGAGAAAATTATAGCCGTATTCTTCCTCATAGCGTGTCGATAGCAATCTAAAAACAGTCAGCCCAGAATTTGCTTACGAGCTGAGCACTTTCAGTAGCGTACATCAACTCCTGTAGCGTGCAGACAACGCTGGATAAAATATTAAGTGCCCCATTGTTTGTGGTACAGCACCACATTAACACTCTAGGGCGGTGTCATCTATGAATCTCCATCTGAGCAGGTTTTTTTTACTTCGGCCTACCTGAGGCTATTTAAAGACTTCCAGGAAAGCCAGGGCACCTCATGTCCAGGTTCTAGATTTTCAGCAGGATTTCCGAATGGGTTTGGTAGGGAAGCATCCCGTATCATGTCGCCATCTCGCTACAGGCTTAGCCTTTCCTTAGATCGTTCGCCAGTCACTGTATTAATGATTCCAAAGATTTTGAAAATTTTAATTTGTAACGGATGAAATGCGGGTGTACAACTGTGGATAATAGCGGTGGGTGACTTTTCACACTTATGCTTTAAGCAATAAGGTTGAAAAGTTGTAGATCGCCAGTGTCCGTGATGATACCAAACACCACTTCCTACCGGAAATACAGAGAGCAAATACGAGATAAGTCATGTATGTTTGTCCGTAATATTTCAAATGAGTCAAAGTTTATTCTATTAGCTTCACCGCGGGTCACCGCGGGTGAGTAATTAAAACACGTTTATAAAACGGAAATTGATAATCTAATTTGAGGGGTGTCTCTTTCCGGTGTAAAGGTCGCGTCTAATCTGACCTGTTGAACCGTTTCGGTATATCTCATTGTTAGTCGGTATTATTTTAACTGCATAGTTTACAGTGAATTATTTTGTTATAGTAGGTAACTCTCTGTGATCTATGTATATCTATTGAAGTTGCTATTCGTATTTCTGTGTGAGGCGTCGGTATTCTAAACTTCGTAATAGATTTTAATGCGGTTTTCAACACCATTTAGAGAATTAATTACGGTAGGTTTATTTGTGTAAAACATTGATATTCAACTCACACATACAAATAAATGTTGAATGTTTTGTTGACTTCTAAAAACCTTGCGAACACAAAAAGACCAGCCCGTCTTAATAATAAAAATGAAATTCTGTGCGTTGGTAGGCGTATCACTTCAGAACGGCTGCCCAGATTTCGCTATTTCTTGTTTTACAACGTTCGTTATAGTTCAAATTAAGTTTTAACGGTCAGAAAAATTTAAACATTTAACTTGGAAAATGTTCAAATTCGGGAAACACTGAACGTCCGTATTACGCGATTATTGTATACCTACTAGCTTTTGCCAGCGGCTTCGCCCGCGTGGAGGTCGGAAATTATCCCGCGGGAACATACTACCGGGATAAAAAGTAGCCTATGTCCTTTCTCAGGCTCTAAACTATCTGTGTACGAAATTTCATTTAAATCGGTTCAGTAGTTTTAGCAGGAAAGCGAGACAGACAGACAGACAGACAGAGTTACTTTTGCATTTATAATATTAGTTTAGAAAAATGATTATAGATTTGAATCGCTATAAAATTTTAGCGAATTTTCAGAACATCGTATGTTTTTGCGCCTCGAAGTTAATTTGGATAAGAACAATGACCGCAAGTCGCTAAGCCAGCCCAAGAGAAGCCATTTTGTCTCGTCTGCAATTCTACATAATTTCTACGTTCCATTGTTGAACTTGTTTTTGCATAAGCAAATCTAAGGCTTATAACTCTATTACTAGGAAAAATGCGTATGTCATATCAACAATTTAGTAAACATTACAAGTAGATAATATAAGAGTATACCACCACATCCCACGCTCAATTTCAAGCCCTTTATAAAGCCACTTAATTCAATTAGAACCACCGTTTTGCGTTCAAAGTACTTAACTAGATAATTATGAGGATATGGGTTATTTAATAAACTTTGGTTTAACTATTTTGTCGACGCCATATTGTACGTCAGTTGTAAGTTTTTCCCGCCATGTTTTTGGCGCGGAATTGTAATAAAATATTTTTCCATTGATTTTGTAGTTTTTGTGTTTCATCATCCATCATCATCATTTCAGTCGAAAGACGTCCACTGCTGGACATAGGCCTCCTAAGTTTTTGGGAGGTTTTTCATAATGGCCACGCTTGGCTTGGATTGGCGATCGCAGTATGATGGTTAAATACATAGAGAACGCTACTGCCCATTCTCTAGTAAGCCTCTAAGTCGCTTTTTACGACACCCATGGAAAGAAATTGGATGGTTTTATTCTTTACGTCCGGCTCCAGCCGGAACCATATCTTACGGATATCGCACCTCCGGGGCAACAACGTCACTTACGCAAAAGATTTAATATTTCAGGAGAAGCGTTTGAAAATTCCGCATGCTATTTTTATGTATTGACTAAAGAAATTAACTGATAATATTTAAACTACAACTATGAACTTCATATTCAAATTAAAGTGAACATTTAATAAACGGGTACATTAGCTACTTCTCTCATACCTACTTAGATCAATTTTGACAAAATTTGCATAAGTTACGTTGTTGCACCGGAGGTGATGATTTTTCTGGCCAACTCTCTCTAGTTCCGTTTAACAATTGAACGCATAATAAACATCCAGTAATTGAATTACGTTGACAAATACAGGATACAGACTATTGTTAAGTGATGTAACGGCTGTCATACTTGTGCGTCCATAGGGATTAGGGAGACGCACTTATGGAATAGGGATAACTGTAGGAATACATACCTTATAATGCTTTAGGTTCAGGCTTAGGCTTTATCATATCGGCCGTAAGACGCCCACTTCTGGATATAGGCCTTCCCCAATTTAATCGCCACACTTATCAGGCGGGTTGGCGATCGCAGTAGGGTGATAAAATGCAAAGAGAACGCTGCTGCCCATTCTCTAGTAAGTCCCTTAATCCCCTCTTACAACACCCACGGGAAGAAATGGGATGGTGGTATTCTGTACGTCCGGCATCACACGGAACTCCGACTTAGGGTTAGTACAGACAGAACTGAAAACTTCTCGAGCAATCTCCGGTTGCAGTTCATATCGAGTCGCGAGCCGACTATCGGTTCTCATACAATTTTGTACTGTAAACTATGGTAATCCATACTAATATAATAAATGGGAAAGTGTGTGTGTCTGTTTGTCCGTCTTTCACAGCAAAACGGAGCGACGAATTGACGTGATTTTTAGGGTTCCGGTGCCAAATGGCAAAAAACGGAACCCTTATAGATTCGTCATGTCTGTCTGTCTGTCTGTCCGTCCGTCCGTATGTCACAGCCACTTTTTTCCGAAACTATAAGAGCTATGCTGTTGAAATTTGGTAAGTAGATGTATTCTGTGGACCGCATTAAGATTTTCATACTAAAATACAAAAAAAAAACAGTAAATTTTGGGGTTCCCCATACATAGAACTGAAACTCAAAAAAATATTTTTTCATCAAACCCATACGTGTGGGGTATCTATGAATAGGTCTTCAAAAATGGTATTGAGGTTTCTACTAAGTATCATTTTTTTCTAAACTGAATAGTTTGCGCGAGAGACACTTCCAAATGGTGAAATGTGTGTCCCCCCCCCCCCCCCCGTAACTTCTTAAATAAGAGAATGATAAAACTAAAAAAATATATAATGTACATTGCCATATAAACTACCATTTTAAAACGTCATAAATCGTAAACCACAATTTACCTTTCATTCAATCAACTGAAATATAAAAATAAAAAAAAACCATTTAATTTCATAAACATGAACCTTATGCATAAACCGACAATACCTACAGGTTTGTACGGAACCCTCGGTGCGCGAGTCCGACTCGCACTTGGCCGGTTTTTTTAAGTAGAGATAGTTGAAGGGATGGAGAGTGACATAGGCTACTTTTGTCTCTTTCTTTTTTGTCACTTCCCTAAAATGGGGGGTGGAATGCGCTAATCTCAGGAACTACTGGTTCGAATTGAAAAATTCTTTTTGAGTCGGGTAGCCTATTTATTGAGGAAGGCTATATAAAATCATGCTACGATCAAAAGGAGCGGAGCAGCAACAAAAAAAAATGGACGAACACTGGCAGGCTGCGATGCGACGGGAAGGGTCAGGGGAGCAAATATTTGACGCGGACGAAGTCGCGGTCAGAAGCTAGTACGGTATATTTTCAATGGAGCCCGTAAATTGCTCGGGCATTTTTGTTTACTGTCTGAAGAGACTCATGTGGATATTTTTAGGAAAACCATCTAAGTAGTGGAAGGCAACTCCTAGAACCCTACAGACCAACCCCAGCACTGACAGACAAGTGATTGACCGACTTGGGAGTTACAACATAAAAATGTACGTATTTTTTTTAGGAATTTCTTATTAACGGCCCATAGTTTTGAAATTTGCTGTGTGATATCCCCATGCCTCGGAAAGCACGTTAAGCCATTGGTCCATTCGCCTGATCTCTCTCCGGTCGTGTGGGATTACCGTCTCATCGGGCTATGAAAGTGAGGGAACAGTGAGCGCCCCTGTGTCTGGACACACACTCGTGCACTATAATATCTCCCGCGCTGATGGGTAATCTCTGTTGAGATTGACCGCCATCGCCGAAATACAGTCTTGTAGACTTTATACGTATTTATCATTCCAAGCTTTTGGTGTCTAAGTAGCAAGCAAACTATTGCCCGCGTCCTCGCCCGCGGTGAGGTCGACAATTATACCACAAGAATGTACCTACTCCAGGCATAAAAATCTTCATCATCCTATTTGTTAACCAGGTAATCTATAGATATGTGTACCAAATTTCATCCAAATCCGTTCAGGCGTTTTAACGTGATTGAGCAACAAACATTCAACTTTCAAAGTTATAATATTATTAGGTTGCTATTTGCATGATGCTTTAAAATTGAAAATACCACCACTTATAGAATTCAAATTCACGAGATCTCAAACTCTGGCTTGCGTGTCGATACCATACCTAATACTTAGCCGTTTTCTGTAGGTTCCTCTTTATTAAGGGGTACCTACAAACATCGACCGCGAACAACGGATACGGTTATTGCAATAAAAACTTTTTTAACAAAAAATTAAACCGCCGAAAAAACTGAAAAGCATAAAATAATAAACCTTAAAATTATGAGTCGATGCTTTGAGTGATCTTTGTTCATTGATTTTTCAGCGCCGACTCAAAATTTTAAGGTTTATTATTTTATGCTTTTCAGTTTTTTCGGCGGTTTAATTTTTTGTTAAAAAGTTTTTATTTTATAATTTTTTGTGACTTTAATAAACTAATAATACTTGGCAAGGTATACCCTATCCAACAAAAAAAGAATTATCAAAATCGGACTACTCTGTATAAAGTTATGCGTGGTTATACATTACAATCAGTGAGTGAACAATCAATCATCCCCTGTTTTCCGACCCTTAGGGTTCGATTTTGTTTTCCAAATTTATATGGGACCACCTTGGGAGTATACCCTTTCCAATAAAAAAAGAATTGTCACAATCGGACTACCATGTACAAAGTTATACGTGATCATACATAAAAAAAATAAAATAAAAAAAATATATATATATACGCGTCGAATTGATAACCTCCTCCTTTTTTTTCGTCGGTTAAAAAAGGAAGGTCGTTCACTAAGGAATGTCGTTCACATACATTCTCACCAGGATCGGTGACGAACGAGTACCTACTTCGGGGTACGTGGTTTACTCTTAATTGCGTATTATTACTAGTGGTCGAAATTCGACTTCGAAACACTTTCCGCTGGAACTACGTCATCCCAGCTGCACTTTTTTCCTACGGATGTACAAGAAAAACAAAAACATTAAAATTAGTTGAAGTTTATTCAAAGGAGTGCATCCTTCTCTATATAAACTTAACTGTGCCTCATACTCCTCCATCCGCGTAATTTTCGTAAAAAATGGGAACAAAGCTTTTGATTATTATTTCGTTAGACACATTAGCAGGTAATAAGCTGATGCGTACCTATGTATAAAACAATTGAAGATATTTAATCTGTCAAATCGATTCTCGAAGCAATTCAGTGTAGGGATTTTTAATGCTCTGCATAGCGCCGAGAGTTGAAAATCGAACAGTGTGTTTTTAGGGTTCCGTACCCAGGTGGTAAAACGGGACCCTATTACTAAGACTCCGCTGTCCGTCCGGTCTGTCACCAGGCTGTATCTCTTGAACCGTGATAATTAGACAGGGGAAATTTTCACAGATGATGTAGGTATTTCTGTGGTCGCTATAACAGCAAATACTAAAAAACAGAATAAAAAAAAAGCATTTAAAGGACCATCTAGCTTTAAAAAATATGATTGACGTGTAAAAGTGTTTGTACAAACCTACTTGCAAAAATAAAGTCATTTATCATTTAACAAACGAGATGGTTTTTATAGATAATGGTACGGATCCCGCACGTCCGCGAGTCCGACTCGCACTTGGATGGTTTTTTTTTTCTCAATGCTCAATGCCACACAAAAGTACTAATCAGAACTTGACCTAATTTATATGGGTCGAGTTCTGATAGTGGTTTTTGGTAAGCTTCACCATACCAATCAGTAGACAGTCAAACCAAAGAAGAATTTAAAAAATCGGTTTAAATATGACTGAGTCTGAGGCAACAAACCTTTTTAAATAATCAAGAAAATTGTTCCTAGTTCTTTTGAATAATGCCTCCTGCTTTCTCTGCAGCCGGTTAAAAATGCTGTCTGTTCTGTGAATGAACGAACTACGCAAGTACTTACTCTAATAACTTCAGGGCAGGCGTAATGCGGACTACCGCAAGATGTCTCTAGCAGCGAGCCGGCCGGCTGCAACGACGCCATCCCGAAATCCGCTATCTTGATGTTGTTCCGCTCATCCAGGAGTAAGTTCTCGGGTTTTAGGTCGCGGTGGCTGGAAAGGAAAATAAATTCAGTTTTATTTTTAGTGCGTTTTACGAGGTGAGGATCAACGCTTGTTGTTCCGCTCATCCAGGAGTAAGTTCTCGGGTTTTAGGTCGCGGTGGCTGGAAAGGAAAATAAATTCAGTTTTATTTTTAGTGCGTTTTACGAGGTGAGGATCAACGCTGCCAATATTCCCAGTGCCCTCCATGGACTGCACCCAGGTAATAAAATTCCGAGGTGCCCCCGTGTGGCAACTGGGAAGTTATTGCCCCTCATTCAAATCGCTGTACACTGCGGCGTGATTCGCCAACCCCCCTCATCGCTGTCTTACGGCCGCGATGAGGGGGTTGGCGGTCAAACTTTTACAATGTGGTTTATTAGTAGACTAGCTTTTGCCCGCGGCTTCGCCCGCGTAGATGTCGGAAATTATCGCAAGAGGACGTATTACCGCGGTAAGAATGTATTAATCCATGTTATACATACATAAAATTACGCCTTTTTCCCATGGGGGTAGGCAGAAACTACGGAACGCCACCTGCTACGATCCTTACATATCATGTGTGTTTGATGTACTTAAAATAAAACTAATAGTATTCAGAGTAAGAAGACTGCGACATAGGGCTGGATTTAATTGAATATAAGTCTTCCTGGTTTTTCTTAACGCTCCTATTCTACCTATACAGACACTCAATTATTTACCAGACACCAATTTAAACATAGTTATAAGAAAAGTACTTTGGCCAGTGGCATCGCCCGTATAGCTGTCGGAAAATATCACCCGGGAACGTACTACCGGGATAAAGTATCCTATATCGTAAGTATCCAGGATAACCAAAAATCCAAATCCATCCAAAAATCTAAACATCTAAGCCATATTTTACGGTCTCTTACTTGGAATAATACAATTAGGTTTATTTTGAGTACTTCGAACACACATGATGATATGCATTTACTATGAAGCCAAAGTAATATGAATTACAATCCTACTAATCCTGCAATACCCGACCGCTACCAAGCGAGATGGCCGGACGTGGAACGGCCCGCTAGCCGCTCTGCGGCTATTTTATTATAATCTCTGATATCTTCTAAAATATTAATTTTAATGATATGCTGTAAAGGGCAATTTTGATCTACATGAAATGCACAATTTATTTAAGGTACTTAATTGGATAAGGATTAATGCTGTATTGCTTAAAATCGCATTCATAAATAAGCCATTATTTCTCGTAAAAAGTAAAGGATAAAAATGGTTATTATGGGTTATCCCTAAGAGTTAGACATATACCATCGTCGACTTTTTTATAGAACTTTTTAAGGTGTACAATACTGTAGTACATTATTTTGAGCTATTTCGAAGGGTTCAGCCAGCGTTCGCAATGTAAGCGCAAAAAAATGTGTTTATTTACGACATCACATTAGAAACCTCTAAAATTATCAGTGTTTCTTTACTATATTATGGATGTTATATACATATAAACCTTCCTGTTGAATCACTCTATCTATTAAAAAAACCAGCATCAAAATCCGTTGCGGAGTTTTAAAGATATAAGCATACATAGGGACAGACAGACAGCGAAGTGACTTTATTTTATAATATGTAAAGATACATCTATACATACCAAGACCCTTTTTTTTTGGATGGGAAATCATCAAATGACTTCTGAGGGCGTGTCAGACCTGTGTTCCATCAGTTGCCCGTGTGCCGGGGTCACGGTATCTCGCTTGAACAATCTAGCGATCCCGGCAGGCATCGGTCCTAGTAGACCCCTTCACTGCTGCTGACATCTCTTTGAAGCGCGCGTGGAACACTACGCGCCGTCTTGGTCCGAGCTTGGTCCTTACCGGGCGACGAGCTACCCATTGCTCGCCGCCCGCAAGCTCGCGCCTACGGTGGCCGGGAGTCCGCAATCGACTCCCGACGCCCGGGGCGTCTCCTCCTGCGGCGGCTAGGAACGTGAGGGCGCAGAGACTGCCACTCCCTCACGCGCCCCGCCTCCTCCTTCGCGAGCATTACTGCTTCGCAGAAGGAGGTGACGGCTTCCCATTCCCTCTCGCTCCGTACCATGGCTCGCACCAGGGCCGGACGCGAGAGGTCGCCGCCGCCGATCGCTTCCACGAGGACACGGCGGTGCTCCACCCAGGCAGGGAACACCTCCACCGTATGCTCCACCGTGTCCTCCAGACGATCCTCGCAATGGAAACACCCGGATACCAAGACCCTTCCATGCCTCGGAAAGCACGTTAAGCCGTTGGGTGCTGCTGTCTTTCGTAGATCTTAGACAGTCGGTACGGGTCGTCAGAAGCCCGAAAGTCTGACAACCAGTCTTACCAAGGGTATCGTATTTACCCAGTAACTGGGTAGTGGAGGTCAGATAAGCAGTCGCTCCATGTAAAATACTGGTACTCAGCTGCATCCGGTTAGACTGGAAGCCGACTCCAAAATAGTTGGGAAAAGGCTAGGTAGATGATGAAGTGATTAGGGACATGGGAATATTCGCGGAACTGTCACATTATTAGTAGCGCTACTCGACACTAGATTGCGGTAGTTGTTTATTAATTTTGTGGCGTTAATTCCATGAAGTAAATGTTCGTAAGGCTCATTCTAACTTTATTTGTACCAGTTTTGACCGTTCCTTGACTATTGAGTCATAATATTTGATTAGCTAAAAGATTAGAGACATGTAAATTGTAGTCAAGGGCTGGAACTGTGACATTATTAGTAGCGTTACTCGACGCTAGATGACGGTAGTTGTCTATTAGTTTCTGGCCTTCATTTCACGAAGTAAATGTTTAAAGCTCGTGCTGACTTCACTATTACCAGTTTTTACCGTTCCTCGTCTAAAGAGTCATATTTGATTACCTAAAATATTAGGGACATGTAAACTGTAGTCACGTTTCCCCTAGGGCAGACTAAAAAGTTGTTGGAATATGGGCATGTGATACGGAGGAATGAAGAAAACGTCGTGAGGAAAGTTTAGAGTATGAATGTCGATGGCCACAAAAGTAGGGGAAGACCGTAGAAACGATGGTTGGACTGTGTGTAAATGATGATATTGGATAGAAAGGAGATGACTACCGAGAATACTACTAAGAAAGACATGTTGCGCCCACCCCAAATAAATGGAGATAAAGGCAGGAAAATGATAATTGAAAAATTTTCAAGACTAGCTTTTACCAGCGGCTTCGCCCGCGTGAAGGTCGGAAATTATCCCGCGGGAACATACTACCGGGATAAAAAGTACCCTATGTGTTATTCCAGGTTATTAACTATCTGTGTGCTAAATTTCATCTAAATCGGGTCAGTAGTTTTTTCGTGAAAGAGGAACAAACATCTATACATAGGTACAAACTTTCGCGTTTATCTTATCTTATACCTTTAAACGAGCAATTCTTGTATATATATATATAATCTGAATCTCGGAAACGGCTCCAACGATTTTCATGAAATTTAGTATACAAGGGGTTTCGGGGGCGATAAATCGATCTAGCTAGGATTCATTTTAATAAAATGTCGTTTTATTCGTGTTTTCAATGACCAACTCTATCGATAATCAACTTGAACATAAACTTATTATTTTAAACGCAATTTACCAAAAAATACCGAGCAAAGCTCGGTCATCCAGATATTAATATTATAGTAGGACATTTATATAGGTATATATATTTATATATTATTTCCTATAAGAAAAAGCATAGCATTCTTTTGTTCTGGACAGTTCTTAAATTTTTGTCTACAATATAAATGATGTCATTTGCCAATACGTACCATATAGAATGACTGTGGCAGAAGTCGAGTGCAGATATAATCTGTCTGAAGAACCGGCGTGCCTCTTTGGGAGTAAGCCGGCCTTTCTTCACCAGGTAATCAAACAGCTCTCCACCGCTGACATGTTCTAATACTAAATATCTGGAAAATTATAGAGAAGTCGGTTAGAATTAACATATAGAAGCAAAAAGAAAATTTTTATCTACGCGTTTTTGAATTTTCGTTATTATTATAATTTTAAAACTGCTTGAGACGTTTTGCATAAAACTTTTACTCCAAATTCTATGAATGGCCCGCCTGACACTGCGAGGGCGGACCGGACGGCACGAGCATGGCCGCGGTGTCTCGGGCCGTAAAAAATAAGGAGCCAGTATTTCTCATGTGTGTCAAATTATTTATAAATATTAAATTTTGAAAAAAATACATTTAGAAAATTTGTTTTTTCGTTGCTGTAGCTTCTTTACCACCTACAGGTGTACCTCTTAAAATATTTCGTGTATGAATAGATACACCTTATACAAGATTATTTTTAGTATATGCGAAACCTGAATATAGTTTGTTCAGAATCAGTAACTGAATCGATTCCAATAATTTTTACACCATGTTATATTTTGTACCAAAAATATTTAATTACGCTTCCAAGTCGCGGGCGTTAGTGTTTTGTTTCGATTTTAAAATTATCATGTCTTTCTCGTATTCAAACGTCCATTACACGGAGATGGTACGTACACTAGCTGTTTGTGTATATGTTTTTGCGTGGACAACCAGGTAACTTATCAAGCTTATAACTTTGTGATTATTAATGATACAGTTTTGAAATTTTTTAATTTTTTTTTTTTTTTTAATTACATAAAAATACTAGACCCGTGTTTCGGGTTTCGCATAAACAAAAATTAATGTTGTATATATATGAACTAGAGCAGTGGTGGCCCAGTGATATCCTCCCCGAATTACAATACAATACAATCCTTTCTTTCAGGCAACTAAGGTGCATAAAACACAATACATAAATAGGCATAAAAACAATAACTATAAACTAATACATATATAAATTCACGCCTTTTCAGAAATTACGGAACGCCACCTGCTACGATCTCTACACACTCCTTTTGCCTCGTTTAGGTTCATACAATTGGTCATACACACACGCCGGTTGCGAGTACTACGCACCTGACCTTTCTGAAGAAGCTCACCAATAAGGTTTTTTTTTGGATGGGAAACTTTACCCGCCCTGGGCGGAGTGGGAGGGCGTGTCAGACTTTTATTGCCCTTGTGCCAGGGTCACGGTATCTCTTTCGAACAATCACGCGACCCCGGTAGTCCACTCACATCTGCTTTGTAAATATCTTTTGTAAGCCGTCCTTCATTCATCCTCTCAACATGACCAAACCATCTAAACATACTTTTTCAATTTTTGTCACTATAGGTTGGCATAAAAGAGTCTGTCGTGGTAACCATTGGAACTAAAATATTTTTTTGGTGGCAGCACTGCTTTGTTTATCATCAAGAAGTAGCTAATCTGTCATTGTGTTATGTTCCCAGTTGTATTTTACTTATTTCTAATTAACTATCAATTATTAATGCTTTTGAACATATAAAAAATGAATAAAACAATAAGGAGTAGTGGTGTGAGCTGTGATATACTAAGTTTTCGTAAGAAATTTGGCGGAATCTGAAGCGGAACAAATTTTGTCTCTGATTGACAATGTTTACGAAAGAACTGCCGACACGACAGGTGAAGATGATCCAAGAAATTTATCTTTTATTCAATGCCAGTCATTGTTTTTCCTTTCTAATACTAAGTTTTATCGGTATTATAAGTTTCAAGCCATTTTATTGTTTTGTTTACTAATACATTATTGAGGTTATGTTTTCTAGTTTAACAAACCGCGTGTACGTTAATTCTTGATGTTTGATACTTGAAATTGAAAAATGTACCTACATGGAATTAATATGATTGTCTTTATATTTTTTTCAAGGTAAATCTTACAGTACAATTAGAAAAAATGTTAATGAAGGAGAAAACAATTAAGGATTTTTTCTACACCTGGAGGAACACCAAAACAGTTGGCGGAAGAAAGAATTAGACGATTTTGATTTGTGTGCAATTAGACAAAAAGTTCAACACTACGGAACAGCCAAGTATTTTTTTTTTTGTTAATGCTATTATCGCATACCACAGTAAAAAAAGTATAATTAATATTTATTATTTTTCAGGTGCCTATTCTACGTAATATATTACCTATAGTTTGAGGAGACGGGTTGTAATGGGAGCCGTAAACGTGCAAGAAAGATTTTTACACTATTTTCATAAATAAGAAATGTAAAACTGACACATCAGTGTTAATGGAAAAAATCTATCATAGCACCGAAAAGGAATACAAGAATGATGTTACGTCACGTTTTTATTTTTAAATAAAATCTAAACTTTAGCGTGTTATTTCATTTTCATTGTCATGTGAATAGTGATAATCTTATGTACCCCGCATAGACATACCTGACGCCTTCATTAGTCAACTGTTCAAGTTTATTCGATATTGCCCGTACCTTTCGAATGCGACATGCTATAGGTACTCTCTGACTTCCGATTAGTTTCCGACAGTAAGCAGCTGTAAGTCGCCTTCTTGTCGACTATAAACTGTCGGCATTAACAGGATTCGTTCAGTATCATTCATTTCAAAGTTGATACAGGCATACCAACCATCGAATGGTTGTGAATACCCTAGATGGTGGCCGCAAATGCGATTGCTGAACATTATGTCTCGTGTATCGGGTTCAATCGGTAATCCCCGAGTGTAATTTAATTAATTTTTAAACTAAATAAGTTTTCATTATGTTGTTATGATGGCACTCTTAGATAAAAGGTTATTCCAGCGAAATAATCTGCAATCTACTAAATACAATGAAAGTAAAAGTCTGTGTGCCTATCAAGTCTTGAAATCTTGACTGATGAGAATTTCCGGGATCTCGTGTTTGCGGATTAAAACATCAAGTATCTTATCACTTTTAGTCCTAGTATACAGGGTGGCCATACCTGCTAAGCAGGCGCCCTCATTTTTTCCAGACTCTTTTTTGCCAAGCTATACGTCTTCTATACTTTATAAAACAAAACTTAAACTAGGTAGGTATAACTAAACACGTAATGTTGACGGCGTCGTGTTCCGCTGCGTGTTGTCGTGTAACTGTCCTCAGAAACGTCGATCTAGAACACCTTTCCAAAAATCCTCTCTCAAGCAGGTTTGTAGATGGTGGGTTGGAACGAGTCGACGAGCCGTGAGTTCGAACCCAGGCAGGTGCTTTATTTTGTGTAAATAATTTCATCACCACTGCTCTCAAAACGGCTAAGGAAAACATCTTGAGGAAACCGGTATATCTTTGATTATTAAGACGTGACATTACCAATCCGCACTAGGTCCGCGTGGTAGATTACGGCTCACTCCCTCTCACCAAGAGGAGGCCTGTATCCCAGAAATGGGACGGTATAAACTGATTCTGCTAGGTAACAACATGATAGAGTAAAATAATATTTAGATACTTACAAATATTTCTTATTTTCGTAAACATCGGACAGTCCCAATACGTGTGGATGTTCTATCAATTTCATAATTGCTATTTCTCTTTCCACCTGAAAAATATAAAAGGTTTCACTTTAATGTAATCCAATAATGACACGAAGTCGGAAAGATTTGTAAATTGTAATTCTCATCTCTGCCAAGAGATGGCGTGGGTACCGGTTTCTTTATTTTATTCACCTCTAAAAAAAGGTTTTTTTTTGTGGGTGGCGCCTCCCGCTCTGGGCGGAGTGGGAGGGCGTGTCAGACTATTACTGACTAAAACCCACCCGTGTTCCTTCAGATGCCAGGGCCACAGGGTAACTCTTTCGAACATATTTCGCGACCCTGGCAGGTCTTTTTGCTACTGTAACTTATTACGTCGGTGAATATCATACCTACTAGTTTTAAGATTTAATTAATGATTAGATTTCCTTTATTTTTTAAGATTTCTTTTAATTTAAGCAATTATACAAAGTAGCTGAGACTAGGTACTATACGGCTGACAGATTTAATTATTCGTTTGAATAATTCCACGTACGAACATAGAGAGAGCCGAAGCTGAAAATCAATCTGTGTGTTTTTGTCATGTCCGTTTGCACCGCACGGCCAACTCTTAAAATTTGATGAAATTTTGCCAGGAATTAGTTGTAATTTGTTACAAAACAAACCTCTTTTCCTGAATTTGTTACAAAAAAAACTAAGACGCTACGACCAAAAACAGTTGGCCGCTAGAACCGCCACTTGCCGTAGTGATCGCCCGTGATTACACAGAAACTAAATAATGCAGATAGGCGAATGATACATCAAAAGAAAGGTCTTAATTTGTCGTATTTGTTACAAAAATAAAAATCATTAAAACTTAAATATACAAAAAGTTATGCTATATATAGTTTTCAGGTTAAGTGTACGTACGTATCTCACCATAAAATCAAATTAATAGATAGAGGCTAATGTGTACGGACAATTAGTTGCTAATTTGTTACAGCAAATAAACAAGAAAAATACTAGAAAATAGGTTCAATATTTTTTTTACAGTCGATTTTAGTTGGTCGCGCGGACGGCAATATGCCTAAAATACAATGGCGTTTATTTCGTTATTAATAGTAGGTTCAAGCTTAGTTTTAGTACTAATCGACAGGTATGGTAGCCTAGTTTGGATACCTAAATGTGGCGAATATAACTACAGGCTTTATATTTTATGAGATATTCACTAAAATATAGTAGTATGAAACTGTATTAGAGTAGAGTGACCATACATTTTCATAATAAAGTGAGACTGAATCGCCATTATTGGAATGTTCGGTAGACATACCTTAATTTTTTAGGGTGAAACTCTTTAAGACATCCTATAGCATACTTTATAAAAGTCAAATTCACAAATCGATAAAAATAGCTTTATTCAAAATCAGCATACAGGCAAAAATCAAGTAATATAAGTCAACAAAATATATATATTTTTTAATAAACTACCATAACATTTATAAATTAACTGAAACTAATGTAAGACACAGAATGTAGACACATTTTCTTACAGGTACTTATTTCAATTTTAGAATAATTTTAAAAATATAGTAATTTTATTTACGCCACATTTATCCAAACAAGGTTACGTTACATGTCGATTAGTACTAGAACTAAGCTTGAACCTACTTTAATAATTAAATAAACTCCATTGTAATTTAGGCATAATGCCGTCCGAGCGGCCAAATAAAATCGACTCTAAAAATATGATTGAACCTATTTTCTAGTATTTTTATTGTTTATTTGCTGCAACAAATTAGCAACTTATTGTCCATACACATTAGCCTTGTTACTCCAAAAAACTTCAAAACATCAAAGTTAATTAAAACCTAAACAACGCCAGACTAGGCCCCTGACTAAACATATTTATAGAAAAGAAAAAGGTAAATTCTAAACTGTAGAACTGAAATAACAAAAACTTTTTTCTAAAATAAAGACTGCAATTGCAATGTAGCGCCCTTAGTTTTACTCACTGAAGTACCGATTAGTATTAAAATTAAAGATTTTTTCTTAGTTAGTGCTATAGAATTTATACCAGGCACAAAAATAGATCACTATGTCATTTTTTAAATAAAATCACTATATTTCTAAACATATTCTAAAATTGAAATAAGTACCTGTAAGAAAATGTGTCTACATTCTGTGTCTTACATTAGTTTCAGTTAATTTATAAATGTTATGGTAGTTTATAAAAAAAAAAAAAGATATTATGTTGACGTAAATTACTTGATTTTTGCCTGTATGCTGATTTTGAATAAAGCTATTTTTATCGATTTGTGAATTTGACTTTTATAAAGTATGCTATAGGATGTCTTAAAGAGTTTCACCCTAAAAAATTAAGGTATGTCTACCGAACATTCCAATAATGGCGATTCAGTCTCACTTTATTATGAAAATGTATGGTCACTCTACTCTAATACAGTTTCATACTACAATATTTTAGTGAATATCTCATAAAATATAAAGCCTGTAGTTATATTCGCCACATTTATCCAAACTAGGCTACCATACCTGTCGATTAGTACTAAAACTAAGCTTGAACCTACTATTAATAACGAAATAAACGCCATTGTATTTTAAGCATATTGCCGTCCGCGCGACCAACTAAAATCGACTGTAAAAAAAATATTGAACCCATTTTCTAATATTTTTCTTGTATAATTGCTGTAACAAATTAGCAACTAATTGTCCAAACACATTAGCCTCTATTCATTTGATTTTATGGTGAAATACGTACCTACACTTAACCTGAAAACTAAATATAGCTTAACTTTTTGTATATTTAAGTTTTGATGATTTTTATTTTTGTAACAAATACAACAAATTAAGACCTTTCTTTTGATGTATCATTCGCCTATCTGCATTATTTAGTTTCTGTGTAATCACGGACGATCACTACGGCAAGTGGCGGTTCTAGCGGCCAACTGTTTTTGGTCGTAGCGCCTTAGTTTTTTTTGTAACAAATTCAGGAAAAGAGGTGTGTATTGTAACAAATTACAACTAATTCCTGGCAAAATTTCATCAAATTTTAAGAGTTGGCCGCGCGGTGGAAACGGACATTTTTTGTCGACGCACTGGGATGTAGTTACTCTGTTGGATTCTCAATACTCGGTTCAACAACTAAAGCTGAAAACCCGTGAATCCGACGTGATTTTATTATCTATGGAAACGTGTTCGAAGTACATAGATAATAAAGTGATCGTACCTTCATCAGCACAGATTCGCTGAGTTTCTCCCTATTGATGATCTTAATGGCCACCTTCTTGCCGGTCACGCAGTGGACACCCAATTTCACTAGACCTGGAAACGTAAAAATTGCAATTTGAGACATTTTGATCAAAGTAGTGAATTTCGGGTAGTAAGAAGTGACACTGTTAAGTCAAAGCATCTCAACTGACACAAAATTAATCGATACGTAAAATGTTTATTTTGGTTATTTAAAAACAGACCAAGTGCGAGTCGGATACGCACGCGAAGGGTTCCGAAAAAAAAACATCTACACCAATATTATAAATGCGAAAGTAACTCTGTCTGTCTGTCTGTCTGTCTGTCTGTCTCGCTTTCCTGCCAAAACTACTGAATCGATTTAAATGAAATTTGGTACACAGATAGATTAGACCCTGAGAAAGGACATAGGCTACTTTTTATCCCGGTAGTATGTTCCCGCGGGATAATTTCCGACCTCCACGCGGGCGAAGCCGCTGGCAAAAGGTAGTATTTTCATATTTTTATCTTATTTGCAAAATAGTTGGGCAAACGTCATATAAAACTATTCCAATTTCAAGTTGATAGCATTAGTACCTAGTTCTTGAGATATCCAGCTATAACAGAAAGACGGATGGACAGACCGAGACGCACCATAAGGGATCCTTTTTATTACCATTTTGCTACGGAACCTTAACGACGCTAAAACTTTTTACAAAAATATTTGACATCATACTGAGCTGAAAGAAAATCGTCAGTTGCATCATGGAGCGGGGACTATGTGTCAGCTGCCCTCATGAATTTGCAAAAAAAAAAAAACAAGTAAAATAAAAGTTATAGTACGCCGGATGAAATTTAACTGACTGGTTTAAGTATTAATTGCGAAAATAACAATCAGCTGCGTAGTAAGATTCATTTCAAAGTTTCGAACTATTTTCGGACGGGCCTTCATTCGTTCCATGACAGAGTTAAAGTACTAAGAGACAACTGAAGGAACACGGGTGGGTTTAGTCAGTAAAAGTCTGACACGCCCTCCCGCTCCGCCCAGAGCGGGAGTCGTCATTTGATGATTCCCACCCACAGAAAAAAAGGAGGCTAATTCTCATACTTATTTAAAATCATTCAAAATCTAGTCACAGTCTCATCTCAGCAACGACCAAATGTCAAAAAAAAAATTGATAACTCGAGGTATTTTTGACAGATTGTGACTGACATCAGACTGTGAACGTTCTTAAAATTACAAGAATTGTCTTTTTAGGGTTCCGTTGCCAAATGGCAAAAAACGGAACCCTTATAGATTCGTCATGTCTGTCTGTCTGTCTGTCCGTCCGTATGTCACAGCTACTTTTTTCCGAAACTATAAGAGCTATGCTAATAAAACTTGGTAAGTAGATGTATTCTGTGAACCGCATTAAAATTTTCACACTAAAAAAAATTAAACCGCCGAAAAACTGAAAAGCATAAAATAATAAACCTTAAAATTTTGAGTCGGCGCTGAAAAATCAATGAACAAGGAACACTCAAAAGGTTAAATTTATTGTTAAAAAGTTTTTTTAAAGACCTTTTCATGGACACACGTATGGGTTTGATGAAAAAAATTTTTTGAGTTTCAGTTCTAAGTATGGGGAACCCCAAATTTTTTTTTTCTATTTTCAACCGACGAAAAAAAACGGAGGAGGTTCTCAATTCGACGCGTTTATTTTTTTTTTTTATTTTTTTTTTATGTATGATCACGCATAACTTTTTACATAGTGGTCCGATTGTAACAATTCTTCTTCTATTGGAAAGGGTATACTCCCAAGGTGGTCCCATATAAATTTGGAAAACAAAATCGAACCTTAACCTCCTCCGTTTTTTTTCGTCGGTTGAAAATGGTATTGAGGTTTCTAATATAATTTTTTTCTAAACTGAATAGTTTGCGCGAGAGACACTTCCAAAGTGGTAAAATGTGTCCCCCCCCCCCCCCCGTAACTTCTAAAATAAGAGAATGATAAAACTAAAAAAAATATATGATGTACATTACCATGTAAACTACCACCGAAAATTAGTTTGAACGAGATCGAGTGAGTAGTTTTTTTTAAAACGTCATAAATCGTAAACCGCAATTTACCTTACATTCAATCAACTGAAATATAAAATTTGAAAAAACATTTATTTTTAAACCGCGAATATCTACAGGTTTGTACGGAACCCTCGGTGCGCGAGTCCGACTCGCACTTGGCCGTTTTTTATTTTATGTCAATAGGCTGACTCCCTATTCGTATTCCATAATGTTACTTTTCAACGAAATGTGCGTATACCGACCTCTGTCTACCCCTTGGGAAATACATTTTCGTGATGGCTCGAGATTTGTTCAAAGATAAAATTAAATCTGTTTTCAGTTTTGTGGACTTTACATTTCCAATCATTTTGACGACAAATCTTGTTTGCGTTAGAGCGATTCTGAATTCGAGTACAATCCGAATTGAGAATTTTATAAATTCGAACGGACTAAGTTCGGCTCTAGGGCGTAACTCCTCATACAAATAAATAATAGTTTAAAAAACTAGTAAATAATCTTTTAGAAAACTACACAAACACGCTTTCATATAAAACTAAACTAAAAAGTAGAAAATAATTAAAAAAGGGTGAGGAAGTACCCCCACGCTTGAGATATTTTTACTAATATTTACTTTATATTTTTAAACAACTAAAACTATTATTTATTTTCTATTGTGAGTGTGTTTTCAACCGACGAAAAAAAACGGAGGAGGTTCTCAATTCGACGCGTATATTATGTATGACCACGCGTAACTTTTTACATAGTGGTCCGATTGTAACAATTCTTCTTCTATTGGAAAGGGTATACTCCCAAGGTGGTGCCATATAAATTTGGAAAGCAAAATCGAATCCTGAGGGTTGGAAAACAGGGGATGATTGATTGTTCACTCACTGATTGTAACGTATAACCACGCATAACTTTATACAGAGTAGTCCGATTTTGATAATTCTTTTTTTGTTGGATAGGTTATACCTTGCCAAGTATTATTAGTAAATTAAAGCCACAAAAAAAATATAAAATAAAAAGCACCGACTCAAAATTTTAAGGTTTATTATTTTATGCTTTTCAGTTTTTCGGCGGTTTAATTTTTCGTTAAAAAGTTTTTTTTGTTTTGGATGGGAAATCATCAAATGACTTCTGCTCTGGGCGGAGCGGGAGGGCATGTCAGACTTTTACTGACTAAAACCCACCCGTGTTCCTTCAGTTGCCCATGTGCCAGGGTCACGGTATCTCTTTCGAACAATCTGGCGTCCCTGGCAAATTGTGTGTGTATGTGTGTCCTCTAGTGATCCTGGCTAGGACAATGGCACAAATTTATGAAATATTTTATTGTCATCGATGCATGCATCTGTGATTTTGTAGACATTATCTTGTGCTTAGCCTTTTCCTTATTACGTTATAGTCGGCTTCCAGCCTAAACCGTTGCAGCTACCATATTTTACATGCAGCGACTGCCTATCTGACCTCCACAACCCAGTTACTGGGTAACATGATACCCCTTGGCAAGCCCAGTTGTCAGACTTTCGGGCTTCTGACGACCCGTAACAACTGTCAAAGATCTAGGAAAGACAGCCGGGACTAATGGCTTAATGTGCTTTCCGAGGCACGGAGGGGTCTTGGTATGTAAATATGGTCACCCATCCACGGACCAACCGTGGCAAGGGTACCTTAACGTGCTTCTATTCATCATCATCATCATCATCATCATAATTTCAGCCGAAAGACGTCCACTGCTGGACATAAGCCTCCCCCAATCTGGGAGGGTTTGCCATAATCGCCACTCTTGGCAGGCGGGTTGGCGATCGCAGTATGGTGGTAAAATGCATAGAGAACGCTGCTGCACATTCTCTAGTAAGTACCCTTTTTTTCTTTTTTTTTTGGATGGGAAATCATCAAATGACTTCTCCCGCTCTGGGTGGAGCGGGAGGGCATGTCAGACTTTTACTGACTAAAACCCACCCGTGTTCCTTCAGTTGCCCATGTGCCAGGGCCACGGTATCTTAGTCGGACGTAAAGAATAGCACCATCCCATTTCTTCCCGTGGGTGTCGAAAGAGGTGCTTCTATTGCTTAGTCATAAGCCCCACTTTGTTTTGCAGACACTTGTTGCAATATAACGACATAGTGTCCTTCCCATGGTCTATTACAAATAATTATATTTTGACTTGGTGCGAACTGCGGGTTTCGTTTCAGTATTTCCTGTTGTAGTATTTGCTACTGACATAGAGTGGTTAATACCATTTCTTGTTACTGAAAATCTTATTCCTTATAGTGTTTAAACTGTTGTTAATTTTATTAAACACTAGCTTCTGCCCGCGACTTCGTCCGCGTCAAATTTTTGCTCCCCTGACCCTTCCCGTCGCATCGATTTGCCTGCTAGTTTTCGTCCATTTTTCGTTGCTGCTCGCTCCTTTTCAGTTATAGTGAGTCAACCTTAAAAGATAGACATATGCTCTCGCAGACTTTTTTTTAGAACTTTTTAAAAGGAACAATTCCGTGATACATGATTTTTGCGTTACTTTAACCGTTTACGCAGCGCACGCAACGGAAACTCTCAAAAGGAATAAATTTTCCCCGTTTTTGAAACATTTATCATTACTGCTCCGCTCCTCTTAGTTGTAGCGTGATGTTATATAGCCTATAGCCTCCCTCAATAAATAGGCTACCCAACACAAAAATAATTTTTCAATTCGGACCAGTAGTTCCTGAGATTAGCGCGTTCAATCAAACAAACAAACTCTTCAGCTTTATAATATTAATAACTAGCTTTTGCCAGCGGCTTCGCCCGCGTGGAGGTCGGAAATTATCCCGCGGGAACATACTACCGGGATAAAAAGTAGCCTATGTCCTTTCTCAGGCTCTAAACTATCTGTGTACCAAATTTCATTTAAATCGGTTCAGTAGTTTTAGCAGGAAAGCGAGACAGACAGACAGACAGACAGACAGAGTTACTTTTGCATTTATAATATTAGTATGGAAGTATGGAAGTATGGATTATAGATAATGAATGAAATGTTTATACATATATGTAAGTAGATCTTATAAGAAACTTTTATACTTCAATATTTTGTTGATCGATATTTTAAAACTAGAGTGCGCCGGCATTTCTTAGCTGAGTGTTGAGAAGAAATGCCGACACAAACTAATTTTATTTGAGTCTAACTCTGCAGCACGCGTAGCAAGACCGACATAGAAAGAACTTTGTCTATTCTTGGTAGAACAGAGATAGAATTGTCATGCTACGCCAGCATAAAACGGTACAAACCTTTCTACAATCTTTCATCTGTCTTTAATCTTTCTACAATCTGTAATTTTGTCTATTCTTCTGTCGACAAAACCCATTTCTACGGTGGTCATGCTACGCATGCAGGGCCATGTCTGGAACTGCGTGTTAAGAAATATTAAACACAATATTCCTTTTGATATCCCATTAATCGAGGTATGATGACCATGTCATAGAATAAATTGGCATAAGATTTATTTTCCTTTTTATTGCTCATACAAATGAGTTCGACGTCGCAATTATTTATCTAAAACACCCTTACGTGAAATACGATATCGTCACATTTTGTTAGCTTTAAATTGGAGTTATTGAATTTTTTCTCGTATAGAGAACATCGTACTTAGTGATCAATGTTGTCTATTGGTCACTAGGTACGGTTGTTCACTTCATCATCCGTCTAGCGGCTAGCTTATTCCAAAGCCCTTTGCCCCAAGTTCACTGCACGTTGGCGAATTACTTAATTACAAATTACTTACACAAGATAGGATTAAATTCCTCATTATATTTTCTTCATTAAAATTAAGTAAGGTCGAAAAGACGAAGTTAAGGTAGTACTACTATAAGTTTTCCTCATGAAGGCGAACGTTTTCTTCTGGCCACGGACGCGGTAAACCTTTTGCAATAGGTATCTTCTTTTAGGAGGTACTTTTTTATCATTAGAGCTAGCATGTCCTCAGATGTACATTAATTAGACCCAGAAAATTCACGAGCCATAACATACTCAGTTCGCATGCCTTTCCAACTTTCCATTATTTCTTTCTATTGGGGGTTTTTACAGCTCTATGTACTATCCAGACAGAAACGGTCACTGGAGGCGCGTTTGTAGTTAAACACCATTCATACGGAATCCTCGGAAAGAGTAACAAGTGGTAGAATTCAACAATAATGTCATATACGCACGGGTAAGTGGAAATATTGACTTTGTAACCCACAGAATACTCCGGTCTACCGAAGAGGATATTTCAACTCGAAGTCAGGAGGTAGGACTGGCAGGATACTAGGGAAATACGTGGTTGTGGTTTTAAATAGGTATTTGCAACTGCTCAAACCTAATTGGAGCAGTGGTCGCCAAGTGGTAACGGTCCCGACTCACAATTTGTAGGTAATATAGGCTACCCGACACAAAAAGAATTTTTCAATTCGGACTAGCAGTTCCTAAGATTACCGCGTTCAACCAAACAAACAAACTCTTCAGCTTTATAATATTAGTATAGATTATTTTCATTCCCCAATGGGAATTCCCCGATGTTTTCCTTTACCGTTTTGTGAGCAATCTCTCAAAACGGTAAAGGAAAACATCGTGAGGTAACCAGCATGTCCTAGAACCAAACATTCGAAGATGTGTGACATCTGTCAACCCGTACTGTGCCCGTGGTGGATTTGGTCCACTCTCTCTCACAGAGAGCAGGCCTGTTTCCCAGCAGTGGGAACATTATATGTTGATTATGCTAAACGTAATTTCGCTATAAACCATTTTAGCTTGGCCAAGGTCAGGATCTACAGTCTAGACCTGACTGACAACCCGTACTTTGTGTCGAAACTGTCACCCATTATTTTTGCATAGACTATTATTAATTTAGCACTAAGTTTACGATGAGGCTACAGCTTTCTTAGGTGTGGTTTTGCCCTCCTTGAAGCCATTGCGGAAACGCCTCCTCACAATCTTCAGGTGACGCATGCGGCCAGTTCCAGTCGTCTTCCTGCTCTTAGCCTTCACTGAGCAATGGTAGAAACAAAGCTTAGCTGTGGAGTATCCGCACTGTGCTATAGACTGGTGTAGAAAAGATAAAGATCTTCATCTCGACTGCTGATTGAGCGATTGGTGCGTTCAATCCCTAAGTCAGGTGAAGTCGTAAAAGTGTATTTCTTGCATTAGTCAATTTTCTGTAGCCCGAAGACTGGTTTTTCGCCTCCTATGGCCTACTAATTTTAGCAAAATGTCTACACTACACTTCTATCGGTTTATAAATAACGGAGCCCAGAGGTATCAAACTTTAAAAATTTGCAAACGATTTGGGACTCCTTTTTTGGAGTCGGTTATAAAACAAAACACTGTTAGTTTTATTCATTTTGAGTCATATTTGGCACTTGCCTAGAAGCAGCCTAATCACTTTGTAAAATCTAATTTATACACAAAAAATACTTTACCAGGTTATCAGCCTTTGGGCTGGGAAGAAGTAGAAGTGTATTTTACATTAATCGAGTTTGCTTAAACCACGCTAGGCGTTGCCCCGGCGAGATTTAAACAAACACGATTAATGGATTAAACACTAAGATTTGCACTAACCCTTTTTTTGTATGGGAAATCATCAAATGACTTCTCCCGCTCTGGGCGGAGCGGGAGGGCATGTCAGACTTTTACTGACTAAAACCCACCCGTGTTCCTTCAGATGCCCATGTGCCAGGGTCACGATATCTCTTTCGAACAATCTCGCGACCCCGGCAGGCATCGGTCCTAGCAGACCCCTTCAGTGTTGCTGACATTTCTTTGAGGCGCGCATGGAACACTACGCGCCGTCGACTACTCGCTGCCCGCAAGCTCGCGCCTACGGTGGCCGGGAGTCCGCTATCGATTCCCGACACCCGGGGCGTTACCTCCTACGGTGGCTAGGGACGTGAGGGCGCAGAGACTGCCACTCCCTCACGCGCCCCGCCACCTCCTTCGCGAGCATTACTGCTTCGCAGAAGGAGGACGGCTTCCCATGCCCTCTCGCTCCGTACCATGGCTCGCACCAGGGCCGGACGCGAGAGGTCGCCGCCGCTGATCGCCTCCGCGTGCACTAACCCTTGAAGATTCATATTTCATGGTGCTACAGAGACCTTTGCATATCTAAGAGTAGACCAGGGGGCGCCGTAATGGTAGGAAAGACGTGTCCTTAGGCTAGCGAAGGATTGTGAGCCGAACCGGATGAGCACCCTAGAGTAGGCATTGGACTAGTAGACAGACGGGTGATATTTATCTATGGGAGTGAAATCTTTTAGTTAAATTTAAATTTAATTTAATTCATTTATATTTTCAGGTCTTCAAACCATATAAAAATTAAAAACGGACATATTTGCCATGCTTGCACTATACATGTTATTATACATACTATAACTTACAGATTAATAGACATACAAAGTAATTACAGAAATTGATATTGAATTTAGAATTATAAGTCAAATACAAATGTTTAAAAATGTCAAAAATAAAATGTCACAATACGTCCAAAAAAAAATTTAAAGAAATTAATACCAAAGTCAAAAATATAAGGTGTATCTATTCATACACGAAATATTTTAAGAGGTACACCTGTAGGTGGTAAAGAAGCTATAGAAGCAAAAAGAAAATTTTTATCTAAGCGTTTTTGAATTTTCGTAATCATTATAATTTTAAAACTGCTTGAGACGTTTTGCATAAAACCTTAACTCCAAATTCTATGAATGGCCCGTCTGACGCTGCGAGGGCGGCGACCGGACGGCACGAGCATGGCCGCGGTGTCTCGGGCCGTAAAAAATAAGAAAGAGCCAGTATTTCGTATGTGCGTCAAATAATTTATAAATATTAAATTTTGAAAAAAATACATTTAGAAATTTTTTTTCCGTTGCTGTAGCTTCTTTACCACTTACAGGTGTACCTCTTAAAATATTTCATGTATGAATAGATACACCTTATATATATGTGTGCAGGACATTTTAAGGACGTCGCAGCCAGGTTGTTTTAGATCGAGCTTCGTCGGTGAATCTTTTGGCGGATTACTCGAGTCTTTTCTCTGCTGTTCCGTCAGGTGACGGACGTAAAGAATAGCACCATCCCATTTCTTCCTGTGGGGTGTGTGTGTGTGGGACATAATAGATAATGGGCAGCAACGTTCTTTAAGGGCCATCCATAAATTACGTCACACGTTAAGGGAAGAGGGAGGGGGTCGACGAATTGTGACATTGTGTGACAAGGAGGTGGGAGGAACCCTAAATTTTGTGACGTCACATTTCAAAATTGAATATACATATTGAATGTACCTACTATTAAAACATGAAATATGAACTATGAAAGAAAAATTTAAAAAAAATTATGTCTAGATGTAAAATTGCAAAATAGGTATGTGACGTCACACTAGGGAGGGGGTCTCACAAATGTGACCAACTGTGACAAGGACGGGGGGAGGGTTAAAAAATCATGAAATTTGTGTGACGTAATTTATGGATGGCCCCTTATGCATTTTGCAACCATACTGCGATCGTGGCGATTATGGAAAACAAAATGCTTGAGGGAGGTCTTTGTCCAGCAGTGGACGTCTTTCGGCTGAAACAATGACGATGATGATGATGGTTCTGCTGTTTTCAATGTCTACGTCAGAGGTCTTACTACTATCCGTTTCGGGTTATTGTAAGCGTTACGTAATATTGTGTTATCTTTAATTACAGGATTCTTCTTCTAATGGTCCTGGACATGGTAAGCAGTTCCTCGACTGTCATGCATCATACGGCTGCCATACAAGCGGTGCCCCCGAGTGTCTCCCTCACTCCCATACGAGATAAGCAGCATTCGGGCAACTTTATTAACATCAGTAAGTATTTTTTGTATATAAATTGGAGTTTACAAAAGGCTGGCTGCTCCTAATGCGACCCAAAGGTAATAAACTAATAGTATTTTAACTGGCTTCAAAATAGTTAGGAGAATATTCTCAATATGGAGTTTTTTTTTTTCAAATGTTTATTTCCTCTGAACTTCGTAATTTATAAATCGAATTGAAAATTATTTCTTTATTTTAATTAAAGAAAGAAAATACGTTTATTTGTGGCAAACATGACGCACAGAAAGACCAGAGGTAAACAAAAATAAAAAATAAGGTGTGGTGTGGTGTGTGTATTTGAAAGGGTATGCTTATTGTGTGGTTCCATATAGAGTTGGTAAAGTTAGGATTAGTAGTTGTATGTTGACGATGTTATAGTAAGTTCTTGTCACTGCTGTTTACTTAGGAGTGAAGTTACCCAAATGTGGGGGTGTCCACACCAAAAAGAAAATTTATAAAGCATCCGACGTCCATAAAAAAACACTAAATAGTGAAAAATAACTTTAATTTCAGAAGCTAGTGTCTCTGGTTTTGTATTTTGGTTTTTTTTTGCCAAAAACTTCCGAAATTAAATTATTTGTCACTTTGTAGTGTTTTTGTATAGAAGCTAGTTGTTTTTTTTAAATCATTTTTTTTTAAAAACGTCACAGTGCGTTTTTTGCAATCTTCATGCTTTGAGTGACCACAGACGACTGTCAGTTTAAATAAAAGCTTCATCAGTGGCTAATATCATTTACTATCACAATAATAGGAAGAAAACGATACAAAACTATTTCAAAAGTCTGAAAACAGTTCCCAGCCTCTATTTCCTGAGGTCTTGTCAGCTGTCAACGTTTCCGCCATTTCGAATATTCGGGTCACATCGAAACACTATTGGGAATTCAAACCGTTTGAAAATGGAATGTTTGTTCATAGACTTGTACGTTTGTACCTACTGAAAACGTTTAAAATTCGAATGGACGACCTGTATTGTTTTTTTTTTTTACAAAAAGAACAATTTCACAACAACTACTTTAATTTCGAAAGTCGGTAGCAAAAAAACGAAATCAAAGACACTGACTTCTGTAATTAATGTATTTGTCGTTTTGTAGTGTTATTTAATGAAGATCTGTTGTTTTTTTTAATAATGTAACAGTACGTTTGTTGCAAACGTCATGCTCAAAGCATGAAGTTTGTGTGAATGTACGCCCGTCAGTTAAAATGAAAGCTTTAAATAGTACTTAGTTGCAAACTTTTAGTACCACAACAATGAATGAAAATACCGTGTTTTCAACAGAAAACGATTTCAAAAGTCTGAAAACAGTTCCCAGCCTCTATTTCCTGAGGTCTTGTTAACTGTCAACGTTTCCGCCATTTCAAATATTTGGGTCACATCGAAGCACTATTGGAAATTCAAACAGTTCGTAAATGGAATATTTGTTCATAGAATTGTACGTTTGTCCTAAAAACGTTTAAAATTCGAATGGCTGATCGTTCTCTATTGTTTTATTTTTTAGATTAAAGACAATTTTACAACAACTACTTTAATTTCGGAAGTCGGTGGCAAAAATAGCGAAAAAACAAAATCAAAGACACTGACTTCTGTAAAGAAAATTATTTTTCATTTTGTGGAAGTTGTTATATGGAAGTCAGGTGTTTAAAAAAAAAAACTTTCCTTTAATAACGTAACAGTGGGTTTGTTACAAACTTCATGCTGAAAGCACGAAGTTTGTGTGAATGAATATACACCTGTTTGTTGAAATAAAAGCTTTAAATAGTAGCTGCAAACTTTCAGTATCACAGTAATAGAATGGAAACACCGTGTGTTCGATAGAAAACGATTTCAAAAGTCTGAAAACAGATCCCAGCCTCTATTTCCTGAGGTCTTGTCAGCTGTCAACGTTTTCGCCATTTCAAATATTTGGGTCACATCGAAGCACTATTGGAAATTCAAACCGTTTGAAAATGGAATGTTTGTTCATAGACTTGCAGGTTTGTTCTAAAAACGTTTAAAATTCGAATGGCTGATTGTTCTACATTGTTTTATTTTTTAGATTTAAGAAAATTTTACAACAACTACTTAATTTCGGAAGTCGGTGGCAAAAAAGCGAAAAAACAAAATCAAAGACACTGACTTCCGTAAAGAAAGCTATTTCTCATTTTGTAGAAATTGTTTTATGGAAGTCAGTTGTTTAAAAAAAAATATCTTTCCTTTAATAACGTAACAGTGGATTTGTTGCAAACGTAATGCTCAAAGCATGAAGTTTGTGTGAATATGTACGCCCGTCAATTAAAATGAAAGCTTTAAATAGTAGCTGCAAACTTTCAGTACCATAAAAATACAATGAAAACATCGTGTCTTCAATAGAAAAAGATTTCAAAAGTCTGAAAACAGTTCCCAGCCTCTATTTCGTCGGCGGCGACCTCTCGCGAGCGGCCGTGGTGCGAGCCATGGTACGGAGCGAGAGGGCATGGGAAGCCGTCACCTCCTTCTGCGAAGCAGTAATACTCGCGAAGGAGGAGGCGGGGCACTCTGCGCCCGCGCGTCCCTAGGCGCCGCAGGAGAAGACGCCCCGGGCGTCGGGAGTCGATCGCAGACTCCCGGCCACCGTAGGCGCGGGCTTGCGGGCAGCGAGCAATGGGCCGCCCGGTAAGGACTAGGCCCGTGTCGACGGCGCGTAGTGTTCTACGCGCGCCTCAAAGAGATGTCAGCGGTACTGAAGGGGTCTGCTAGGACCGGTGCCTGCCAGGGTCGCAAGATTGTTCAAACGAGATACCGTGGCCGTGGCATATAGGTAACTGAAAGAATACGGGTGGGTTTTAGTCAGTAAAAGTCTGCCACGCCCTCCCGCTCCGCCCAAGAGCGGGAGAAGTCATTTGATGATTTCCCATCTAAAAAAAAGCCTCTATTTCCTGAGGTCTTGTCAGCTGTCAACGTTTCCGCCATTTTGAATATTCGGGTCACATCGAAGCACTATTGGGAATTCAAACCATTTGAAAATGGAATGTTTGATCATAGACTTGTACGTTTGTACTGAAAACGTTTAAAATTCGAATGGTTGACCTCTATTGTTTTTTCTTTTTTGCACATCTGTTTGCCTAGAGTGGTCAATACTGTATTTCTTCAATTCAATCTTAAAACAATACCTATCATATTTTTTTACCGAACATCTTTTACTATTCAATATTATTTTACTGATGCCTGGTTGATAACAGCTGGATGAGAGTAGCCGAGGATCGAGTTGAAAGGCGTAGGATTGAAGAGGCCAGTGTCTACAATCTGTCATTTTTCTTTCGTTTCTAAAGATCCTTCTCTAGGTCCTTTTTGATGTAGACTATTTTACAAAAAAGTTTTTTTTCCCAACTGTCAAAATCGTCTAAGGTAGGGAATAGTAGATTGTATCATAAGGGAGCAAAATAATATTTTTACGGCGAGGGCGCTTTTTTGAATCCAGAGCGAAGTGAGGGATTCTAGAGTAGAATCCCGAGCGTAGCGAGGGATTCTTTAGTAGAATCCTGAACGTAGCGAGGGATTCAAAGTACGTCGCCCGAGCCAAAAATATATTTTGCGCCCGAGTGATACACTCTACTTTTCATCACCCACTATGAGAAAATAAAAGGCGCCTCATATTTTATTGTAATATTAATATTTAATGAAACAGAGTAACAACTAAATTGAAATTAAGTAGTATCTAATAATAAAACAACTAAAAACTTATATTTACATTTGAGACATTTTCACAATTTTGAAAATTAATTGTTACAGTTTTATTAGGAATAGAGATTGTTGTAGATTTAATTTTATTCTGCGTGTTTGAAATAATGTCAGAATCTGGCTCATTTTGAGGAAAATGTGACGGTGAATCTCTTTGTTTGGATGTAGATGGGCGCGGCGACAGTGGCATGGATGGATTAACTGAAGGTTGCAATTTAATGTTTTCCACGATGCGTTCACATGTTTTCGCCTTGTTCTCAATGGAATCTTCTATATATCCCTCTGCTACAGCACTCGACTTCCATCCTCCATGTCGCTTGAGAACAGTTAAGTCCGCTCCAGAATCTGCCAACAGGGTAGCAGAAGTGCGACGAAAACAATGTCCTGTATATAGCTTGATATCTGGTAACTTCAAATAAGTAGCGATTTCTTGTGGCATGTAAGAAATTTTATTTTTTCCCATAACTTGTTTGAAGCACTTGCCATTTTGATAACGGATGAAAAACCGATTGGTCTTTATATCAGCAGGACGCAGGTCCAGGTATTTCTGTACAATAGTTTTGTATTCTCCTCGGATTACGAAGGATCGGTCAGTTTTTGTTTTTGTGTCTGTCAGCTTTACTAACAGTAAATTATCCGAGTGATTTTCGACATCATCAACAGTTATTTTTAAAAGTTCATTGCCACGACAAGCTCCATGTACTTCGAAAATTAAAGCCACCTGTAACAAAAACCGAATGTGAATAAGACAAGTACCTATCTATCGAAGTACAGGTTACAATAAAATGCGCATTTTAAAACACTGGTTATACTTTACTTTTACTTTACCACCATATATACATACATAGTTACTTACTTTTACGGCAAGAAAGATGTTGTCGGGTGCCTCATTAAGGAAAGTCTCCACGTTTTTGACTGAGAACACTTTGGATTTTTTAGGTTTAAATCCATCAGACATCCTCTTCAGATACGCTATTAATTTCGAATATGTGTCCAGTTTTATTTCGTTATTAGAACTGACTGTTGATTTTAGCATTGAGTAGGTACTCCAAAGTGTGGAAGGTTGTTTAGTTTTGTTTGAAATAATGTCAGAATCTGGCTCATTTTGAGGAAAATGTGACGGTGAATCTTTTTGTTTGGATGTAGATGGGCGCGGCGACAGTGGCATGGATGGATTAACTGAAGGTTGCAATTTAATGTTTTCCACGATGCGTTCACATGTTTTCGCCTTGTTCTCAATGGAATCTTCTATATATCCCTCTGCTACAGCACTCGACTTCCATCCTCCATGTCGCTTGAGAACAGTTAAGTCCGCTCCAGAATCTGCCAACAGGGTAGCAGAAGTGCGACGAAAACAATGTCCTGTATATAGCTTGATATCTGGTAACTTCAAATAAGTAGCGATTTCTTGTGGCATGTAAGAAATTTTATTTTTTCCCATAACTTGTTTGAAGCACTTGCCATTTTGATAACGGATGAAAAACCGATTAGTCTTTATATCAGCAGGACGCAGGTCCAGGTATTTCTGTACAATAGTTTTGTATTCTCCTCGGATTACGAAGGATCGGTCAGTTTTTGTTTTTGTGTCTGTCAGCTTTACTAACAGTAAATTATCCGAGTGATTTTCGACATCATCAACAGTTATTTTTAAAAGTTCATTGCCACGACAAGCTCCATGTACTCCGAAAATTAAAGCCACCTGTAACAAAAACCGAATGTGAATAAGACAAGTACCTATCTATCGAAGTACAGGTTACAATAAAATGCGCATTTTAAAACACTGGTTATACTTTACTTTTACTTTACCACCATATATACATACATAGTTACTTACTTTTACGGCAAGAAAGATGTTGTCGGGTGAGGCCATTAAGGAAAGTTTCCACGTTTTTGACTGAGAACACTGGATTTTTTAGGTTTAAATCCATCAGACATCCTCTTCAGATACGCTATTAATTTCGAATATGTGTCCAGTTTTACGTCGTTATTAGAACTGACTGTTGATTTTAGCATTGAGTAGGTACTCCAAAGTGTGGAAGGTTGTTTAGTTTTGGCTAAGTACTGGAAGTAGGCCAAAAACACAGATTCTGAAAAATTCTTGGCGCCTCTTGAATTTCTCCATTCAATAAAATTACCATAAGCTTTCATATATTTCTCCTGGGATTTTGCAGGTAGTAGATTATCCATCACATTTCTTGCGTCAGTTCTATAACTATCAGGAGTTAATTCTATACTTTCACTGTCACTTGAAGAACTCATTTTTCAAAACAAAATCATGAATTTCTATCAATCCGTGAAAATTGACGAAAACGCGGGCTATAGTTCGCGCGTTTTTAATTTTATTTCTTTTTTTTTTGTATTCAGCCGGCGCGCGGCGCTACTATGGGCCGTCGCACCAGCCAGTCTTTATTCAAACAATATTTGCGTTCGATTTCTTGGGCGCTGAACACAAGATGTTCCAAATTCAAAAAGTGCGCGGCAAAGATAATTGCGGCGCACTTATAAAGAGGATTAAAAACTCATTACTGCCCGCTAAAAGTTTCTTATAGAAAACACCACCTTTGGGTGCACTTAAAGGCGAACCAAGTCGTCTTTTTCGAATAGATGGGATGAAAAACAATTTGATTTTATAATCGCCATACTAAAGACAGTAGAAAACTTTTAACTCGACGGCCACAAAGGCTATCTACAAAATCACGATTTTAATAGGAGAGCGTACTGTCAACACGAAACGTCACTTTGTAATATTCTTCCGTCAACAAAACCCCTTTCTAAGGTGGTCATGCTACGCATGCTGGTCTGTCTAGAATATTTGTGTAAGATCTTCGAGGTTCCCTGAGGGTTTCTGTCGTAATCTGGGCGACGCATGTGCATTCAAAGAGCACATGTCATGCGCAACGGTTTCCTTAACCCTCATGCGAGCCCTGCACAGAAGACTGTCCGTTATCTCTGGTGCCCCTCCTTTAACAGGAAATAAAGCCCATCTGGCTTTCATATAACGTAATCAATGCGTCTACTAGTGGTTAAATTTCAAGCTTTGTCGAAAGTTATTACACAATAGCGGCCCGCAGTTGGAAAGCTGCCCATTTCATAAGCGAAGAGCGCCAATCAGCTTTAATTGCGCAGTTGTTTACAAAATAGAATATAATATTTTAACGTTAATTAATGGAGTCTGAAGAGAGGCTCGTGGCTAAGCCGCGTGATCGACCAGGTAAAGACTCGTGCAGAGTAGCGCGACGTGATGGTCGCGCGCGATTCGGCGATTTATATCCGTAGAACAATTTCTATGACCGTGTCGCGGCGCGAAAGGTCGCCCCTGTGTGAACGATCGCGCGCGTTTTCATAGAAATTGTTCTACGGATATAAATCGCCGATTCGCACGCGTCGCGCTAATCTGAACGAATCTTAAAGCTACACTTGCCTGCCAGGGTCTCGAGATTTGTTCGAAAGAGATACCGTGGCCCTGGCACATGGGCAGCTGAAGGAACACGGGTGGGTTTTAGTCAGTAAAAGTCTGACACGCCCTTCCGCTCCACCCAGAGCGGGAGACGTCATTTGATGATTTCCCACCCACAAAAAAAAAGCTACCCTTGCCGGGGTGCCATGTTTAAAAGAGTAACCGTGGAGTTTCTTCCCGGCTCTTCTCCATAGAAATCAACAATTCGGAACCGTGCACCTAGCTTCTGACGTTTCATATTTGCTCATGTAGGTTTATGTGAAACTAGCTTCTGCCCGCGACTTCGTCCGCGTCAAATTTTTGCTCCCCTGACCCTTCCCGTCGCATCGATTTGCCTGCTAGTTTTCGTCCATTTTTCGTTGCTGCTCGCTCCTTTTGAGTTATAGTGAGTCAACCTTAAAAGATAGACATATGCTCTCGCGGACTTTTTTTTAGAACTTTTTAAGAGGAACAATTCCGTCGTACATTATTTTTGCGTTACTTTAACCGTTTACGCAGCGCACGCAACGGAAACTCTCAAAAGGAATAAATTTTCCCCGTTTTTGCAACATTTTTCATTACTGCTCCGCTCCTCTTAGTTGTAGCGTGATGTTATATAGCCTATAGCCTCCCTCGATAAATAGGCTACTCAACACAAAAAGAATTTTTCAATTCGGACCAATTGTTTGTTTGGTTTTACGCGCGAATCTCAGGAACTACTGTTCCGAATTAAAAAATACTTTTTGTGTTGGGTAGCCTATTTATTGAGGAAGGCTATAGGCTATATAATATCACGCTTCGATCAAAAGGAGCGGAGCAGCAACGAAAAATAATCGACAACTGGCAGGCAATTCGATGCGACGGGAAGTGTCAGGGGAGCAAAAATTTATCGCGGACGAAGTCGCAGGCAGAAGCTAGTGTGAAATAAAAATACATATTATTTATGATTTTGATTTTGACTGAGGGGAAGACCACTCGGTAAAACCAAAAAGCTGCTGGTCTTACCTGTCATTCGTGGACCTTTAACAGTCGTTAGAGGTTGTCAGAAGTCCGAAAAGTCTGACAACCAGTCTTACCAAGGTTTATCGTGTTATCCAATAATTGGGTTGTGGATAGGGTTGCCAGATTAAAAATATCGAAATCCGGAGTAAATTCCGGACATTTGATGAAAATTCCTGACTTTCTTGTAAATATAATATTAAATACGATAAGCATAGTGCATATGAACGAACGAAGCAAATTTTCGATTTTTCTCGCTCTCTCGCTGACAAAAATGAATAACTACATTAATAATGTTGATTGTTACCTTACTTTGAAATAAAAATATTTGACTTACTATTTTTTTAGTTTCATTCTTTACTAAAATTTAATAAATTCCGGATGGTTTAGGATTCCCTCCGCATTCCGGACAAAGACTTATATTACCGGCCATGTCCGGAAAATTCCGGACGTATGGTAACCCTAGTTGTGGAGATCAGGAGGCCTAGACAAATGGCCATCGCTACCAAACGATAAACGTTAACGCTCAGTAGTCGTTAATAGATTTTCAACTTTAAACCCTATTGCATAAAGTTGAAAATCTATTACAGATTACGGAGTATTAAGCACCGGTACGAGCGACAATGCTCTGTAATCTTTAATAGATTTCAAACTTTATACTCTAGAACTTAAGTTGAAAATGTATTGAAGACTTCTGAGCGTTTACTCTTAACGTTTGGTAGCGATGGCCATTTGTCTAGGCCCTCAGATACGCAGTCGCTCCATGTAAAAAATCTGGTTCTCAGCTGCATTCGGTTACATTGGATCTCAACGTATTTGGGAAAAGGTTAGGCAGCTGACGATGATGAATGTTCCCCCCCGTCCTTGTCACAGCTGGTCACATTTGTGGGACTTCCCCTCCCTAGTGTGACGTCACATATTTTGCAATTTTACATCTAGACATTTAATTTCTTTTTCTTATTTCATGTTTTAATAGTACTTTAAATATGTATATTAAATTTTAAATGTGACGTCACAAAATTTAGGGCCCCTCCCACCCCCTAGTCACACAATGTCACAATTCGTCGACCTCCTCCCCTGCCCTTAACGTGTAACGTAATTTATGGATGGGCCCTAAGGGGAACAACAGAATCGCCCCTACTTAGGGCGAATTTCACCAAACTTTTATACCTAGAATAAGTCATATCTAGAGAATAAATTTTGAATTTTTGACAGTTTATTCGTACTGAAACTGTCAAACGTCGATTTAATTCCCAGGATAAAAGATATCTGACGTTGGTAAAATCTGCCCTTAATATAATAGGAATAGAACAGACTGTCTTGGTATGTAAGGTGTTTTCAGCCATCCATGAAATCAACCGCGGCCCCATCATCATCATTAGCAGCCAATAATGTTCCCAATACTGGGACACAGTCCACCTCTCTGTGAGAGCGAGTGGGCCATAATTCACCACGTAATTACTGTCAGGAGTAAAAATTGATATGTGTCTTTATTTTTTTACAGATCCATTTTTGACCAGCTCCCTATTACAAGCTTTGGTGGAGGAATCAGAGAATAAGAAACGTGTTCAGAGATATAGGGATGTTGCGTAGAATCTGTACATAGGTACCTAATGTTGTTTTAAATAAATAGTATCTAGCTATTGTTTATTTCGTGTTTTATTGTCACCATCCATCAATAGTAGTAGTGTTAAATTGAAGAAAAATTGTTTAATAACTTCTTCGAGCGTAAATACTCATTTTTCTGACAAATTTCCTGCATAACGAATTATACAGGATATTTTTTTAACCAGTGCGCAAATTTTCTTTGGTGGTTCAGTATCAGTAATACAACACATTTCAATTATTTTTTCAATGCTTTTTTTTTAATTTTTATCCGACTTTAAATCAGAAAACTATAGACACCCTACATATTTCGTAATATGATATCAACAATAGTAATAGATCAGTAACCACGCGCTGGCGTAGGTACTTCGAACTTCTTAGAATTTAGACCGATCGAACAGCTGGTAGGTACTCGTAGCTACGCTCGGTCGTTCACCACCGCGCACAAGTTACCATAAAACCAGTTTCAAAATAAACATCTTTCGTTAACGATAACTTAATTTTTTATACTAATATCAAAATAAAAATTGCATGGTCATTATAACTCGTTTAAGTATAATTTGTTACAACTTGCGCACTGGTTAAAAACTTATCCTGTATACAGTCTATTATCTATTTTTTGCTTAGTTGGGAAACGGCTAAGCAGATGATGATGTGGAAACATGTAATTGGCCATATTTTGTATAAACTACTTCCAGCCTAAGTGCCTGTCTAGTCCACACACAATTGAGAGTGAGAAGCTGGGATGAATTCATCGCAAGAAGAAAATTAATTTCGTGGTTGAAAAAAATATATGCGAAATCATACAGCGACATAATTATGTACGTCACGGTCGATTTTCCACCTGCAAATGTGAGAAGAATCGCAAAAAAAAATATAAAACTACAAATTAATGGTTTTTCGGAGTGTTTCCGTTTCTGTGCTGCCTAACATGATTCTAAGTCAATGAAACTAAATATCCAGTTGAGATTTGCTAGTTTTCTCAAATCAGAAACCGGCTGTTAAGTTTCAATTTATTTGCGAGTATCAAAATGTGTTGCGTAGGATATAGCTGTATTTTTTAATTGCGTTGACTTATGAAGCTTGATTTTTTTAGAGGTTCAAAGGTAATCCAACGTATATCATATTAATTTTCAGTTGAACCATACCTCCACGTGATCTTGAGAAAAAGGGGCTTGACAGACTTTCGAAGAAGAATTGATGGACGGACGGATAACAAAATAATTCTATATGAGTTCCGTTCCTTACTTTTTCCTTTTACCTAAAATAAAAATAAAAGTCTCCAAATAGTATTTACCTGTTTGTCCCTTTCCCAAGGTCTTCTCCAGCCTGAAAGGTCCCACATATTGGTAGACCTCCGAGGTCCCTGTAGAACCTCCACCCTCCATCTTCACGCTGCACACCAAGTCCAATCACAAACATAAAAAACTTTCACATTTCACCAACATTATTCAGTCTTTTCGCCGATAGATGGCGTTGTACTAAATTTATAGTCATTTTATTTTTTTAATTCGAGTTTTCGTTCCGTCGCACGTTCATGCCAGCTGATTGTTGTTTTTATTTTGCATTTAATGTTTACTTTCGAACTCGCTAGTGTTATTATTTATTCTGTAAAGTCAATGGTGGTATTTCTTTATCTGTTTACCTATTCATTGGTCTTCGAAGTAAATACCTATTCCAGTGCCTCAGTAAAGTTTATCCATTCAATAGTAGTGTCCTATGAGATGTACGCGTACTTCTGATCAGCGAAGGAGTCGGCCTCGATAACAAAAGATACCCTCACGAATGTAGAATAATAATACCCATATCAAATTTATTCGTATTCGGCAGGCATGGTAAAGCGTTGGCCCCTGCTATCATTTGTTGTTTCGGGTAGCCAGGACCCCGAAAGTCTAATAACTAACTCCGTTCCGACTCAGTAACTGGGTTTTGGAGGTCAGATAGTTAGTCGCTTCATGCAAAAAACTTTTTAACAAAAAATTAAACCGCCGAAAAACTGAAAAGCATAAAATAATACTTAAACCTTAAAATTATGAGTCGGCGCTTTGAGTGATCCTTGTTCATTGATTTTTCAGCGCCGATTCAAAATTTTAAGGATTAAGTATTATTTTATGCTTTTCAGTTTTTCGGCGGTTTATATTTTGTTAAAAAGTTTTTATTTTATATTTTTTTGTGGCTTTAATGTACTAATAATACTTGGCAAAGTATACCCTATCCAACACAAAAAGAATTATCAAAATCGGACTACTCTGTATAAAGTTATGCGTGTTTATACATTACAATCAGTGAGTGAACAATCAATCATCCCCTGTTTTCCGACCCTTAGGGTTCGATTTTGTTTTCCAAATTTATATGGGACCACCTTGGAAGTATACCCTTTCCAATAGAAGAAGAATTGTCACAATCGGATCACTATGTAAAAAGTTATGCGTGGTCATACATAAAAAAAAAAAAAATATACGCGTCGAATTGATAACCTCCTCCGTTTTTTTTTCGTCGGTTGAAAATACTTTTCAGCTGGATGCTGTTAGAAACGAAGCCGACATTAACAAAGTTGGGAAATGGCTGGGCAGATGATGATTGCTTGACAAAATATTCAGACCCCACATTCTTTTTTTTTGTACGTTTTTGTGTATCACTACTATTTGAGCGGTTAGACAGTATTTTAAAACTCATGGAGTAAGTAATACACGGAAAAGACTAAAAAGTACACAAGTCATATATTTCATTAAAAAAAAAAATACATTGTGATGAAAATATTACATTGATGTTAAATAAAATATTCATCTTTACAGAGTATAAAACAAAGTCGTATTTTGTGCTTGTATGCTTAGATCTTTTAATTTTCGCAACGGATTTTAATGTGCTTTTCGTCAATAGACTGAGTGATTCAGGAGGAAGGTATAAATGAGTAGCAATGTATAATACGCTGGTGAAGTTGCTGGCAAAAGCTAGTACTTAATAAGAAAAAAAGTAAACATTAAGTCATTTATATTTAAAACTAGCTGACCCAGCGAACTTCGTACCGCCTCAGAATCAATAAAACCCATGTTAGGCGAGCTCCTACCAAGTTATGCCAACCTGGTACTCCGAAGACATAAAGCGTTTTCTAACTATCAGACACCCATGTTAGGTGAGCTCCTACCAAGTTATGACAACCTGGTACTTCGAAGACATATTAATAAGGAACTTTTTTGGATGATTTATTACACCTTAGGTCCGAAAAACCCAAATATCTTACGGGCCCCTATTTTTTAAAAAATAAAATATAGCCTATGTTACTTGTAGATAATGTAAGTAGCTTTCTAATGGTGAAAGAATTTTTAAAATCGGTCCAGTGGTTATTGAGTTTATCCATTACAAACAAACAAACAAAAATACAAACTTTTCCTCTTTATAATATTACTTAGTATAGATTGATGACACATTTGAAGGGCAGGCTATTTCAAAGAAAAAAGTATTTCAGTTATTTTCAATATGCTACAAAGTGAATTTCATTACACATTGCTCAAAGAACTTGCAAACGTATGTAGTTATGAACTGCAACTTTTATCCATCCACACTTAATATTATAAATGCAAAAGTAACTCTGTCTGTCTGTCTCGCTTTCCTGCTAAAACTACTGAACCTAAACTACGAAATTTGGTACACAGATAGTTTAGAGCCTGAGAAAGGACATAGGCTACTTTTTATCCCGGTAATATGTTCCCGCGGGATAATTTCCGATCTCCACGCGGGCGAAGCCGCTGGCAAAAGCTAGTGTTAAATATTTATTGCTATCGAGCTGCCGTTAAAGCTATCTACAATCCTGCACAGATGCAGTTTAGCAGGGTAATTGCATAACATACTAGCAGTAGGAATTGGCTGTCATTTTGACCGTTCAACGACATTAATTGCAATTTATTTACTTTGTTCAGCAGACAATTGTTTCGAAATATGAAGCAATAGTAGATTAGCAATATCCGAATCACAATCTGAACTATTTCGAAATTCGAAATAGTTCAGATTGTGATTGATCACTATCCCGATGGCCCTGCACCTTATTTCATAACAAGCACCGTCAGGGCCAGGCGAGGTCACATCCAAGATTTTGGTGGTCAGCTTGGCTCAAGGACAGTTTGAAAGGCCAAACACTAAATAATTTACTATAGTTTGTCACCAGCTTGGATGATTTCGAGGGCTGGGACGGGGAGGATCATCAAGATTTATAAAGGTCATGATCCCCGTTTTTCTTGGTCCACGTCTGTTTCGGGCTCAAAGTCAAATGTATACATTACAATATGTTCTGAGAACGGCCCAGAACGCCAAGTGAGTGAGCAAAAATCTGTGATATTAAGTTCATTCAAACAAAACTGAGCAAGCAATATTTTTCCATCCTGACGGGATATTGAGCCTACAGACTATGAAGTAGAAGGACATAATCCCTTTAGCCAGAATCTTTGGGATATAACTTTGTAATTCTGATGTACGACCAGTATTCGTCCGGATGAGTAAAAATCGCATAGCTTAACTGTTAGCGAAGACCCACGCGATAAATGACCGATTCCTGCATCGTAGGACCGATAAAGTTTGATACTTTATCGATAGAAGTAGTCCATAGATTTTTATTAAACCCTTTTGTTGTATAAGCCTGAGGACTCAGCTCTTTAAGAGATAGTAGGATGTAGCATACGGTAGAGCCTAAAGACTATCGTGTGGACCCAGTGCTGGTTAGTAAACGCAAAAAATCTTTGATTTCGGTTTTAGGAGAAGGTGGCTTTTTCGTGCCTGATATTTTCCGATGTTAAATCACACAAAGTAAAATATATGCCTGCTTAGTTTCGAATCCACGACCAATAGTTTGAGCCGGTAACGCTTGGATTTAACTAGAATTGTAACTACGTAGATATCTATTCTATGTGGCCACCACTTCTCGACGATTATCATTGGTGCTTATTGCAAAATCAGCCAATTTTCCCACCGCTGGAATCATAGCTGTTTTTTTTTTAAATATTTCTATTTCTGGAACACAGGCCTCCTCTCTCGAGAAGGACTGAGCTAGAATCTATAACACGGGTTCAATGCGGGTAGATGTCACATGTCTTCGAAGTTTTGGTTCTAGAACATGCCGATTTCTCACGATGTTTTCGACAGTTTTGAGAGCAGTGGTGATTAAATTAGTGACAAAGTAAAGCGCCTGTCTAGGTTCAAACCCATGACCATGAACTCATAAGTCGGGGACGATACAACTGACCAACCGCTGCTGTATTAAGTAATCAAGTTGAAACAAATGTAAAAGCAATTACTTATCTAGAATGCCTGTAATATACACTTTCCTACTTCCAAATATTACCAATTTGATACGGTAGTCAGGTCAATATTAACTCAGGGTTGGGCGACAAACAAACAAGATTGAGGGGTATTATTATTGCATCATATTGAAGCAGGAAATGCGAGCCACCCCTATTGTTATTGTTACAAAATGAACTATTGAAAAAAAGTTTGCATTGTAAGCTCCAACCTTTTTGCTGTTTGAAAATGGAACTGAGTCGAGGTGCGAATCCGCACTTGTCATCACGGATTGTCTATGCTGTAAAGGACACCTAGAACCTCACTCAAGTGACCGTAAACAATTAAAAAAAGAACTCTTTTGTTTGGGTAGGTAGGTACCTATTTAATCATAGTGATGGATACCGTTCGAATTTTGAAATAATGTAAAAGAATATAAAGGATTACAGAATAATTATTTAAAAAAGCCGTGTTCCAAAAAAGAAAAGATCAACAAAAACTGGAAAATATAATTAAGGAAAAATGTTTTTTCAACAACATAGCAAGTAAAATCCCTCTGAAATGTGCTAATTACATAAACAATAAGCTTGAATGACGGCTATCCAGTTTGAAAGCAATTAACGTAGCCCTATTACACGGTTTGGGTAAATGAATTGGGTCAAAAGAAAGGCTTTTAGCAGTAAGTAGCTCGCATCTTGCTGGATTGTTGCCAGAGTTAAAAAGTCTTAGAACAATGCGTTGTACTACCTATTTCTTTATGTGGAATGGGAATTTATTTGAATGTTAAAATGGGTTGTTTTTTATCTTTGAAGGTTGGATCCCGTTCCAAGATTTTTTTTGCAGTATCTAGGTATGTTAGATGAATAAGCCTGGTGATTAGGTGCTTCAACATATTTGTCTGTCTTCTGCTTCTCCATTTTAAAGGGATTGTCCTTACGCACCGCACGGAGAGAGGTGATTTTGCCAAAAAGCCGTACCTAACTATTATTTCTCTCACAGAATTTGGCTAGATAAATTGTTGATAGGCCCAAGCGGGAATCCGGGAAATATATATACTTAGGGAACTTTCAAATTAGCTGACGATACATTCTGAAAGCAGTTTGGAGTTCCTAGTACGATGTTGTTAATATTTAATTATGACTTTGCCTTTTAGGTCTATAACGTTCGCTTGGAACCTCTCTCAAGTGAGCGCATACAATTCGAAAGCGAACTCATTTGTTTTTAAAGTAAGTCATCGCGGACGCAAAGAGAGACACCAGTCGAAATTAAAAGTGATTTTACTGGCGACCTAATTTTGGGGCCTCCCCAAGGAAGTGTCTTCAGACCCTTCTTATTCCTTATCGATGATACTAAATTGTGTTCTACAATAGCATTGTATAGAAATTGGACTGCAGACACGTGTAATCCTATACATACTCGTATTAATAAATAAATAAATAAAATAAATACTTCTTATTTACTCAACGTTATTTGAACTAACAGGTACAAAAGTAGGTAATTATTAGGCCCAATTCTAGACGCGTGTTTAATCAGATTAGGCCCATAGAATTTGGGGTTACCAACGTAAAAAAGTTCAAGGTTTCACGATAAGCTGTTGTCAAACTTGTATTGTCGAATTTAATGATGAGAAGAAACTTTTGAAGAACACGAACCTATATTGTTGGCTAGGTAACAGGTATAGCTGTTCTACCTACAGTCCGTTCACACAATTTTAACTCTGATTTTGCGTCTCTGTCAAAACCAAAGTGATCTTTGTTTTTGTTGTTTAAGGTTGCTTTTGGGTTGCTGCCACTGACAAATCTGTAAATGTCACAGTGATCTTTATTCTCGTTTTCATAAGGTTGCTTTTAGTTTGCTGCTGTCAGAGGTGAAATAACTGTGAATGGATTGGACAAAGCCGGGACTGCTCACTTTAAAAAATCATGGCGATTATTTTTGATGTGGACTCATTTAAGAAACTTCGCAGTTTGGAGCTGTACGATAACGCGAATAGCTCAAAATTAGATCTACGGTTATACAAGTTCTAGCGAACCCTGGGGTGCGCTAGATATATGGAAGTATTGTTAGTTGTCACTCCTGAGGACTCTTTTATGGTTCTATCCTCAAATAATAGAAAATAATTCAGATCCAGCCCGTCCCTTGCTATCAAGCAACGCCCTAAGCCAAGGTTCGTAACTTCGTACCACACGGGGGTACCCTTAGCGTGTAGGCGGTTAGTATTTTTTTTTTTAAACTAAGCCATGGCTAAATGCCTTAATTTTATTAAGGTAGCCACAGGAAATTCCAAAAAATTTACCTGGGAGATGCCAAATAACAACAAAAAAAAATCAGCACAGAAGCGTATCGAACGGTTGTGAATGCAGATTTTGTAGATAAAAACAGAAGTCTGGTAGAAGAACACTTTGTTCAACTCCGAACTACCTTTTATATCGCGTTTAGAACCACCATAATTGACTGCTGAATATATGTCACCGCCAAATTGTAAATACCGTAAGATTACAATCTATCTAGCGAGATTACAATCTGAGAGTTCACAATCTTTTGCCAGGGTCGCGAGATTTGTTCGAAAAGATACCGTGACCCTGGCACATGGGCAACTGAAGGAACACGGGTGGGTTTTAGTCAGTAAAAGTCTGACACTCCCTTTCGCTCCACCCAAAAGCGGGAGACGTCATTTGATGATTTCCCACGCAAAAAAAGGGGTTCACAATCTTTCGGCTGATTAAAATCTCACTAGTGTTAATCTAACGGTATTTACAATTTCACGTTGACATTATACAACAAGGATAACAATTTCACATTGGATATCAAAAGGAAAACCTTCTAGACAAGTCAATGACCTTTTAGATAACAAATAACTGTCTGGCACTACAAAATAATAAAACCAGCCTATTGTCTCACTACAGGGCAAAGACCTCTTCTGATAAACAGAAGACACGAGTATTGAACACCACGCTTGCTCAAGATGGGTTGGTCAGTCTATAAGTTTAGGTTTCCTCACGATGTTTATAATCATGCTATAAAAATTGCTTTATCACAGCAATTAAAATATACAATATTATTCCAAAAGAAATAAGATAACTTTAAATCCAAACTACATTAATGGCTTATTGGTAATTGTTTTTTTATATTGTAATAGAATTTATTGATAAAAAACGTAACAAATAAATGGTTACTGAGTTTAGTAATTTTACTTTATGTACCAATGGACCCACGAATACTTATTAAGATTTCCCCAGTGTTATTAGACTTATTGGAATAATAATTTCAACAAATTAACGTGTCGATTTAAATTGTTACATTTAGCATCTACCTTTACTAATATTATAAAGCTGAAGAGTTTAGTTTGGTTGAACGCGCTAATCTCAGAAACTGCTGGTTCGAATTGAATAAAAATACCTTTTAGTGTTGGGTAGTTCATTTATCGAGGAAGGCTATAGGCTATATAACATCACGGTAGAACCGAGCAAAAAGAAAAAAAATCACGAATACGACAGCTCGCACAGCATGCGACGGGATGAGTTGGGGGAGCAAGAAATTTAACGCGGAAGAAGTCGCGGGTGGAAGCTAGTATCTCATAAGACCGCACATAAAAGACAATCAGTACATCAATAATTGCTTGTCTAAAACGTGACACAGAAGAGGTCACTCAACGGGAAAATCCCAGAACCTCTTTTCTTATATTGTCTTGAGGTAGACCTATGAGGATGACTACCTTACTACGTAAAGACAATTGCCGATTTTTAACAAGATAACAATTTGAACCTTTATAATTTACGGATAATGTTCTTCAGACATATTTTTCCCATCCCTACTCTACGCAACTAAACTTTCCATAGTTTAGTTGTGTAGAGAATCTTTCAGGATTTAACCACTGCAAAATTGTGTAAGGTCTTACTTACCTTTTTGCGTAAACTACTCGTCAGGTATTAGACTAACAAAATATTTCGACTTGACTTGATATCTCTGAAGCGCCACGACATTTCCAGATTTCGAAATCCGAAAATCCGATTGTCTGAAACTACCGTCATAGATAATAGACATTGACATGACAATATCGGTACAGGGTCATTCTCAATGCAATGTCAATACCGATGCGTCCTTGCTCCAATAAAATGGGTAAGCGTCTAGGTAAAAGTTTGTTCTTGGAATCATGACATGCCCGTAATAACGATTTTATAAAGATTATATGCTGGGGCTAAACAATACAGATAATCAAACTGTCTAGCGTTTTCGTAATTATGCTTCTAGTCTTCCCGTTCATACGCATCTTCTTATACAGGAAGAGATGAATAGAATTTAAATAATTGTATAAGGCACCAGTATGGTGATTTAAATATCACTTTGAAATTCGAACCAGTGTAGAGGTGTGAGCTCTCGAATTTTTTTCCGAAAGATCCGCATTCAATTGAGTGAAGTTCGAATTTTAAATGTGAACTTGACAGAATAGAAACACTGAGTGCTGAAAATATAATCGTAATTACTTAGATAATCGTTATAAGTCTTACGTTCCACATATTACAATAAGGAGAGCTTAACTGAGCTATAGCCTTCATCAGGCAAATACCTACTCTTCAAAGCGAGAAAACACTTTGCGAAATTATGATTTTACCGTCACCAATCCATTTTCTATGCAGAATGATTACCGACCTATGATATGAAACTAGATAGACCGGTGACAGTCTTTTATTGAGCTTATATTCAGGTTCACTCAATCAAATTGTCACTTTTAGATAGAGCTAGGTATAACTACGATATATTTTTGTTTATCCGAAAATCGATCTAGCGTAATGTCTAATGTAATAGAAAGAAAATAGCAATTTATTTTGCGTTCGTGCTTAGATTGCTTGTCACACTATAGATACCTACCTATGTGAATTTAATATTTTAACCGTCGAATTTAGAAATCGTAGTTTATTTATACTTAAATTTTGGTCTAAAATAGTCTTTTTCGGGGTATAAACTATTTTTAGAACGTAAATATGGCGTCTTTTTATTTTTAAGTATTTTTGCAGAACAATTTTCGTTTGAAACAAGTTCGTAGTAATTTAAAAAATCATTTGTTTAATAAAAAAAAATACTGGTGCGACACAATTAATTATGAAAAAAATCATGCAGATTTTCTCACATTCCGAATTGAGGCACTGGAATAGTTACAGAGTTTCCAATTAGATAATTAATTCCAATTTTTTTATCGGATTTCATATCACTGTATCGAAAAAATGACTTACTGAATTATTAAAAGCACTACACAATCTAATAATAACACTATTCCGCATACAACGTTTTCATCTGCACGTCACTAGAAAATCAATATAGACAGTCTTGGCCATAGCACTTTAGTTTAACACAGCATACGGATGCGTATCCGAAATAACAAACACTTGACATATTCCCGCGCATTTTCACTATAGTTTAAATGAATTTATTTTGTTAAAAAATTGTAAAATATTACATAATAATGTGGGTTGAGATTTAATGTTTTCCGTGCGGGCTCCGTACGCTCCCCGCTCGGCTATCATCGGGTTACGTCGGCACTTTTCGTCGGGGGTGGAACAAGTGAGTCATTACCCCTCGAGGGGTGGTTTTGCGTTCCGTTCTACGAACGAGAAATTAAAGGGGAACGAATTCATATTGGAATGGTTTGATATAAATGGAATAGAATCGTAGTGGTCCTATTGAAACGAAAAAAATATAAGTACTTGCCTGAATTGACAAAGAAAAACAATAAAAAAGAAGTTTACCTATTTTATTTATCCTTTTTTGCCTTCGATTATTTTCTTTCTATTTCGGGTATTTTGGGGTGTCTTAATTATTAAGTAAGTATCTACCAATCAATTTCGTTATTAATAGCATCTAATAACAATTAACTAAATATAAACCTTTATACCTACCCACGAATGGTTCCTATCCCAAATAGGCCAATAACCTCATTAACGTCACTAGCAAGGTGACAGGCAACGCCATCTTTTATTCTCAATTTAAACTACAATATCTGGATAACCGAGCTTTGCTCGGTATTTTTTGGTAAATTGAGTTTAAAATAATAAGTTTATGTTCAAGTTGAATCGATAAAGTTGGTCATTGAAAACACGACTAAAACGACATTTTATAAAAATGAATCCTAGATAGATCGATTTATCGCCCCCGAAACCCCTTGTATACTAAATTTCATGAAAATCGTTGGAGCCGTTTCCGAGATTCAGATTATATTATATATACATATATACAGGAATTGCTCGTTTAAAGGTATAAGATACATACATAGCACTACAAACTTTTTTATTGGACCAATTTATTATTGCAATAGAGTTTCAAATACGTCTTGTTTAAAAAAAAATCGAGAGGAATAAACTAGCTACCAGACTTTGGCGTCGTTGCGAAGTCACGTAGGTACTCATAAAGAGGACGTATTCTATAATAGGTAGGTACCTATACTTTTCAGGGTACTAGAAAGTATAGAGTTTTCGCTCATACATAATAACAAGGCTTCGAAACAAACATGTCAACCCTCGTCTTGCTAACAATAAATAGGTATATATTTCATCATGTCCTTTTGTTCTCTAAATTGTTACTGATGTTACCCTAGCCTAGACATTTGTATAAACAAATAATAATATTGTATTACTACAAGGTATAGGGGTCTGTGGCTTAGAAATAACAGCCGCACGGATCGATCGATCAGCTCTTTGTTAGAAGAGTGCGGGTTGGCAGATGTCACACCGATTGTTTAGTTTTAAGTAAGGACCGACCGAAGGGTCGGTTTCGGTTTCGGCTAGTTTCGGCCAAAAAATCTAGTTTCGGCGACGGTTTCGGTTTCGGCCAATAATTGGCCGAACCTTCGGCCCCGCCGAAACCAGGTGTTCGTGAATTATCGCGCATCTTTCGGCTAACTTCGAGTGAGTGAACGTGATTGCCAGTTGAGTTCGTTAGCCGGCGCGATCGTGATGATTTGAGGTTATGTGGTTTTTCTCGCGCAAACATTAGGTATTACATAAGTATTTGTTTTTACTTATGATTAATGATGATGTATTTTTATAGAATTCATTAAAGTCTTGTCCTACAGTGGAAAATAAATAGGTTGTAAGTTGTAATAGAATTGAATTCATTAGTTATTTTACTTGGTTCTGTTAATTTATTCCCTGTAACACTTAAAAGATGTGTAAAGCAGGGATGTTGGGGAGCTCCGTAACCGTAACCGAAACTATCGGATATCCGATATAAAAATTTATCCGTAACCGTAACCGAATCCGAAATAATAGTTTCGGATAATATCGGATTTGTTATTACATTTTTATTTTAGGTAGATTAGTTAACACTCAATATATATTTATAATCATTTTTATTTTAAATTGCTGTAATAATTACTCACGGACTGATTGTAATTCCTACCAAATGGTGACATATCAATAAAACCATTTTATTAGCTATTTGTATTTTACTTTTGAAATTCGTTAAAAGTTTAATATCCGTAACCGAAATTATTCGAAACTAACGGATAATCCGAAATAATTTCATATCCATATCCGTAACCGTATCCGGTATAATAATCATTCCTACATCCGTAACCAATCCGTATCCGAAATTTCATATCCATAACATCCCTAGTGTAAAGATACAAACATTACTATGTTTGTTTATAATTGCTGTTGGATTACATTTTGTATCCGTATTTGAACCGCCCCATAAATCCCATACACAACTACCTCCGGTGATTTAACTATTACCGTGAATGACTTTCAGTAATATTAGTCATGTCGCATTTTTTCCCACGTACTTAGTCAATTCGGACGCATAGTACAGTAGTACGTGAAAGTTTTCTAGTTAAACTTCATTATTTACTTGAATTAATTTTCCTATTACTAATGTCTGTCATAGGTATGTTTACCTTAGTGGTTTTATTGTATTTTAAACTGTGAGATATTATTTATTGATCATAGACTGATTTATTTTAGGTAAAAAATCTCAAAAAAAGAAAAGAATCCTATTTGGCAATTTTTTGAAAAAAGCAAAATAGATACATCTAAGGCTATTTGTAAAATTTGCAATAACACATTCATTGGGAAGTCACGAACTGAAAAAACAAACGTTACACGGAGTTAAACAATATTTGAGTTAAAGACATGTTGCCATATATGTTTTAGCGGAAGGCGAAGCATTCCGTAAATAAAGAACTATTTTTGTTACATACTTTAATTTTTGCATTTTATTTTTTTACACGTGTTAACTGTCTATATGCGTAAAAATACAATAGATTTAACATGCTATAAAAATTCAAATATGTTTCGGTTTCGGCCGAAAGTGGGACTAAGACCGAAGATTCGGTTTCGGTTTCGGCTGAAAATCCTGTTTCGGTCGGACACTAGTTTTAAGACATTACCTATGTTTTTCTTTACCGTTTTGAAAGCAGTTGTGATGATATTATTTTCAAAAAAGTAAAGACTGTCAGCGTTCGAACTTGCGACCCACAACTCGTAATTCGTTGTTACCACAGATCCCAATTGCTCTAAGTTCATATAATCCATTTGAATTAATATTTCATAATATAAACATTGAATACATAAGTAAGCAGGTACTTGTCAACCACAGTCGCGTTCACGTCGCGGTCACGTCGTGAGAGCAGGGGTGGCCCAGGAGAGCAGTGGTGGGCGTAGAGCCCCAGTGGTATCGGCCCCGACTTACAAGTTGTAGGTCGTGAGTTCGAACCCAGGCAGGCGCTTTACTTTGTGTAAATTATTTCATGACCACTACTCTCAAAACAGTGAAGGAAAACATCGTGAGGGAACCGGCATGTCGTAGAACCGAAAATTGCTACACATGTGACATCTACCAACCCGCACTGGGCCCGCGTGGTAGATTACGGCCCACTCCCCCTCACCGAGAGGAGGCCTGTGTCTTAGCAGTGGGAATAGGCTGATTATTAATGTTTAATGTTTATTAATAATATTCAAGTACATCATACATTGCAACATGAACGGTGGTCCCCAAACTAGACGTTAGTATGTATCTTGGGGATCAGAGTTGTACATTTCGTTATATCCAAAAAGATCGTACACGGTAATTATTAACAAAACAAACAAAAAATTACGTTAATGAATTAAGGTAAAACACGAAAACAATTAAAAAGAAATGAGTAAAAACAATAAAAAACGAGTTTCGAAAATTTGCGGAAATTTGGCATTCGGCATAAACGGCTATATCTTTTGATTGCGTTAGCTTAGAAGTTGATTTTTTCACAGCTCCAAGGGACAGTAGACCTGAGTATTTGATATAAATTTCAGCTTTATACCACGCGTTCCTGAGAAAAAGGGTCTTGACTGACGGACGGACGGAGGGACAACAAAGTGATCCTATAAGGGTTCCGCTTTTTCCTTTTGAGGTGCGAAACCCTAAAAAGGTATAAAATATTGGGTGTGCGTTTGTGAGAAGTGTGGTGAGGTGTGAGTGTCTGTGTATGTGAGTGGGTGTTTCTGAGTGAGAATAGGAGTGCTGTCAGTTTGTGTAGGCTTACTTCTTATGTAGGTAGTTATTTATAGATACTTAATCCTTTCTGTTTTGTCGTAGGAAAGCGTGACTGGCCAGGACTTAATGATCTTTTTACACTGGGATCTTATGTAAACGCGATATGTGTCGCGAAACATATTGACCTAGACCAGCAAATTCAAAGACATAAAAAAAAGAATTTCTCGGGCTACTTTTGCGCACCCACCTTAATGGGGCTTGTAGGTAAATAGCCACACGTTTGATGAATGATTTGCAAGTTAAGCTTCGGTCTCCGCGATCAATCCTAGGATGGGGACCCTCACTAAATTGCATTGGACTGGGTCACGTCCGTGGCAGGGGGACACTGCATTGGGGCATACCAATTTATCGTTTGGCGTACAGTTTTGTGGACACTGACAGTTGGGCTGGTCCAAAAATTCAAGGTCGCTCAGCGCTTTGGAGCAGGCTATGCTTGGAGTTTCTTTGTGAAATAAAATCAGAAACGAAATTATCCGTAAAAGAACTGGAGTTACCGATATAGCTCGCAGAGTGAGCAAGCTGAAGTGGCACTGGGCTGGCCATGTATGTCGAAAGGACCGATGGCCGGTGGAGCAGAGTCCTGGAGTGGAGACCGCGTATCGGATGGACTGACGACCTTAGGAAAGTGGCTGGGGCAGACTGGATGCGGAAGGCGGAGGACAGAGTGTTGTGGCGCAACATGGGAGAGATCTATGTCCAGCAGTGGACTGCGATAGGCTGAGTTGATTGTACAGTTTCGTATTAAACAATTTATTGGATTTAGTAATCCAATTGCACGATATATTTACGTCAATTTAAATTATTACAATAAGTAAATGCGTTTAAATCAGAATCTATTAGAATAAATATATATTTAATTATTGAATTGTTTACATGCAAATTCATTGCTACGTAAACTGTTGTAATTTAAACTGAATGTTTTATTTATTTAAAGTCGCCATATTAACCTCAGGGGTAGCAAACATTTTGTTAGAATATAAACTTAGTGTTCTTTGGTATCTAATCGAAATTGTTGTGCTTCTTAAGTTCCGATTTGAGCTGCATGGTCACTGACAAATACATGCACTACCTAGCCAGGTCCACTGAATCTGTGTGGTGATTACCTCAAAAAACCATTTCAGACACCAATGTGGTCTTCGCTGACCATGATTATGTCTGGACTTTATAAGAGACTGTGACCTCTGAGTTTGTTTTAACCTTTTTTCTCAAAGTAGTCTGATGGGAAACGCCGACCTCATCTAGATTTAAAAATAAGAAAAATGTTCGTAAAAACTTTCTAACTGAAATAAAATCGTTTCTCATTTAGCTGATGTCGGTAACTTCTCTCGCATACATATGCGGTTAAGCAAGGTTAAACAACGGTTGCTACGGTTGGTCCATAGATCGGTGACCATTTTTACATACCAAGACCCCTCCGTGCCTCAAAAAGCACGTTAAGCCGTTGGTTCCGGCTGTCATTTGTGGATTTTTGACAGACGTTACGGATCGTCAAAAGCTCGAAACTCATACCAAGGGGTATCGTGTTCTGCCAGGGTCGCAATATTTGTTCGAAAGAGTTACCGTGGCCCTGGCACATGGGTAACTGAAGAAACATGGGTGGGTTTTTGTCAGTTAAAGTCTGACACGCCCTTCTGCTCCACCTAGAGCGGTAGACGTCATTTGATGACCCACAAAAAAAGGGGGTATCGTGTTATCCAGTAGCTGGGTTGTAGAGATCAGATAGGCAGTCACTTCATGTAAAATACTGGTATTCACCTATATCCAGTTCAACTGGAAGCCAACATAGTAGGGAATACGCTAGGCAAATGATGAAGCAAGAACTCTAGTTTTCAGCCTGGTTTTTTCCTGACGTGTTAATTCTATAGACCAAACGTTTACCCATGTATTCAATTGCAGGTAGAAAAACATCCCAGCTACACCGATTTTATGTATAAACTAGCTTCTGCCCGCGACTTCGTCCGCGTCAAATTTTGCTCCAGTGACCCGTCCCGTCGCATCGTTTTGCCTGCCAGTTTTCGACCATTATTCGTTTGCAGCTCCGCTGCTTTTGACCGTAGCGTCATGTCATATACTATAGCCTTCCTCAATGAATGGGCTACCCAACACAAAAATATTTTTTCAATTCCGACCAGTAGTTCTTGAGATTAGCACGTTCAATCAAACAAATAAACAAACAAACTCTTGAGCTTTATAATATTAGTACAGATTAAAATTAAATACACTATGTATTTAATCTATGTACCTACTTAGGTAAGTTAAGTTATAACTAAGAAGGATATATCCTTCGTGATGGAATTCTTGTGTTCCTGAGTAGCTTTCGTCATCTCATTTAGAGTAAAAATGGTTCTATCTAATCTAGCATGTTTGATATCCTGCAGCTAAAGTATCCGTCTGACATGTAGTACACACTTACAAACAAAATTTAGTTATCTCTTTACAATATTCGTATCATAAAAGTATGGTTATAGACAACAAAAAATAAAGGTTGGCGATCTCTGCCCATATTAACGGAAACAAAAAAGTACGTATAACTAGTAAATTCCAATGTCATTGTTAACGTTCATTTGAAGTTTATTATTCTAGTAGTTCACAGGTCTCCGAAAACAAAGGTAAGTTTTTAAATTCATTTATTTTTACTTATTACCTAGATTGGCACTTCAGTTAGGAACCTACATACATTTTGGTAAACCACTCAAATCATTTTGACTTTTTGAGCAGTACATCAGCGAAACTTTTTAGACACTCTGGACACTCGACGTTCCCACACCACAGGCGTTATAAAATGGCGGCGTAATTTTTTCATAAACTTACTAACTTTTGCCCGCGGCTTCGCTCGCGTTAAATTCGGGGTAACACGGTTTCCCTTTCCTGATTTAGAACACAGAAGAGAACTCGGAACAGAATGGTATTTTAATACGCTACTGTAGACGATATTATGTCTTTCCATTTGGGGATAGAATGTAAAGATTCTGGGCATTGGACACACGCGAACATGCTACATAAAATTGTCCATGGGAAAAGCACGACTTTTCTAAGTTCACCCCAGCCAACCACATAAGAAAAAAAAAATTGCCTATGTCACTCTCCATCCCTTCAACTATCTTAAAAAATCACGCCAATTCGTCGCTCCGCTTTGCCGTGAAAGACGGACACACACACTTTCCCATTTATAATATCATCCGAAGCTAGGTGCACAGTTCAAATTTGTATTTTCCTGTTGAGAAGAGCTGGCAAAACACTCCACGGTTCATCATAATTATCATTTCAGCCGAAAAACGTCCACTAGACATAAGCCTCCCCCAATTTGGGAGTGTGTGCCATAATCGCCACGCTTGGCAGGCGGGTTGGCGATCGCAGTATGGTGTTAAAATGCATAGAGAACGCTGCCCATTCTCTAGAACGTCCCTTAACCGCCTCTTACGACACCCACGGGGAGAATTGGTATGGTGCTATTCTTTACACTCAGCACCACACAGAACTCTACGGTTACTGTTTTAAAAATAATTAGCTTTTACAATGTTGTCAAATTACATTGTTAAGTTATAGGTATGGTAGGGCAGTTTAGCCTGTCAACAAGTAGGTACCAAGTACCTACTTAATAAAATAAGAAATGTTTTACGAAGCTACCTGTTTGCGTGGCTTTAACACGTTGAGTGCCAAACACAGATTGATGACCACAGATTTAGCGCGTACAAATTTTTAGTAGCAAGCCCGCGATATCGCGCGATCGGCCATAACGCAGAGCCGACGAATCACGCGATATTGCGTGATTAGCACTCGACGTGTTAACACTAAATCAAGTTACCTTAACTTTCAGCGAAAATGCACGACAAATACTTAGGTCTATCACCCGAAGAATTCGCAGCGTTGATGCTACGTAACAAAAATTTTCAAGCCGCCTTCACTTACTCGGATAAGCCACCAGTGCGGGTGTTCTCTCCTCGCACAGAAAAGAGTCTGGCTGAACTCGCCCTGATAAGGGAAGTCAGCAAGGATTTGGCGAAGAAGAAGGAGGAAGATATGAAAAAGGCTGCGGTGAGTTCCAATCAAAAGTCATTTATTCAAACTAGGCTGAGAGTCAGCACTTTTTGAACGTCAAAACTACATAAAACCACTTCCTATTACATTAGCTGGGAAGAAGTGGCGCAGCAAACGTTCTGATTGCGTAACAGCGTTATTAGCGTACCGTGTGGTGCCGGACGTAAAGAATAACACCACCCCATTTCTTCCCGTGGGTGTCGTAAAAGGCGACTAAGGGACTTTACTAGAGAATGGGCAGCAGCGCTCTCTATTCATTTTACCACCATACTGCGATCGTCAACCCGCCTGCCAAGCGTGGCGATTATGGCAAAGCCCAAATTGGGGGAGGCCTAAGTCCAGTGCCTATAATGGCTGACTCAGTAAATTGTAGCACTTTATGAGGCTAGTAATACACCTTTCAAAGCTTAACACGTATTTCAGTTTCAACTGTTAACAACATAAACTGAACACAAAATAATAATAGGTAGGTATAATAATGACAATTACCTATAATAGTAATGCCTATGGTGGAGGTACGTTGGGGCACAGGCGTCTGTGAGAGAGTGGGCTTTGTTTTGTTCTGACGATAAATAACTTCCTTTAATTTAAACAAATAATAATGTTACATTGAATGTTCACAGCAAAAAGCAGAAGAGGCAGAAGAAAAGCCAGAAGAGAAGACAGAAGACAGCGCAGAAGAAAAGAAGCCGGAGACTGAAAAGTGATATGTTTTAGTTTAATTTATTTATTAAAACGTAGTTAAGGGTATAATTTAATAAGCTTTTTCATTTACCTTATTGAAAATCTACTCATTAAAATCTTCAATACATTCACTCGCTAACAGACAACATGAAGCCTTAGTCGAAATTTCGCAAAAACATTCCTTATTTGTGCACGTAGCAAAGGTGAGAATGGATTGGCAGGGGACACTGTAGATTTATGAAAATTCTTCTTCAAAAAGGGGTAATGAGACGAAAGTTAGTCATTTTTGGCAATGCGAAATCCCATCAGGCTCACAGCTTGAATAAATAATAGACCGATATTTTGTAACTACTCTAATACCTCTGGCGCCATCTAGTGGCGTTTTTTTTTGTAGTTACATAGCTCATTCCTATCCAGCCGTGCCTTGCTGCCCTCTACCACAGTCCCACAGTGGGTGCCCTTAGTGAGTAGTCGCTCTAATTTTAAGTTTTTTAAGCCCTGGCTTGAGGTCTTAAGTTATTAAGGTAGCCAGGCAAAACCGATTATGGTGTCGGTTGTTGTTGGGAATCGACCCCAACACCACACTCTATGGGCACGCCACAATTGCGGCGGTGATTCCCCTCTTTGAGGAGTGTATAGAGAGGCGCCACGGCGTCCTCACCTTCCGCCTGACGCAGATTCTTACCGGGCATGGATGCTTCGGGGGTTCCTGTTCAGGATAAAGCGGGAGGAAACGCCAAGGTGTTTCTATTGCGAGGATCGTCTGGAGGACACGGTGGAGCATACGGTGGAGGTGTGCCTTGCCTGGGCGGAGCACCGCCGTGTCCTCGTGGAGGCGATCGGCGGCGGCGACCTCTTGCGTCCGGCCCTGCAGAGCCATTGTACGGAGCGAGAGGGCATGGGAAGCCGTCACCTCCTTCTGCGAACGAGTAATGCTCGCGAAGGAAGAAACCCTAGATTAGTCTGTACAACGCTAGTGTTCTGAAACCTTCTAAAAATATATATGCAATGCCAATGAGCACCGTGTTCTTTTCCTTTTTTCCGATTTACATCTGTAACTTTATCTTTGGGTTCACAAAAACTTTTTTCAAAGGAAGTCGGTTTTTTTTTTTGTAAAAAAGTTTTTATATTTTTTACTTTTTAGTTATGGTATCTACCCGCACTAATTCCTATACCACTAATCACCAGGTGAAATTTAATACTTTACTACTGCTGTAAATCGTTGAGGAATTCCCTTGACTGTCTGTCTGTGGTCTCCATCATCAGACCTGTAATGGTACTTATAAGCCTTATGGGAGCTTTCTCATCAATAGAAATGAATTAAGTTCAAACACCAGGTAATTGCTGTAAATCGTTGAGGAGTTCCCTCGATTGTCTTTCGGCTCCATCATCAGATCAACTTCGGACCTTAATTAAATAGTTGTGATAAAATTGGAACTTTGAACCGTATAAAGTAACCCCAACAATAGGGAACTGCTGTAAATCGTTGAGGAATTCCCTCAACTGTCTATGGTCTCCATCATCAGACCTGTAATGGCACTTATAGCCCATATGGCTGCAAAGTTCTCATCATTAGAAATGAATTAACTCCAAATACCGGGTAATTGCTGTAAGTCGTTGAAGAGTTCCCTCGACTGTCTTTCGGCTTCATCATCAGAGCAACTTCAGACCTTCATGAAATAGTAGTGCTTTAAGATTATTAATGTAAGAAATAAAAAATTAAAAAAAAAATGAAAAAGTGTTTATTCACAATGTTAGGTTGTTTTTACAAAATATATTACTTCTGCCAAACTGCAAGCAGCAAGGCAGTTTGTTGGCAGATGTAGCTCCTTTTATCAAATTTTTGTAATAATACTTTAATAACACCTTTTCATTTAAACATATAAAACATAAACAAGAATAAACAGAGACATAAAATTCGTAATTTTTTCAACTATTATTTACAGCGAGGCTTTGGAAAAACATATCTAAAAGGTACTTACTAATTTTACTTTTAAAAACGGTTTTTGAGGTACAGCTGTTAATATCGTCTGGAAGGCTATTAAAAATTGTGGGAACTAGAAAATGTCTACACATTTTTTTTTTTCTGAATGGGAAATCATCAAATGACTTCTCCCGCTCTGGGCGGAGCGGGAGGGCGTGTCAGACTTTTACTGACCTTATTACTGACTAAAACCCACCCGTGTTCCATCAGTTGCCCATGTGCCAGGGTCACGGTATCTCTTTTGAACAATCACGCGACCCCGGCAGGAAATGTTTACACCGTTGACCATAATAATTATTATACGTGGGCACCACAAATCTTTTTACACTATTGTTTCTTTGGGATCTTGTGCGTATAATGTTATTTTTAAATGTATCACTACCATGTTGTTCTACAGCTAAAGACAACACTACCCTCTCATGAACTGGCAGCATTTTACATTCAAAAAACAAGTCGTCGTAATCGCTAATTTTGCAATGGTTTTTTGTGTTTTTGTCTACTAAAAGTTTCATGAATCTGATCTGTATTTTTTTAATTTTATCCAAATATGTTTTAAATGTAAAAAACGCACTAGTCGCCCCTACAATTTTCGAAGGTTCCTTTCGACTTCTCTGGGATGCCATCATCAGATCCTGGTTTCCGTATCATGGGACCACCCTTGGGATATCTTCTTTCCAACAAAAAAAGAATCATCAAAATCGGTCCATAAACGACGAATTCATCGGTGAACACACATAAAAAAAAAAAGTATATACGGTCGAATTGAGAAACCTCCTCGTTTTTTTGAAGTCGGTTAAAAAAGAACCGCCACTAGATGGCGCCACAACGTGTACGTATCAAGGGGTATTGGGCTATTGGGGCAGTTGCAGAATAAAATTTAGGGCACCATACATGTCATGAAGTACGAAAAAAAATATTGCCATGATTTTTTTTTTTTTTTTTTTTTTTCAGGATGGGAAATCATCAAATGACTTCTCCCGCTCTGGGCGGAGCGGGAGGGCGTGTCAGACTTTTACTGACTAAAACCCACCCGTGTTCCATCAGTTGCCCATGTGCCAGGGTCACGGTATCTCTTTCGAACAATCACGCGACCCCGGCAGGATATTGCCATGATAAGCCTACGTTCCCACAGACTAATAAAATCGCGTCGGGATCGCGACTAAGGGTAGGGTAATGATGCGGAGGAATAAGAATAGAGTCGTGAGGAAAGTTTTGGCCATCCAGCCATAAGAGTAGGGGTAGACTAAAGAAACGCTGAGGCTGTACCTACTGTGAGAGATATGGGGTAGAATGGTGGGTAACTAACAAGATAACGACTAATAGGGAAGTATGGAAGTAAAAGACATGTTGCTCAGACGCTGACCCCAAAAATGAATTGGGATAGAATGTTGACGATGTACCTATTACGTAGGTATGTCGAACTTTTATCTGCTAAAATACCACCCTGTTTCACCACGCGAGCCTGCGGTTTGGTAAATGTCACAAGTCTTCGAATTTTCGGTTCTGTGACATACCAGCCGGCGTAGCATGACCAATTCAATATCTATTCTACCAAGAACAAATAAAGTTCCTTATGTATTTTAATTCTGTAAAAATGTTTCTATCTCATCACAAAAATAATCATCATACTTGATATCGTATTTTTGTCGACTGAAGAATAGAAACATCTCTTCTTTTCAGTTTTACACAATTTTTCTACGATACAATCTATCATTTTGTATTCTCTTTCTTCGACAAATTCCGTTTCTATGGCGGTCATGTTACGCGTGCTGTATCTTTACGATGTCTTCTTTCACTGTTTTAAGAGCAGTGGTGATGAAATTATTCACGCTATGTAAAGTGCCTGTGTGGTTCGAACCACAATAATTGTAAGTCGAGGCCGATTCCACTGCCCTCAAGTGTGAACAATCTTTTATTATATTGTTCGTTCATTTGAAATCGGCAAGTGTACTGTGGTCCACAGTCTGTGGAACACCACCAGGATAGAGCAATGTGGCGCAGCATGGGACACTGCAAAAGGCTGAGTTGATTCATTTGAAATCCTACTTTAAGAGACTGACCTTTTATTTATTTTTTTGTGGGTGGGAAATTATTAACTGACGTCTCCCGCTCTGCGTGGAGCGGAAGGGCGTGTCAGACTTTTACTGACTAAATCCCACCCGTGTTCCTTCAGTTGCCCGTATGCCAAGGCCACGGTACATCTCTTTCGAACTGATGTCGTGACCCTGGCTGAAAGAGACTGACCTCTGAGTTTGTTTTGGAATTTCTTCTCAGAGTAGTCAGAGAGGAAACACCAATGTCATCTCGTTCTTAAAATATTTTTGACATGTAAAGGTGTTTGTTCAAATTTATTTACAGAAATAAAATCAGTTACGGAGTGAGATTGAAAGAATGTTGTTCATTAATAATTAAAATAAAAAAAATCACATAAAAATATACTTGTTTTATTCAGCTTCGTTAAACATAAAAATGGAAGGTTACAGGGAAGTAAGTTTATTTTAACTACTTGGCTTAGTTATTATAAAAAAGTATAATTATCTATAATAATACGTAGCAAAATGCCTATAAACGTAGAAACTAAGAGTTGTCTGTCATGATCTCTTCGTCGTCATCCTCCGGTTCTGCAAGATCTGGGTGACAGACTCTGATATGGAGATTAAGATTTATTCTCACGATGAAACTTTTACCACAAGTAGTACATTTATGTGGCCGTTTGACATCGTCGTCAACGTGCGGAGGATGAGCTCGTGTGAGATGTGTTCTGAGTAATGATGCATGCATAGTTCGATCACACTGCGTACATTTTACATGACAGTCTATTGGCTGCCCTTCGTGTGTCTGTCTGTGCTTCTCCATAGTTATTTTTGACACAAACAGCTTGTTACAACATTCACATTTGAAATTTTTCACTTTTGTATGCTTCTTCATGTGGATTTTCAAGCAGTTTTTTGTAGGAAACATCTCGTCGCACTTCGAACATTTGAATTTCTTTATATCATTATGTAGCTGCATGTGTAGCTTCAAATAAGCTTGTCCTGTAAAGCTTTTGTTACAGATCTCACAATTTATTGTGGATACTGACGAATGAGTTTGCATATGACTTTTCAAAAACTGAGCAGCGATAAAGCTGCGGTCACATACCTCGCATAAATACTTTTTGGAGGTAACACCTTCATGTTTGCTCCTGTGAATATCCAAATGGTACTGAGAGTTCACTTTAACGTCACACTGGTCACATTTGAACTTACGCCTTTTTTTGGGTCCCTCTTTGTGATGTACTGCGGGCTCAGGCTCCATAATCGGAGTATCCTTGTCGTTTCCATGGAACTTTTTGTGAAGCATCAAATACTCCATACCCTCGAAGGTGAGATCACAAACATCGCATCTGTACCTCGGATCATTTTGCTGTTGTTTCATTTCGTATGTTACATTTTCACCACCATTGTAAGATTCGGCCATTTTCTCGCGTTTTACTGAAGAACGATTATCTTGTTTGTCGCTGGATGCCGGCTCCATCATACTCTTCATCCAATGGTCTTGAATGCCAACACCGGATTTCGTCTCCATTTGGTGAATGGACGCTTCGCTCTTGTTAGCGCATATTAACAAGTGTGTGATATTGATTCATAAATCGCAATGCTGTGCTCACAATTTCGCGTAAATACACAATTCCAGCGTGTATAACGCTAATCGCGCTTTGTTTACGCGTTGCTTTTGAGGATTTCAAGTTAAAATATTAGCGGTAACACAAAAGGGAGCCTTGTTACTGTACCATAAATTCCAAAAGAGAAGCGATGCGCGTTGCTTTTTTTCGGGCGGTTCATTGACAGCGGGAACTTTTTTTATTTTTGACAACTTCATTGTTGCCATTGTAAAATTTTGTAAATATTCAATTCTCTGTAAGTGACCAAGAAATTGTGGTTTTAATTATAGATCTAGCTTTACATTTTTATTAATTAAACTATAATTTATGAACGAATAGTTCATAAATTAGTTTACATAAGTGATCAATTCACAATCTTTCCACCCATGTAAAATACCAACCAAGTAAAAAACAACAAAATTTGACAGATGGAAAATGGCGTCTGCGATGATATGCGGTGTTTATTTTTATTTATATCCTTGAAAACTTGAGTTTTATCACGATAATAATGACAATGTTTGTGTAGTACCGGTAATGAGTAACGTGCCCGTCGAAATGGCTTCTGGATCGGAGGCTCCTGTGACGACTTATGTCGATAGTTCTTCCGACGATGAATGTTTGTCGGCAGTGAAACGAAAAGCCGAAATTTCTGGCGAAAACAATAGAAGCTGTGATTATGAGGAGAACAGCGATGATGAGCCTATCATGGCCGGGGTGCTGGTTACCGTGGAAGTGGAAGAAATGGACGAGGATTGCCCCCTAGAGTTTAACAAAGTAGGTAACACTATTGACATCAAAATAATTAATTTTTATACATTCTGGCTCGTTTCAGTCATGTTAACTAGTGTAAATACTTGAAATTAGTTTTCAAAACCACTTTACCACTTATCTATGTACTGTGTACAATAAGAACATCATATTATTTATGTTTGAACATAGTTTTATTTTTCAAGTAGGTACATCTGTACTTACAAAAAGGAATCTATCAGTAATATGTTTCATGTATGGACCATGGCTCTAAACACAACTCTCATATTTATTGCTTTAATTTCTATTTAACCATATCCCAATGTCCCACTGTTTTTATTTGATAGAACAGAATATTTCCATAGGTATATAATTTTATCAAAGGGATGTATTTAACCAGAAAATAATATTGTTTTGTAACTGATAACATAGTCCTGTTATCATTGAATATGGAAAAGTAAAACATACTGCTTAAAAATAAGTTTGTTCTTATTTTAATAATAATAACAGAACTTATTAGAATGATTATTGATCCAACTGGTGGGAATATTTTGTTTAGCAAAAATAAATAATAATAATGTTTAACAGATTAAAAAACGAATAATAGCAATTTAAACAAATGTTTACTTTATTGCTATGGGAATTAGGTGCTTTTCAGAAGAACAACTTTTAAAATATTAAGCTGCATTAGGAATTGAACTTTGCACAATTGGATTAAGGTTGATAATATCATTAGTTGGTTTAGCATCAGGAAAATACCATTGCTAATGTGTTAAATAATTTATCAACTGAGGTATAGAGAGTACTAACTAGGTATCACAAAAACTATAAAATAGTAATAATCCATTCTGAAAAAAAAAGCCTGTTCAGTCTTAGGCTTTTTTTTGTGGGAAATCATCAAATGACTTCTCCTGCTCTGGGTGAAGCGAGAGGGTGTGTCAGACTTTTACTGACTAAAACCCACCCATGTTTCACGTGTGGTCACGGTACACTCTTTTGAACAAATCCGTATCCGCTGTATCAATTTAGAAAACTTTAGGGTTTGCCTTGGCTAGTCTTGAAATATAGGCTTGCTTTAAAGTTCTATCGAGACAGACAACAATTCCATCTATTTCTGGGGTTGTGGCATAGTAGTCATACCTGCACGGATTGATCGATTAGGTTAAGCTACGCTTGCCGCGGCTGGTTTGTATATGGGTTGGATCATCTTTGCATACCCCTCTGGACCGTTAAGCCGCTGGTGTTGGTTGTCATTCATAGATCTTATGGTTCATTAGAAACCCAACAGTCTAACAACTAATCTTACCAAAAGGTTTCGTATATTGTATTAGCTGGGTTGTGAAGGTCATATAGGCAGTTGTTCCATGTAAAATACTGGTATCTGGTTGTACAGTCAACAAGCAAAAGTAGATGATCAAAATCAGAAATTCAATACTAAGGTTGAACTTTTAATCCTATTCACTAACTTGGCAGTTCAATGCAAAATAATGATACCATTCTAAAACTAATAGTGTCGGGGTAGTGAACGACTTCGCATAAAGAATGAATGATAAAAATGTTTTAAATTAAATAAAACTTTAAAAAATCATTTTTAGGTGTGGATTATAAGAATAATTAATAATTTTAATAATAGTTATTTCCTTTTTTTATTTTCTTCTGATAGAAACAAAACTAAATATAAAAATCATGTCATTTTGCTTATTTTTTTACTATAGTCATTTTATTTCCTCTGACAGCCATAGACTACGTATATATCGATATAGTACACATCTTGTTTTAAAACAAGTTATTAAATTTAAATTACAAAGTTTGCATGTAAGTACAGACGCCAACACATCAAGCTACTACAATCTGTCAGATTTCTTTGATAGATTTTCGACTTTATTTCTAGAGCATTAGGTTCAAGGTTCATTGGGAAAAAATGACAGTTTCGGGTAGCTTGACCTGGTGGCGTCTGTACATTATTTCAAGTTCATTCAATTTCATTCATTCTTGCACCACCTCCCTATCTTTTTTTTTGTCAAAACCTGGTATCCCTCCAATTGTCAAGTTAGTGAATAGGATTAAAAGTCGAACCTTAGTGAGAGCACTTCACGAACATATTGCAGCTGTACTAGTAGTAAATGTTTGGTATAATTTACAATCACATACTTTTGAATCACTTCGACGCCACACAGTTTTGACGTGAACTCCGTTCATTAGTATTGAATTTCTGATTTTGATCATCTACTTTTGCTGTTGACTGTACTGGACGCCAACCCCAACATTTTTGTGAAAAGGCTAGGCAGGCAGATACTGATAATCCCTTTGAAATCTTTGTGAATTAAATAGATCTGTATGCCCATGTGAAGGTAATGTTTGCAAATGTATCGATTCAGCCTATCGCAGTCCACTGCTGGACATAGGCCTCTCCCATGCTGTGCCACAACATCCTGTCCTCCGTTTGTCGCATCCAGTCTGTCCCAGCCACCTTTTTGAGGTCGTTAGTTTATCTAGCTGGGGGGCGTCCCATACTACGCTTGCCGATATGCGGTCTCCACTCCAGGACTCGTCTGTTCGGCCATCGGTCATTCGATAAACATGGCCAGCCCACTGCCTCTTCAACCTGCTTACTCTGCAAGCTATGTCGGTAATGTACCGTGTGGTGCCGGAGTACCGCGGTGCCGGACGTAAAGAATGACACCACCCCATTTCTTCCCGTGGGTGTCGTAGAAGGCGACTAAGGGACTTACTACAGAATGGGCAGCAGCGTTCTCTATGCATTTTACCACCATACTGCGATCGCCAACCCGCCTGCCAAGCGTGGCGATATGGCAAAGCCCCCCAAATTGGGGGAGGCCTAAGTCCAGCAGTGGACATCTTACGGCTGAAATGATGATGATGATATGTCGGTAATTCCAGTTATTTTCCGGATAACTTCATTTCTGATCCTATCCATCAAAGAAACTCTGAGCATAACCCGCTCCGTAGCATGCTGAGCGACCTTAAATTTGTGGACCAGCCAAACTGTCAGCTGTTTGCAAATGTATTGATTTTTTTCAGTTAGTAAAACATTTTGGCAATTCTTTTTTTTTTGTTTAGCCTATACTGTCCCACTGCTGGGCAAAGGCCTCCCCCAATTTCTTCCAGAAACTCTTGTCCCGCGCCACCTCAAACCAGTCGTCGCGGTATGCATCTAGGTCGTTTCGCCAGCGCTTTCTGGGCTGACCGCGGTAGCGTCGTCCATCTTCAAGCACCCATTGTGTGCAGACCTTAGCCCAGCGGTCATCTTGCATACGGCTAATGTGACCCGCCCAATCCCATTTGAGCCTGGCAGCCTTTTTGCCTACGTCTGTTGTACCCGTTTTGAAACGCAGCCTGGTGTTGCGAATTCTGTCCTGTCTTTTTACACCTAGAATACTGCGTTCCATCGCTCTTTGACAAATTCAATGATTTAAAAACAAAGTAGGTAATAAAATGTTCTTACATTTTTCAGAGTGAAAAACCTAAAAAATCAAAAAGAAGAAAAAAGCAGAAAGAAATAAAGGAGAAAGTAAAAAAAGGGAGGACATTCCGATGTACTGAGTGTGGCTTAGAGTTTGAGACCTCTCCGGACCTCAAGACACATGGGCTTATACATCAAGTTAAAACAAGGTAATGTATGTTAGAGCTTCTTATATTTTTTATCTTTCTGCTCGTAGTAAAAAAATTGGAGAACTAGCCAACATCAGAGAGCCATCTCAACACCTTTCTCCCTTGAATTTGTATATTATTTACTAGCTTCTGCCCGCAACTTCGTCCGCGTTAAATTTCTTGTTCCCGCGACCCTTCCCGTCGCGTCGAATCGCCTACCCGTGCGATATTCCCCGTTTTTACAACATTTTTCATTACTGCTCCGCTCCTCTTAGTTTTAGCGTGATTTTATATAGCCTATAGCCTTCCTCAATAAATAGGCTACCCAGCACAAAAAGAATTTTTCAATTTGGACCAGTAGTTTCGGAGATTAGCGCGTTCAATCAAACAAACAAACAAACTTCAGCTTTATAATATTAGTATAGATAGTATAGATATTAAAGCTAATATGTATATATATTATTAGTTTATAACCTATTTATGTACTAGTGCACCTCTCTTATTTATAATTCATTATGATATATTTTTTATCATTGTCCTCTCAACTGAAGTGTCAACCCGCCATCTAATCTCTTCACTACCATTGGTTGATTGGTAGAGAATACCTAAGGTATTAAGTCCAGCTTTGTACCTTTTTGTGTGCAGAAGTTTAAATAAATAAATAATCCACCACAGCTAGGCACTGGTAATCAATTCATTTCTTGCTCCAACGGCCCACTTCGTCGCATCGCATCGCAACGCCCCCGCTCTTTTCGCTTAGCGTTCTTTCGGAGTTTGTGTCTTCTTTTTACCGACTCCTAAAAGTTGTACCGCATTGTTTTAACCTTATAACCTTCTTCAAGAATTGTTCTATACAAATGCAAAAAGATTATTTCCAAATCTATATTTTTATCATTGTTCCTCTCAACTAAAGTGTCAACCCGCCATCTAATCTCTTCACTACCATTGGTTGATTGGTAGAGAATACCTAAGGTATTAAGTCCAGCTTTGTACCTTTTTGTGTGCAGAAGTTTAAATAAATAAATAATCCACCATAGCTAGGCACTGGTAATCAATTCATTTCTTGCTCCAACGGCCCACTGCGTCGCATCGCATCGCACCGCCCCGCTCTTTTCGCTTAGCGTTCTTTCGGAGTTTGTGTCTTCTTTTTACCGGCTCGTAAAAGTTGTACCGCATTGTTTTAAGCTTATAATCTTCTTCAAGAATTGGGCTATACAAATGCAACAAGATTATTTCCAAATCTAACTGGTAGTTACAGAGATAAGCGCGTTCGAAAAGACTTTGCAGCAGTATAGAAAACTGCTTAGTGTGCCAAAATGATGGGCGCTGTATTCCTGTATTGTGTCTGAGGGAAGTAGTGGCCCAGCTTCAGCTCGAACCCAAACAGTCACTTATTTCATCACCACTGCTCTCAACAATGGTGAATGAAAACATCGTGAGGATACCGGCTTGTCCTAGAACCAAAAATTCTAAGACATGTGACATCTATTGGTGATGTTCTTCAGAAAGGTCAGGTGCATAATACTCGCAACCGGCGTGTGAACAATTGTATGAGCAATTTGTATGAACCTAAACGAGGCAAAAGGAGGGTGTAGAGATCGTAGCAGGTGGCGTTCCGTGGTTTCTGCCTACCCCCATGAGAAAAAGGCGTGATTGTATGTATGTATGTGACATCTACTAACCTGAACTGGGGCCGCGTGATGGGTTACAGCCCACTCCTCTTCGTAGAGAGAAGGCTTGTCCCAGTAGCGGGAACGTTATCAGGCTGATGATGATAATGCAAGGTATTTAATAACTGTTTACAGACATAAATGTGAGGTATGCGGCCGGTACTTCAAGAAAGCGTTCAGTCTCCGAATGCACTCTAAAGTGCATATGGAGAAGGCGGCTCCTACATGTCCGCTCTGTGGTCTCAACTTTAATAATAAAAGTTATTTGGTAAGCACATCTTTATTTATTTTATTTTCGGTAGGCTTAAAGATTAATAACAGTATCATCATCATCATCATCATCATCATCATCATCATCATCATCATCATCATCATCATCATCATCATTTCAGCCGTAAGACGTCAACTGCTGGACACAGGCCTCACCCAATTTGGGGAAAATTGCTATAATCGCCACGCTTGGCAGGCGGTTTGGCGATCGCAGTATGGTGGTAAAATGCATAGAGAACGCTGCTGCACATTCTCTAGTAAGTCCCTTAGTCGCCTCTTAAGATACCCACGGGAAGAAATGAGATGGCGCTATTATTTACGTCCGGTACCAAACATACGGATATATTCATTCATATAATTTTTGTAAAGCAGCATTTTGTATTTCCTCTCCAGGCACGACACATGTCAACTCATGATCGAACAGAAGAGTGTGAAAAGTGTCAAGCGAAGTTCCACACAAACTCACAACTCAAGAATCATACCAAACAAGCTCATTCCAAGAAGAGACAGGAAGATGAGACTCCGACGTGAGTATATTTTTCCAATGAATTAATTAATAGATAAACAGTTATTCATTGTGCAATATTTACATGATATACAGGCTATAGACATAACATAATATAAATAATACATACATAAACGCTACATATTCCTTTTGCCTCGTTTAGGTTCATACATCTGGTCATACTCGTACGCCCTCTATCAGTACTACGTACCTGACCTTTCTGAAGAACATCACCAATAAGTTCATTATATATGTCCTCCTAGGGTGTCCTCTTTTAAGCCGTCCTTCATTCATCCTCTCAACATGACCAAATCATCTTAGCATACTCTTTTAAATTTTTGTCACTACATCTTTTAAACCGAATCGTTGTCTTATCACATCATTCCTCGTTGTGATTAATTAATAAATAAATAAACGTTTTACAGAAAGCCATCCCGCCGTCAGGACATAAACCAAAGTTCCTCAGCAGGCGACAACACACAATCAGATCAGGATCAAAAATTATCAGAAGATGAATCCGGTAAGCCACATTTTTTGTACAATGAGTTTGATGGCTGCCTCAAACGGGAAGACTTGAGTCATCCTACACAGTGTGCCATCGTCAGCAAAATGCATAAGGGCAGATCCGTTTCAGATGTATGTAGATTATACCATCTGACCCCTGAAGTAGTCAACGAAATATGGGAAGACAGAGATAAGTATGCATTACCCAAAAAGGCAGGAAAACGGACTACGAGATATATGAACAGTGTTTTAGATACAAGAATAGTTGACTGGTTTCATTCGCAAAGAGCGAATGATATTCAAGTATCCGGTAAAATGCTACAAGATGTTGCTGAAGCGTTTGCAAAGGAAAGTGGTTTTGTTGCCTTCAATGGCAGCAAAAAATGGTTGGACAGATTCAAGAAGAGATATAATATAAGTCTAAGAGGGACTCCATGTAAAAGGGATTATAATAATCAAATGGAATCGAAATGGAAGAACCACTTTTTCAGAGAGCAATGGAGCGATGCCCGGTTAGGTATTCCAGATGAAGATATTTATACTGCAGACGAATTTGGCTTTTATTACAACCCTTCTAAAGGGCGAATCAAAAAGTTGGCAGGGAAAAAGTATATACAGGGTCATGTCAAAGACAGACTGTCAGTATTCCTTTGTGCCAACATGCCAGGCACAGATAAAAAAAAGTTACTTGTCTGTGGTACCGAAGACCCGTTGTTACATTCCTTTAGAGATCCCGATACTTTACCTGTTACTTATATACGTCATTCCCAAGCGCATTTTACTACCCAAATGTTTGAGGAATACGTCAAATATTGGAATAGGGAATTGCAAGTGAAAAATCGAAAAGCAATACTTGTATTAGACAGAGCGACGATACATTCAAAACTACAGTTGTCACATTTAAAACTAGTCTTTGTGCCGTGGAAAGCGTCAAATGGCTTAATACCAATGAAAAATGGTGTATCAGCGAAGTTTAGAGACGAATTTCGGAGGTTAATTTTAGAAGAAAAAGCCTTAAATGTACTTAGAGGTGTCGACAGAAATCTGACATGTTTAGAAGCGCTGAACATGTTAGAAAAAGCATGGGAAAGAACGCCTCCGGATGCAATTACTAAAAGCTTTGTCGATACAGGTTATGATGTTACAGTACCAGAGGAAATAAGAGAAGTTGACAAGCCAAAAGTCTTTGAAAATGACGAGGAAGTTCTAGCAAGTATGTTGAAAGATTATGATGTTGAATCGTACTTTACAAATCTAGGTAACTTAGACCAATATTTGACTGTCGACGAAGAATTGGTCACTGGCCAAGGGACTAACGGATCTGTATTTGGCGGGAACCATAAAGTCCATGACCCTTTGAACTACGCTGAAAAAGCGAAGGAGGATTTAATGCCTCTAGCCACAGACAAGCCAGATACTGAAGAAAAAGAGGTTTTAGTCAAAAAGTCTAGGGCGTTGCAAGACCTGGATATTGTGAGAAAGTATTTGCAATCGAATACAACATCGTATGATACTTTTTGTTGTTTCATGGAAATTGAGAAGTTCGTTATGCAAACCGTTGTCGGTTGACCTTGGGTTTTTAAATTATTTTCGGAACTGTTTAGATAACCCATGTTTTTGTTCGTCCAAATCAAAGGAGCGTGTCATTCAAATTTAAACCTTAAGTCTATGTGACATAAAAGTTCGCGCTCGCGATTTGCAACGACTATACAACTAAATCACGTGATTGGCCCATGACTATGTAATAGGCGGAGTCGACGCAATAGGCGTCAACGTGGCTAGTCAAAGCTCTTGTTATTGGTGCAATAATATGACATATCGGGAATCGCCTCCCATTTTTGAGTTCGATTTTTAAATCTACTGTCAATAACTGTTCTGATTGGTAGACCAAAATATCTTCAATTCACTGACAGACAACGCTGGGTCTAGAAGCATGCTCAAGACTTCCTTATCATCAGCTGCCTAGCTTTCTCCCAACTGTATCTTGGTTGGCTTCTAGTCAAACCGGATGAAGCTGAATGCCAGTGTTTTACATGGAGTGACTGCCTATATGACCTCCATGATCCAGTAATACGTTACCCCTTGGAGACTGGACATGAGTTCCTTGTATCAAAGGTAAAATGCGGCATGATAGTTTGGCATTTTTGGAACTAGACTTCTGAGTACTTAGCAATAAATGCATTTGGCTAATAGAGTGATAAATATAAATGTTGATGGATAGAGAAGGAAGGGAAAGCCAAAGAAATAATGGATGAATTGTGTGAAGAATTAAATATGTGAAAGAGAAAGAGTGAATGATGGCCTGACAGATGACGAGGGAGAATGGAAGAAGGAAACTTGTTGCGCCGACCACAGTCGACAAGAGCAGAAAGATGATGTTGAAGTAAAAGTATTATCTTTTTTTGAGACTCATCCGCTTCTGAGAAGGTGCCAATGGCAAATGCCATTTGAAACACGAATTGTAATCATATAGGATGGCAGAGACTTATACGCACAAAATGTAACCAACAATTCAGCATATATTCTAGAACCCTTAGCGTAGAAAGATTTTGAGGGTAATAAAAAAAAGCTGCTGTTTCAAGGGAAAAGTGTAATATCCTACACGGTTAAATTGTATGGAAACGCATTTTTTTTTTAATAACTGAAGAAAACTTTGACATAAGATTTCAAGATCTGGCATTCAAAAATTGGAGGGTAGTCTTGGGCTTTCATTCGGTGAGAAAATCATGTTTTAGGTCCATCATGGGTTATGAAATACCGCCTTTTTGATTAAAAAGTCAAATAATCAAATATTTGTTTAAAAAAAAATAGTCACAGACATTGTTTTATTTTTGTAAAATTTGCGTTAAAAAATTGTGTTAAAAATTTTGTCTTAAGATTCGAGTAGTGAGCTAGCAGAGTCAAAATTAGGTTGTAACTTTTGAAATTCTAGTTTTTAATATAAGAATTACAAATTAGGCATTCGAAGCGAAAGGAAAGACATTGTTGCCATAACCAGATCTTGTTAATCAACTCGGCCTATCGTAATCCATAGCTGGATATAGGCCTCTCCTAGGCTGCGCCACCATACCCTGTTCTCCTCCTTCAGCAAACTTCAAAAGACAGACTAGAGTCTGTCCCAGCCACCACCTTAACCCATTCGTTGCCACCAACGCACCAATTGCGTTGATCGAGATAACTACGTCATGCCACCAACGCACCATATGCGTTGAGTGTACTTTAGGACGTTTTTTGGAATTACTTTAAAATGATAGAATTTATTTAAATATTTGCCAACATACACGGCTAGGAACAATTGTTAAATGTGGAAAAACTGTTGTTTTTTTGTTTCGAACTGTCATTCTTGTTTTGGTAAGGAAAAAACGGTTGGTGTTGTGAAGGTCTTGCCAAAGGAAAATATTAAGTGGCACCCAGGTGATGTTTTTAAAATCTAAGTGGCAGTGAATGGGTTAAGGCCCTCGGTCCAACTAGCCCACACACCACATCTAAAAATTGTAAAATGGAACTTAGCTTAACATTATGCTTGTATTCTTGCAAAGGGTAGACCAAAGGTGTCTAGTATACCCACATTTCGCCAAAGTACCATGTAATAGAAGGGAGCCCTTTTGCCATTAAGTTTTTTTTACCCAGTAAGTCATCGTTCACCTTTTTTAGACCGTAGAGGAAACAGACATGTACTAGAAACAAAAAAATCAAAGACATGTGACATCTACCAATCCTTGCTGGGCCTGCATGGTAGATCCCAGAACCCAGCCCACTCTGTCTCACAGAAAAGTGGCCCGAATTCCAGCAGTAGGAACATTATATATATATTCAAATTTATTTCAAGTAACAATGACTCAATTGTTAGTATACTTATCCTATGTTAGTAGCTAAAAGTAACTTAATAATACAACCTTATATACATAGCGGCAGCACTGTCCGACGCGTCACCGCGGCTGTACCATTCCATGGGAAATGGCGCAGCAGCGATTCACGTACGGACAGTCTAGCCTGCTCGAGATTAGAGACAGGATACTGTTGTTGCTGCCCCACACCCGATGCACCAGGGACGCACAGCGCTTACGCATCGTGGCAAAGAAACAATCCACATGTGCGTCTGCGAACATCCCTGATGCGCTGCAGTAGCGGGGCAGCCTCAACAGCACCCTGAATGCGTTGTTGTATTGCACGCGGAGGGCATTGTACGATTTTTGAGTATATCTAGCCCACAAGCTGCTCGTGTAAAACGTAGTGCAGTGCGCTCTGAAAAAAGAGTAATTTTAACGTTCACTGAACAACGAGCAAACCTGCGAGCCAGCATGTTTGCTCTAACCGACAAGGCCCTCCGCGCCCGATCAATATCGTCATCGTCCCTGAGGTCAGGGGTAAGTATGTGGCCAAGATATTTAAACTTGTATGCCCTCTCTAATGGCATACCATTAAGGTAAACTGGTGGTACGTAAGCAGGATACCTACCCCTAGACCCAAAGACCATGACCTCACTCTTCTTATAATTGTAAATTAAACCATGTGACTCGGCATACTCCTCACAAATTGCCACAAGTTTTCTGAGGCCACAGATTGACGCACTCAGCAGAACCATGTCGTCTGCGTAGCTGATATTATTTACGCAGACCCCATCTATATGGCAACCGACCTTGACGCTGCTGAGCCTGCCAATCAACCCGTCCACATATAGGTTAAATAGCGTTGGTGAGCTCAAACCCCCCTGTCTCACCCCGCACTCCAACCCATACGGATCAGACAAAGCCCCTGCCCATCGCACATTGTTGACCTGGTTTCTATGCCAATAATTAAAGATGTTGATTATTATAGGTGGAACATGAGCTTCTTTGAGTTTATCCCACAGGATATCATAAGAAACCAGGTCAAATGCTTTGGACAGGTCCAGGAAGCAGGCGTATATGGGAGTGCTGCGGTCAGTGTAGTATGTGACAGCATGCTTAAAGGACAACACAGCGCTTTCCGTTGATAGTCCAGGTCTGAACCCGAACTGGTTATCATGTGGTGTTATATACTTATTTAACTGTCTATTAAGCACACTGTCAAACACCTTAGATATAACAGTTGCTAATGAGATAGGCCTATAGTTATTTCTGTCAGCAAGATCACCAGATTTATTTTTCGGTATGGGCACTACCACAGTCCGTATCATCTCCCCAGGCATATAACCATGCGACACACAAAAACTATACAACATGGCCAGAACTCTGGGTAGATGGGGACCAGCATATTTGAGGTGCTCAATGCTGAGCCCGTCATGGCCAGGAGATTTGCCACGTGACATGGATGTTATTATTTTCCCAATCTCTTTCGACCTGCACTTTAGTCCCAGTTCCTTGCCAGGCTCAACATTCAGCACCGACTGAGAAGTTCCTAGTGGAGACTTCACAATAAAGTGTTCCTTAAAAAGGTTGGAAATCTCCTTAGGTTCACTTACGCCGCCGACGCACACAGGGAGACTCGGCTTGCTTTGCAATTTATTGGTGTTTTTCCAAAAACCACGGAAATCGCGTTTTGAATGGTGTGAGGTTAGAATGTCCATCTTAATTTGGTCTTGTCTGTCCTGACACCATTTCAAACGCGACTTAAAGACTTTCCTAGCCTCACACATTTGGTCATAGATATTACCGGAAGCATTATGGGGTGGTTATGCTCACTTTTGAGAGCAGTGGTGGCCCAGTGGTAACGACCACGACTCACGAGTTGTAGGTCATAGGTCCGAACTCAGGCGCTTTACTCTGTGTAAATTATTTCATTACCACTACTCTCAAAAAACGGTGAAGGAAAACATAGTGAGGAAACCGGCATGTCCTACAACCAAAAATTTGAAGTCATGTGACATCTGTCAACCTGCACGAGGCCCGCGTGGTGGTTTACAGCCCCCTCCCTCTCACCGAGAGGAGGCCTGTGTCCCAGCAGTGGGAACGTTACAGGCTGTTTATGCTATGCTAGTGGGTTTGGTTTCCGCACTCAGTCCTCCAAATGGACCATTGTGCGAGGCCGACATACCGTCATTGTATGTGCTAAATTGATGTTTTAAAACGTGATCTAGATCTGGTTATGACAGCAAGTATCGAAACTTTAAATTCAAGTTTCTAGCTCTAATTTCAAACATACTGTTTCAAAGATATTCGGGCAATAAGCCCATGACAAAGAAGAATACAAATTCCATACAAACTTGTATTTTAAATGGCAATATTAAACTTTAATCAACGAATCTAGCTTTTACAGATTTTGAATTTTTATACATATTTGTCAATAATTTTAATATAGTAGTCAAATTTTTGATGTGAAATTACATAGTTCACTAGATACCTAGATGGCGCCACTGTTGAATGACTTTTTGAATAGGATAAGTTGGTAATGTTTTATATAAATTTGTTGCAAGTTTAATACAAATATTGTTTGTAAAGAAAACTACTTTTGAAAGCCTACTTAAAATCTACAACACAACATGTCATCATGTTGTGATGTAGATTTTGTAGTCTCATGTCTGTCTATGAGTGGTTTGTGTTGTATAAATTTGAAAGCTCTAGAGTAGCTCACGAAATTCAAATGTTCTTACGTTTATGGCAATTGCAGGTCAGTGTCAGGTTTTATGTTGATTAAAACATGATTCGCAATCGTAATACATACATATACATATATTAACAGAATTATAATAATTAAAATAATCAATACACCCCTTTCCCCGTTCATTTAATTCCATTGAATGACCTTCATGAAATAAGTCATTCATGGAATGATGAACTTAAGTAAAACGCTCATATATTATCGTAATGAAGTAAAAATATTCAAGATCTACTAAGTGTGTTAACTGTATCAATCGAAGAATTTTACTTGTTTCCAGTTGTTTTTTATTTTTATTACTCTAATTCTCTTTTGCCGTGCACACTTGTTTCCTCAACTCACTTTAGACATTGGCAGAATAGTCGACATCGGCTTTACTTGCCATTTCATAAAAAAATGAATAGAAGTAAAATTATATCATAGAAATTAGACAAAACTATGAGTGTTAGTAAAAGTGTGAGGTTGAATGACATCGTCATTTACGTTGTCTGTGTTACAAATCTATGTATAAGCCACACTATTTCGTCTTCCATTTTTTACAAGGGACATGTAACACAAAGAAAAACAAATATTTACTTATGTATATTTATCGTAGCTGTTACGAAATTTAATGACGGCTAAGGATATTCTTCAAAGCTGTCACGAAATTTAATGACAGCTAATTATATTCTTCAAGGCTGTCACGAAATTGAATGACAGCTAAGTATATTAATCATAGGTGTCACGAAATTTAATGACAGCAAAGTATGTTAACCATAGCTGTCACGAAATCTAATGACAGCTAAGTATATTATCCATAGCTGTCACGAAATTTAATGACAGTTAAGTTTATTCATCATAGCTGTCACGAAATTTAATGGCAGCCATAATATCATGTTTCTACTGTATATGACGACATAAATATGATAAATTACATATTATGTAGTGGTCTCAAAACGGATTGTTCTCAAGAGTGGCGCATCTAGAATAAATTGAAGTCTTCTTCCTTTATCTATCTATCTTGCCTGTTTTTGTTATGTACGAAAGTTTTATGTATATATATAGCGAGATTTATTATACACTAAGCAAAAGTTAAATGTTATTTCTTTTGTAAATAAGTTTTAAGAATGTAAGAGAAATTCCAATTTTATTTAAATAGTGGACAGATTTTGAGAATGATTATGGATGATAGCTTAAATAGCAATAGACTGAAACCCATTCGATGTATGTATCAAAATTTTCTGTCGTAAGTTCCCGACCTTTTTTTTGTAATGACATCTCGCAGTTCAATCTTTGACGTTGTCGGCTGCCTAATCGGACTTCACTGTGGCTACCTTAATAAATTAATGCCTCTAGCCAGGCCATAAAAACTTAAAACTCGAGCACCTACACGGTAAGGGCACCTCTTGTCAGATACGGATCTCAGTTTAGGGCATTGCTGGAAGTGGGCAACAAGGGACGGGCTAGAACAGAATGAAGGGTACAAGGACATAATAATTTTGTGGAGGGATTTTTTAGCGCACAGGATCGTTAGTATCGAGAGTTGAAAATTAAATACTGTGGTTGTTCGATGCGCTGAGACTCACTCGCGGCTGCACTCTGTTGGATTATCAAAATAAAAAGTCCAGCAAGGGACGGGTTAGAACAGAATGAAGGGTACAAGGACATAATAATTTTGTGGAGGGATTTTTTAGCGCATAGGATCGTTAGTATCGAGAGTTGAAAATTGAATACTGTGGTTGTTCGATGCGCTGAGACTCACTCGCGGCTGCATTCTGTTGGATTATCAAAATAAAAAGTCCAGCAAGGGACGGGTTAGAACAGAATTAAGGGTACAAGGACATAATAATTTTGTGGAGGGATTTTTTAGCGCACAGGATCGTTAGTATCGAGAGTTGAAAATTGAATACTGTGGTTGTTCGATGCGCTGAGACTCACTCGCGGCTGCATTCTGTTGGATTATCAAAATCTAAAAATCAAAATAAAAAGTCTTTTATTCCAAAGTAGGCTGAGAATCAGCACTTTTCAACCGACGAAAAAAAAGGAGGAGGTTCTCAATTCGACGCTTACATAGTGGTCCGATTATGACAATTCTTCTTCTATTGGAAAGGGTATACTCCCAAGGTGGTCCCATATAAATGTGGAAATCAAAATCGAACCCTAAGGGTCGGAAAATAGGGGATGATTGATTGTTCACTCACTGATTGTAATGTATAACCACGCATAACTTTATACAGAGTAGTCCGATTTTGATAATTCTTTGTTTTGTTGGTTAGGGTATACCTTGCCAAGTATTATGAGTACATTAAAGTCACAAAAAATCATAAAATAAAAACTTTTTAACAAAAAATTAAACCGCCGAAAAAACTGAAAAGCATAAAATAATAAACCTTAAAATTTTGAGTCCGCGCTGAAAAATCAATGAACAAAGATCACTCAAAGCGCCGACTTATAATTTTTAGGATTATTATGTTATGCTTTTCAGTTTTTTCGGTGGTTTAATTTTTTGTTAAAAAGTTTTTTGAACGTCAAATTTACATATAAGCCAGTCTCTCAAAACACCCGCCCTTCACCTCTTCCTAGTGCTTTAGCTGGGATCAAGTGGCGCAACAAACACCCCAGCAGCACAGCTGTTTGCTGTCTCAACGCTCGGTTCAACAGAGACAGTTGAAAATACAGTGCACGAAGTCGTGCCGCGATTTTATTAAGTCCGTAGGTATGTTGATTCATAAAACTAAATGAAAATACCTGTTTTACTAAAATATTGAGTCATTGTTTTTCGTTGATTTAAATATGTATGCATTTGTGTCTCAACAATTGAAAATATTGATATTACATTGAATGGGTTAATAGTGTTGTCAGAATAATGTTCCACAGGTTTAAACATTAATCGCACTCATTTCTTGTTTTAAAGTTGTTGAATGTTATATAACTTTTTAATGTATTATCCAATTTGATAAATTTTCTAATTATTCCCTAGTTCCAAGATTTGAGATTTTTAAGTATGGCAACACTATTTGAAAGTAAGTGCACACTTGTGCAATTTAGCGCTTTTGTGGCATTTGAGTGAAATTGTGGCGTTATGTAGTTTGTTACAATGTTACTTCCTAAAAAAAGTATTTTAAGAATAAATGATTTAAGTGTCGAGTCCTTATGCAGTTTTATTTTACAAATATTTCTTAAGTCCTCTGGCTTTTCTGCTTCGTTTTCTTCTAGGGGAAAATTGTAAACAAGTTGCTATCGCGTTCAGTAAATGATTCTGAAACTCCCTGCAGTGAAATTTTTCGATTTTTCTGTAAGTTTGTAATTACAAACCTACTTACAGATAGAAATTTTCTACGGATAATTTCTTTCTGGAATCATGTGCTGAATTCATGGTTAAACTTTGTGAAACTTGTTCCTCCCACCCTATATATATAGGGCACCCAGAACTTATTATCCAAATAACTGAAATGCCCGCTGTTAATGAAAATTTATTGATTAGTCGGGGTTGTAGGTAATATACAATCATCATTCATATGCCTAGCCTCTTCCCAACTATGCTGGGGTCAGCTTCCAATAATTTGCTTAATCAAATTCTTTAATTCCTTCCATTCACTGTTTTTCGAAACACATACCAAATTGCTAGATATAACGTGGGATAGTAATACCAAGGCGTTGCTGGCCTTCTTCAAGGAGCTAGGGTGGATCAAATGACCGAATTCCCACCCGTACGCAAAATACGCGCTCTGACGTGGAGTTGCGAACAAGGCAGTTCTACCTATTACCTAGATCTAGAAGCATACAATATTCCACTAGAGTTTTTTTGCGCAAAAAAACGGGAGGATTTTCGAAAATTCATTCCCTAAAGAGGAAAAATAGGGGAATGGTTCGTCGTTTCTGCCGACTGGAAATACCAGGCGGTGATTATAAATAACATACAATTTCAATTTAAAAAAAAATCTTTTAATAATAACAATGTAAAACAATTATGTACAACATTTAAATTTAACTGTTCAACTTATTAATATGTTTTAAAATAATATAAGTAAGAAATAATTGGGAGGAAACATAAATTATTAAATAAGTTTGTGATTATTAAATAGTTCATATTGAAGATTTTCAAAACCGAACTATTCTTGTTCTCCTACATTATTATTTTCATACATATATTTTGTATAAGGCGGTGTTGGTGGTGGCCCCTCAAAAACTCACCGAAGATTATAAAATAGGCATGAATTTAATTAAATCTAGACTACAACATGATAACTAAAAATGCTGACCGATTCACAGACAAGTTTCTAATCTAAATAAAATTATTATTGTAGTGTTAAGGTGAATATTTTAACATTGTTTGACTACAGGACACAAAATTATAACCGACGAGTAAAAGGGTGTTTATATTTTTATTTATATAGCCAGTTTTGACAGTTTTTCAGTTCAAAAACTTGGAAGCAACAAGGAACTTTATTTTATTCATTTGTTTATATCAGCGTATATAAACAAATACTTAACTGTATGCTCGTCTGTATGCTGTGTGTCTGTGTGCTGTTATGTCTGTATGTAATGTAAAAAACAGCATTTCACTAAATGCATATTATTATGGTATTTACAAAAAAAATATGATGTCTATGTCTGTTTGCTTGTTCTGGCTAGTCTCCAAGACGGTATGACTAATTTTGAACGGCCTTTCACCCGTACACGCCCTTTGTGAAGAGTAACATGGACATTGTTTTGCAAGTTCCCGTGGGATATTTTCCGACTTGCACACAGGCAAAGCCACAAGCACAGCTAGTTTTCAAAATAATAATATACCCAACTCAAACTACCTACAAATATTTAAAATAAATCTAACCACAATGACTAGTTGTTTGTCTGCAGAGACGGTGATACATTCCTTCCAAGCACATTCTCTTTGTATTTCAGTTTCTTTACGTTGGTTGGGTCGTTGAGAACTTGTTCATCAGCTAGGCGTTCGAATCTCTGGTCTTGGACAGGTTCTGGAAAAAGTTAAATAAAGGAGTTGTAAGTTTGAATTGGTAAATAAATACCACCAATACCATCATCATCATTATCATCATCATCATTTCAGCCGAAAGATGTCCACTGCTGGACATAGGCCTCCCCATGGTCCGCCTGTTTGACTGGTTTTGTGCTTCCCGCATCCAGGGGGACTGGTGACCTTGTGAAGGCTGCAGAAATCCACCAATATAAGCTGGTATATGTATAGCACATGCAGGGCAGACCCTTTGCATACAGAGAATGCATGAACATTTGTTCAAGGCAGATTGGGTGATTTCAGACTTATATTCATTAGAAGTCCAGGTTTCCTCACTGTGTGGTATTAAAAATACATGTTGCGCTGACCCCAAATAAATGGGGATAAGGGAAGATTTTTCCTCACAATGTTATTCTTCACTACGCCTTAACTGATTATTCAGTTTAGCCACCCTAAGTTAGGTAGATGGAAAGGCGTGTCTGAGATTCCACCTTCACACCATATAAATTCGATTTACCCAATAAAATAGCTATCCATACAATACTGACGACAGTGTCACACACTGAATAATTCATAGTTTTTCTTGGCAAAAAAAACCATAGCCATTTGGCTAGCACATACCAGAACATTCTGCTTGAGGAACAAGCAGAATGTTCCGGTATGTGCTAGCCATTTAGTTTATTTCTGCCCCATCAGTAATTCATACTTAAGTAATATCATCATCTCTCTCATCCACTGCTGGATTTAGGTCTCCCCCAATTTGGGGGGTTTGTCTTAGTCGCCACAGATGGCAAGCGGGTTGGGGATCGCAGTATGGTGGTAAAATTCATATAGAATACTGCTGTACATTCTATAGTAAGTCCCTAAGTCGCCTTTTAAGAGAACCATGGGAAGAAATGAGATAGTGCTATTCTTTACGTCTGGCATCACATGACACAATTATGCTTTATACTTTAATAATATAATAAGTCCGTTAGTTGCCTATTACAACATCCATGGGAAAGAATGGGTAAGTAATTGTTTATAGTAATTTATTAAAATAAAAAGGCTCTTGGCCTATCGACTGTGCACTTGAGGATCTTGATTGTATCAGCAAATAAATATTGACAGAATTATGGACTAAAAACAAATTTCATATTTGCCATTGATACACTAAGAATGTCTTGTAGTTTACTTACTATTATAAGGTGTATATCTGTCAGATAATAAGCTTTCTAAGTTATATCCAATTACTCCAACAACTGCTGCAACCGGCAACGTGAAGTATGGAGCGTTAGACCGTAAAAACTGAAGTAATATTGGCCACATCTGAAAAGAGCACATTGTTTTCATAAGATAAAAAAAAAATAGGTGTCCTAGGGTATGAATGATTGGATGGTATCAAATTATGATCTTTCAAAGATTGTTCAGGCCACATACTGTTCAGCAGTCGCTTAGGAGGAGGGAAGGCAGTTACAGGCAGGAATAACAAAAAACTGTTATTGGATTTTTCTAGAACTTATTTAAAAAAAAACCTATATTTTTTAGTTAATTTGAAACTGGCGCGGAATTAGATCATTCCTTCATTTTGGATCAATTTGACTACTGCCTTCCAACATTATAAGTCGTTAACTATTTATTAGTATTAAATAATATTTTGCTTTGATAAAAGTATCAAAATCTACAATATTTTATCAAAAGTTTTTAAGGTTATGTAAGCGGTTGATATCACTTAATTTTGTTTTTCAATTCTTAGGTGAGAGTTACTTACTTTTGATGTTGATTACAATCGCGATATAAAGATTGGTCAATTATTAAATAATTTTATGTGAAAATACTGTACAACTGCAAGTACCGAATACAGCAACGAACTGATTTGACAAACAACAGACAACTTGATTGAAACTTTGAAAGAAGTCAAAATTTATTTGATTTGACGTACACAGTTAAGTTTAGAAATTATTGAACTCTGTTGCAGCATACATCTTCAAAAAGATTTTTTTTTTTTTTTTCTCCTCCTTAATCTGCAATCGGCTTATCTAGCCATAATCAGATGTGGTCTCGTTAGGTTAATTATATTTTGACAATGTGACTCCATTGAGCCGACATCGACATAAAGCATGAAGAGAGCTATTCTGTCTCTTTGATCCAGGTCCAATATCTGCCATCTTTTTAGGCGTGTTGTGGTTTGGTTATTTAGGAGGTTCTTAGCCAATTCATTGACATGTCCTAGTAGTCTCTTCTTGTATCGTGTGCAGTTTCTGCTTACTTCTTCCTTAACCGTGGGCATCTTTAAGTATTCGTGGATTTCGGAGTTTCTCACAAACCACCCTGCGCCTGATATTGATCGTAAGGCTATGTTTTGGAATCTCTGTAGAATTTCTATGTTGGAGTTACTGGCAGAACCCCATAGTTCTATACCGTATGTCCACACCGGTTTTATGATGGCTTTATAGACCAGTAGTTTGTTGTTCGGAGATAGCTGTGACTTGCGTCCCAATAGCCAAGAGAAGGTCTTGTATAGTATTGTTGCCTCTTTTTTCTTTGCCTTGATGTGGTTGGCCCATGTTAATCTTTGGTCTATATGCAAACCCAAATATTTTACACAGTCACTCGTTGGTAGTTGCTTTCCTTCCATATAGACTGGTGTACATTCTCCTTTTCTTAGCGTAAAGGTTGCCTGCACAGATTTGCTTACACTTGGCTTTATTCTCCATTTTTGGAGCCATTGTTCTATTTTATCAATTTGGATTTGGAGTTTTTGAGTAGCACGGTCAGGATCTTTGTCACTCGCAAGACATGCAGTGTCATCTGCATATGTTGCTGTCGTTACATCTTCAGTGTTTGGCAGATCTGATGTATATATGGCGTACAGTACTGGGCCAAGTACTGATCCTTGCGGGACTGATGCAGCGATGTCGTACAGGTTAGAGTACTCGTCTTCGTATTTCACTTGAAACCTTCTTTGGTGCAGGTATGATTTCATGATCATGAAGAACGAGTTAGGTAAAAGTGTTTTGAGTTTAAAGAGTAGTCCTTTGTGCCACACTCTATCAAACGCCTGTTGAATGTCTAGGAACACCGCTGAGCAATATTCCTTTTTCTCGAAGGACTGTCTAATTTTATGTGCCACTCTATGTATTTGTTCCACAGTAGCATGGTTCTCCCTAAACCCAAATTGATGGTCGGGAATTATTTTGAACTCCTCTAATATTGGTTTTAGTCTTCTTAGAAATATCTTCTCAAACACTTTTGATAGAGTTGGGAGAAGACTTATCGGTCTATACGAGCTAGGGTCAGTTGGAGGTTTCCCTGGTTTAGCCATCATACAAATCTGTGATATTTTCCACAGTTTAGGAAAATAGTTAGTTCTAAATATAGCATTTACCAGCATTGTTAGAAAAACTATTGGTTTTCTAGGAAGTCGTTTGAGTATTTCGCCAGTAATAAGGTCGAATCCAGGTGCTTTTTTGTTTTTCAGATGGTTTATGGTACGTTTCATCTCTCTCGGTGTAACTAATTTAATTGGTAGTGAGAGTTGTTGATCACTGTTGATAAAATTATCCAACTCTTTCTCAAATTCAACCATTGTAGATGCATTGGGGGTAAAAATATTTCTTAGGTGTTCTGCAAAGACTTCAGCTTTCTGGTTTGGTTTCCTAGCCCAAGTTCCTGTGGGCGTTTTGAGTGGAGGTATATAATTAAGCGGCCTTTTGAAATTCTTGGTAATCTTCCAAAGAGAGTAGTTATCCTTGTTCTGAGCGGATAGTGTAGACAGTTTCTGTTGAAAAGTATCATTACTGTTCTCATTTATCATGTCCTTCAGTTCTCTAGAAATCCTATTAAATTCTCTTCTGTCATGTTCTGATCTGCTTGCATGAAGCCGCCTCCTTGTTTTACGTTTCTCTTCAAGTTTACGACGTATTTCAAGAGATATGTTACATTTATTTAACGGGACTTCCAGGGTCGGAGTAGCACGCCATGTCGCCACCTGTATCAGGTTTGTGATGTAAAATGCTGCATCATCAATTTCTGCCTCAGTTTTAAGACTCACTCTTAGGTTTGTTTCCTCTTGTAGATATTCGGTAAATGCATTCCAGTCTGTTTTATGATTGCTTAACTTACAGCTTTGTATTTTTTGTATTATTGTCACACTCAGTGTAAGTTGCACTGGCGAGTGATCCGATAAGTTGTAAAGTGACGATTCTATTTTTAGATGTACGTTTGAGAGCCCCTTTGTTATAAAGAAATCGAGTAGATCTGGAGTTCGGTTAGAATCTGTTGGCCAATAGGTTGGTTCGCCTGTAGAGAGGGTTATTAATCTGTGATTATCTACACATTTCTTTAGTTCTCGACCTCTAGTTGTTGTCAGTCTGCAACCCCAGTCTGTGTGCTTGCTATTCCAATCACCGCCGCAGACATACCTATGGCCCATAGTGTCAAAGTACTTAGAAAGCATGTCCTGCTTGAGTTTATGCTTGGGCGGACAATATACAGAACTTACGTTGACAGGACCAAATTTGTCCTCTACAGTGACAGTAGTGGCTTGTAGCCAGTCTTCTTTAAATTCGCTATGAAAGAAATGTCTAATATTATTCTTTACAATAACCGCTGTCCCTCCATGTGATGCACCGTCAGGGTGATTTGTGCAATAGACACAGTAGTTGTCCATTTTAAAAGTCTTGCGGTTATTGAGATGAGTCTCTGATATTAACGCTATATCTATTTTGTTTAGCTGAATCAACAATTCTAGTTCCTGTTTGTTAGGTAGCAAACCATTAATGTTCCAGGTGGCTATTCGTAGTGAGGTCATTATGAGATTTTACTGATGAGTGATGTGATGAGATTCATCATTGTGCTCATTTGTGAGATAAGTAAATCTATCCTTTCAGTCTGATTTAATAGGAGGGCCTCTAATTTAAGAGTATTTTCATGCAGATTGTGTTCTACATTTGTTCTCTGTGACTCTGTAAGGTCAACGGTATCTTTGGTATTAATTTTTCTTCTAGTTTTCTCTGTCGTAGTAGTATTATTGCCTATAACTACTTCGCTATATTGTTTATTACAATTGTTGTATGGTTGTTTCTTAGGTATGTTTGTCGTGTTTGTGTAGTTCACAGAATCTGATCGAGTCAGAATTGGATCTTCTATCGGTTTTTGCACATTTGATCTTAGTTGTTTCTGTATCTTATTGGTATCTTGTTTCCTGGTGACAATCTCCCTATAGATTTTACAACCCTTATAGCTAGCAGGATGGCTTCCAAAGCATAAAGCGCAAACTGCCGGTGTGTTCTGATCTATAGTACACTTGGTGGTGTTGTGCGGCCCTGCACACTTCACACACCTGTATGGTCCCATACAATTGTTTTTTGTGTGTCCATATTGTTGACATCTGGTACATTGGACTATTGTGGTCTTCCTTTTTGGATCTTCAATTATAACCTTTTGGTTGTAAATATATTTAATTTCTTTAACATATTTGTTGTTATCGTGTGGGAGTATGTTAACAAAGAAAACATTCGAAGGCTGCTTGGTGCCTCTTCTACGAGCAGTTACTATTTCTCCTTTTACTTGGTTTCCTGTTTCCTCAACGGCTTCCACAATTGCCTCTTTGGGTGTACTAAAATGTAGATGCTTGATTACAATTCTCATACATTTTTCATCTTTTTGAGTAAATGTGTAGCCTATTAATCCTTTGCTTCGAACGTGTTCTATTAGAGTTTTGTATTTTTCAACAGACTGAGAAGAAATTACTAATTTATTTCTAGACACCACTTTATACGAATAGTCACTCTTTTCCATAACTTCTTCAATAAAACTCGTTAATTTTTGGAGGTCATCTATACCATACAATATTATGGGTGGAGGTTTCGAGGGTTTCTTTGTTCTTTTGTCTTGAGTACTATTTTGATCTTGACAATCAACACTTAAAATATCAAAACTATTTGATGTCTCAATTGCTGGTGGTGATATCTGAGCAGTATTGTCAGTGATAATGCCTCTACGATCACTCAAGATTTGTTCTCTCAGCAAAGTTCTTTGGTCATCTTTGATGATGTACCTTTTTCATCAGGGGATCGGTACCTTTTCTGCCTTTGATCAGGAGCTCTTGGCCCTTGCTTTGAGGTGGAATGATCGCTCTCTTGTTCCTTTCTTGATGCATGACTAACGGGCACTCGTTGCCAAGAAGGAGGAATAGGTGCGACATCCTCTGTAATGATAGTCTCAACTTTTTCGGGTTCTGTTTCTGCAGTTGTACGTGTGAGGATATTTCCTACAGATGAGGATCTTGGTCTTGATATAAACAAGCTCGGGTGGAATGCTTGCTGAACAAATTTTTTATTGGTGCTTCCAGGAGCATTTACTGTCACAGGGACCTGGTCGCCTACCCCTGTGGAGTCTTCGGTAACAAATTTCACACTCACAGGCCCGGGTACCTGCGAGCGCCGGGGGTTAGCCGGAGCGCATGACAAAACACTCTCATTATTCGACATTTTCATTTATTTAGGTTGGAAAGTACATATAACACTTTTCCAAGGTGATATAGCCACACTTTTGGGGGATATTTATTTCCCACAGGCTTGTGGTGGCCTAGTACAGGTTACTTAACCGCCGCCTGTGGCTCGGCGTTGTTGTTCGTTTAGCACCACCCGGGGGACACGTGTAGGGTGGGCCTAGGAAAGGTGGTAAATCCTACGGACGCGAACAACATCATCCCCCCTTCAAAAAGATAAAAAAATAATTAAAGAAGAGGATAAAAAGTAGAACGTAGGTGTGTAACTTTGATGAAAACGGAAAAGCTGTGCGTACAGCTTGGCAAAAAAGAGTCTGGAAAAAATGAGGGCGCCTGCTTAGCAGGTATGGCCACCCTGTATACTAGGACTTAAAGTGATAAGATACTTGTTGTTTTAATCCACAAACACGAGATCCCGGCAATTCTCATCAGTCAAGATTTCATGACTTGATAGGCACAGTCTTTTACTTTCATTGTATTTAGTAGATTTCGCATTATTTCGCTAGAATAAACTTTTATCTAAGAGTGCCATTATAATAACATAATGCAAACTTATTCAGTTTAAAAATTAATTAAATTACACTCAGGGATTGCCGATTGAACCCGATAAACAAGACATAATGTTCAGCAATCGCATTTGCGGCCTCCATCTAGGGTATTCACAACCATTCGATGGTTGGTATGCCTGTATCAAATTTGACATGAATGATACTGAACGAGTCCTTTTAATGCTGACAGTTTATAGTCGACAAGAAGGCGACTTACAGCTGCTTACTGTCGGAAACTAATCGGAAGTCAGAGAGTACCTATAACATGTCGCATTCGAAAGGTACGGGCAATATCGAATAAACTTGAACAGTTGACTAATGAAGGTGTCAGGTATGTCTATGTGGGGTACATAACATTATCACTATTCACATGACAATGAAAATGAAATAACACCCTAAAATTTAGATTTTATTTAAAAAGAAAAACGTGACTTAACATCATTCTTGTATTCCTTTTCAGTGCTATGATAGATTTTTTCCATTAACACTGATGTGTCAGTTTTACATTTCTTATTTATGAAATCTAAATATTGTAAAAATCTTTCTTACACGTTTACGGCTCCCATTACAACATGTCTCCTCAAACTATAGGTAATATATTACGTAGAATAGGCACCTGAAAAATAATAAATATAAATTATACTTTTATTACTGTGGTAAGCGATTAACAAAAAAAAAAATACTTGCCGGTTTCGTTATAGTGTTGAACTTTTTGTCTAATTGCACACAGATCAAAATCGTCTAATTCTTTCTTCCGCCAACTGTTTTGGTGTTCCTCCAGGTGTAGAAAAAATCCTTAATTTTTTCACCTTCATTAACAATTTCTCTAATTGTACTGTGAGATTTACCTTGAAAAAAACATAAAGACAATCATATTAATTCCATGTAGGTACATTTTTCAATTTCAAGTATCAAACATCAAGAGTTAACATACACGCGATTTGTCAAACTAGAAAACATAACCTCAATAATCTATTAGTAAATAAAACAATAAAATGGCTTGAAACTTATAATACCGATAAAACTTAGTATTAGAAAGGAAAAACAATGACTGGCATTGAATAAAAGATAAATTTCTTGGATAAATACCTGTCGTGTCGGCAGTTCTTTCGTAAACATTGTCAATCGGAGACAAAATTTGTTGCGCTTCAGATTCCGCCAAATTTCTTACGAAAATTTAGTATATCACAGCTCACACCACTACTTCTTATTGTTTTATTCATTTTTTATATGTACAAAAGCATTAATCATTGATAGTTAATTAGAAATAAGTAAAATACAACTAGGAACCTATCACAATGACAGATTAGCTACTTGTTGATGATAAACAAAGCAGTGCTGCCACCAAAAAAAAATTTTAGTTCCAATGGTTACCACGACAGACTCTTTTTTGCCAACCTATAGACGTGTTGATGTTCTTCGGGTTTTGATGCTTCTGCAAACGTATCTGGACCAAAGCATGTAATAATTGACCTGTACCCTACGCCAGCTTAGCAAGAGAGGCTTAATCTGACCACACATCCCCACAGAATCAAATATTATTATTACCTCAATGCCTTTTTAACTGACTTTATGTTTAAAAATTTTCGAGCTTCTTTTTCGAACGATCCGTATTCCGTCAATGTAATTGAGAGATGTCAGAGAATTGACAAGAAAAACATAACCTCAAACCTTAGACACAATTTGCGAAGTAAATAAAAGAATGTGTTTCTAACTAAAATAATCCTTACTAACATATTTATTTATCAAAAATGCGACAAACACAACTTCTCAACTGCCTTTCTAGGCTCCACATAACGAGGAACGAGTCAAAATATTTACGTAATTATGTGCAAGTTTTGGTTCGAAATAATTCTTCTAAAGTTGCCAAACAGAAGACTGCTACGTCTGTTTATCGCGCTATGAATATATTTGATAGGAATGCGAAGGCTTTGCAGAGGGAGAGGTCAGCAAGGAGAGATGATTACCACTTGGCAGAGTATATCAAAGAGGAGGTTGGTTGGCGGACTGCCGACCGGGTTTTAGATATCAAACGGGTGTTTAAGAATGCTGTTGAGCTTGGTAAGTTAGCTTTTAAGCATTCTCCAATGAATGAACATATTTTCCTAACGAGAAATAATTTTTTCTTGTGATTTTGTTGATAATTTAATTCATGATATTGTACGATACTTAAGTTTATGTTTTGGCTAATCAATTAAAGCTAATAGTTGAGTCGCACGTCCAACTCCTATACAGAACCGTCTTTCTTCATTTCAGTAATTAGATAATCAGGTACATAGACAAATAAAAACGTATCTATACTAATATTTTGTTTGTTGTGTCCGAATTGAAAAATTCTTTTTGTGTTGAGTAGCCTATTTATTTTTTATAACATCACGCTACAACCAAGGGGAGCGAAGCAGTAATGAAAAATGTTGCAAAAACGGGGAAAATCACACAGGTAGGCGATTCGACACGACGGGAAGGGTCGGGGAAACAAGAAATTTTACGCGGACGAAGTCGCGGGCAGAAGCTGGTCTATACTAATATTATAAAGCTGAAGACTTTATTTGTTTGGTTGAACGCGGTAATCTCAAAAATTACTGGTCCGAATTGAAAAAATCTTTTTGTGTTGGGTAGCCTATTTATTGAGGAAGGCTACAGCCTATATAACCACACGCTGCAATTAAAAGGAGCGGAGCAGCAACGAAAAAATGGACGAAAACTGGCAGGCAATTCGATGCGAAGGGAAGGGTCGGCGGAAAGAAGCTAGTACTTAGTAAAATTACTTGGTCTTTATTTACAAACAGCCCAATAATACAATTTTAAAATTATATTTCAGGTGCGAGCCGTGGTTACGTATCTCGTCACTTCTTTCCCGACAGCGTTGAGAAGGTGACGTTATGTGACACTTCACAAACGCACCTGGACAAAGCAATAGTAGGAGATGGAGTCAAGTTTGAAAAAAGAATTATGGATGAAGAGAATATTGATGTAAGTTATTTATTTTCCTCAAATCTTTATTTACAGCCTAACTTCCACTGCTGGGCTTGTGACATTCCCTGCGTTCTTTCGTCAGCCTTATCCAAATTCCACCAGATGTTGTCCAATTGCTGGGCAACGGTCTGCCCCCATTATTTTCGATTGGTTTGGGGTATTATGGGTTTGGCTCCTCAATTAATTTTATTGTTACAACAATATGTCTCGTTATTTCTTGTCCTTTCAGTTAACTAACCGCCACAAAGTTAATAGTTCGATGGTTCATATTACTGAATGGCCATCACTACTTGTCATCCAATTAAATTCCTTTTTCATATCAATAGTCATTCAGTGGAAATATAACGTCTGTATATGTAATTTATATTTGGTATGGTCGCAAATCATATTTTGATGAACATACATGTTGAAACTGACTTGAAAATTGCTGAAAGCACAAGATTTTTTTCTTTTCAAGTATCTATGAAACACCTAAAAATTACACCGTCTAGCACTGTTTACCTCATTAGCACCAATGTTCCCACTGCTGGGACAACACAGGTGTTTACCTACTTGAATCATCACAAAAACAAACAACCACGTCCTTTCTCTTACAATCTGTCATATATTAAGACAAAGTAATTTTGATGACATTATCACAATACTTGTATTTTTGTTTAGCTTCCAGATAACAGTGTGGATCTACTAGTGTCTTCGTTAGTTCTGCACTGGGTGAACGATCTGCCTGGATGCTTTGATAAGATCATGAAATGTTTGAAACCTGATGGCGTAAGTAAATATTGATGTGTACACTTTTATAGATGTCCAACGGATGCTAGGTATGATAAATTTGAATTTTTCATTATATTAATTAAGCATTATTTATTGACGAAAGTCCTTTGTTTCAAGTAACAACCATACCTTCGTGTTTCTTTCCTTTAACACCAGTTTATTATTAACTATTAATATTTTTACACAAATATCTAAGCTAGTGGTTGAAATTCTGAGGCTTTCCGCACTCCTTCATATAAATTTTTGCTGTGCCAAATTTAGTTCTCCTCAGTCTGCATAATTTTCCTATAAAGAAATGGTTACAAAGTTTTTGCATCACGTATTAATACAAAGATAATTATATTATTACTAGTGGTCGCCTATTTAAATTTAATGTTTTTTTTTGTATGATGGGTCTTAACTTGGGACAAATAATTTTATTTTATTTTTTCTTTAGATTCTATTTCTATTCATATAACACCTCACTACTGCATACTGGGCTTTTTTTTTTTTTCAGGGTGGGAAATCATCAAATAACTTCTCCCGCTCTGGGCGGAGCGGGAGGGCGTGTCAGACTTTTACTGACTAAAACCCACCCGTGTTCCATCAGTTGCCCATGTGCCAGGGTCACGGTATCTCTTTCGAACAATCACGCGACCCCGGCAGGCATCGGTCCTAGTAGACCCCTACACTGCTGCTGACATCTCTTTGAGGCGCGCGTGGAACACTGCGCGCCGTCGACCCGAGCTTGGTCCTTATCGGGCGGCGAGCTACCCATTGCTCGCCACCCGCAAGCTCGCGCCTACGGTGGCCGGGAGTCCGCAATCGACTCCCGACGCCCGGGGCGTCTCCTCCTGCGGCGGCTAGGGACGTGAGGGCGCAGAGACTGCCACTCCCTCACGCGCCCCGCCTCCTCCTTCGCGAGCATTACTGCTTCGCAGAAGGAGGTGACGGCTTCCCATTCCCTCTCGCTCCGTACCATGGCTCGCACCAGGGCCGGGCGCGAGAGGTCGCCGCCGCCGATGGCCTCCACGAGGACACGGCGGTGCTCCGCCCAGGCTGGGCACACCTCCACCGTATGCTCCACCGTGTCCTCCAGACGATCCTCGCAATGGAAACACCCGGACGTATCCTCCCGCTTTATTCTGAACAGGAACCCACCGAAGCACCCATGCCCGGTGAGAACCTGCGTCAGGCGGAAGATGAGGACGCCGTGACGCCTCTCTATCCACTCCTCAAAGAGGGGACTTACCGCCGCAATTGTGGCGTGCCCAGCACTGGGTTGCGACAATCGTACCCGCCATGTCGCCATGAGATCACACCGGAGCTCTGTCCGCCGTGCCGCGATTTGTCGCGGCAGCGGAGTTTATTTTTTCTTTAGATTCTATTTCTATTCATATAACACCTCACTACTGCATACTGGGCTTAGATATAAAAAAAACTTTTTAACAAAAAATTTAGTTTAATTTTTTGTTAAAACGTTTTAATTTTATAATTTTTTGTGGCTTTGATGTACTTATAATACTTGGCAAGGTATACCCTATCCAATAAAAAAAGAATAATCAAAATCGGACTACTCTGTATAAAGTTATGCGTGGTTATACGTTACAATCAGTGAGTAAACAATCAATCATCCACTATTTTCCGACCCTTAGGGTACGATTTTATTTTCCGAATTTATATGGGACCACCTTGGGAGTATACCCTTTCCAATAAATAAATAATTATCACAAACGGACTACTATGTAAAAAGTTATGCGTAGTCATACATAAAAAAAAAAAATACGCGTCGAATTGATAACCTCCTCCGTTCTTTTCGTCGGTTGAAAACAGCACGCAACTGTTTACCGCCGAAATCAGTGAGCGCAGTTCTTAGTTTGCCTTGAGGCTTCCCCCTTTCTCTATTGAAGTCTAGTCTTTATAAAATACTTGCAGCTCTTCCCAACCTGGCTTTTAATAAAATAAAAAAAAATAGTTAGAATTGCTCCCTGTTCATTATTTAGTAGATGCCTTCAGACATATTAATCAATCAGCCTAGCCTTTTCCCAACTATGTTGGGGTCGGCTAAATACCAGTATTTTACATCTCCATGTGAAATACTGGTATTCAGACTGCCTATTTGATCTCCATGTCACAATACTGGTGAACACTCGACTCCTCGACTCCCCGTTACGAATGTCAAAAACCAACGTTTTAAGGTGCTTTCCAAGGCATAGTTCATGTCTTGAAAAGTATCTTAATTCATTGGTATGTAAAGACTGTCACCCATCCACAGAGCGACCTCGGCAAGTGTTGCTTACCCTTGAACATCGACCGTGTGTCTGCCTGCAGACACATATAATGTAAATAAATGAATTCTAATTATGAAGTTGATGGTCAATCCTTGAAATTTTCTCATGCCATTTCCCACTTCCTTCCAGGTATTTATGGCATGTGTCTTCGGCGGAGATACTCTGATGGAGATGCGCCAAGCCCTGCAATTGGCAGAGAGTGAGCGGTGCGGCGGTATATCACCACATATATCTCCCTTTACAAGGATTAGAGATATTGGAGGGCTGCTGACTGCGTGAGTATGCAAGACTATTTTTACACGCTTTATATTAGCTTCACTTGCATGTTTGTTTGTAACCGACTCCTTATAGCGCGACTTTGACTCACTTCAAACGACCAGATTTAATTCAAAATTTGCACACCTGTCAAAGACCGATGACAATGCAATAATTTCATAGATTTGTGCCATTATCCTGGCCAGGGTTACCAGGACAGTAAAAAACAGTCTTCGAAAACTACGCTGACATACGTCACAAACTACGCTGTCATACGTCTCAAAATTCGAAACACCCTAAAAAATAGAAAATAAATAATAGTTTAAAAAAACACGCTTCCATAGATAACTAAACTAAAAAGTCGAAAAAAAGCGTGGGGTGCTTTTTAAGGTATTTTTTTATTGATCAGGCACCCCACGCTTTTTTCCATTATTTTCTACTTTTTAGTTTGGTTTTCTATGGAAGCGTGTTTTTTAGTTTTTTTTTTTAACTATTATTATTCACACATAGACATAAATTCACGCCTTTTACTCATAGGGGTGTGATGGCCGAAAGCCTCGATCAATCAACATATCTCGAGGCTTTCGTTTGGCGGGTAGTTGATCCACCCTGATCGGGCCGGGCCTGATTCAGAAGGCAGTACTCCTTGATACGGCTCGCATCGTGAAGAGGTTCCTGTTTGTTCTAAAGCCCTAACCACCCGGTAACTTGGACCCTGCTCCCCAATATCGGAGGGCAACAATTTTTTTATATTTTGTAGTCTTTTTGTATTTTTCGTCTTTTTTTAAATAAATGTTAATAATGTTTTATGGATGTTTAGGAATCTATGCAAAAAAATAAAATTGAAGTCTGTTTTTTTGTTTGCATATGATAGAAAAAAAATTTCATATAAATGCATATGAAAGTACATACGGTACTTATATAAAAAAATATTTTTAAACTTTTGTCTGTTTGTTCCGGCTAATCTCTGAAATGGCTGGACCGGTTTTGACGAAACTTTCACTGGCAGATAGCTGTTGTTGTAAGGAGCACGCCCCTGTGTATTACCGAACAGCACGTGGGCGCAGCCGCGGGCATAGCTAGTAAACAAGCAAAGGAATATACTGGTGACATTTTTTAACGTCTTGAAAAAAAATGGATGAACGGAGTAGAAGCCTTTGGCATAGAATTTTTTCTTATTTTTATTTTTGAATAATATGTAATTAAATTGATCTAGCAATAAACAACACATTTAAAGTAACATTTTCATACTAGAACAACAAAAACAGAAGTTGGAAAAAACAAAAAAAAATACAATTAAAATCTACCAAAACTCAAATCATACGCACCCTACTCAATACGCGGCATGTATCAATGATTTCGTAGCGCGATCCTACCCTTTGAAGCCGGCGCAGGCGCACGAGCCGTACACGCATCCCCGTCCGCCCGCGTCCCGCGCTCCTTTAGTCACCTGCGATGAATCTGAAGGCCTTCCTGCGTTCTATTCTAGTTACACAATACACCATATGAAGGTCGAGACGGCAAAAAATGTCATCCGGTATAAATAATAAAACATATTACTTTTATCAATTTCAGGAGCGGTTACACCCTACAAACAGTGGACGTGGATTCAATAGTAGTATGGTATCCTAGTATGTTTGAAGTTATGAGGGACGTACGCGCATTAGGAGAGAGCAATGCGGCCTACAATCGGCCATTACGGCTGTCCAAAGATGTCTTATTCGCCGCAGCGAGCATTTACGATGAAATGTATGGGAAAGTAAGTATTATTCATTATCATCATTTCAGCCGTAAGACGTCCACTGTTGGACATAGGCCTCCCCCAATTTGGGGGGGGGGGGGGGTATGCAATAATCGCCACGCTTGGCAGGCGGGTTGTCGATCGCAGTATGGTGGTGAAATGCATTGAGAACGCTGCTGCCATTTTGTAGTTAGTCCTTTAGTCTCCGAATTTTTGGTCCTAGGACATACCAATTTCTTTGCGATGTCTTCCGTCACCGTTTTGAGAGCAGTGCTGATTAAATTATTTACACAAAGTAAAGCGCCTGCCTGGGTTCGAACCTGCGACTTGTAAGTCTGGGCCGTTACCACTGGGCCACCATTGCTCTCCTTTTGTGATTAGTGTTGCAAAGGACTCGAGTCCTCGAGTCGTAATTTTAAAGACTCGACTCGATTATGCAAGACTCAGTGTGCTCAAAAGGCTCGGAGTCTATAGTCAAGCCGAGCCCGAGTCATTTACAAGCCACTCGAGTCTTAAAAAGGACTCGAGTCTTAAAAAAGGACTCGAGTCTTAAAATGAATTCGAGTCTATGAATAACTCGTCAGATTATTTGTACGCATAATTACATCATAACCACTCATTAGAGCGTATCATTCTTCTATTCGAGTCTTTTCGAATGATGAGCTACAAGTTTCATCTTCATGCTCCAAGTTTTTCTTTAAGACCCGAGTTAATTTTGAGACTCGAGTCCTTTTTTGACTCGAGTCCTCTTTAAGACTCGAGTCCTTTTTAAGACTCGGGTGCTTGACTCTAGACTTCGAGCCTATTGAGCACACTGAGTCTTGCATAATTGACTCGAGTCTTTAAAATTACGACTCGAGGACTCGAGTCCTTTGCAACACTATTTGTGATTCTCCAGAATTTTTTATTTCGCTGTCCTAAATAGACTAAATATCCAAATAACTGCGACCAAGTGTAATGTAGCGCTAGTTGATCAGTGAATATTTCTCATCAGCATTACTAGGGATCAGATTTTACGCAAATGCATGTTTGCATATGAATCGGCATATGTTTAGGCAATTTTTTCAGGTTTTTACTAAAAATCTACACAATCATGTGAAGACAATGAAGATGTAGCTCAACTAGTGTTACAAAGGACTCGAGTCTTGGAGTATTAATTTTAGAGTCTCGACTCAATTATGCTAGACTCAGTGTGCTCAAAAGGGTCGGAGTCTAGAGTCAAGCCGAGCCCGAGTCATTCTTAAAAAGGACTTGAGTCTTATAATGAAATCGAGTCTTAAAGAAAAACTCGGAACATGGAGACGAGACTTGTAGCTCATCATTCGAAAAAAAATCGAATAACGTCAAATTTTTTTGTATCTTAACCACTAATTTGAACTTATCACCGAGGCTTTTCGAATGATGAGCTACAAGTTTCATCTTCACGTTCCGAGTTTTTTTTAAGACTCGAGTTCATTTTAAGACTCGAGTCCTTTTAAGACTCGAATCCTTTTTAAGACTTGAGTCCTTATTAAGACTTGAGTGCTGGACTCTAGACTTCGAGCCTTTTGAGCACACTGAGTCTTGCATAATTGACTCGAGTCTTTAAAATTACGACTCGCGGACTCGAGTCCTTTGCAACACTAAGCTCAACTCAGTACTTGAGGATGTAAATTTAAGAGTTTGACCGAACGTTGAGCCTGATTTTTTAACCTTGTCTGTCGGCTTTTTCAGGAAATGCCAGACCGCAAAGAGCGCGGTGTTCCAGCTACGTACCAGATAATTAACTTCCTGGGTTGGAAACCTGACCCAACTCAACCTAAACCTATAGAGAGGGGCACTGGGCAGGTCTCACTCAAAGACCTGCATAGAATCGATGAAATTATTGACGATCCGAAAATTGTTAAACTAAGGGATGAAGATGTCAAATAAAAGAACTTTAACTGCTACCAGCCGCCATTTTTTTCTTCTATAAGAACTAATTTTATTTATTTTAATTTTAGAAACAAGATTTTGTAAATATTTATAAAATGTAGTTTTTTAAATAAACTTTTCAATAGTACTTTCTCAAATTATTTTTATTTAAAAGTCATTCACAATTTATTTGTAGCTAGCTTTTGCCCGTGGCTTCGCTCGCGTTCAGCGTCTATACCTCAGAACAGTACACAGTTTCAGTTTACAGTTTTTTTTCTGGATGTAACATTGTTTTTTTCAGTGATGTGCGGGATATCTCTGGATCCGTATCCACGGATATCCCAGGAAAAAAAGTTCCGTATCCGTTACTTTTTCGGCGGATCTTTTACGAATTCCTTATTAATTTTCAGTACATAGATGATATTCTATTGTATATAACTATAGATAATTAGGTAGCAACGAAAAACTGTTAAATTCCATTTTAAATTAAGTTGTATTTTTGTTGGACCGCAACCGTATAGTGCTGCACTTTTGACTGTGTGCATTTCCATAAATGCATGCATCGCACCCATAACCAGTTAATGTCACTCTGATCTAGCCTGTACCGCCGCGGCGCCGTAAGCCGAGGTCAGTATCACACAGTGGGTGCCCTTAGCGTGTAGTCGCTAAGTTTTGATTTTTAAGTCCGGCTGGAGGACTTAATTTATTGAGGCAGCCACGGGCAAGTCCGGTTAAGCAGCTGACAACCTCATAGGCTGACAAGCGAGATGTCATTATAAAAACTTTTTAACAAAAAATTAAACCGCCGAAAAACTGAAAAGCATAAAATAATAAACCTTAAAATTATGAGTCGGCGCTTTGAGTGATCCTTGTTCATTGATTTTTCAGCGCCGACTCAAAATTTTAAGGTTTATTATTTTATGCTTTTCAGTTTTTCGGCGGTTTAATTTTTTGTTAAAAAAAATGTATTTTATATTTTTTGTGGCTTTAATGTACTAATAATACTTGGCAAGGTATACCCTATCCAACACAAAAAGAATTATCAAAATCGGACTTATCTGTATAAAGTTATGCGTGTTTATACTTTACAATCAGTGAGTGAACAATCAATCATCCCCTGTTTTCCGACCCTTAGGGTTCGATTTTGTTTTCCAAATTTATATGGGACCACCTTTTTTTTTTTTTCATGATGGGAAATCATCAAATGACTTCTCCCGCTCTGGGCGGAGTGGGAGGGCGTGTCAGACTTTTACTGACTAAAACCCACCCGTGTTCCATCAGTTGCCCATGTGCCAGGGTCACGGTATCTCTTTCGAACAATCACGCGACCCCGGCAGGCATCGGTCCTAGTAGACTCCTACACTGCTGCTGACATCTCTTTGAGGCGCGCGTGGAACACTGCGCGCCGTCGACCCGAGCTTGGTCCTTACCGGGCGGCGAGCTACCCATTGCTCGCCACCCGCAAGCTCGCGCCTACGGTGGCCGGGAGTCCGCTATTGACTCCCGACGCCCGGGGCGTCTCCTCCTGCGGATATGGGACCACCTTGAGAGTATACCCTTTCCAAGAGAATTGTTACAATCGGACCACTATGTAAAAAGTTATGAGTGGTAATTACGCGTCGAATTGAGAACCTCCTCCGTTTTTTTTCGTCGGTTGAAAAAAAAGATCAACTACCAATCGCGTAACTCAAATCAAACCATCTTAGTGTTAATTTATTTTAGATATAGCTTTTCATTATTATAAAATTGTAGTTTTAAATATAGCTCTTAAACCATATTATTTCGCATGATTAAATCAGTGATCGTAAACTAACAAGCAAATCATATCCCCCCTAATAATACCAAATCAACTATAAATCAACTAAAATCTAGAATTTAAATTTCTACGTGGTCCTTCGAGCCGGATTAGAGCCAGTTACGTATTCTATTGCTGCAGTGATTCAACAGCAATGTTAGGATGAATTCAAGGAGATCTATTAAGATGGAAACCATTCGTCTCTAATCGCGTGAGACGATCACCAAAATAATACCAAAAGAAAATCCAGCCGACTGTGGCAGCTGTGGATTAAGAACTGAACTGTGGTGACAATAGCCATCATGGATTCAATCGTTCCAAAACCAGGCATAATTCACACCACCCTTGAAACCAGCTTTGAGATAAGACAGCATAATAAAATAGTTGTGGAAAAACACCAGAAAGCAACCATGACCGTACCAAACATTATCAACCATTTATTAAACAAATTGAATTCTTTCGCAAAATCGTACGCATTTTTGCTATACTAGCTACTGCAAAGGCTGGCCGTCAAGTTTATCTCACATTTCCTTATGTTGCACATTTATTCTTTTAGAAACAAAGAATACTGTTTATTTGGACACAGCTCTTAAAACACAAAATAATATATCAAGAAAATAAAAATAAAAACTACAACACTGAGTGCTACACGGATGACAGAAAAAATTTAAAACCAGCGTCAGACAGATGCTGTCTGACGTTGGTTTTCTTATGAACCTTTAGGGACAAGTGACGAGGAGTACAAAACAGTTTCAACATACATTATTTCATACTATATAAATAAATAAACTAACCATTAATCATATTAACTTACACACACAAAACAAAACGAAACGAAAAAAAAAAACAGAAACTAAAGTAAAACCACAGCATCATCCAGTCGAGGAAATTGGAGGCAGCAAAGGATGGAAACCGGGTGGCATAACAGGAATTACGTTTAAGGTAGTAAACATTATATTTAAAGTGAAACATTTATGGCGACCATATCAATTTTCCGTTGCGAATCTATCAGATACTGCCGTAAACGTGTTCTGAAAGTGTGGATAGTGCCCAAAACCCTTAGTGGTGGTGGTACATTATTCCACACTATTAATAAAAAGGGTAAAACATGTGGAATTTAACAGTGATGTCAGTTGGTTTATACAACTTCCCTGTCCAATGAGTCACTCACTAGAGCGTCTTAAAATAAGCTCATGAGTCACATGTGACTCATTTCTCTATACAATTTTGGGCAGATTTTTGTCATAAAAGTGACGTGATATTTTTTGAATGCTACGTGGACATAATTATATATTTTTTTTACATTCAAGGAAATTAAAGAAAATTTGAAATTAAAGTTTCACGCACGTTTCAAAACTGGATGAAATATGGATGAAATATCAGAAGAATGTCAACGTGGGTGATTTATACATGACGACAACTTAACAAAAAAATGGATGAAAAATGGATGAAATATCAGAAGAATGTCAACGTGGGTGATTTATACATGACGACAACTTAACATCAAGGAAATGGCCAAGTCTATCCGGGAAAATATGAACTTGTCAGAGTCATCATGACTCTAAAAACCAAAACTGGCCCTAGTACAGAATTAAACATACCAGAAAACAAATAAGATAATAATAATAAGCAAACTACTACAACATCAAAGTACTACAGTCGAAAACGAACCACATAATCACCTGCTAATTAACACCAGAGGCCCTAGTTACCGCGTTCGGTTCTCCAGTTTACCCATCACCAATTCAAATCCAATCGGAGCGTCGATTGCGGTAAATGCGTAAAGTCGTGATGTTTACGGGAAACTCACACGAGGGCCACTGTATGCGGTGGCGATTGGCGGCGGCGACCTCTCGCGTCCGGCCCTGGTGCGAGCCATGGTACGGAGCGAGAGGGTATGGGAAGCCGTCACCTACTTTTGCGAAGCAGTAATGCTCGCGAAGGAGGAGGCGGGTTGCGTGAGGGAGTGGCAGTCTCTGCGCCCTCACGTCCCTAGCCGCCGCAGGAGGAGACGCCCCGGGCGTCGGGAGTCAATAGCGGACTCCCGGCCACCGTAGGCGCGAGCTTGCGGGCGGCGGGCTACCCATTGCTAAGGACCAGGCTCGGGTCGACGGTGCGTAGTGTTCCACGCGCGCCTCAAAGAGATATCAGCAACACTGAAGGGGTCTGCTAGGACCGATGCCTGCCGGGGTCGCGAGATTGTTCGAAAGAGATACCGTGACCTTGGCACATGGGCAACTGAAGGAACACTGGTGGGTTTTAGTCAGTAAAAGTCTGACAGCCTCCCGCTCCGTCCAGAGCGGGAGAAGTCATTTGATGATTTCCCATCCAAAACAAAAAAAAGGCCACTGATCGTATACCATCTATCCCAAGATAGCAAACATTGCACTGGCATTGTTACTGTTACTAAGTACTAGCGTTTGCCAGCGGCTACGCCCACGTAGAAGTCAGAGATTATCCCACAGAAACGTAATAGGTACCGGGATAAAATGTATCCTATGTGTTAATCCAGGTTATGAAATATCTGTGTGCCATATTTCATCCAAATCCGTTCAGTCGTTTTGGTGTGATTGAGTAACAAACATCCAAAATGTCACATTTATAAAATTAGTAGGATAATATAACCAAATACCTACAGCTTCGAACAATATTACGCAATTAGATGCCAACAGAACTTTGTACTTTGACACTGTGGGGAAAGTAGGTACAATAAATTGATTCGGTATAAGTATGTGAAACAATTCTGGAATCATGTCAGCGTCACATGTTACTCCTCCTGTCAGGGTCGCGAGATCTGTTCGAAAGAGTTACCGTGACCCTAACATTTGGGCAACTGAAGGAACACGAATGGGTTATAGTCAGCAAAAGTCTGACACGCCCTCCCGCTCCGCCCAGGGCGGGATACATCAACTGATGATTTCCCACCCACAAAAAAAGAAAACATGATACCTTCTCCTAAAATACGCCGTGACAACATTATTACAAGCGGCTGTTGTTTGTCAAGCAATAAACACGCTTCGCAGAAAATACAGGCAGGTCAATGAACTTGTGCATCGTAACCATAAAAACCTAGGTCAGTAATGGTAGATCGTGACGTCACCGCCGAGTATTTGGTGAACGCTTCTCAGAAAATACAGGCAGGATATTGTGCATCGTAATTATAAATACCTAGGTCAGTTATAGAAGGATTTTTTGGAAGTGCGTGTCAGACTTTTACCGACTAAAACCCACCCGTGTTCCTTCAGTTGCCCATGTGTCAGGGTCACGGTGTCTCTTTCGAACAATCTCGCGACCCTGGCAGGCATTGGTCCTAGCAGACCTTCAGTTCTGCTGACATCTCTATGAGGCGCGCGTGGAATAGACTTGTGTAAGTAATGCGAGTGATGCATTGCGCGTCATATATCTCGGCCGCGTACTGTAGCATTACACATGACTCGACTCAATCAACCATGGCACATGACACTAAAACAAGACGCGTGGGCCACGGCGCGCTGTTCGGTGTTCGTAATATCTCTGTAATCTTTGCTGTGTGTGCAAGCGAGAAGGAACATGCTCCAGTCGGTTGGCTGCGAGATACGTGAACTATTATTTAGAACCGTATTGTTATTGAAATAAGGTTTACGTTTTATTGAAACCGCGGACTGCCTACGTGATGTTTCAAATCATGACTCGAACTGTACCCATAACACTATGACAGTTCGAGTCATGGTCAATAATCACTATTGCAATCCATGTCCATCGTTTTAATTCTATTATCTATTAGCTATTCATCCAATCATTCAGAAACTAAATTCAAAATTTAACGTGTGGTACTTAGATGATGGAACGCTAGGAGGTGATGCAGACACTGTTTTGAAAGACCTACAACTACTGAAACAGCAATTTAAATCTATTGGCTTGGACCTTAACCCATCAAAGTGTGAAATCTACCTTTCTGACATTACCGACAGACAACTGACACTTGATAAATTTAATGCAATAGCCCCACAAATCAAAATTATAGAAAAAAGTTCACTGCACCTCCTAGGTTCCCCAATTTTCGAAGAAAGCTTTTCTCAATTCATTGACGATAAAATTAAAAATTTCAACGACATTTCGGACAGGCTTTCCAAAATAAATTTATAAATAGTTTTGGCCCAAATTTTATATATTTTCTTCGCTCTTCCCCTTTATGGAAGCAGCCACAGCTCTTGGACAAAATTTACCAAATTATTCGCAGCACACTAACATCCATTTTAAATGTGGCCTTGGACGACCGAGCGTGGCTTCAAGCCACTCTACCCATTCGCTTTGGTGGGCTCGGCGTCCGTAAAATTACTAGTATTAGCTTACCGGCGTTCCTGTGCTCTGTCCACAGCACTGAATAGTTGACCGGGAAAATTTTAGCTCCATCCCTGGTTGACTCGGAAGTGCCGGGCTTCACAGATGCAGTGAATGCCTGGAAAATGATTTGCCCGGATACAGATCGGCCCGTGAACCCATCTTCCCAGAGACAGTGGGATGAGCCGCTCTGCAGGTTGGTACGGAATAATCTTATAAATACGTCCACCAATACTGCTGAGCGTGCCCGCCTTCTGGCTGTGGGCGAGTGGGAGTCGGGCCTCTGGCGTCAGGCACTACCGTCACCCAACATAGGAACTATGTTGAGTGACACCACCTTTCGGCTTGCTACAAGCCTGCGTCTGGGCGCTCCTTGCGTGGCTCTGCATCGCTGCCAATGCGGCGAAGGTGTCGACTGCCTCGGTCACCATGGCCTATCCTGCAGTAGAAGCGCAGGGCGGATAGCACGGCACGCTAGCATCAATGACATCATCCGTCGTGCTCTTGTCGTCGCCGGGGTGCCAGCTGTTCTAGAACCCAATGGCTTGGCACGTGACGATGGGAAGAGACCAGATGGGATGACCATAATGCCCTGGAAGTTAGGTCGGCCTTTGGTGTGGGATGCAACATGTGTCGACACCCTTGCGCCATCCCATCTTCTTAGCACGGCGGGCTGTGCTGGAGCGGCTGCTGCAGGTGCGGAAACCCTCAAACGGCGCAAATATTCTAACCTAATTGGAAATTATATGTTCGAGCCGTTTGGGGTTGAAACTCTAGGGCCATGGGGTCCGAGTGCCCACATAATATACCGGGACATTGCCAAGCGGCTGGTCGACTCTTTACGTGACCAGAGGGCTGGCCTATTTTTTGGACAAAGAATCAGCATTGCCATACAACGTGGCAATGCTGCCAGCCTTTTGGGCACGTTTCCTGTTGACAACGATGCAGACGAATTTTTTGATGCTTTATAATTATTTATTTTTATATATACATGTACATTTTTTTTCTTTGGATTTAAACTTAGATTGTAAATTATGTAAATATTGTAAGATATTGTATATAAATAAATTCTAACCTTGATCACATTATCTATATATATAAAAATGAATCCCTATTTTCCTTGGTCACGCCATCACGCGTGAACGGCTGGACCGATTTCACTTTTTTCTTTTTTGTTGTGTTTGTTATTGTCAGGAGAAGGTTCTTATGAAAGAAAAACACAACAAAAAAAAAAGTGAAATCGGTCCAGCCGTTTACGCGTGATGGCGTGACCAAGGGAAATAGTGATTCAGTTTTATATATATAGATAGATACCAATTCAAATTAAATAGTTATCGTTAATACAGGACAACGTCTGTCGGGTCAGCTAGTTCCTTATTTTGGAGGTAGTAATGTTTCATTACACCATGAGCAAAATATGAAAGAAAATCGACTATATGAATATGAAACAAAATCAAATGTACGTTCCGGCGAAGCGAGGGCGCATTGCGTTTGACCCATGTCACATTACATCACAATATAGGTAATGGATGCATAGGATACATTTTATCCCGTTATTACGTTTCTATGGGATAATCTCTGACTTCTACGTGGGCGTAGCCGCTGGCAAACGCTAGTACTTAGTAACAGTAACAATGCCAGTGCAATGTTTGCTATCTTGGGATAGATGGTATACGATCAGTGGCCTTTTTTTTTTGTTTTGGATGGGAAATCATAGTATATAGTATACTTTTAATATCGGTAGTACGTTCCCGTGGCTCCATTTTTCACAGGCAAAAGCGGATGAAACCGTAAATAAATATTGTATTGCTTTGGATAGGAACCTACAGCGAAAAAAACGATTTGGTGTTAACACAGCAGCGCTTCACAATCAGGCGCGGTCCGAGCGGGGGGGTTCTAGGGGTCATGACCCCCCCCCCCCCCAAAGACAGTGATACTAACTTTGGGGGTAAAGTTTTTGATACTACAATTTGTTGCCACTGCAACAAAATTGTTAAAATATTCTTCAATACTCATGGTGACCCCCCCAAAATCGAAGGCTGCGACCGCGCCTGTTCACAATCATTTCTACAGTTACCATTTACGTGGGACACTCAGAAATTTTTGCGAAAATAAAAAGAAGTTTTCTGTAGGTAAATATTTACCTAATATTTTTGCTGTTTGTTGTCCCTAACTAAATAAATATTTTTTATTAACCAGTCAATTACCGTAATTACAGACACAATTAAAAAACGATTGTGTCTATACCAAATGTGGTATCTCAGGGACTTAGAGGTTAAATCTTTTCAAAATACTCTCCGCTAGCTTCTATGCAAAGTTTCACGCGTCTGAACCAGTTTACGAAACACTTTTTCCAGTTAGCCGCAGACACATCGTTTACAGCTGCTCGAACGCTGACAGCGCATCTTCCGGCGACGAAAATTGTATCCCTTGCAGCTGATTTTTAATTTTTGGGAATAAAAAGAAGTCACACGGTGCTAGGTCAAGGCTGTAAGGAGGGTGACCCAGAAGTCCGGCGTGGTGTCCAAGACGTCCCTCGTTTTGTTCGCGGCGTGCGTGGGCGCGTTGTCGTGGTGGAGCAGTAGCCCGCGGTGCCCTGTGTTTGGTCGCTTGTTGCTCACAACAGAGAAAACTTCTGCCAAGCATTTGGTAGTATACCATTCGGCGTTGATGCTTCTTTGGTTCCGTAAAGGGATTGACACCAAGAAGCCAGTCTAATTGAAAAAGCTCGCGATCAAAATCTTCCCCCCGCTTCTAGATCGCTTCACTTTGGTAGGCGTTGATTCGTTTTGAAACACCCAAACCGCCGACTGGCGCTTCGTTTCTGGATCGTATTGATAAATCCAGGACTCATCACCTGTAATAATGTCGTAAACATGCCGAGACGAGCCTGCTTCAAATGTTTATCATATCATGGCACCATTCCACCTGGGCCTGCTTCTGAGCATCGGTGAGGTTGTGCGGCACCCAGCGTGAATCTATCCTTCTCACGCGAAGATGCACGTGTAAAATCTCGTGAAGGCTTCCCAATCCAATCTGCAGTATGTGTTGAATCTCCTGATATGTAATTCGCCTATTGTCTTGGATTAAATTTTTCACTGCTAGCACGTTTTCCTCCGTAACAGCCGTCAAAGGGCGACCACTTCTTTCTTCATCCCCCAAAGTTAGTCGACCACGTTTGAATTCGTTATACCAAAGATACACAGTTGCCTTGGAAGGCAACCTCCCCCCCCCCTCCCTCCCTCCTCCTCCTCCTTGGGGATCCATGAATGCATTTTGAAGTCTATCGTGTGATTCGTCCGGTTTCAGGCGACACTTGAAATCGTAGAAAATCATAGCGCGAAAATGTTCCCGGCGCAAATCCATTTTCCAATGAGACATGATAATTTATTTAGCTCGCAAAAAATGTGGAGGGACATTTTGAAATTGGAACGTACCTATTTTTACTTATAAATGATCATTATTTTTATAATAGTTTATAACTGGCCAGTCGGACACACAGAAAAAAAAAAATTCGCATTACTTTCTGAGTGGCCTGGTATATGATGCAAAACATGAAACAGATACGAGATACTTTGATCGATACAATATCGGGAATCTGCCCTGGCCAAAGTCTGCATATACCGAAATCAGCGCAGCTTAAACGAGAAATACAGATATCATGTCCAAATTCCTCAAGATTTAGACCTACCGATCGAAAATATAGAGATAGACCTTCTGTACATCTACAGGCTACTGAAAACAAAGGTACGGGTCACAAAAATATAATATTTTCGAATTTCGGTGTGCGTTGCCTACGCTTATGTATGGAAGTGAATGTTGGGAGTGGCAAAAGAAGCAAGAAAGAAGAGTAATTGATATGGAAATGCATTCCTTGTGAAGCATGTGTGGTGTGATTATGAATGCCACAGTGAGGAATTATGTGATAAGGCAACGGTTCGATTTGAAAGAAGATGTAGTGACAACAATTGAAAACAGTATGCTTTGATGGTTTGGTCATGTCGAGAGGATAAATTAAGAGCATCTAGCAAAAGGTATTTGTTTGGCTAGCACAAAGCAGATGTGAGTGCAAACGTCGGAAGGGTACGCCCTAGGAGGACATAGTAACCTTATTGGTGATGTTCTTCAGAAAGGTCAGGTGGTTAGTACTCGCAACCAGCGTGCAAAGATGACCAGATGTATGAACGTAAACGAGGAAAATGGATTGTTGCAGGTGGAGTTCTGTTATTTCTGCCTAACCCCATTGGAAGATGGCGTGATGTTATGCATATATGTAAAACCATCGGAAATAGTGTACTTAAAATAATTAATTAATTATCCTTTTACCATCAGCAGAACATTGTCTAACCTGTTACAGTAAATATGAGGAAAATGTAAAATAAATTCGAATACATTCATTTTGTAGCTGTCAATTTTATTTAGGATAATTCATGTGACCACGGTGACCATTAAAATATTTTAGTTGAAAGGCGTCAGTGGGATTTTGTGGTGAAATTAAATAGTGAAAAATGTTCATTTTATTCGTGTTCTTAGTGTGTATGAATTTGCTAATGATCAGAACGGACGGTAAGGCATATTGTTTTTGTTATTACTTATATTAATTCATTGTAATTGCATTATACTGCATGTCTGTGGTACTATTCAATTTCGAATGTATAGAAATCATTCGTAAAAAATACGTGTATTTTCACTTTGGAATTCTGGTGTTCTACGAAAAAAAAAAAGGTGTGCCACAACGCTCTGTTCTCTGCCATCCGTATCCAGTCAGTCCCAGCTACTTCCTTAAGGTCAGTCCATCTAGCTAGGGGGTGTCAAATACTTACATAATTATGAAACTGATGAGGAGAGACAGTTGAGGGAAAGTACGCGCAGGAAATATTTTAAAAATAAAATAAAACCCCAACTTAACATTGCTCATCATAGTCCTCAATATCAAGCAGTGCGGATTTTTAACAGGTTGCCATTGGACTTAAAAACTTTAATTTACAAGAGCTCATTTAAGTCAAAACTCAAAGTGTTCCTGTTAGAGAAATGTCTGTATTCGATAGACGATGACTTATCCACGTTTTAATTTTTTTATAATGTGAGACTGGGGAATATTAGTACATTGTGACATTGAATTTTTTATTGTATTGGTTTTTTTAATCTATACTAATATTATAAAACTGAAGAGTTTGTTTGTTTGTTTGATTGTTTGATTGAACGCGCTAATCTCAGGAACTACTGGTCCGAATTGTAAAATTCTTTTTGTGTTGGGTAGCCTATTTATCAAGGAAGGCTACAGGCTATATAACATCACACTACAACCAAGGGGAGCGGAGCAGTAATGAAAAATGTTTCAAAAACGGGGAAAATCACACGAGTAGGCGATTCGACGCGACGGGAAGAGTCGGGGGAACAAGAAATTGTACGCGGACGAAGTCGCGGGCAGAAGCTAGTTTATAATATTTATGAATTTATTGTATTATGAATGTGTTAGTTTATAATTTTAATGAGTGTTGTTTTTGTTGTTTTATTTTTTATTTTATTATGTACTAGCTTTTACCAGCGGCTTCGCCCGCGTGGAAGTCGGAAATTATCCCGCGGGAACATACTACCGGGATTAAAAGTAGCCTATGTCCATTCTCACGCTCTAAACTATCTGTGTACCTTTCATTTAAATCGGTACCGTAGTTTTAGTTGGAAAGCGAGACAGACAGACAGACAGACAGACCGACAGACAGACCGACAGACAGACAGACAGAGTTACTTTTGCATTTATAATATTAGTGTAGATAGTGTAGAAGTGTAGATGTTTTCAAACACAATGTGAATTGTTCCTGAAAAAAATGAATTGAAATTGAATTGTCTCACGCTACGCTTGCCGATACACGATCTCCACTCCAGCGCTCGTCTGCTCCACCAGCCTTTTTTTTTTTTTTTTTCAGGATGGGAAATCATCATATGACTTCTCCCGCTCTGGGCGGAGCGGGAGGGCGTGTCAGACTTTTACTGACTAAAACCCACCCGTGTTCCATCAGTTGCCCATGTGCCAGGGTCACGGTATCTCTTTCGAACAATCACGCGACCCCGGTAGTTTTAAAATTATAATAATTACGAAAATTCAAAAACGCTTAGATAAAAAATATATTTTTGCTTCTATAGCTTCTTTGCCACCTACAGGTGTACCTCTTAAACTATTTCGTGTATGAATAGATACACCTTATATAACATCATGCTACAACCATGAGGAGTGGAGCAGTAATGAAAAATGTTGCAAATCGGGGAAATCGCATGGGTAGGCGATTCGACGCGACGGGAAGGGTCGGGGGACAGAGAAATTTAACGCGGACGAAGTCGCGGGCAGAAGCTAGTGAAAAATATATGGTCATCAAAAATACTTTGTACTGTTTGGAATTTTAATAAACTTTCCCAAGTTTTAGAAAAATCGGGTAGTAAACTAGTCCTTCTTCAACCTAAATTGTAAATGTTCTTTGTAACCGCTGAATGGTTCGGCTAAATTCTGTATCAAAATATACCTACGAACTGACTACTCAATCATTCATATTGTTTACTTTTTCTTATTTCTTTCTTTTAATATTTTTAAATCTATACAAATAAATAAAAGTGTCTGTTTGCAATTTCAAATTAACAGCTTTTTACTAAATGCATATGAAAGTAAATACGGTACTTACACCAAAAAATATTTTTTTTTAAACTTTTGTCTGTCTGTCTGTTTGTTCCGGCTAATCTCTGAAATGGCTGGACCGAATTTGACGGGATTTTATTGGCAGGTAGCTGATATAATAAGCAGTAACGTAGGCTACTTTTATTTTAGAAAAAAAAGAGGTCCCCACGAAAAAAAAATAAAACTAATGAAAAACTTTTTGTTAAATACCACGCGGATGAAGTCGCGGGTAACAGCTATTACCTATATAACCTGGATTAACACATTCTTACCGCGGTAGTACGTCCTCCTGCGTTAATTTCCGACATCCACGCGGGCGAAGACACGGGCAAAAGCTAGTAATAAATAAAAACCCGATAGTTCGAGAGAAACTCGTTGCTTGGCTTTGTGACACATACTCGTGACGCGATACATCGCATCAGTGCCTTGATGGCTGCCGCAAAGGGTAGTGTTGCAAAGGATTCGAGTCCTCGAGTCGTAATTTTATAGACTCGACTCAATTATGCAAGACTCAATGTGCTCAAAAGTTTCGAAGTCTAGAGTCAAGCACTCGAGTCTTAAAAAGGACTCGAGTTTTAAAGAAAGAGAACTCGAGTCTTAAAAAGGACTCCAGTCTTAAAATGAACTCGAGTTTTAAAGAAAACTCTGAGCATGAAGATGAAACTTGTAGCTCATCATTTCAAAAGACTTGAATAGAAGGTGATAAGTTCAAATTAGTGGTTATGGTGTAATTATGCGTACAAAAAAATCTGAGGAGTTATTAATTGACTCGAATTCTTTTTTATGACTCGAGTCCTTTTTAAGACTCGAGTGCTCGGCTTGACTCTAGACTCCGAGCCTTTTGAGCGCACTGAGTCTTATATAACTGAGTCGAGTCTTTAAAATTACGACTCGAGGACTCGAATCCTTTGCAACACTAGTGAAGGGTGGACCGAACCTTTCGGCTCCGTAGGTCATAACAGGCAGGACTTGGTTGAAGACTTTAGTCATTAGGACACGTTTATACGGATGTAAAATATCGTGGCGAGATGTTTTCGTGCACTGGATATTCAATTCATTGCTTACCGCCAATAGTTGAAAATAGAACAGACTGTTTTTTGACGCGTTTGGATGTACTTTTTGAAGTGAAAACTTCTTTAGCACCGTTGTGATTTGAAAGTCTATGAAACGAAAAAGCGACAGTAAAATGAGACAGACACATAACAACGTCATTATGTTTTGTGTCTCGCTCTAACACTTGGGGAAATGGAAATCCTTAAGTTAGTAAGGGTGCTTTTTGAGAAAGTTTTCTATTTGACGTTTTTCGAGCAGACTTTTTGGACAAATAGACATTTGCCTTTTTTACATTCGCGTAATTATCTTGAAGCCAACATTTTTGAAGGTTTCACTTCTACCACGTGTGAATTACACAAATGTACTTTTTTTTTGCATGTCACAACGTTAAACTTAAGTATGTAATATTGTCTATCTCGCTTCCAAATCATATTCCCTGTAAATAGAGAGATCTAGCTCTTGTAATACAGGAATTCCTAGTACAAGAGCCAGGGCTACAATGATGTCTTTAACCTGAAGTGAAAAACAAATAAATAAATAAAAAGCTCTGTTGCATTATGACGTGCGCGATAAAATTCCGCCGCGATTTTTTTACGTGCAAAGGTGGTTTAAATATAAGCATGAGTAACTGTGAAAGTTATAAGGAAGTCAACTGTGAATATTACCAATTTAGGTATTAAGTCGATGATCTCATATTATACCTGTTAACTATACGTATTATAAATTTGGTGATACATGGTGAGGTTTAAGACTACCCCCCCCCCCCCCCCTATATGACGTGGATTTTTTTGTACCTACAAAGAATCTATTTTTTTTTGTAATTTTTTTAAAAGCATCATCTAATTAAAAAAAGAAACACCACACCACACTAAAGAAAAACCCTCACCGAGAGGAGGCCTTTTTAGGGTTCCGTTGCCAAATGGCAAATAACGGAACCCTTATAGATTCGTCATGTCTGTCTGTCCGTATGTCACAGCCACTTTTCTCCGAAACTATAAGAGCTATGCTGTTGAAACTTGGTAAGTGGATGTATTCTGTGAACCGCATTAAGCTTTTCACACTAAAATAGAAAAAAAAAACAATAAATTTTGGGGTTCCCCATACTTAGAACTGAAACTCAATTTTTTTTTTCATCAAACCCATACGTGTGGGGTATCTATGTCCCCCGCCGTAACTTCTAAAATAAGAAGAGATAAAACTAAACAATATATATGATGTACATGACCATGTAAACTTCCACGAGTTCCACGGTTTGAACGAGATCTACATAGTAAGTAGTTTTTTTTTTTAATACATTATAAATCGTAAACCGCAATTTACCTTTCATTCAATCAACTCAAATATAAAAAAAACTTTTTACAAAAAAAACAACCGACTTCCTTAAAAAAACACTACAAAGTCAAAAATAACTTTAATTTCGAAAGTCGGTGTCTTAGGCTCTGTATTTAAGGTTTTTGCCACCGACTTCCGAAATTAAAGTTATTTTTGACTTTGTAGTGTTTTTTTAAGGAAGTCGGTTGTTTTTTTTGTAAAAAGTTTTTATTTTTTAACTTTTTAGTTGTGGTAGATACTCCACACTAATCTAATCGCGTTATGCGTACATTTGTCGCGCAAATACTTAATGTAAATTTAAGACTTATATGGTTTTCACATGGACCCCATTGTCCGAATGAAACCAAATTTAAATGGGACCATTCCGGAAGCACTAGCTTTCAAACTAAAAAAGAATCATCGAAATCGGTTCACCCAGTCAAAAGTTATGAGGTCACAAACATAAAAAAAAAAAAAAAAATACAGACGAATTGATAACCTCCTCCTTTTTTTGAAGTCGGTTAAAAAGAACAGTTAATTTCATAAACATAAACCTTATGCATAAACCGAGAATACACACAGGTTTGTACGGAACCGTCGGTGCGCGAGTCTCCGATTCGCACTTGGGCGGTTTTTTTATTGCTTTGGAAATCATCAAATGACGTCTGGGCCGAGCGGAAGGGCGTATCAGACTATTACTGACTGAAATCCACCCGTGTAACATAACAGGTGAAATGTGGGTGTACTATATTATGTAGGTTTACCTCTGCCCAACCCTTCGGGGAAACAAGGCGTGATGTTAAGTTAATGTTAAAAATAATCGGGAAAGCAAGATAAAGCCTTGCAGGATAAAACCTCTACAGTACCTACCTCCGCGGAACGTCATCGCGAGCTGCAATGGACGGTATTGACCATCAAATTGTTTACTATAACTAATTTTAATACAAATTCGAATGAGGAAAATTCTTTGAATGTTTACCGCATAATGATTTTAAATCGTGTACAGTCAACAGCAAAAGTAGATGATCAAAATCAGAAATTCAATACTAATGAACGGAGTTCACGTCAAAACTGTGTGGCGTCGAAGTGATTCAAAAGTATGTGATTGTAAATTATACGAAACATTTACTACTAGTACAGCTGCCATATATTCGTGAAGTGCTCTCATTAGTATTGAATTTCTGATTTTGATCATCTATTTTTGCTGTTGACTGTACCAATTACCTATCAGTATGATTTTTGTTGAGTATGATTAATTGTGTACGATTTTTGTGAAAATGCTCTTCATATCAAATCATAAGTCATTTATTCAAACTAGGCTGAGAGTCAGCACTTTTTGAACGTCAAAGTTATACAAGACAGTCCCCCCAAAACGCCCGCCCCTCGACACTTCCTAGTGCTTTAGCTGGGAAGAAGAAGTGGCGGAACAAACTCCCCAGCAGCACAGCTGTCTGTTAAGTTAGAAGAACTTGATTCTATGCAATAATATATAAGTAATTAATATTATAAAACAAAACGTACATTAAATTATTTGCCATATGTCAGCTAGCACACGGCAATATCCCCACAAAAAGCTTATATTGGAACCATCCGTAAGTATTATGTTTATCATTGGAATGTCCTAACTTTCCATACATTTGAACTTTTGAGGATGCAGGCAGGCTCCTGAAATGTAGATACTTTAATCTAGCTATGAGGCACTCATTCTCATCATCAGCATCATTTCAGACGAAAGACTTCTACTGTTTGACATAAAGTGTCGGCTTGGGGAAGGCCCAAGCCACCACTTCGACCGATTATTTGCTTCTGGCATCCAGCGGATTCCTGCGGCCTTCAAAAAGTGATCGGTCCATCTTGTGGGAGGCCTACTAACGCTACGTCTTCTAGTACATGGTCGCCACTCCAGAACCTTTCGGCCCCATCGGCTATCTGTTCTGCGAGCAATGTGCCCTGCCCACTGCCAATTAAGTTTGCCAATTCTTCGGGCTATGTCGGTTATCTTTGTTCTCCTACGGATTTTATTATTTCTGATTCGATCACACAGGAAAACTCTAAGCATAGCCCTCTCTATTGCCCTTTGAGTGACTTTCAGTCTTCTTATGAGACCCATTGTGAGCGACCACGTTTCAGTGACATGAATGATATGTCATCACTGGCACCACGCACTGGTCACAGACTTTCGTCTTGAGATACAGCGGTATGTGGGGCGAGAACGTATTGCGTAGCTTCCCGAACGCTGCCCAGCTGAGTCGGATTCGACGATTGACCTCGTTTTCGAAGTTGGACCTATCTAACTGGACAGTTTGTCCTAGGTAAACATAATCGTCTACTACTTCGTAGCGTCTCCAATCGTTTATGAGAGTGGGTGTTACATGGGCATTTCCTGCGGATCTGGTAGCGTCTTGTGATGTATCGTTGAGCTCCTTAAAATAGGGTTGAGCTACACGATGACTTATACCTACATGCCATCTGTTAGGACAGGTCAGCTCAAAGCTGTAATGGCTCTTTCTTCAAAAGGCTCTTCTAGACCTAGCTCGCATTGTTACACTCACATAATATTCTAAAAATATATTGTTTGGACCAACCGACCGTACGACCGTTTGTCTTGTTTACTCTGTGCGCCTACGCATTATGACGTCTAACGGAGTCACAACTGTCACTTGTCATTTGATTTTGACACTTGTCTTTGGTCTTTGAAAAATGAATAATCGTTGTAATTTGCCTTGCGATCATTGTTATTATTAATCTTGTTAAATCTATAGTTGTACGCTGCCAGGCCAAAGCTCACAATACGATTGCGCAGTGGAAGTTTTTGATGGGGGGCTCTGGAGACAAGAGTGGCTAGCGTAATGTCCGCCGTACGCGGAGCAGACAATACAAGTACAAGGTACAATATACAAACAAAAGCACTTACCTCATGGTTGAAGGACACTGCTCTGGTGCCAACCTGGAGATATGTATGTAAGTGAGTGTATGTGTATCGTGTCGTGACGTTATGAGTATTCTTCAGGTTAGATTCCGCTTCAACCCGGCTGGAGACAATCACAGCATGCGGTCTTCAAATCACTCGTTCACAATAGCGTCACACTCAACCATCGGGTCATGACAGATTGTCCACAAAACGACCGGTTAATTAATACAATTGGATCACGACTAATTGTCACAAACGGATCGATTTAAAGGGATTAATTTCAACAAACGCGTCGCGGAACTCAACACGGCGACGGGGCTATTTTAGCGGCAAATCGACAGAGCTGTCAAGTGTCAACGTCAAAAGGTGACAAGTCAGATGTCACTTCGTTACACGCGCATTCCATTAGGCGCACAGATAATAAACGGTACGCAACATCTACCCCCCCCGGACGGGCCTTCCCGTCCGCTAATCACTTGGCAATCCCGACAAGGTTGCGTTTTATCAGTCCACCTGACGCGCTGCTGGAGGATGTGCAAATACTCCAAGCTCCAACGCTTCCAAAACTCTGAGCGGGCTGCTGCACCAACTGAAACCGCGATAGCCAATTTTGGCTCACATCGACAAAAGGGTGCTCCGGCAGGGCGACAAGTGGCTGTCAAATCAAAAAATGGCCCGGGGTCAGGGCCTCCAAGACGTTCAGGTCCGTAGACAGCGGGCACAATGGACGCGAGTTCAATACAGCTTCAAAACGGAAATATACCGTAGCTAACTCCTTAAAGGTGAGAACGGTGTCCCCCAACAATCTGCGCCAGAGTCCCTGTGCCGCTTTCACCGCGGCCTCAAAATACCCCCCCAATGGGGGCAGGCTGGCGGGTCAAACAACAACAAACAACAAAAACAACCAAACAACAATAACAACCAAACAACAACAACAACCAAATGGCCCTCCTTAGGCAACAAAAGGGGGTGACGGGCCCCATGAGGAAGGCTAGAGTGCCTCAACCGTCAACAACAAACAACAAAAGACCCGTATCGTCCAAAAAGGGGTTCAACTTAATAACGGCTCCCGACAATATCCAAAACTCTCGCTGCAGAATGGCCAACTTCGCATTGCAACCGGCATGCGAGTTCTTAATGTGACGATCAGTCACCAACAATTCAACAACAAAAAACAACAATTCAACAATTTGTCGAGGGAGCCAAATCGACTCAACAAACTCAGGGTCCTTTGTTCCAACAACGAGCACCTTGAGCCCGGGCAAAGGACCCGACATCAAGACTGGCGATCGAGGCCAATCATCCTCGGGATGAGTCAGCCAGTCTGGTCCCCACCATAGGGGGTAAGCAAACAGGCGGGGTGCCATGCACCTACGTGAGGCCACGGCGCCTGGGTTCAAATCTCCAGGCAAGGGCCTCCAAATCAAAGGCGTATCAAAATTTTGAATCTGGGACACTCGGTACGCAACAAAGACCTCCAAAGAGTGGACGGACGTCTTCAACCAACACAAACCAATTTGACTGTCCGTCCAGGCGCAAGAAGCCCGAACGTCCACAGTTCCACCCAAAGTGTGAGCAACGTGGTTCAATAGACGCACAAGACGCGCCGCCCCTAACAATTCAACTTAGGGATGGTCAGTGCCGTCCGGAGGGGGGCCACCTTGCTCTTGACCAAGACCAGTGACAAATTCACCTGGCCTGTTGCGCAGACGGTGCGCAAACAAACAACAGCTGCATAACCGTGCGAAGACGCATCACAAACAAGGGTAGCAGTGTAGCTCCCAGGGGGGAGGATAGCGCGGGGTAACACGACCTCGTTGACTGCAGGGAGTGCGGATACAAATTGGAGCCTATCTTCCAACAGGGTTTCCCGAATTGGCTCGTCCCAGCCAAGTCCCGCAGTCCAAAGGCGCTCAAGAAAACAATTTTGCCCAAAACTATACAAACAAACAACAAAACAATAGACAAAAGGCAACCCTGGGCTCCCATGTCCATAATGACACGGACCACAACAGAGTCCCCCGTGGGCCCCCAGACCTGACCGATGCCGTTGGCAACAAAACCGTGTCGATCTGAGGGGTACCTTAGCGGGGCAGGCGCCAATGTCCTAACAATGTCTGGGCGGCGACCGATCGCCACACCCAGACCCAAGTCTTTCCCGACGAGGATGGAGTTCAAACTCCTCGTCCGCGCGGTGTCCCAAGCCACGCGCCATCGCTGGAAGGGCATATCCCACCGGATGCCCGAATGGCGGGGGGCGTGACTCCAACCGGGGACGTTCCGCCAATGGAGGGGAGGGAAGGCGGTGCTGGTCTGGCCAGCGCTGCCTAGCAACAACTGCGTAATCGCCTTTACGCGGGGAGACCAAATGGCGGTCGCGCGGCTCCCGATCAACTTGCGCGGGGGGTGGAGTGCGGCGCTCAAAATTGCGGGCCTCTCCCCGGTTCTGAACCGGCGAGCCAGAAGCCCGGTGACCAACTCCATGGTATCCCCCCGTGCGCGAACCTTCATCAGAGGCTGGTCTGCCAGCGTGGTTCGCGTTAGCGCACAAAATGTCCAAATGGGACCCCCTACAAATTCTACAAGGGCGGGGGTTGGGGCAGTCCCTATGGAAGTGAGCCCCCAAACAAGAGAAGCACATGCGGCGTGCTTTGGCAATTCGGCGGCGGGCACTCATGTGCAACTTCAAAAAGGCCGCGCAAGTTGCCATGCCATGCCCCGTGTCCCTACAAAACTCACAACCAGGACGACTCTGGGTGCCAGCAAAACGAGCGGCGGGGCGACCATCAACAGGCCCGCGAGCCCTAGTCCGTCCCTGGTCTCGTGGCCGGGAAGACGGCTGGCATGACTCAGTGGCAACGCCAGAGTTGTCCACAAACCGACACTCATCCTCCAAAAATTGGACGAGGTCATCAAATGGGGGGAGATGTGTGACACTATCCCCACCATACTTTTGCTCGAAACGAGCCCTCAAATCGGCAGGAAGCCGTTGCAGCACAACGTGCACCAAAAGGTAAGACCAATGGTCCACCGGCAAGTCCAATTGCTTTAAAGCGTTGGTCGCTGCCACCAACGGGTTCAACAGGTCAGTACGCAATGCTGACAAACTAGTAATGACCGGTAACCCCAAAATCAATCCAATATGAACGTCAGCCAAACAACGTTTATTTTGGTACCGCCGGGTGAGTAGTTCCACAGCGGTAGGGTAGGCTGAGTCAGTCAAAGACAGATGCTGCACCAAGGCTCGGGCCTCACCTTCCAGGACGGACAACAAATAGGCCAACTTTTGGGCGGGTCTGAGGTCCGAGCGTGCATCAACCAAACTTTCAAACAGGTTTTGGAAACTTAACCAGTGGTCCAGACGACCGTCAAAATGTGGCAGTTCCAAAGTAGGCAGTCTACTCAATAGTCCGGGACCTGAAACAACCGAGGTCTCCGGTTTGACCTGGACAGGTGTCCGGCTCTCCAATATTTCCCGAGCACGTTGACCAATGACATCCCCCAGGTCCAAGATCTGGTCGTAGTCAGCAAGGACCTTGTCACGTGCTGCCTGATCCAGCACTTCCAAATCCACTTCACAAATGTACTGGTTGTAGCGGGTGAGCAGAGCATCAACGTTGCCGAGTCTCAAGTTCAACTGCTCGAACCGAGCAAGAGTGATCCCCTCAAGATCCTGGCGCTCAGCGGTCGCTGCAGCTGAAGCGAACCACCGCAGCTGTGTGGTCAATCCACTGATTGCCTCTCTCACCGCTTTGTATGCCATTGCACAAACAATACAATTCAATATACCAAACAAAATAATTAAGTAACAAAGTTCAAACAATATATTACAAAATAACTACAAGCAAACAATCAAACTACCAAACTGACTAATCAGCAACTCAAGAAATAACAAATTATTGCTTTCAATTCAATGAACAAAAATAAAGTTTTATTTTAATTCAAACCAATATCAACGTTCAAAACTGTCAATATGATATTCAATTCAAATATTCAAATTCTATCCAATTCCAAAAGTTAAGTTCACAAACCACTTTGTTAATGGTACAACAATAATGAACCTTTATTCCAACTCAAAACAATGGTAATACTCAAAAATGCCAATAATTTTTCAAATATTAATTTTCACAAATAACCATATCAATGGTACAAACTCAATATTTTAATGTCTTCCTGACATTCAATACAACACAGATCAGACACAAAAGGGGGCTACAACAAGGGGCTGCACCACAGCCCAATCCAATCCACTTTATTAGCCCGGCTGACCTTGGCAACATCAGGTTACCCGTCTCAATAAATTTAAACAAATTATTTCAAATAACAATTAATTATAGTTATCAAATATTTACAGCGTATTACTACTTCCCTTATAGAGACTGCCAAGTAATTAGCCTACTGTAAATTACCAATTTGTTGGTTATATGTCTTATAACCGCGCTTCTGCTACCAAAATGTACGCTGCCAGGCCAAAGCTCACAATACGATTGCGCAGTGGAAGTTTTTGATGGAGACAAGAGTGGCTAGCGTAATGTCCGCCGTACGCGGAGCAGACAATACAAGTACAAGGTACAATATACAAACAAAAGCACTTACCTCATGGTTGAAGGACACTGCTCTGGTGCCAACCTGGAGATATGTATGTAAGTGAGTGTATGTGTATCGTGTCGTGACGTTATGAGTATTCTTCAGGTTAGATTCCGCTTCAACCCGGCTGGAGACAATCACAGCATGCGGTCTTCAAATCACTCGTTCACAATAGCGTCACACTCAACCATCGGGTCATGACAGATTGTCCACAAAACGACCGGTTAATTAATACAATTGGATCACGACTAATTGTCACAAACGGATCGATTTAAAGGGATTAATTTCAACAAACGCGTCGCGGAACTCAACACGGCGACGGGGCTATTTTAGCGGCAAATCGACAGAGCTGTCAAGTGTCAACGTCAAAAGGTGACAAGTCAGATGTCACTTCGTTACACGCGCATTCCATTAGGCGCACAGATAATAAACGGTACGCAACAATAGTTTTGTGGACAATTTGTTGTGATCCAATTGTTTTGTGTGTAAACAACCCCTTTTGACGATATAGAACGGGTTTAGTTTGGAATTTGATTGAAATAGTTTGAGGTGATAGTGATTCGTTGGGAACCGCATGCTGTGAAAATCTCTAGCGTATTGAGGCGGCCTGGAATCCTGGAATACTTACAGCTCCACTACACAGTACAATATACACTCATTTACATACATAAATCCAGGTAGGCTCCAGAACCAGTTTTCCTTAACCAGGTGAGTGATTGAATATTTGTATTAATCAGCTCCGCGCACGGCGGACAGTTCGTTCACTCTTGCCCAAGGCTCACCATCACGCTTCCACGTACTCATTAAATCCTATGGCCAGGGCCTTGGCTTGGCGTCGAACAGACTTTAAAAGAGACCTTGACCTCTGAGTTTGTTTTGACGTTTCTGCTCAGGGAACAGTCAGCTAGGGAATACCGGTGCTATCTAGTTTTAAAGTATTGATCAAAAAATATTGACATGATAAAGTGTCTTGTAGATCTACTTACATTACTGAAAATGTCGACCAAAAAAAATATATTGACGTGTAAGTGTCTTATAAGATCTACTTAAATACATAAACATTTCATTTCATTTGATGTGACCTTCATTTGGTCCATGTTCAAGGACATGGAGGATGGAGGCTCTGCTGTGGCAATAAAGAAAGGAGGAGGGTAAAGATTAGAACATTTTTCGCCTATCATAGTCATGAAAATTCAAAGTATTTATTGACGTCATGTTATTGTGTTTATGTGAAGTTTAGTATAGTTTAGCATAGTATATCTATGTATTTCTTCCATACTTCTAGTAGTCTCCATCTCATTAGTCACGCCCTTTCTTGCCATATAATTTTTTTACACAGTCCACCGTTCGTTGATCTTCCCCTAATCTTACAGCTATCATTCATACTCAAAAAATCCCTCACGACATTTTCCATATTTCTCCGTATCACATACCCATACCAAGACATACCACACCGATTTCCACTACTTTTCAGTCACGTAAATATGCTACTGTCGTTCTTCATTATAGTCATATAACAAAACATTCCAGAATAATTTACTCAGGAGTATTGTTAGTGCGCCCTGGTATTAAGAAATGACGACCTCCATCGTGACCTTAAAATGGTACCCGTCACTAACAAGTAGTAGTGATTCGCGGATTCTGGCGCAAGCGCCAGAGCCCGCGCTTGCACCAGAGCCCGCGAATCTGTAGCACCCATCGTAAAAAAAAAAAAAAAAAAAAAAAAAAAAAAAAAAAAAAAAAAAAAAAAAAAAAAAGGTTTTGGTGTGCTCTGATCTCAAATCTGTGGTCCATTTTAGTGTAGGATGCGTGGTTCTGGAGTTATGCAAATCAATTAACTGTTATCTCATTGATTTCCGGTGGTCCTGCACCCTCATTAGCATTCCATTGTTCGCCTAATCCTTTTATCTATTATACTTCGAACACCTCATTACGTTGCGCCAGAACCCACGAATCTGTTGCCCTACGGTTGATTTGGCGTTCTTATCTATTACTCATTGTATGTCTGCTTTTCTATGTCATCAATAAAACACATTCATTTTTATTTCAATATTTTATTACTTTTTTCTACAAAATATGAGCGGAAGATCTCATCCACAAAAATATCATTGTGCAGTGTGTTCCCTGTAAATATGTTCGTAAAACTATGCATTGAACATCCCTGAAACTTAAATAGCAAATACATTAAGCAATATTCACCACAAACTGAAGTCCAATCATTCTGAATCCTATCAACATTCCAGTCCCATCTCTTACAATTCCTTTTCAAAAACTGGAGATGATATCGCTCAGGTGTTCGTCCATATGAATCAAAATATTGACCGATACCATTCGTATCGATATGTACAGCTACCCAGTGTGAACCTGGTTTATCATCCGCATCCAAATTGCATATTATATACGTTGGTACATGTGTATACATAGGTAGTCTATTAGCAGCATAAACATTATTTTCTAGACTGGGATGAATCTTTTTCATATGTTTTTGTAGTTCTAGTGTATCCATGATATTACTGTTATTAGCAGATTATTACAGTACCAATCTATTCAATGGTTGTCATAGGAATGTTCAATTATAGTGATTTGTAAATATTAAATCGCATTCTTTGTGGGAGTCACAAAGCTTAGGATTATCATTTTGCTGCAGCTAATTTAAAGTTTGTTATATGGGTCTGATTATATTAAATAAAACACTTTGAGTACATAGACATTTTTAATTAACTGTTCAACACAATAATTATTAAATAAATAAATTAAATACAGACATATTATTATCAAAATACCATTTTCTAATACACACAGCATTATTCAATGCACAATTCAATTTATGGTTCACACAATTAAAATCAGTTTTATTTTTACAGAACTTTTTTTTTAATGTCGCAAAATTAGGACATCCCTTCTCACCTATGTCAATCACTTCACAGTTTGCACATAACTCTTTAATCCACGTAATCTTTTCCAAACCCTTTGTCATAATTTTTTTATTTTCTAAATATGGTAAAATAACACGTTTAAACTCTTTGTAGTCTATGTAGCCTTCACTCCAGTAAATTCCTCGATTTCTTTCTAACCATCTCACCTGCTTTTTTTCTTCTAGTGTTAGGTAATGGAATGAATATGGTGGTTTCACCAAGAACGTCTGTGTATGATCATGACTCGCAATGGCCAATTCTTTGATAATAAAATGATTTAAAGAATCTTTAAATCCTTGGAGTTCCACTATAAGGGTGTCCGTCTTCATGATATCTTCTTAACAATGTTACTTAATGGTTTGTATTCAACAATGCAATCGTTCAGAATGAGACAATATGCTGAAGTTTTACAGTACCAATCTATTCAATGGTTGTCATAGGAATGTTCAATTATAGTGATTTGTAAATATTAAATCGCATTCTTTGTGGGAGTCACAAAGCAGGTTGATGCCTGTTGCGAAGGAACGTGAGATAAGTTTGTTGACTCATAGAGTTACAATCAGTTTCGTATGTGCTTATGTAAAGTTTAAACTCGAACACTGTTTTGTATAAGATTAAATAGGAGAGGTTTATAAAGAAATAAAAAATAGTATATTGCATACAATTTGTTTTATTTAATTTTATAATGTTATCTTTAGTTACACACACACAAAATGCATTAAACATAACACATATATCTAAAACACAACACACATTATAATCCTAACTACTATAGTCTACAGTAACATTTCTATTTTTATCTATTTCAATAATATTATCAAACTCAGCATAAACAATACAGTTAATTGTTTGTATTAGTGAGGATTCAAATCGTACTTCTAATCTTACACTACCATGCTTTATGAGATTCCAATGGGCTGATGAGTTAGCTGATAAATCAGGAGTTAAATCAAATGCTAAAAGACAGTAACCTTTGGCATACTGTTCACGAGAGATTGCATTTCCTTCATTAAGAAAGTGAATACCAGTCCCCGAGAATAGAGTATGATATGCTGATGTAAATATATTATTATTAAAAGATGGTTGCAAAGCTTTGGAAGGTATTTGTTGACCATCAATATATAAGCTGAAAGAGTTAATACCATAGTTTTCAAAGTTAAATGGATTTTTAGTAAGTGAACCATTAAATGCAGAATTATTCACAAAACCAATAATACATCTTTTGGGTACCTGTCCTAAGAATATATTATCAAGAGTTTTTCCTTGAACACCCGATGCAATTGTTAAAACTTTAACTTCAGCACGAGTAATAGGATATTTAGCAGTGGTAGAAGCTAAAACTTTCTGATGTGCGAGTAATACACTTGGATTAATTCGTGCTCTTCGAACAATAAGAGTTGCGTCCGTAATGCAAACTTTAAACTTTACATCATTTGACCCAGCAATTAAATTAAAACTCTCTCTTGACCGAACTAATTTTACACTCATTTCAACGCCATTAATTAAAAATTTATCTTGATTGAAAATGTCACCATGAAGATGACCAATCATTTCTATTTCCCTGCTTTCATTAACTAATTCCTGTCTTTTAACAAATCCTATGTTTTTACCATCTGTGGAATCCATTTTTCCTGCTGTATCATCATACCAAAGACTACAAGTAAGATGAGATTGTTTAGCAGCAGGAGCATAGTTTAAAAGGGTTTCCATGTATGCTCGATAGGCATAGGTATTATTAGGTGGTGATACAAGTTTTTGGTTTAAATAAACATCGAGTTGACTAAAAAGTGAATGCAACCAATTATTTACAGGTGCTACTGCTGTAGCTGATATCAAGTTTGTTGAATCTTGATTTAATACTTTTGCCTTTATGTGGAGTAATGTATGAGACAAATCTATGTAGTCATCGCCTGTTCCAGGAACTTGAAACTCGATAGGTCCATCATCAGCAAGAGATGAAATTGGTTTATAGTGAATCCACAATCCATTTTCAATGCTTGTTTGTGTAGACGGTAATGCAAACAAATCTAATTCTGACTTAACGCACTCACAAGAATGATTATGAAGGAAAGACATACTTAATTTGAAAATATATCTTTGATGTTTTTTGGTTTTAGACCAAGTTTTTTCGTAGCTTTCACTTTAGCTGTTAGTGGTGGAATGAACGAGGCCAATCGTTTTCTTTTACTTATATACCCAGATCCTGTCATGTTAAATCGATCAATTTTGTCATCAGCCTTTCGTTTTAAGTTTGTACTAACTTGCTTTAGACGATCTTTTATTGAGGCTTCCATAGGACGGGCTTGAACCATATCCGATAAAAGTCCTACTCCAGCGTTTAATGCCTCCTTACCAACCACTCGAGCACCACTTGAAAGTAAAGGTAAAACTGATCTAAATAACCCTCCTAAGAAGCTCCCAATACCATGACCGCGTTGGTATGGTGAACCCTTATAAATTACTCCAACTCCTGATCCAGCTTGATGTGAATAATAATTTTCATATGGACATTTATGATGATCATGAGGAGAATACATTATTATAATTTGCGGAAATGTAGTTTAACACACACGGTTCCAAACTGGAATGGTATTTTTTGTCCTGTGCTCGATCTTATATCTATTTCCAGCGTATCGAACTCTCTTCGCATAACAGGTAAGTAGTGAGGTGGAGAGAAAATGTACATTTTATTCGCACCATAAATGTATTTTGAAGGATCTAATGAAATGACTCTTAATAGTGGAGTCATAACATCACCCACAATCTGAGGATCGATAATGTCGCAATATAGAAATAGTTGAGATGGTAACCCTAAGTGTAAATTAGCAGGACACTTCCCAAAATTTCTGTCTAGGAGATTTGTATTTGGTTCATAACCTAGTTGTAAACTTAATTTGGGTGATAATGTTACGGATGTTATATTTTTATCCAAAACAGAAACAGACACAAATTTTGTTATTTCATCATAACGAAATTTCAAGCTCTCTCTGATACCATTTAACGCTCTTAAAATATGTTCAACGTTATCGTAGTTGGTAGCGGGAATATGTTTTTTGTAGTACACTGTTGATGGTTTATCTTCATTAGGCATTAACATGGTTTTTGTGATGTATACAACATTTTCATGATCTTGAACAGTAAACATGGTGCATGGATATTGAAACTCGACAACTCCAACCGCCCATTCACCTTCTAATTTCATAGCTTTTGGTAATTTTGTTGAAAAATTTGTGGTCTTGTTATCAGGAAAGTATTCCATTGAACTATTGCTGAGCAAAGTTAAATAAAAACTTTCTTTATTCATATTTCTTTTAAACTAGAAGCTAAAATCCAACTGTTAAATTTATCTGGATAACCTTTCCACTTCACTAATACTTCTTTTCTGTTACCCGAATAACGAGTGCCAATTATTTTATCTATTTTATATTGTGAGGTGGGGTTGTAAGTGACCTTCTGTAATTCTCTTTCATAAAAAGTACCAACTATTGGTTCATTTTGTAAATCTGTTATTGTATAAACAACCCATGGAGATCTATCAATTATTGAAGATATAATAAATATTTCATCACTCCAATTTGATTCATATCCTTTTTGGAAAACATGTTTATATTTAGTTATTCGAACATAATCACCCACGTTGAAATTTGGTTTTGGATTTTCTAGAGAAAGTTTGTTTGACCCTCTATCATAAAGATTAGTCCAAACTGTCATAATATTGTTGGAACTTACATCACATGGGCACATCTTAATACTCGAGTGAATGCTGTGATTATAAGAGTATATTAAATCTTGTAAAACATCTATATATCTATAAGTATTATTATGAGTGAAATAACGCCACATTTTCATTTTTAGAGTTCTTTGAAATCGTTCAACAATACTAGCCTTAATATCAGGATTGTTAGTGGTATAGTAATTTATCTTTTTGGATTTAAAGTATTTTTGTACATCTTTTGAAACAAATTCTGTACCTTTATCAGATTGTATGTGAGTAGGTGTTGTATTACTTTCAGTAAATATACTTTCAAAACATTCTTTAGTTGTTTCTGAGTTTTTCTTTTTCATTGGTCTTGCAAAAGCATATTTACTAAATACATCAATAACACAAAGTATGTAGTTGAAACCATCATTATATTGAGAATAAGTTCGCATATCACTTAAATCAGCTTGCCACAGCTCATTAATATTTGATAGAATGTACTTATTACGCGGGAATTTTTTCCGAATGGGTTTATGTAATGTATATGTTTCTTGTGATTGTAACCATTCCTTTGCTTGCTTTTTATCCATTTTACCCTTCATAGCTTTTGATAATTTATCAATACTACCAAAACCAGCGGGGTTAGATGGATCATAATAAATCCTGTTAATTTCTTCTAGTACGGGGTCCATTTTTCCCAATCGATCTTTTTATGTATTTTAGTTATAGATCTTTTATCTCCACTGCTCGGTGTAGAAAACTCTTGAACTTCAATCTCAGAGGTTTTGTTCAGATCTTTTACTTGAAGTTGGTTAATAAACTCACATCTCTTTGGATTTCCAATATAAGTAAGTGGTACTTTAATATCTTTTAATGCTTTAGCAAATCTATCCCACCCTATCGGATCACTTTTTTTTAAGGGTCTAAGTGAATCATTTATTAAATCAACAATATTACTTCCTGGAATTTTTTCATTATCAATTATGACTGTGCCTTCATTATCCCAACGTATTTTACTTTTACTTGTTCCAATTAAGTTTAATAATGACTCACCTTTTTTATTATAAGTTTTTGGTATTAAACTGAGTATTTGTGTTGATGAATACAGTGGATTTGCCTCACTTTCTATACTTTTAATAGATCCTTTCTCCTCCAACAAAGATTCAGCATCAACTGAACTTTTTAGATCTCTATCTTTATTTTTAAAACCAATTTTAGACCCATTTGAATCTTCATTAGATGTATCAGAATAAATTGGTAATCTGAGTGGTTGACGATCCTCTTCGGTAAAGTGAAGGTATCTTTGTAGTGTTTGTAAATATAACATCCACTTCTTTCGGTCTTCCGTCTTACTATTCATAATATTTTGCATTTCAATATCTAATCGAGACAAATTACTAGTAACCTTATTTTCTTGTTTTAATTTTTCAATCAATCCCGGTTCAATAAGTATCATTTTCTTAGCATTTTCCATGTTAACTGGCTAGTCCACTTACTAATCCACTCAATATTGCACCTAATATTATTGGTAAGAAAGCCCCTCCTTTTTGTATAATAATATTTTTTCTTAGTTTATGTTTACACTTATGCACCAGTTTACGGAGTATATTTTTGTGTTTATTCAATTTTTGTTTATATTGATCTTTAAGAGGTATCTTTCCTTGTAAAACGTTATGAATACATTCACAAATACAATTTATTTCTTCTTCATCACACGTTTTAAGTAACGCTCTTTGATATTTTGGTTTAAGCGTATGCAAAGCGTTTAGCAAATGTTTATGCGTTGTGAGTCGACGATGCATCATTTAGAAATGATTTGAATTGTTTGATTCTTGGTGTATTTAAACTGCAAAGCGTTTAGCAAATGTTTATGCGTTGTGAGTCGACGATGTATCATTTAGAAATGATTTGAATTGTTTGATTCTTGGTGTATTTAAACTCTTTCGTGGGGACGTAGACTGTGCAGTAACCATTAAATGGGAATACATTTGTCTTGATACGACAAAAATCATTTGTATTCTGTTTTAAATCTACCATTAAATATCCATGCGCTTCTAAAGTTGCATCCCTGTAGGCGTCTTCAATGAATTTTGGGTTATCTGGTGACACTTGTCGTGCTAAATATCTTATTTGAGTTTTATCTCGAGGGTTTTTAAAATAAATTATATAACTTGAGTTTAAAGAAATGTCTCTTTGACCTTTACCTTGATGAAATAAATTTTGTGTTAAATAAAATACACTAAGATTCCTGTGATGACTACCTTTTGTAAATATATCCACAATTCTTCCATCAGACTCTCTCATTAGATCATCAATAATAATAAGGTGTGGGTTTTCACCATCAAACATATTAAGATTTGGAATTCCTTGATGATAGTTAACATTTGGTAAATTATTTAAAGCCTGCATTTCATCAAAGCACCATGTGATCTGATTAAAATCACAATTACATATTTCTTTAACTGATTTTATGAAATTTGTTACAAAATTTGACTTCCCACATCCACTTGGTCCTGCCACAATAGCAGTAAACGGATGGATAAAGTGAAACATTTCACACGTCTAGAGTTTTAAAGGGATGAAATAAAAATGAAAATTTTGGTGTAAAAATTAAATATATATATATATTGCTAAAATTATATAAAACATGTAATTTGTGAAAAACAGAATGATCTGTATACTATTTCTAACACAATTAGTACTTATCAGAATTTCACAATCACCTCAACGTCAAATTTAAGCACACAAATAAAAACTACAATTATTTTACATTATTTACAATCAAACAATAAATTTTAAATATGTAATAAACTATTATATAACATTACAGTAATATCATAATTTTACAATCAGTACAAAATTTGTATATACACACAGAAATAAAAGTAAAAAGTATTACACTTAGCGTAATTTATAATGTCCCCAAGCCAATGTATCAATGTTGTTGTTCATAATACATCGTTTGGTATCATTATATGATAAAGATGTTTTATTTATTTTTTGTGTAAAAATAGTGTGTTTGATTGACTTAAATCGAAGCATACTACAATATAATACATTTTTATTAAACAAACACGATTTGTAATTTTCCATATTCATTTTTTTGGTAACACTTTTGTTAACCCCTTTTGCCTTTGCTATAAATTTATCTTCTATTTCTAAGGCATACATTTTTGATCGCAACCCTACAAATTCCTTCAATACTTTACCATTATTCTCATCTTTAAAAAAACCTAACTTTTTTTTATTTATTTTTGGATATCCGTAAATATTATTTTCCGGGTAATCTGATGTATCGAAATAGTGAAGTAGATCTGGTTTTATATCCTCATAAAAATTGTCTGTAAAAATTTGATATATCAAACTATCGGTATCGGTGTACAATAACTTAATTTTATTATGAAACTTTTTAATCATGTAGTTATAATGAAATTCATACATAAGGGTCTTAGATATATCTAAAATACAAAATCCTAAATAAATCGGCTTATCATAAATTAATTTTGTTTTGTGTAATTGTATTGCAACTAAATGTTCTGAAAATATTGATAAACTATGGAATTCTGGTTTTGCAATCCAATCCTGAGCACCTAAAACTTTACCACGATTATCCCAGTGAGTTAGTAGTTTAACGTTTACTCTTTTTTCAATATTTTCCATAGTCTTACCGAAGACAGAATTGTTCATTAATTTAAAAAAGTCTTTTTCAAAGTTTGATGTAGCTGACGTTCTCAAACTAGTATTTAAGTCTATGTATTTCTTTAACCAAGAACTCTGTTTAAATTTTAAAATTCTATGTACTTTAATTAATTTAATCCCCATTTCAATGCATTGTTTTAAATTCCTGTAGTGAATGATGTATTTATTTTTATTATTTAAATTAGGAACTAATTTAGTTTCTTTAGTATTACCCACACATATGTTTTCAGGACATAACGGAAAGTCAGAATGCAAATTATGAAGTTCATCAGGATATTCCAAATCAACTTCTAAAACATAACCGAAATCAGAGTTATCCGACACATTATAATCTGTATTAGAATCTATCCATTCGAAACCACCAACAGGAAGAGATTGAGACATTGCCCAACCATATAAATTATTCGCATCAAAATATGTTAGATATGAATTAGGTTTTTCACTATCATAATCTTCCATGAATTTATTATTTGCTCTAGCAAAACGATTGCTACACTGAGATACACCCCCTCTAATACCAGCTTTAAAAAAAGCAATTTTGTCATAGTCCGTTAACAATTCTAATTCTATTTTGGTAAATTTTAACATTGCATCCCAACTTAAACCTGGGGCAGTATAGTAATGAGCAGGATCTAATCCATAAGTTTTAATACAAAGCTTTCTAAAGTTTTCGAATACATCAGTCAAAAGTAAAACATCAGTTTTTAAATATAAATTGGAATAATCAGACATACTACTACACTTAAAATGTTGCCAAATATCTTTTGCGTGATTATAATCATCATTTGAAATATTTGAATCTGTGAGTGAACTATAAAATTGGTGTTGATCAGGAAGTGATGGATGTTTCAAGCAATCACTATTACACATAAATTCATAAGGATAAATACCTTTCCGTCTTAAACGTGAAAAATCTTCATTATTAGGATAGTTCCTTTTTAGTTCTGTAAACTGATCATCATTAAGATTTTTAGCTAGTTGATCTAAACTACACGATAAAAATTTCAATGAATCTATGAATCTTAAACTTACTGGTTGATTATTTATTGTTAACTGTTTTGAAAATGATATGTATCGTTCTTTATTTTGTGGAATAACTTCAACTTTGTCATCATCGAGGTTTAATGCATGGATAATGAAATGAGCATCGTAATGACTGAGGTTATGTAAAAATATTGGAATATGACGAGGGGTTCTGTACTTAGAACTACACACTTGATGTGCAACACCCCTAAAACTGCCAGTGTGCCAATCAAAATCGTAAAAAAGATCTTCATTTAACTCAGTTTCACAAATATGACATATGTTTGAATTTGAAATTTTAATTTTATCTTCATCTGATAATGGAACGAGACATTTTTGGAAACTATTTTTTTTAAATATTGTTTTCACATCTTCACAAAGGCGATTCATAAACACTTGTGCACAGTTTGACCCACTATACGTCTCATATTTTGATAATCTGTTATCATATGAACATTTAATGTAATATCCAAAACTATACACTTCATGTTTTTGAATATTAATTGTACTAGGCTTGGATGGATCGTTACTACATGATTCTATTGGGTTCAAAAATGCCTCAAAGTCTGCATAAACCACAAAGGGCATTTTCAACTTTTTCACGAATTTATCAAATTTTAATTTATTATTTGAGGTTGCTTTACCAAACCAATCCTTTTTGGAATCCTCACCGTTTGGTAATTCCGTACAAATGTGAGCGCAATCATATTGTTGATGGTTATTAAGTCTTTCCTCCGATGGGAAATGAAGTAAACATGAATCACATATATAAACTGCACAATGATGTCTTGATATTTGTGAACTAACTAATCGCGATAAGTTTTTAATATAACAGTAATGATTGTTAGTACCATTCGATATATATAGTAGGTTAATATGATTAGGTGTACGACATTTTGTTAAATATAAAGGACCTACAACAGAATTACACTTTTTTTCTTTATTATACTCTAAGCCAAAAACATTAATACTAATATTGTTTAATTTCTCTACTTTTGATATATCTGCAATTATAACCGGAAAAGAAATACCAGTAAATTTTAGTTTATTTCCATGAATTGCGTAAGATGCTACCCGATCTACACTTTTACATACAGGATATAAACCAGAGAGTAATGCCCATTTGAAACACATATTATCATTATTTTTAACATTGATTACAGCTTTTTTTGATTTAATATCTTGAGGAAGGTCGATATATGAACTACCACGTAGGGGGTTGAATTTGTTAACATTCATATCTATGTATTTAATTTGATTAAGACTCCAACCACTATCTTTTTTTTCAAATTGACAAATTTTACCGACTACAGTGTCTATTAATGATGAATAAAAAATATTTAAGTCATCTCCCTGACAAATTATGTAATTAAACGTTTGAAAATCAAACGTATTTTTAATATCTTTAGTTTGTTGTATGAAATCAGCATGCAATATGAAGTTTATTTTAAAAATTGTATGTTGTTGAATACATTCATTTATCAAAAATAAGATATCAATTTTTAGCGAATTTAAAAACGATTCCGGTGTTTCAAAATATTGTCCCGATTGAAGTGTTTTACTATTAATTCTATATGTTAAAATTCGATTGCCAAAAGCGGTTTCAACAACTGTAACATTTGTTAATGAATTATGTGATTTTAAAAGATTATTTTTATGTGAATTGCTTTTTAAATGGTTGTTTAGATACCTTTTATTAATATAAACATGACATGTATCACATTCCACCTTATTGTTGTCCACATCATTGGTTTCAATTGATGATGTAGAAGCTCCTTCATCAAATTTTGCTTTCTTGGTAACCTTATTTTCATCAGTAGTGATACCTCGTTTGATACCTCTTCCAACTTGTTGTTGACTGTAACAAAAAGAAAATTATTAGACAAATCTTAAAATAAAACATTACTACAATAATATTTCTTATTGAGTTTGTACTTCTAATACTTACATCAACTTTGTTTCAACCATCAAACATTGATTATACAACTCATCATCATACGATGAATCGAACAGTTCATGCTTCTCTATTTCATCACAAACTTTAGACAGCTCCTGATTGAATTCGCTGTTGGATTGTTCTATATTCTCTTCAATGGGCGCGGAAAAGAAAGCACTGGTGCACATTTCACTGAAGTTTTCCATCTTTATAATAAAGAAGAAAGTATGTAGCACAGTAAGTAACAGTTAAGTGTTGGTAGAGCAACTGATACCCAATTTCAAATAATGTCCAATATTCATAGTCTAACAAAGGATTAGGAAAGTCATGTAAAATCTAATGAGTACACAGAAGTACTTTAAGTAAACAGAATCACATTCACTAATCCACTAATGAGTGTCATTGTTAAAAAAGTATTTTTTAACTTTTTCACTTTCTGCTATTGTCTTTGTAATATTGTATACGAGGCCGTTTGTGTTGTCGTAGATGCTATCCTTATTATTCTTTATGTAATATTTAATCCTCGTGGTAGCGTGCTTCCAGTGATCACTAGTTGGAATCTTGGATAGTTTCTTCATATCATACATTTCAATTTTTATGAGATGCGTCGCTTGGTCTCCGTCGTCAGAATTTGTAGAGATGTATGATACGCCATCTCTAGCAGCTCGTGTCACAGTCGAGGATAGCAGCTTCTTCCTTTTTATTTTTGGTACCACTTCAAAAAATTGATCAATCGGTTGCGATTTCCTTTTTCCACCATCGTCTGTGTTATTAACGACGATGTCATCACTCTCTTCTTCGTGTTGAGGAGAGAGTGGCGAGTAGTAATACTGTTTATAGGTATTTTCATTGTCGTCTGCGAAGCTGAATGATCTCTGCAACAACAGAGTTATCACGTTAATATCAATTTGTTTACACTTAATCACACACGTTAGGAAACAACAACAGAAATACAAGTAAGTTTGTCAATAGAATAAACACTTACCTCCATGGCCATTGATGCGTTGAAGTAACACAAACGTAGTATTGGTAGACGTATATAATCCACTGTGGTCAAACGACCATAGACTGACTGCATGACTGCAACTGTTCGATCTTATATAGCACCATTCTTATCTAAAGCAAATTACTAAGTACAACGAAACTGATTGTAACTCTATGAGTCAACAAACTTATCTCACGTTCCTTATTCTTATCTAAAGCAAATTACTAAGTACAACGAAACTGATTGTAACTCTATGAGTCAACAAACTTATCTCACGTTCCTTCGCAACAGGCATCAACCTGCTTTGTGACTCCCACAAAGAATGCGATTTAATATTTACAACGAGCAATACACCAGATTTCAACAGTCGTATTACGGACGTCGACCGGAACCCATATTAAGCGAAAAACAGTTTAGAGATTTAGCACCGCTGTTTGTCATTGATTGCTCTAGACAAGTGGATAATCTAAAGACAGGGCCAGTTGTGGACGTGAGAGTAGAAATTGAAAGTGATTCGGAGATACCAGATCAAACTTCAGCATATTGTCTCATTCTGAACGATTGCATTGTTGAATACAAACCATTAAGTAACATTGTTAAGAAGATATCATGAAGACGGACACCCTTATAGTGGAACTCCAAGGATTTAAAGATTCTTTAAATCATTTTATTATCAAAGAATTGGCCATTGCGAGTCATGATCATACACAGACGTTCTTGGTGAAACCACCATATTCATTCCATTACCTAACACTAGAAGAAAAAAAGCAGGTGAGATGGTTAGAAAGAAATCGAGGAATTTACTGGAGTGAAGGCTACATAGACTACAAAGAGTTTAAACGTGTTATTTTACCATATTTAGAAAATAAAAAAATTATGACAAAGGGTTTGGAAAAGATTACGTGGATTAAAGAGTTATGTGCAAACTGTGAAGTGATTGACATAGGTGAGAAGGGATGTCCTAATTTTGCGACATTAAAAAAAAAGTTCTGTAAAAATAAAACTGATTTTAATTGTGTGAACCATAAATTGAATTGTGCATTGAATAATGCTGTGTGTATTAGAAAATGGTATTTTGATAATAATATGTCTGTATTTAATTTATTTATTTAATAATTATTGTGTTGATCAGTTAATTAAAAATGTCTATGTACTCAAAGTGTTTTATTTAATATAATCAGACCCATATAACAAACTTTAAATTAGCTGCAGCAAAATGATAATCCTAAGCTTTGTGACTCCCACAAAGAATGCGATTTAATATTTACAAATCACTATAATTGAACATTCCTATGACAACCATTGAATAGATTGGTACTGTAATAATCTGCTAATAACAGTAATATCATGGATACACTAGAATTACAAAAACATATGAAAAAGATTCATCCCAGTCTAGAAAATAATGTTTATGCTGCTAATAGACTACCTATGTATACACATGTACCAACGTATATAATATGCAATTTGGATGCGGATGATAAACCAGGTTCACACTGGGTAGCTGTACATATCGATACGAATGGTATCGGTCAATATTTTGATTCATATGGACGAACACCTGAGCGATATCATCTCCAGTTTTTGAAAAGGAATTGTAAGAGATGGGACTGGAATGTTGATAGGATTCAGAATGATTGGACTTCAGTTTGTGGTGAATATTGCTTAATGTATTTGCTATTTAAGTTTCAGGGATGTTCAATGCATAGTTTTACGAACATATTTACAGGGAACACACTGCACAATGATATTTTTGTGGATGAGATCTTCCGCTCATATTTTGTAGAAAAAAGTAATAAAATATTGAAATAAAAATGAATGTGTTTTATTGATGACATAGAAAAGCAGACATACAATGAGTAATAGATAAGAACGCCAAATCAACCGTAGGGCAACAGATTCGTGGGTTCTGGCGCAACGTAATGAGGTGTTCGAAGTATAATAGATAAAAGGATTAGGCGAACAATGGAATGCTAATGAGGGTGCAGGACCACCGGAAATCAATGAGATAACAGTTAATTGATTTGCATAACTCCAGAACCACGCATCCTACGCTAAAATGGACCACAGATTTGAGATCAGAGCACACCAAAACCTTTTTTTTTTTTTTTTTTTTTTTTTTTTTTTTTTTTTTTTTTTTTTTTTTTTACGATGGGTGCTACAGATTCGCGGGCTCTGGTGCAAGCGCGGGCTCTGGCGCTTGCGCCAGAATCCGCGAATCACTACTACTCTAACATAATTCAAAAATTTGCTGAGGCCCATTAACACCGACTTTCATAAAGATCGGAGAGTCTACACTCGAAGTAGACATCGAGGCAATTGGCTTTAATACCAAACAAGTAGAAGACTAAAATCTTTTGAGTTAGTGTAGGGTAGAAATAATAGTGACAATGACACACATCAACAAAGTGTTTATAATATCATTATAACAGACTCTGTGTGAAGATTACGTGGGTCATTTTAATCTATTGCATAGCTTTTATCGCGGGCTTTGAGCACGGCGACCGAATCAAGAAATTCCGTAACGAAAAAAACCTAACACAAGTCACTTCCCGGTCTGTCTGTCCCTATGTAGGTATGCTTAGATCTTTAAAACTACGCAACGGATATTGATGCGGGTTTTTTTAATAGATAGAGTGATTCAAGAGGAAGGTTTATATGTATATAACATACATAATATAGTAAAGAAACGCTGATAATTTGAGGGGTTTTTTAATGTGATGTCATATTTAAACACATTTTTTGCGCTTACATTGCGAACGCTGGCTGAACCCTACGAAATAGATCAAAATAATGTACTACAGTATTGTACACCTTAAAAAGATCTACAAAAAAATCCGCGATGGTAAATGTCTAATGATGTCTATCTCTTAGGGATAACCCACGATAACCTTTTTTATCCTTTACTTTTTACGAGAAATAACGGCTTATTTACGAAGTGATTTTAACCAATACAACATTAATCCTTATCCAATTAAGTACCTTAAATACATTGTGCATTGCATCTAGATCAATATGGCCCTTTACAGCATGTAATTTAAATGAAGATCTTAGAAGATATCAGAGATTTAAAAAGCGGGGGCAGTAACTTCTCATTTATTCAATAAAAGAAAAAAAAAATTGTTTCTTATCGGTCAAATAAATAATTATAATTGCATAAGTTGATAAAAAATGCTATGCAATAGCTTTACCGCGGCAGCTTTACCGAGTGCCACACGTCATTTATTATTGTTTTCTTTCAGTTCCACTCAATCTTTGTGTCTCTTTCCTCAAAAGACCATTTTCTTTTTCAGAAAACATTGTCACGATAGACATTAAAGAAGGAGTTAAACAGAACACATGCAATGTACCTCGCAATGTGACACTTGTTGCAGGCAACAACTTCACGTTACAAGTACGAAGTGATTACTTCATCAAAAGCAGCGAGTAAGTTTTTTTAGCTTTATAATAAAAAAAGCTTTTGGCCGCAGCTTCGCTCGCGTTAAAAATAACAATAAATATAGTTTTTTTTTCGTAAAAATTATCCTATCCTACTTCTAATAGCTCCAAGAATATGTGTACAAAGTTTCATGATGATCGGTTAAGTAGTTTTCGCGTGAAAGCGTAACAAACAAACTTACATTCACATTTATAATATTAGTAAGGATGCCTGACAACCAGTCTTAATAGAGAGTATCATGCAGCTGAAATTGGAGGGTAGATTGTTCTCGAGTGTTATGATTTCTTAAAAAAACGGCATTTAAATGGTTAATTTATACTGGGTGTAAGGGACAGCCCTCCACAAACTGACAGAGTGCATTCAGCTCCTTATGTTGAATCATATTCCACCGGAATTTTCCTCAAGATTTTTTTTAACGTTTTTTGAGCTTTTTAAGTTTTATTTCAATGTAAAATTACATTCTCTGAAAGCAGCACTCCATTTATGTAAACAATACGGCTAAAATCAAAAAAGCAGCAATGGATGTTGAAATACTCTAACGAACGATGACGCGTAAAACCAGCTGTTCATTTCCTGTCTAACTACAGAGTTCATCGAACTCGTCGTCGGCGATTGCACAAAGGCGGCTTTTTTGCCACGGTAGCGATACATTGCGTGTGAGGAAATAAAACAAATCAGGTTTATTGGATTCCCATAACTGTCCTGAAATAATTTCTTGTACTGCTCATCTTAGTATGATATACTGAATCCACCCCATCAGTCTGCGGAGGGCTGTCCCTTACACCCTGTATTTAGAGAGTTGAATTGATGATTTTAATCATCTTAAATATATAATAATATATAAAATGTGAAGCTAAAACCTTGTAACCCTTTTCACGAAAATTACTGGGACGGAGGAGTATGAAATTTGGCACAGTTATAGTTTATATGTAGAAGCAGTGCATATTTTTGATCAAAATTTAAAAGAATTACGGTCTAATTTTGACCACTGGGTGGTCGCCCAGTGGTCAAAATTAGACCGTAATTCTAGTAGTTATAATTATTATATGTTGCTGTTGCGAATGATATATTTATCAAAAAACAATCTCACCACTGCCTGCTTATCACCTGCAAATTGCAAAAAAGTGAAAAATATTAATTCACTGGCAATCCTAACTGATCAAAACTGTATATGTTCAGTATTAGTGCTTATACACACGAGCGGGTCGCGTCAAAGGCAGAGGCAACTGCTGCATGCGTAGCATGACCACCGTAGAAAGGGGTTTTGTCGACGGAAGAATAGACAAAATTATTACAGATTGTAGAAAGATTAAAGACAGAATTAAAGATTTTAGAAAGATTTGTACCGTTTTATGCTGGCGTAGCATGACAGTTCTATCTCTATTCTACCAAGAATAGACAAAGTTTTTTCTATGGTGGTCATGCTACGCGTGCAGCTGTCGATGCGTGTCCTCTGTTGACTCGTCCGGGCTGCAGTCGACAACGTGCCGCTTGTGTATTTGAGCACCGAACCTACTCAAACACGCGGCCGGTTTGTTGTTGGCGCGTAGCGTCTGCAGCTTTTTTTTTCTGGGTTGGAAATCATCAAATGACGACTCCCTCTCTGGGCGGAGCGAGAGGCCGTGTCAGACTTTTACCGACTAAGACCCACCCGTGTTCCTTCAGTTGCCCATATGCCAGGGTCACGGTATCTTTTTGGAACAAATCTCGCGTCCCTGCCTATCGGTCCTAGCAGACCCCTTTACTGCTGACAATTCTTTGAGGCGCGCGTTGCAGTTGCCTTTACCGCTGACGTGTTTTCGCCCATTTGTGTTTTTTTTTTTTTTTGGATGAGCAATCGTCAAATGACTTCTCCCGCTCTATCATGTCAGACTTTTACTGACTAAAACCCACCCGTGTTCCTTCAGTTGCCCATGTGCCAAGGTCACGGTATCTCTTTCGAACAATCACGCGACCCCGGCAGCTCATTTGTGGATGAGACGCTTGGTGAAATCGAGTATTAGTCGAAAGAAAGAAAGTTTTAGTCGAAATTCACTATCATGATCTGCGTAGCCGTTTTTCAACATGTTGTGGTCGGCTTCCAGTCCAGGGCCGGACTGGGGCTTTAAATCGGTCCGGGCATTTCACAGACAACCGGCCCTCTGCCATTCGTAAAAGAAGACTTCCCAACGTACATTTTAGGTATTTACTGTATGAATGATTATCGAAGCAGTTCGCTGCTTGCGGCTAATTTGTCTATAATAGTGTCGAAATCTAATTTCATTAAAAGATTTTTTCACTGCTATTAACATGAGAGTTACAATTTTCAGAGGACATAGTGCTCCTCATGCGATTTTTTATATTTTTTAAGGTCGAAAAGGATCTTTTACGTGCAACTTGACTCATTGACAAATCAGCAGCAAAGACAGCAGAAATCTATAAGCTGGTGCAAGTAAATTATATGCATAAGTAAATAATATATCTATAAACAATCTTGAAGCAGCAAACACTCTTCTTCGTGTCCTAAATTAATTTCATCGTTTTCTTCGCTTTCGTCACCCCCGATTTTGTTAAAAGTTTTATTTGGTTCCAAGTCAGTAGATTTTATGCTATCCCAGTGTAAAACGAGATTTTTCAGTTCAGTTGTCGCGATTGTTTGAGATTTTTTTTTAGGGTTCAGAGATGACAAATCAGCGCACAATTGTCCATTTGCGAGAAAACGGTGATCCATGCTTTGAGTAACTGTGTCAAAGATAATGTTATGAACATTTATTTTATATGCATTTACTGCATCAGAGATTACTTCATCCTGTGCGATCTCGCTTGGCATTAACTTATTTTTACACGCTTTATATTAGCTTCACTTGTATGTTTGTATGTAAGTATGTTTGTTTGTAACCGACTCCGTGATTTTGACCCACTTTAAACGATCAAATATCATTCGCTTCCATCGAAAACCGAACTAAAAAGTAGAAAATAATGGAAAAAAGCGTGGGGTGCCTGATCAATAAAAAATACCTTAAAAAGCACCCCACGCTTTTTTTCCAGTATTTTCTACTTTTTAGTTTGTCCACGTCGCTCCACCTAGCCTGGTCATCCTAGCATACGTTTGCCGATTCGCGGTCTCCACTCAAGAACACTTCTACTTCATCGGTTCTACGGCTAATGTGGCCGGCCCATTGCCACTTCAGCTTGCTAATCCTATGAGCTATGTCGACTACTTTGGTTCTCCGCCAGATCACCTTATTCCGAAATCTATCCCTCAGAGATACTCCAAGCATAGCTGGATCCATAGCTCGCTGAGCAACTTTATATTTATGGGCCAGCCGTACAGTGAGTGTCCACGTTTCGGGTCCGTAGGTTATAATAAGTAGGCCACACTGGTTGAAGACTTTAGTCTCTAGGTTCTATACTGCCCAGCCCAGCTGAATTCTCCTGTTAGCCTCCTTCTCAAGGTTACCAAACTGCAGAGTTTGACCGAAGTAAAGGTATTCTCGAACAACTTTGAGGGTACCGGCATTGACCGTGACCGATCCCGGAGTTGCGTGATCATTGAACATAACCTTTGTGTTGTCTAAATTCATCCGGGCGAAACCCGGCGTGCTTCGGTGGCTGAAACTCGTCGAGTCTTCGCGTTAGACGATTCGTGACGACTCTTGAAAAAAGCTTAAATACGTGGCTTAGGAGCGAAATGGGTATATAGTTCTTTAAATGGGTTTTTATCCCCCTTTTTAAAGAAAAGTACGACCACGCTCCTTCGCCACGCTTCGGGATTTTTCCCCTTTTCAACTCTGTCATGTTGACAGAGTTGAAGAGCTCCCGAAGCTCTTTCAGTACAGGACTTCTTCCCGCTTTCAGGAAGTCGGTCGTAATCCCGTCCTCATCAGGGGCTTTCCCATTTTTAAGCTGTTTTAGAGCCGCCTCGATTTCGTTTTGGCTGACTTCAGGCAGGTCTTTTCTGAAGTGGCGGGTTAAAGAGACTCTAGAATCCTCATTTTCGGGATCAGGTCGAGATGTTTGCGACGCGTACAACTGGCCGTAGAAGTATTCGACTTCCGAAAGGATCTTTGGCTTCGAAACGACGATATCCCCACTAGATTTAGTCAACTTAGGTGGCTCCTCCCACGTGATTGGACGAACACTTTCGATCCCCGATTTTGCTCGATCGCTTCCACTATAAAGCGTGTATTGGAGCGTCGGAGGTCACGTCGTACCAATGATCTAAACTTATTGTTGAGTGCCCGATGTACTGACGAAGTGACAGGTGGGTCTTCACGTCGCTCCGTCATAAGCTCCAGTCTTTTTCAAAAGTTTGGTGGACTTCTTCCCCGTACGCCGCATTGTGCAAAACCTCACACCTTCTTCCCACCATTTGTTCGAGGGCCTGGTCGACGTCATTTGTGGTTTCCACGGCAGTGAATCGGTTCTCCAGGTCTAACTGGAAAGCTTCAGATCACAACATATTTTGGAGCATACTTGGACGGAGCCTAGACTTCATCAAACGAGTTCGCTCGAGCTTGAAATTGATATTCAGACGACCTCAAACAACTCTGTGACAACTGCTGTATTAAACCTGTTGATCGTCGAAACGTCTTTAAATGTATGCTTCCTATCCGTTATGGTGAAGTTTACCTCTTTTTTTGTCATACTGTTGGGGCTTGACATGTCCATTTTCTTTTGGGGCTGTTTCTTAAAGAAGGAATTCATTTAGAAAAGCCCCTCCTTCTCAAGGAAGTCGACAAGCAGTTGCCCCCTATGATTAGAAAGAGAGAGAGGTTAGAAGTTTTGATTAGAAAGTGAACTTTTATTGCACTAATGTAATGGCTTAGGGTTTAGTTTAGGTCATGTGTTTGTTTTATAATTTAATCATATTAAAGGGAACATGGAAAATCATTTTAATGCTATTTGGTATTATAGCCAGCAGCCCGAGCGGCCCACTGGACCTCCGGCCCATCGGGCATTTGCCCGATTTGCCCGTATAGCCAATCCGGGCCTGTTCCAGTCTAACCGGATGCAGCTGAATACCAATATTTTACATGAAGCGACTACTTATCTGACCACCCCCACCCCACTCAGTTACTGGGTAACACGATACCCTTTTTTTTTCTGGATTGGAAATCATCAAATGACTTCTCCCGCTCTGGGCGGAGCGGGAGAGCATGTCGGACTTTAACTGACTAAAACCCAACCGTTTTCCGTCACGGTATCTCTTTCGAACAATCACGCGACCCCGGCAGGCATCGGTCCTAGCAGACCCCTTCAGAACACGATACTCTTTGGTAAGACTGGTTGTCAGACTTTCGGGCTTCTGACGACTCGAAACGACGGTCAAAGTTACAAATGACAGTCGAGGCTTAGCGTGAATTCCGAGGCATGGAAGGGTCTTGGAATGTAAAAATGGTCACCCATCCACAGACCAACCGCGGCCAGCGTAGCTTAACCTGATCGATTGAACTACGCGGCTATTATTGCTTAGCCACAAGCTCATCATTTGTCGAAATACACACGGACGTAATAAATTGGCGACGGGAAATGTTTGCGCACTACAAGTTTTCAACGTATTGCTTAGTGTTGAGAGTTTAAAATCGAGCAGTAAAGCACACTGTTCCAGCCGGGTCGCGGATTTGTTCAAAAGAGTTACCGTGGCCCTGGCAAAGGCAACTGATGGAACACGGGTGGGTTTTAGTCAGTACAAGTCTGACGATGATGATGATGTCTGATGATTTCCCACCCACAAAAAAGAAAACCATAAAAAAAGCACACTGTACGATTTTCGACGCGCTAAGATGCACTATTTTAAATTCTCAATGCTCGGTTAAACACCGAGACATAAAAACCCCGCTGCGATTTAATACGTCCGTGTATATGTCGACTTAGATGGGTGCGTCTCATAACGTATAAACTCATTTGGTTTAATTTCAATTTATTATCGTTCATAAGATATAATCAACGTGAGATCAGGTAATAAAAATTACGTTTCTAATTTTAGGCCTATTTCTATCTTACCTGCATTTAGCAAAATATTTGAAAAGTTAATACTGCAGGAGCTGCTAAGACATTTTAATTTAAATAGCCTCCTTCATAATGAGCAATATGGATTTACGAAAGGTCGTTCAACTACAGATGCGGGTGTTACTCTCTTGAAACACATTTTTAACGCATGGGAAAACTCGCAAAATGCTATCGGAGTATTCTGTGATCTCTCCAAAGCCTTTGATTGCGTGCACCATGACACATGCTTTTGCGTAAACTACGTCATTACGGTGTCCATAACGAAGCTTTAAACGTAACAAATTCTTATTTACATAATAGGTTCCATTTTTAATTAATGGTGTAAAATCTACCGGGCTACCGGTTCATTTAGGTGTGCCTCAAGGCTCTATACTCGGCCCATTCTTGTTCTTAGTGTATATCAATGACTTACCATTCTTTTTAAAGGGTATTTGTGACGTTGTACTGTTTGCAGATGATACTTTTCTTATTTTTAAAGTAGATAGGAACATACAAGATTTTGAAGACGTAAACAGTGCACTTTCAATGGTTACGGATTGGTTTACAGCAAATAACTTAGTTCTCAATGCCAAGAAAACGAAATGTGTAAAGTTCGCCTTACCGAATGTTAGAAATCTAGGTCCCGAAATCGTCTTAGATAAAGAGGTTCTTAAAACTGTAGTCTCGATGGTTTTCCTGGGCATAACAGTAGATGGCAAACTACAGTGGGGCCCACATATTTCAAGTCTAGCGGGGAGGTCCAGTTCAGCCGCCTACGCCGTCAGAAAAGTAAGACAATATACTGACGTTGATACAGCTCGGTTAGTCTATTTTAGTTATTTTCACAGCGTTATGTCTTACGGTATTCTACTGTGGGACAAAGCCGCTGATATTCAAAATATTTTTGTCCTTCAGAAACGAGCTGTTCGAGCAATTTACCAGCTAGGTGCCAGAGTTTCTCTAAGGGACTTTTTTAAAGATATTGGTATTCTTACGGTAGCATCATAATTCATCTTCGCCAACATCTTATATATTAGGCAAAATTTACACTTACATGCTAAAAACAGTGATTTTCACACTGTTAACACTAGAAATAAGGACAAACTACGTGTTCCCTTTCACCGGCTTCATAAGTGCATAACTCATATGTTGGGCTTGGTATAACATTTTACAACAAGCTACCACCTTCTTTACTAGAATTACCTTTTAATGCGTTTAAAGTTCAAGTAAAATCCAACCTTTGTCTAAAGGCATACTATTCCATCAACGACTATTTGAATGACAAAATTAGTTGGTCGCTGTGATTAACTCAAGACAATGTTTGTGTTCTTTCTCCAGTACTAGCGTACCTAGTGATAGGTTATATAGCTGTAATATAATTGTTTTATTTTTTTTTTCTGTGTTAGTCATTTTTTTTTTGTGTATTTATTGGTTTTGACATGTTCTATGGTTTGACATGTTATAATGATTAGTATTGCATAAAATGATTAGCTAGCGACCTCGACAAGTTGTCATTAAATTCTTGCCTGAGCAACCGGCAGCAAGTTCGTCATGCTTCCTTAGATGTCACTGCTTGCGGTAGCGTCGGGGGTCGGGTTACCACCTTCCCTCAAATATGGCGAGGAATGGCTGACCTTTGCGTTATGCTCGTGAACGGGTGCTGCTTGTGGTGACTGGTCGTCTTGCTGACCTTGATGTTGGTATTGTTGTTAATTACCTACCTGTTTATTTGTTTTTACGCCGATGGTCCTAGTTTATCATTTTGTGGCCTCGAGTTGTAACTCGGGTCGTAACAGCTATGTGAACGTGATTCAGCATTGCATATGTAAGCTGTCACGCCCTTTATGCCAGAAGGTTTTTATTTTCGGTACCTTTATTTACCTTATAAAAATATTTTTTGCTTTTGCTTGAGTATAGATTTCATTTTATTTCTTGGAATATTGGGTTGGCTAGCTGACTTATGGCAAATCATTTAATTGAATGTTTTGTGTCTCTTAATGTTACCTCCTTACAATTGTATAGAATCAAGTTCTTCTAACTTAACAGACAGCTGTGCTGCTGGGGAGTTTGTTCCGCCACTTCTTCTTCCCAGCTAAAGCACTAGGAAGTGTCGAAGGGCGGGCGTTTTGGGGGACTGTCTTTCGTAACTTTGACGTTCAAAAAGTACTGACTCTTAGCCTAGTTTGAATAAATGACTTGATTTTGATTTTGATTTTGAGATATACCAACTGTTGATAATTTTTTTTACATATAACATTTATTTATTCTACAATTTAATTAGTATAACGTTGTTTGATATAACGTTTATGTAATCGAAGATCATTTTGGTCTAACGTTTAATATGTATATTGTTTATTTAATCGAAAATCATTAGGTCTAACTTTTTTTGAACCACCCAGAAATAGTCGACCTATTTTAGCGCAGCTGCAGGTGGTAATCAGTAACTTTGTATCTTTTGAGTGGTATGTCAAACGATTTTATATTTAACTAGCTGACCCGGCAAACGTTGTTTTGCCATATAAAAAAATAAGGGTTGATCGTAGAAGGGTGAAAATTGAGGATTGTATGTATTTTTGTATGTTGTATCATAAAAAAATAGAAATTAAAAATTTTGTCTAAAAAATTTAAAAAAAAATTTAGGGGTGGACTACTCCTAACATTTAGGGGGATGAAAAATAAATGTTGGCCGATTCTCATAGATACCGGATAAGCACAAAAAATTTCATCAAAATCGGTCAAGCCATTTCGGAGGAGTATGGCAACGAAAACTGTGACACGAGAATTTTATATATTAGATGTATGTTATAACAAACGATGTTATATTCCATGTATGTTATGCTTATAAAAAAAATATATTTTAAAATTATATCAATCGTTCATTATATTAACTAATCGCTATATTAAATAAAATTATAGATTCCGTTGTTATATGTTGTAATATTAGAGATTTTCTTATTATATCATCTATTACTTACCCGACTTAGAGCGCGTATCCAACTCGATATTTATAGATTTTCTAAATTATTTCAGGTGGGAACATATTCGCCGCGATCTCCCCCAGAATCCATCGAACCTGCTAAATTTGTATAATTCAAAATACAGTATAACATATGAAAGGACCATATCTAGTACTGGGACGCAAAATAATATTTTGAAATATACTTATTCACATGTAAGTACTAATAATTATTATTATTTTCATTTATTGCAGATTTTTAAGTACATCCTTATCTTTTTATTATTTTTTTGCTGTGTGGGAAATCATCAAATGACGTCTCCCGCTCTGGGTGGAGCGTAAGGGCGTGTCAGACTTTTACTGACTAAAACCCACCCGTGTTGCTTCTGTTGCCTGTGCTAGGGCGACGGTAACTTTTTTGAACAAATCCGCAACCCTGGCTATTTAAGTATATCCATAAAATGTTTATCACACAGAAATGTTTATGAGACAGTAATGTTAGTCACAGAAAAAAAAAACAGAAAAAAAAATGTGCGTGTCAGATCCGACGCAAAACTGGAGTTTACAAAAGACGTCTCCTTACGAACGCTTCTAAAATACATAGATTAATTTTACTCCTCATAAAGGACCATGGGGGATTTTATATGGACCCCGTCCCCACCCTACAACAGTCATGGGACACGTGTAAATTTGTTCATTGCGACCCAAAAAAGGATAAAGTACCTGTTTTAGTAGCAAAAACTATTGGGTTTATCTATATATATGTTATGGACCAAGTGAGAAATTGGGCATTATACATAATGCCTGGTCATTATGAAAAATGCCCAATATGAGAATGCAATTTGATAAGAATTATTCAAATAATCAAATTGACCGGGCATTATACATATTGTCCGTCGCCTTTTGGGCAGAGACGAATATATTTAATGGCATAGAATTAAAGCGGCAGTTCAATATTTGAGTTATGGTAGGTAAAAAAAATAAAAACGCATGTTTGCAAAACTAGTTTAGCAGTAAAACTGAGCAGTAAACTAAATAAAAAACCGGCCAAGTGCGAGTCGGACTCGCGCACCGAGGGTTCCGTACAAACCTGTAGGTATTTTCGGTTTAAAAAAATATATATTTTTTAATTTTTATATTTCAGTTGATTAAATGTAAGGTAAATTGCGGTTTACGATTTATGACGTTTTAAAAAAAAACTACTCACTCGATCTCGTTCAAACCAATTTTCGTTGGTAGTTTACGTGGTAATGTACATCATATATTTTTTTTTAGTTTTGTCATTCTCTTATTTTAGAAGTTACGGGGGGGGGACACACATTTTACCACTTTGGAAGTGTCTCTCGCGCAAACTATTCAGTTTAGAAAAAAATGATATTAGAAACCTCATTACCATTTTTGAAGACCTATTCATAAATACCCCACACGTATGGGTTTGATGAAAAAAACATTTTTGAGTTTCAGTTCTATGTATGGGGAACCTCAAAATTTATTGTTTTTTTTCTATTTTAGTGTAAAAATCTTAATGCGGTTCACAGAATACACCTACTTACCAAGTTTCAACAGCATAGCTCTTATAGTTTCGGAATAAAATGGCTGTGACATACGGACGGACAGACAGACAGACAGACAGACAGACAGACATGACGAATCTATAAGGGTTCCGTTTTTTGCCATTTGGTAACGGAACCCTAAAAATGAGTCATAAAATAATTTAAACGGTAGTCTTTCCCAACGTGGGCGATAACGCCCCTTGTGGGCGCTGCAGGCCTAAAGGGGGGCGGTAAGAGACCCAGAAAAAAAAGGGGGCATTGTGTAGGGCTTTGGGGTCGATTTATAATTTCATCTACCTAGCCAGGAAGACTCTTAGACACCGACTGAGCTCTCGACTCTCGACTACATCTTGTGAACATCAACTAATATTAATTAAGATATAGCTCAAACTCGGTTCGATATAAAAGACCGCGGGCAATCATGTTTTAACAAGTTTTTGTTAAATAATCCGAATTGTACATTCCTATACCAATCGGCTGGTTCTATAATACTTGTTCTTGCTTGTCGAGTACGATTGGGCGTCGAATGAGTTAAACGAGTTTATGCACGTTTGTCTTATTCCTGTTGGTGCGTGTTGCTTAAGCAATCCAATATAAACGACGTAAAATTTTATTTTCATTTGCGGTTTCGCGCATAATAGATAAGCAGTACTTGATTTCAACACTTACGTATTTTTTAAAACAAAACAATGTCGGAAGTAAAAAAGAAGAGACGGCAATACTCTGCGGAATATATTAAATTCGGATTTATTGAAAATCCCACAAACCCATCGTCGCCTTTGTGTCTTCTATGTCTAAAAACATTTTCGAACGAAGCAATGAAGCCTTCAAGACTGCAAGATCATTTGAATAAAATGCATCCAGATAAGACAGAAAAGAATGTAGCATATTTTCAAGACCTAGAGAAGAAGCATAATACTCAGCCAAGTGTATCAAAACTATTTTCGGCGGCTGCTAAGCAAGACGACGACGGACTTCGAGCTTCGTACAATATCTCTTTGTTAATTGCTCAAAAAGGCAAACCACACAACATCGGAGAAGAGTTAATTTTGCCAGCAATAAAGGAAGTAATAACTACTGTGCTTCATAAACCGGCCGCAGATATTATCCGAAAAATTCCTTTGAGTAATAATTCTGTGCAAAGACGAATTGATGAAATGGCTGAAAACATTGAAGAATCATTGTGCAATCATCTGAGGACTAGTCAATTCTCAATTCAGCTCGATGAGTCCACTTTACCAACTAATGAAGCGTTGGTGCTATCTTACGTGAGGTTTATTAAAGATGAGAAAATACGTGAAGAACGATTGTTTGCCAGAAATTACAAAAGGCGAAACCATATTCAATACATTGGAAAAGTTTTGTGAAGAGAAAGAGATTCCTTTGAAAAATATTATATCAGTTGCTACGGATGGCGCTCCGGCTATGACAGGGCGCCATAAAGGCTTCATAGCATACTTAAAGAATAAAATTCCAGATGTCCTTGCTATACATTGCGTTATTCATAGACAACATTTGGTTGCTAGAAAATTTAGTGAACGACTATTTCAATCACTGCAATATGTCATCAAAGCAGTCAATAAAATCCGTAGCAGCTCTTTGAATGATAGATTATTTCATCAGCTTTGTGTTACTAATGACGAAGATTTCAACCGTTTGTTGCTTCATACTGAAGTTCGTTGGCTGTTAAGAGGCAATTGTCTGATTCGATTTTACAACCTGTTTGACTCTATGATAGAGTTCTTGGAAACTAAAGATACAGAACTGCGCAACAAGCTCATAACATCAAAGAATGATATAGCTTACATGACAGACCTGTATAAAATGTTCAACGACATGAACCTGCAAGGCGATGAACTAAATTTAATTAAAACAAAAAATGTCGTTGCTGCTTTCGCAGCCAAACTGCTTCTGCACAAAAAGAATATGGGCAGACGTGAGTTTCACAATTTTCCGAATTTATCAGTATACTGCAGTAACGACGACTTGTTTGCCTACTGCCAACATTTGGAAAACCTCCACATTGACTTCACCGAACGATACCAGGCCATTTTAAACTTGGAAATACCAGACTGGGTGTTGGATCCGTTTTCAAATGTCAACACAGCAATGTCACCTCAGCTGGAAGAAGAACTTATAGAATTGACAACAAACGAAGAAATAAAAATCAAGTTCAAAAATGGATATCAAGAATTTTGGCTACAAACCCGATCCCGCAATTGTACCCTGGATTGTGGTCAATTGTTCAACGATTTTTGATAGCATTCCCATCGTCATATTTGTGTGAACGTGGATTTAATGCTGTGGCAACGCTGCTTACTAAAAAGAGAAATCGTTTGCGTGTTACCGAACGTGGCGACTTGCGGCTGTTTTTGAGTAAATTGGAACCTGATATCAACAAACTTATTGAACAGCATCAGATTCAACCTTCATATTAGTTTTTATATAAGAATTTATTATGTTTGTTTTATTTTCAATAAAAGATACTCTGTCCGAATACTATAAATTTGCGTTTCAATAATCAGTTATAAGTACTTAGCGGTTTTTAAGTATGTTTAAAAAGGGGGGCGTTAAAAAATAATTTATTCTTAAAGTGGGCAGTAGACAAAAAAAGGTTGGGAACCCCTGCTCTAGGGGTAGGGCAGACAAGACTACGTGCAGTTGGTTTTGCAGCGATTCGTTTCTGTCACTAAATGCAGCACAACATATCGAATTTATAAGACAATACTTGTAAAAATTAAACAGTTGTAAAAATTAATTCCCATATTTGATTACTATTTTTTTATTGTTATTTTCATTTAACTTAAAATAAACTAAATATTAAACCATTTAAATAATCAGACTCATTATTTGGTTTAATTATCAAGGACTTCTTTCTACATTAAGAATTCACTAGTTTTTGCATTTAAAACTTAAGGAAAGTCGTAATGGTGGTCTCTGATTGGTCAAAGCGTGCCACGCCATTCGTGCCTCCCTCCCCGCCCTCACACCGCGTCTTATTTAGCTTTATAATCAAATTGCCCAATTATCATGTAGCAATATAATAATGACCTTGCAATGTGATAATAATGAAGTTAAGATAGTATTAGTCACTTTGCCCAATAGAGCTAGACATTATTTATAATGCTCGTACATTATGTATAATGCCCGCATTAATCACCTGGTCCATAACAGATACACCTTATAATATATACTATTATAGGTACTATAATATTATAAAGCTGATGAAGAGTTTGTTTGTTTGATTGAACGCGCTAACCCAGGAACTACTGGTCCGAATTTAATTTTTTTTTTGTGTTGAGTAGCCTATCTATCGAGGAAGGCTATATAACATCACGCTACAACTAAGAGGAGCGGAGCAGTACTGAAAAATGTTGCAAAAACGGGGAAAATCGCACGGGTAGGAAATTCGATGCGACGGGAAGGGTCGCGGGAACAAGAAATTTAACGCGGACGAAGTCGCGGGTAGAAGCTAGTAGATAATAATAGTATAGAGTCACACCTCACATGCTATGCAAGGTTTTATTTATTTATTTCTCATTTTATTTCTAGACACGGAAAGCTGACAGTTATTTAGAAGGATTGTGGAAGTTTCATTTCGTTTCGTTAAAGAATTACGATCCGTGGTCCTCTTCTGACAACCAAGTTCAATTTTGGTGCAATACTTTCGTCAAAATATCTGGTAAGCAAAAATCTTTGCTATCTTCCCGTTTTCACTAACACTTTAGCCTAGTTCGTGAACCAATGTACTTAATAACCGGCGCTTTTTAATGATAGCATTTTGTTTTTTTGTTTTTTTTTATAGAAAGAAAAGATCCTTTTTATACGCTTTTATTATCTTCATACGTATGTTTGTATATTAGTATGTAACAGAAACTTTGAACTTGATTTTGACCCCTTTTAAACGTTGGATTAACACGAAATTGGGCATACTTATCAAAGACCGATGACAATATAATAATTTTATAAATTTGAGCCATTATCCTTGCCGGGGTTACCAGGATAGCAAAAAAACTGTCTTCGAAAACTACGCTGACATACGTCACAAACTACGCTGACATACGTCTCAAAATTCGAAACACCCTGAAAAGTAGAAAATAAATAATAGAGTGTTTTTTAATCTATTACTTTTAGTATCGATCGAGCCGTGTGGTTAATAAAACTTAGTTAAAAGCCACTAGGAGTCTGATTTGGATGTTAATTGTATTATTTTTTTTCAGGTTCGACAGTTTCAACGTCCTATAATGTTAAACATAATGGTAAGTAAACGATGCCTGAAGACCAATTCTCGTAATAAAAAGAAGTAATTTTGAGTAAGAAGCCTAATTAATTTTGAGTCAGTCGGCGCCAAACAAGTAAATTAATGAATAAAATTGATTTGGTTATTTCTATAAACTTAAGGCAATTTAGTGATCTTTGTTCATTGATTGTTTGCGCGCCGACTCAAAATTACTTAGACTTCTTATCTTTTGCTTTGCAGCTTTTACGGCGGTATAATTTTTTTTTAATAAAAAGATTTTATTTTATAATTTTTTGTGGCTTTAATCTACTAATTACTTGCTTGCAAAATCGTACTATTATGTAAAAAGTTATGCGTAGTCATATATAAAAAAGTATAGACGTCTACTTGAGAAGCTCCTTTTTTTTTTTTCAGGATGGGAAGTCATCAAATGACTTCTCCCGCTCTGGGCGGAGCGGGAGGGCGTGTCAGACTTTTACTGACTAAAAACCACCCGTGTTCCATCGGTTGCCCATGTGCCAGGGTCACGGTATCTCTTTCGAACAATCACGCGACCCCGGCAGGCATCGGTCCTAGTAGACCCCTACACTGCTGCTGACATCTCTTTGAGGCGCGCGTGGAACACTACGCGCCGTCGACCCGAGCCTGGTCCTTACCGGGCGGCGAGCTACCCATTGCTCGCCACCCGCAAGCTCGCGCCTACGGTGGCCGGGAGTCCGCTATGGACTCCCGACGCCCGGGGCGTCTCCTCCTGCGGCGGCTAGGGTCGTGAGGGCGCAGAGACTGCCACTCCCTCACGCACCCCGCCTCCTCCTTCGCGAGCATTACTGCTTCGCAGAAGGAGGTGACGGCTTCCCATTCCCTCTCGCTCCGTACCATGGCTCGCACCAGGGCCGGACGCGAGAGGTCGCCGCCGCCGATCGCCTCCACGAGGACACGGCGGTGCCCCGCCCAGGCAGGGCACACCTCCACCGTATGCTCCACCGTGTCCTCCAGACGATCCTCGCAATGGAAACACCCGGACGTATCCTCCCGCTCTATCCTGAACAGGAACCCACCGAAGCACCCATGCCCGGTGAGAACCTGCGTCAGGCGGAAGGTGAGGACGCCGTGACGCCTCTCTAAGCTCCTCCGTTTTGTTTCGTCGGTTAAAAAACGTTGAAAATCTATAATTGATTATACGATTTTGAAAGTGTTGTGGAGGCAAGAATGGCAGTCGCATGTAAAATCCTGGTTCCCTTCCACCTTTGTTGGCAAAATTCTAGATAGATGACGATGTTTTTTTTGGGTGATAATTCTTCTAATGACGTCTCCCGCTCTGAGCGGAGCAGGAGGGCGTGTCAGACTTTTACTGGCTTAAACCCACCCGTGTTCCTTCAGTTGCCTATGCCAGGGCCACGGTAACTCTATCAATAATTCGCGACCCTGGACCTTGATTTTGGAATTTGAGAGAATTTTCATCAAAGCCAGTGTCATACTCTATACTTACTATCACTTCGATATTCAAACGGTGTCTCGTTGTGAATCCGCGATGATTTACTTTAAAAACGAATGACTAGGCAGATTAAAATATTTCGTTCCGTGTGGTACTGGAGGTAGAGAACAGTAACATCCTATTTCTTCCCATGGATGTCGTAAAAGGCGAATGGGCAGCAGCGTTCTCTAAACCTTTTACCACCATACTGCGAATCTGCGATCGCCCGTTTGATTAATTTATGTTTTTATTGGTTACAGACGCTGTACCCCCCACGAGTAGTCCTGGTAAGTGAGTCTAGTCCATATGGCTTAGGCGTAGAAGGTGAAGTTCTCAAAATCACAACAGAGTCGCAAAAGGACTCGTTCTCAAAATAGAAAATTCTCCAAAAGCTCTGAATGGTCAATACTCTGAAACTCTAATTCTCTGAATGGCCATTACTCTGAAAGCCTCATTCTCTGAATGGCCAATCCTCTGAAAACCGAATTCGCTCAATGGCCAATACTCTAATAGCCTAATTCTCTGAATGGCCAATACTCTGACAACCGAATTCTCTGAATGGCCAATCCTCTGAAAACCGAATTCGCTAAATGGCCAATACTCTAATAGCCTAATTCTCTGAATGGTCAATACTCTGACAACCGAATTCTCTGAATGGTCAATACTCTAGAAGCCTAATTCTCTGAATGGCCAATACTCTAAAAGTCAAATTCTCTGAATGGCCGATCCTCTAAATGGCTTATTATCAAATGGCACATTTTCTGGAATTGGGAGTTGTCTACATGGAGAATGTATGTTTTTTTTTTACAAAAGTTTTATTTAATTTTTACTGGAAATATCATTTCAATTATTTTTTAGTGTTTACTTTGCATACAATACTTAATCTGTATCGACATTTTACAACGATAAAAATAAAAAAGCGATTTTAAGTTCTTTAACGAAAATATCAAAATTATCCAGTTATCGATACATTCGATACCATCACGTTTGTAGACTTTCGCTAACTAATTTAATTTGACCTTCTATAGGCAATTGACCCCTTTAATGGATAACTTCTTCCAAACGCAGCCAAATTTAAGGAAAACAGTTCATTATCTTCTTAGTGCTTAAAAAATAAATAAATAATTTATATTTGCTTTTTTTCAGGTGGTGGCGGGAATTTGCTTATTGTATTAGTATCTGTGTTTGGGATACTATTGTTAGTTCAATCATCATTTATCATATACGTAAAATTTAGAAGTACGTACCACCATTCAATATATTGATAAACTGTTATTCTCTAAACATCACTTCGAAATTCGAACGGTGTCTCGTTGTGAATCCGCTATGATTTAGCTGCCCACGTGCTACGGACGTGATAAAATTGCTGCCCAATTTTCTCGCGTATTGCTTAGCAACGAGAATTGAAAATTTAAGAGCAAAACACATTGTTCGATTTTCGACGCACAGAGATGCATTTTATTGAATTCTCAAGGCTTGGTTTAACACTGATAGTTGAAAATACAGTGCACGGAAAAATCTCGCCGTGTTTTTATTACATACGCATGGGCGTACCCAGGGGGGGCAGAGGGGGGCAGCTGCCCCCCCCTGAAGTTTGTGAACATCCCTACTAACTTTCTACTTTTGTCGATAAAAATTAAGAAAAATAACATAAAAAAAACAACTATATTATTTGTAATACAATATACAACTTTTAAAAATCGTGCGATGCGCCCGATCTACCTACTCGCTAACAGCACTGCAAGCAAAAATAAGTTTTTGGTTTTTTGCCCCTGCCTTCCGAAATTAAAGTAACTAATTTTTCACTTTCTAGATTTTTTTGGCAGTTGGTTGTATTTTTGTTTTTGCAAAAACGTTTTTATCTACCCTGCAATAATTCGTAGGTATACCATTTTTGGCCTAGTCATTAGCAGTGACAGGAAGTATTACAATATCATCACGCTGAACAAAGTGGATTAAATACGTATATCGAAGCTAACGCAAAAACTATTGAAGCAAAGTCAATAACATTTTATGTGACCACCCCTGAAGAATCTATCCATTAAAATGATAGCTTAAAAAAACTATTATCAGTTAAAAATACCTCAAAAAGCAACCCACGCTTTTTCCATTATTTTCTATTTTTTAGTTCGGTTTTCTACGGAAGCGTGTTTTTTAGTTTTTTTTTTAACTATTATATCAATGGATAGGTTCTTCAGGGCCCCATATAAATTTTATTGTCTTGAAAGAAACGTGGTTTTTAGTTTTTTTATACTATTATTTATTTTCTATTTTTAGGGTGTTTCGAATTTTGTCATGAATGACAGTGTAGTTTTCGAATTTTTTGACGTATTTCGGCGTAGTTTTTGATGATAGTTTTTTAGCTATCCTCGTAACCCCCCGCAAGGATAATGGCAGAAATTTACAAAATTATTGTATTGTCACTGGTCCTTGATAAGTATGCCAAATTTCGAGTTAATCCGACGTTTTAAAGGCGGTCAAAGTCATGTTCAAAGTTTCCGTTACATAGGCACATACTAACATACGTGTGAAGCTAATAAAAGCGTGTTCAAAAAAGTTTTTGTTTTGATCGGTCTACTAATAGCAGAGATATCGGTTAGAAAAAAAAAATACAGGTCGCAGCCCGCAAGCCCGCGCCTACGGTGACCGGGAGTCCGCAATTGACTCCCGACGCCCGGGGTGTCTCCTGCGGCAGCTAGGGGCGTGAGGGCGCAGAGACTGCCTCTCCCTCATGCGCTCTGCCTCCGCTTTCACGAGCATTAGTGCTTCGCAGATTGAGGTGACGGTTTCCCATGCCCTCTTGCTCCGTACCATGGCCTGCACCAGGGCCGGATGCGAGATCGCCGATGCCAATCGCCTCCACGAGGACACGGTGGTGTACACCTCCACCGTGTCCTCCAGGCGATCCACGCAGTAATAATACCCGGGGGTTTCCTCCCGCTTTAGTCGCAACAGGAATCGCCCGAAACAGCCGTGTCCAGTGAGAATCAGCATAAGGCAGAAGGTTAGGACGCCGTGGCGCCTCTCTAGCCACTCCTCAAAGAGGGGACTTACCGCTGCAATAGTGGCGTGCCCACGTCTAAAACGGTGGACATAATAAAATATGCAGAACATATACAAACCATAACCACTGCAGTTGCAGAACACAGGCGTTCCGCCTAAGAAAAGAGTGAAAATTTAATCAAATCAGCTGAAGAAATTGCTGCAGCTTTGAACCTTGAGCTGCATTGACCTAAGACAGCAAGCCGCCAACAACAGAGGGCAATTCAATCAGCTGCCTACTGTAGCGAGCCTCTTAGCGATTATTTTCGTCGCTCGTTATGCGTGCCCTATTTGGATTCGTTATCATTTTCATTAGAGGCAAGATTCGGCGAAGACCATTCACCAGCGTTTACTCTTTCATTGTTGCACCCTGCTCAGACAATTAAAATTACAGATCCAAAATTTTAAAATTGTATGGAGGAAGTATCAAAATTTTATGTATTAGTAGGGAAAACATCTGAAGCCGCGCTATGATGTACTTTTTGGATGAATAAGCAGCAGCAGAACTTTGAAAGTATTGGAATAACAGAATTAATAACGGAGTAGCAGAATCCTTCAGAAATTTTACTGGAAATGCCTTAATCCACCACCACAATTGAAAGGGCATTCAGCACACTCAGATGCGTAAAAACGTAGCTTCGATCGACCATGCTCGAAATAGATTAAATGGGCTTTGATTGCTCAGTGTACATAGAAAATTTGGTTAATGCTATGGGCGATTCTTTCACGAAAGACGTCATAAATCGTTTTGCTGAAGACCTCGAAAGTTACTTTTAAAATAGCTTTTAAATATTTAAACAATGAAAAAAATACCTATTTTAATTTATGTTTATTTATTAGACTAACTGCTTATAAAACATCTGATTTGCCCCCCCCCCCCCCCCTGGCCCAAAACCTGGGTACGCCCATGTACATACGTGTGAATGTAGACTTACTGTTTGTATATATTTTTAGAAAGAGAACTCGTTTCGAACAGTGTGCGCTCACTTGAGTGAGGTTTGAAGTGAAATTTAAAGAATAGCATTTATTTATTAATTATTAAAAAGACTATTAAGATCATCACTCATTAAAACCGCACCCGCCCAGCGCAGGAACCGTTCGTCACCGTTTTGAAAAGTTCCACCCGCTTGTCGCGAACGTGTCGTCACCAAGATGACCGCTCCTTGCTGGCACACCACCGTTTTTTTTGTGGGTGGGAATTTATCAAATGACGTGTCCGGCTCAGGGTGGAGCGGAAGGGCGTGTTTTACTGACTAAAACCTACCCGTGTTCCTTTGGTTGCCCATATACCAGGGCCACGGTATCTCTTTCGAACAAATCTCGCGAGTCGCGTTCCTGGCAGACACCATCGGTGAGGTGATAGCTTGTTGTTCATGCACCGTTTACTGGTTGGTAGCTCACCCTTACATCGGCTAGTTTTCAGCTTACAGGCCGGCTTGCAAACTTTAGTGACTATGAGATTTTGCGGGGACTAAAGGAGAGACAGCCTTGCGTACGCGCGCGTGGATGGTGAAGCACAAGCTTCAGCAGGCGGTTGTTCACCAGGGAGCGGGCTGCTCGCTTGAAGCGCGCGGTCGTTGGCCTCGGCGACGTATGACATCTCGCGGGTAGCACGATGCCTTCGAGTTGTCTAGTATTCGCTATTGTCATCGTAAAATGTACTCTCATGCAGTTTATTTAAAATCTTAACTTGAATGACAAGTTATTTGCTCTGATAGAGCGGTACTTTTACAACGAGTGATGACCTTTACAGTAATGGAAACTTACTTTAAATTTGTATTTTTCAGGTTGCAATTCAAACAGAAATAATGACGAAGGTAATATAATTTTAAAATGCTTATTTAAACGTTTAGAACTGCATCCTTCAGTCATCAGTTGAAAAATGTCTTCATGAAGTGCTTGTATTAGTCGACGTCCACGCAGGCGTAATAAAATCGAAGCGGGATTGTATCACTGATTGGTCAGGTCCACTCAATCTGTGTGGTTCTTTCCTTAAAAGACCACTTCAGACACCAATCCACATGGTCTTCACATGATCTGACCAAGATTATGTCTCGACTTTAAAAGAGACAGTGACCTCTGAGTTTGTTTCGGCCTTTCTTCTCAGAGTAGCCAGATAGGAAACGCCGACCTCATCTAGTTTAAAAAAATATGATTGACGTGTAAAAGTGTTTGTACAAACCTACTTGCAAAAATAAAGTCATTTATCATTTATCACTGGATTTTCGGTTCTCGGTATTGACCCGAGCATTGAGATTCCAACAGTGCATGTCAGCGCGTCGAAGAAACAGTGATCAATTTTCAACTCTCCGCCGTAAGCAGTGCGCTGAAGATCGATTGCGCGCATAAATACCGCCGCGGTTTTATTACGAAGTCTGTGTGTCACGTCGACTTATTAATTGTGTGACAGGTTGCACACTATGAACTGTTGCAAAAATATGTGATGCGAATGTAAACGAAGGGATAAGAAAATGTACCTGTAAATGCGAAGTGTAGTGTCACTTATAAATTGAGTGCTTTAGTTTGATTATTAGAATACTTGAACCCGAAATTCTAATTTTATATCACCCTAAATATTTTTCAATTGACAAAAAAAAACTTGAGACTATACAATTGACCCCAAGGTCAATTTTATATCCTCAATGTTATTGTTAAGATTTCAATTTATTTTAATTAAAAAAAAATGAGGTATACAAAATTGACCTTAAGATCAATCTTGGTGTCACTTATAAATTGAGTGCTTTAGTTTGATTATTAGAATACTTGAACCCGAAATCCTAATTTTAAATCACCCTAAATATTTTTCAATTGACAAAAAAAAACTTGAGATTATACAATTGACCCCAAGGTCAATTTTATATCCTCAATGTTATTGTTAAGATTTCAATTTATTTTAATAAAAAAAAATGAGGTATACAAAATTGACCTTAAGATCAATTTTGTAACTTTAATTTTGTCGATGATTTTTCAAAGATTCACAATTAAAATGTTATTCCAATAATCACTGTTGGAAAATGTGGTGAGCTATGAAGTTGAAACCTTCTACATACAGAGGAATATGTTACAAACCCTTTAATGAGTGATTGGTGGGTTTGTTTACATTTTCATCAAATAAGTACTTTTTGTTCGGACCGTAGGTAATGTCTCAGATTTGGATCGAATGCAGTGCACATACGCAAATGCTCTTACAATTGAGCTTCTGTTTCGGTTATAATCATTCAAAATTAATATATTTGCAGATCCAATATCACCAAAGTCACCCACTGCAAAGCGTGGAGCCAGTAAGTACCTAACCTTTTTTTCTTTTCCCACTACTTTTTCAACAGATGGCCGATGGGGTCCAAAGGTTCTGGAGTGGCGACCGCGTACTGTAAGAAGTTGAGTTGAAAGGCCCCCCACAAGGTGGACCGATGACCTTGTGAAGGCCGCAGGAATCCGCTGGATGCGGGAAGCACACAATCGGTCGAAATGATGGTGCTTGAGGGAGGCCTATGTCCAGCAGTGGACGTCTTTCGGCTGAAATGATGATGATGGTGATAAAAGATAAAATTGTACATACTGGCACAGAAAGGCTATTACATCCAGCTGAGATGAGAATGTTAAGAGAAATGTGAGGTGTTACACGAATGGGTAGAATAAGTAATGAGTACAAGTACAGTATTACCTGACCTCACCTACAAAGAAGAAATGAGGAAGAGGGGTCAGGTAATGCAGGGCACTGACTGTACATAAGAGGAAGTCTGCAAGTGGCACCGGTAACTGAAAAGTTGTGTGGGATATCGGTTGACATGGTAGTGTATGCGATACGGAGGAATGAAGAAAATGTCGTGAGGAAAGTTTTGAGTAGAATGTCGATGGCTTGAAGAGTAAAGGGAGACGATGCTTGGGGGAGGCATATGTTCAGCAGTAGACATCTTTCGGTTGAAATGATGATGATAATTGCCATTTATTCAAATTAGGCTGAGTATCAGCGCATTTCGAACGTCAAAATTAAAGCAGACAGTCCCACAAAACACCCGCCCTTCATCACTTCCTAGTGCTTTAGCTGGGAAGAAGAAGTGGCGCAACAAAGTCCTCAGAAGCATAGCTGTCTGTTTTGTTAAATAAGCTTGATTCTATTTCTATACAATAGTAGGTAGACAAAGTCGTTATCATTGCGAGACAGAACATTACATTAAATCATTTGTACATAAAACCTAATGGTCTCATTTATTTTACTCTAGTTTTTGCCTGCGACTTCGTACGCGTAAATCTCGGTTATCGCGGGCGCAGACCAAATCGCAGAGTAAAAAGTAGCCTTAGTCCTTTCTTGGGGTTCAAACTTACCCCGTTACCCCCAAATTTCATCAAAATTGGTTCAGTGGTTTAGTCTTGAAAGCGTAACAGAGTAGTATAGATTAAATTCTGCTTACGACACGTCCGTGTGTTATTTCTCGTTTTAACAAAATACTGTTGCTTTCCATTAGTGTTTTTTTTTTAAATAGGATCTTTAGTTCCTAAGATTCCTACATACTAACTCACAAATTTTACTTCTTTATAATATTGGATGCATCTTTAAGCCATTGGTCCTACGCCTGATCTCTCTCCGGTCGTGTCGGATTGCCGTCCCATCGGACTATAAGAGTGAGGGAAGAGCGAGTGCCGCTGTGCCTGCGCGCATGCACTTGAGCACTATATTATCTCCCGCGCCGATGGCTAGTCGCGGTTGAGATTGGCCGCCATGACCGAAATACGGTCTGGAGGACTATACTATATAGCAGCCTTTCCCAAAGTGGGCGATAACGCCCCCTTGTGGGGGAAAAAAATGGGGGCGTTGTGTAGACTCTACACAACGCCCCCAAGTTCCGCTAGACAATTTAATTGGATCTTGTATTTTTTACAGAACCAACGAGGAACATAGCTGATCGTCCACCGCTGCCTCTGCCTCCCGACGAGGTATTAAAGGATGGTAAGTTAAAAATGGACGACTTTATTCTTACTAAGGGTCGTGGGGCTTTCGGGACCGGGACTGCGGTCCTGGATTCCACCTAAAATACAATAATTATTTTGCAGTAGTATTTTGGGACCACAAGAAAAATGAAGTTAAAGTACAGTGAACAAAAACATTTTCTACATTTTGTGTGTCAGCTACAAAACGCGTTATGCCTTTGAAGTACCAGCTTGTCATGACTTAGTAGGAGCTTACCAAACATAGGAGTGTCAGCTAGAAATCGCTTTATGCCTTCGAAGTACCAGGCGGTCATAACTTGATAGGAGCTCACCTAACATGAGTGGGTATGTATTAGCTAGAAAATGCTTTATGCCTACGAAGTACCAGGTTGTCATAAATTGATAGGAACCTGATAAATTAACACATCATTTATTGACTCTCAGGCAGTACCAAGTTCGCTGGGTCTGCTAGTATATTAAGATAGCATTTTTTTAATGTCAACTGATTATGTTTGATTCACAAAAATAGTACTGATATTAAATATTTATAATGATTATGACCACTTCTGACGTGTCTAATTACTATAGCAAAGTGTTTAAAAAAGTTTATTTTTACGTTTCTGTGGATGATTAGGGGGACGATAGGTGATTTGAACACTCAAGATTACTTTTTACTAATTAGTATTTGTATTATTTTTTAGGTAAGAAAGAAAGAAAATACGTTTATTTGCGGCAAACATGACGCAAAGTAAGACTAAAAACGGGAACTAGGAAACTAGGTCATTCTTATAGAAGGCTACCATTGTTAAAATAAAATAAATATCATATCGGTTTCTCAAAATAATTTCATTTGTAACTTCTAATTTTTGGGTTGACTGTACTTTTCCAAGACATAACTTTGTTTATTTTACTTGTGGCCCCACAATACTACCTAAAATATTTATTATATTAATAGGTGGAATCTGGGACCGCGGTCCCTGTCCCGAAAGCCCCATGACCCCTAACTTAGTTACAGAAAAAATCATTTATCAAATCGAATCAAAACATTTATTTCGGGTAACAGAGACCCATACCATAAATACCTTAAAGTACAGACTATCATACATACCATTAAAAACCGTGTAAACATAAAACTATTGTACACGAACTGACGGCATCGTGTTGCGCTGCGTGGTGTCGCGTAGCCTTCCGCGGAATCGCCGATACATGACACCTTTCGGCCAAAATTCTTTCTTCTCTTCTCTTAAGGAAGGTCTCGATATGGGAACTCGAACCACGAATGACTTTAAGTTCGTGTTGTGGCGCGACTCTTATTTCTCGACCCTCAAGGCCCAGCTGGTCTTCACTCGTATATGGGTTGTTCTACTTTTTTACCGACAACGGTTTGTCCTTCGTCTTGTTATGGCATCTCGTTGGAGTATTGATATTTACGGTTTTTTAATTTGGTTCAAATAAACGTCCGTGTTTTTCTTATGTACTAATATTATGTCATTTTTATTTTCTTTAACCAGCATATGTAATACGTCTTTTTCCTGTAGAATGCCGTGACAGAGTGGTAAGCCAAAATGTAGTCTCCACAGAAAAAAGCCACTCTATCACATTTTTATTTTTCTAAAAAACAAACATTAAAAAATACTAGCCGGCAAGAAAATTTTAATTAAACCTAATGAAAAACAGATGCAATTTTCTTTGAATCCCTTGAATTTTTTGAAATCACAATTATGGATAGGTCAAAAACCAAAAAAATAGAAAAACTTCGTTTCACTGTCGGTAAAAAAGAAGAACGACCCATATACTCTATGATTGCCTCAACCTTCGTGGTGTGATGTAGCCGGGACACATAGAGCGAAAGCGAAAGAAGCGAATATACAGGTTTAAAATTAATAAGCTAGCTATGCTTTACCCACTTGTTGGGTGTTGAAATAGAAAACTAAAGACCCAAAAAAAATGTAGTGTTAATAACCGACAGCAAAACAGCTGTTCCATAAATTTTGACCGCGTAGGTATTGAAGTTTTCTATGAAATTGCTGTCTTTTTTGTTGATGTCTGACGAAAAATTTCAACACAGTGCAGCTCAGAATCATGTACTGAATCTATGGTAAATGGTTTAGCGTAGTATTTATGATATTCATTCGTCATATTTATCATTGTCATCATTCTAATGCCCTTTATTTATTTTTAGCACATGCACGTCTTATTTCTCCAAGTATTCACATCAGTTGCATCCGTCATCTCACTGTTTGCTCCCTCAACAAATCGTTATTCGTCATCATAATTAATAGTAATCATAAATAAATATGCACTTATCAATTACAGAGTCGATGCCGCCACCAATGTCACCAGTACCAAAACGGCACCATATTTGTGAGTGTGCACAATCTTTCCTACTATAATTTAAGCATTAGAACATCCTTTTTCAATTGTTGGGCTTGGGAGTCTTAGTTCGAATACTAGTATTTTACATGGAACGATTGTCAATCTGGTCTTCATAGCCCAGTTAGGACGCTAACCAACAATTAAGGGGCAGATACATGATTGTCGTGACTTTTAAATCTGTTACTACGCTTTCAAATAATGCACGTTCGTTACGTAAAAAATATATGTGAAACTAGACCACATTCACATCAATTCTATCAGTGAATGTTTTAGTATTTTTTTTATTATTTAAATACTATCTGATATAAATTCAGGAACTACTTAACAAACTACTTAAGATATTTTCGTGATTTTTTTTATACAAACAGAATATATAATAATTATATATTCTGTTTGTAATAATTATATCTGTGATTTTTTTTTAAATACTCATACTTTTTTCAATAAAAATAAATATCCACACTATCCACACTATCCACACTAATATTATAAATGCAAAAGTAACTCTGTCTGTCGGTCTGTCTGTCTGTCTGTCTGTCTGTCTCGCTTTCTTGCTAAAACTACAGAACCGATTTAAATGAAAATTGGTACACAGATAGTTTAGACCCTGAGAAAGGATATAGGCTACTTTTTATCCCGGTAGTATGTTCCCGCGGGATAATATCTGACCTCTACGCGGGCAAAGCCGCTGGCAAAAGCTAGTTCTCTATAAATCTGAACGAAACGGCATGCATTACTTTAATAAATTGTGTATATTTCCAGTTGCTCCACCTACTGCACCACCCATACCAGTTGAGAATCCGTATAGCCAGCCTGGCCCAGCTAGTAAGTTCTTTTTTTCGTATTTATGTCCTTGTCAAAATCAAAAGTCATTTATTCAAACTAGGCTGAGAGTCAGCACTTTTTGGACGACAAAATCACATAAGACAGTCCCCAAAACGCCCGCTCTTCACCACTTCCTACTGCTTTAGCTGGGAAGAAGCGTTGCAACAAACTCCCCGATATCCTCTCCTTATTGTCGCTAAACATGAGGTTCCGGTTTCGGTGTTTTTGATGTTGGTGCAGTGGTATTGAATTGTCCTATCCGGAATTCCTCATTAGAAGCCCGAAGTTTTGATTTGTGCCCGGTTCAAAACTCAAACTGAAAAACTTTTTACAAAAAAAAAATCAATCGACTTCCTTAAAAAAAACACTACAACGTCAAAAATAACTTTAATTTCGAAAGTTTCGGTTTTTTGCCATCGACTTCCAAGTTATTTTTGACTTTATAGTGTTTTTTTTAAGGAAGTGTTTTATTATTATGGAGAAAAACTGGCAAGAAACTCGGAGTCTTTAAATCAAAATATTGTTTGTAAAAACTGTGACATCAGTCATGTGGAAATTCCTGCCAGGGTTGCGGAATTGTTGAAAAGTCTGACACGCCCTTCTGCTCAACCTAATGCGGGAGACGTCATTTCATTTCATTTGTTCATGATTTCCCACTCAGAATAACAATCGACTTCCTTAAAAAAAACACTACAAAGTCAAAAATAACTTTGATTTCGAAAGTCGGTGTCTTAGGATCTGTATTTAAGGTTTTTTGCCACCGACTTCCGAAATTAAAGTTATTTTTGACTTTGTAGTGTTTTTTTTTAAGGAAGTTGGTTGGTTTTTTTTTGTAAAAGTTTTTATTTTCAACTGTTTAGTTATGGTAGATACTCCGCACTAATGTAATCGCGTTATTCGTTACTTTGTCGCGCAAATACTTAATGCAAATTTAAGACATATGGTTTTCACATGGACCCCATTGTCCGAATGAAACCAAATTAAAATGGGACCATTCGGAAAGCACCAGCTTTCAGATAAAAAAGAATCATCAAAATCGGTTCACCCAGTCAAAAGTAATGAGGTAACAAACATAAAAAAAATACAGTCGAATTGATAACCTCATCCTTTTTTTGAAGCCGGTTAAAAATAAACTTTATTGTTCAAGAACTGCTACGTAGAAATTGAAATAGCACTAGCCTCCATACTAGAATTCCCTGTGTCGTCGACGCTAGTCTCCTTCGTCTTACAATATTACAGCATAGTAGGTAGGTACATATACGGGGTGATTGGAAGATGGGTGCAAAGCTTTAAGGCGAAGATAGTACAGACAATTTAGAACCATTTAAGCCATGGTTGTCTTAGACGAAGTCTTACCAAATATTTTTAACCAAATTTTTAAGTTTTTTTCGGCAATTCTCAAAATTTAATGTAACCTGCATAATTATGGCCAAATTGAATGATAAATGAATTCAGTTTTTATTTATTTAATTAAAGTAATGTATAAGCAATCAAGCAAAACATGTTTTAGGCTTCTGTGTCATTAGACATTTTTTTTACAGACATTTAAAGCTCAGAAAAAATAAAAAATTTGTACAATACGTCTTTTAAACCTTATTAAAAAAAAAACGGAGGGTGCTTTTTTTGTTCAAACCTTTTTGAAAATATGCATGATAATCGCTCTTTCTTTTCAGGTATCATTTATGCGGATATCTTACAAATTATTGAAATTAGGGCCTACAAACCAATTTGAGGGAGAATATTTTTTATTTTAGGCAGACTAATTAATACAACATTTGAATTTAAATTATTTATTTTTCATCTTCAAAATGACGGCCGTGGTTCCTAATACAAGCACGGCCCCGTCTTCTAACTTCTGTAGTCGTTATTTTCAACATCATCTCCTGCTTCATTGTCTCAAACGCTGAATTTATTCTTTGTATCAATTCTTCTCTAGTGTTTATTTCTATGTTGTTATACACCAGTTCCTTGGCCCGGCCCCACACGAAAAAGTCCAACGGGGTCAGATCTGGGGAGCGAGCGGGCCAAGGGATGGGTCCATCCCTGCCGATCCAGCTATCAGGAAAGCAATTGTTGAGGTGTTCCCTTACATTTAAAGTCCAATGCGCTGGACAGCCGTCTTGCTGAAAGATGACTATTCGGTCTCTTTCGAAGATCGGGACACCTGATTCCTCTACCAGCAGTGGTAAATCAATTTGCAGAAATTGCAAATAATTTTCGCCATTCAATGGATCAGGCAAAAAGTGGGGCCCAATCAATGTTCTGCCAATTATTCCAGCCCATACTTTCACAGAGAATTTCATCTGAAATGACATCTGCTTCTTAAAATGTGGATTGTTGTCTGCGTCGGCCCATTCATGGATGTTGTGAAAGTTTGTAATACCTTTCCTTGAAAATTTACTTTCATCCGTCCACAAGATTGATTTCAGAAACCACGCATCTTCGATGTCTCTGTTGAGGAGGAAACGGCAGAACTGAATTCTTCTTTGAGGATCTTGCTCTACTAGACCTTGCACACTCCTGCCATGGAACGGATACTTATCATTTTGGTGCATTGTATGCCACACCTTCCATTGAGAAATGTTTAAATTTCGAGCTACTGCTCTAGTACTGGTAGTAGGATCCGCTTGAAATGCTGCTAAAATGTCTTCGTCGACGGCAGTTTCGTGTCTGCCCGGGTTGACTCCAGGTTCCACGCGGTGAAACCCATCTTGGGCAAGACGACGAAACGTGTTGTAAAACACTCGGACATTCGGTATCCTGCGATTCGGATAGCGCTCTTGATACATCCGTCGCGCCAAAGATCCATTGCCATCTGCTCTACCGTACATAAATACGATATCCGCATATTCTTGATTGGGAAAAGTAGCCATAGTCACTTAACAATTAAGAAAAACGGCGTAGGAGCGCACTAAATGTCAACTCAACACAATTAAGTCAAAAATCAACACGTGCAGGAGCGCGAGGCTACGACTGGACACGGTGAAACAAAAAAAGTTCAAAACTAACGCAAACAACACGTGCAGGAACGCAAAGGGCTACAACTGAACACGGTAAATTGTGAATCAACACGACAACGTCCACTCACAAGGGCAGTAGTTTGACTAATAAGTAAAAGATGTAACGGCTTCATCACAGACCGACTGACCCTGACTAAAGAAAAACGACTTTGTTGCCTCAGTAACTAAGACCATTTTGCTGTAAAAACCAACTCTTATCGCTTTTTGCAATTCATTGGGCGTTCTACCTGGAAATGCCGTCGCACCGCGCTCGGTGGCCATTGTTTAGAGAATCCCCTCAATGGGTTCCCCTCAATTGGTTCCTGCATGTGCCAAAAATTCTTAGAATTGAACAATGTTATCATTTCGAGCACATAAAGTATTCTTTTAAGCAAAAATTTTGTGTTTCGTTAGACTGCCTAAAATTTAAAATTTCTCCCTCGAATTGGTTTGTAGGTCCTAATTTCAATAATTTGTAAGATATCCGCATAAATGATACCTCAAAAGAAAGAGCGATTATCAAGCATGTCTTCAAAAAGGTTTGAACAAAAAAAGCACCCACCGTTTTTTTTTTAAATAAGGTTTAAAAGACGTATTGTAATTTTTTTTTATTTTTTCTGAGCTTTAAATATCTGTAAAAAAATGTCTAATGACACAGAAGCCTAAAACATGTTTTGCTTGGTTGCTTACACATTACTTTAATTAAATAAATAAAAAATTAATTTCTTTATCATTCAATTTGGCCATCATTATGCAGTTTACATTAAATTTTGTGAATTGCCGAAGAAAACTAAAAAATTTGGTTAAAAAAATTTGGTAAGACTTCGTCTAAGACAACCATGGCTTAAATGGTTCTTAATTGTCTATACTATCTTCACCTTAAAGCTTTGCACCCATCTTCCAATCACCCTGTATAACGTTGGTTGGTACAGTAACAATAACCAAATGCTATCCCTAAACAATAAATTAGTTAAATTAAAATTGGGATAAGGGCTGGAGAATAATGAGGAATATGATTTATATGTTATGTAAATAATATTAAAATTTCACTTCCAGTGTCGTTTGCACCAACGCAGGCATACAGAAATCAAGGAGATACATCAGACGACGGAGTTAAAAGTCCTGTTTTTGCACGTAGGAAAATGGAAGGTTAGTGGACAAAGAGTAGCAGAATGCCTTGTGTAATCGTTTTACTCGGAGTAGTGATTTTTACTGTAATTCCGTGGATTGAATAGAATAATATCACTCCATTTTTCCCGTAGGTGTCGAAAGAGGCGACTAAGGGACTTACTAGAATAGGTCTCCTCCAACTTGAGGGGGGGGGTTTAATTTTATTATTTTATTTTGTTTATGTATGGCATATAAATAAATAGAAATATTTTATTTCTGAATCTATAGGTACACAAATTATAAAAATACTACAAAAAAAAAAACAATTACAAACATGGTATATGGATATAATGTTATATGGAATTGAATACTTTGGTTTTCAGGTCCCTTGGTACCAAAGCAGTCATATAGAAATAAGGCATTAGATCACTCAAACGAAGAACTTAGAAGCCCTGGTTTTCCCCGAAGACAAGAAGGTTTGATAAAAAAAATCTATTATTAAAATCAGTGACTGCCCTATTGGTGTAGTCGTCACAAAAGTACCTGCTGAACATGAGATCTTGGGTTCGATTCCAAGGTTGAGTAAAATTGAAAAATTTCAACGCAGGGTGCATAATTTTGTATTGCATTAATAGTAACAGGTTGTACATCGATGTTCTTACCAACCTGTATTACCTACACTCTCTTTTCTCCAATCACATTTTAAGTTGAAGACGTTTTAAGTAATGTCGCAAATAGATGTGAAATATTTTGATGTTTTGATTAATTTGTCAATATTACTAAATCTTATTAATATTATAAATGTGAAAGTTTGTGAATATGGATGTTTGTTACTTTTTCACGCAAAAACGACGGATGGAATTTAGATGAAATTTGACACACAGATAGTTTAAAACCTGGATTAACAGAAGTAACCTAACTAAAGTACCCTATACTTTTTATCCCGGTGGTATACCGCCCACGGGATAACCTCCACACGGGAGAAGCCGCTGGCAAAAGCTAGTTAAATTATAAAATGTCACTCTAGCACAATTTATATTGAATTGCATTAGTAACACTAACGATGAAATTAGCATTTTCCCAACTATGTTGGAGTTGGCCTCTAGTCTATCCGGATCCAGTGCAAAAACATGATTTGATATGGAGCGACTGCCTATCTGACCTCCACAACCCAGTTACTGGTCCGACCTTTTATAAGACTGGTTGTCAGAATTAACGGACTTCTGACGACCCGTAACGACTGTTAAAGATTGACGAAAAACAGCCGGGACTAATATTCACCGGGGTGGGTGAATATAAGGCTCCCGGCTCCGATCCCTGTCTACAGTGTCTACCCCATTTAAATAGGCTAAACATTAATTTGAGAGAGGACGCCTGAATCGCAGCAGTAGGAACATTATAGGCTGCTGATGATGAAATATTTATTTGCAGGTCCTTTAATACGCAAGCAATCATACATCAATAAAGCTTTAGAAAATTCAGAAGAAGAACTTAGGACTCCTAGTTTTACCCGAAGAAAAATAGAAGGTAATAATCTAAAAATATATTTTTTCTATATTAAGTAAACATTGTGGCGGCTTCTACAGTGCCACATGAGAACTACGTATCATACTTAAATGGGGGGGGGAGGGGATTACCATAATCGCCACGCTTTGCAGGCACGTTGGCAATCGCAGCAGGGCGGTAAAAGAAATGTGATGATGCTATTCTTTACGTCCGGCACCACACGGACGATCATTTTATCATACTGACGTCACGCAAAATCCTGCATCGCGCAAGCAAAGTTTGCCGTGCATAGCATATATTACCTGGCTGGGTATATTTTTCCTTGCGTATAGAGAATAGTTCATGTTGTGATTGTCAAGCCGTCAACCCCTCTCTTTTAGCTGATATGATGATACAGGATGACTGAACTAGAAATAATCAAATCGAAAAACTTAATTTGTAAGTGACACTACAAATTGCCATCCACACCCACAGGTACCTAAGTTTTCTTATCAATTTCTTAACGTCTTCTTAAGGTACTTTTTGAACAGATTATAGTGAAACTTCATAAAGGTGATGTTATAAAAATACTTTTATTTTCAGATTCTCTGATAGCGAAGCAGTCATTTAGAAATAAGGTTTTAAATCATTCAAACGAAGAACTCAGGAGCCCTGGTTTTCCCCGAAGACAAGAAGGTTTGAATATAAATCTGTTATTTATATCAATGACTGCATCATTGCTCTAGCAGTTGCAAAAGTAACTGCTGAGTAAGAGGTTTTGGGTTCCATTCCCTGGTTAGGCAAAGTGTGATTGGATTTTTCTATCAGTAATTTGTGCCTGGTTGATGACAATAGGATTGTGACTAAGTAATAAGCCACCCAAACGGGTCGATTGAATAGGTTAAGCTACGCTTCTCACGGTTTGCCAGTGGATGGGTGACCATTTTTACATACCAAGATCCCTCCGTCCCTCGGAAAGTACGCTAATCTATCGGTCCCGGTTGTCATTCATGGATCTTTGACAGTCGTTACGGGTCGTCAGAAGCCCAAAAGTCTGACAACCAGTCTTACCAAGGGGTATCGTATTACTCAGTTACTGGCTTGTGGAGGTTAGATGGGTGATAGCTTCATGTAATATACCCATATTTAGCTGTATTCAGTTTGAGTGGATACCGATCCCATCATAGTTGAGAAACGGCTAGGCACATAATGAACAATATTCACAAATTGATCAAAACATCAAAATATTTGACAACTACTTGCGAGGTTGCTTAAAATGTCTTAAATTTAACACTCATAAATGTAACCATGAATTTAGCCCATGATTTAAGACTTTTGAAATAATTCGACAGTTACCAAAAAGTCCTACCTAATCTACGCGTTCAAAACGTATGGAACAGCAGAAACAGCTGACCTTTGATGATTGACGAAAAATTTCATCGTAGGGGTATTCAGAATCATGTACTGAGTTCATAGTGAGGATGACGCGACGAGGTTGTCCTCATCACCTTGTATACACAACACACCCTGTATACGCAAATCACCCTGTATACACAATACACCCTGTATACACCATAAAATAAACCTTTTTTTTCCAGATCCTTTAATACGGAAGCAATCATACACCAATAAAGCTTTAGACAATTCTGAAGAAGAACTGAGGACTCCTAATTTTGCTCGAAGACAAATAGAAGGTAAGATATGACGATACCAGGGAACAAACAGGTTATACAGATAATTCCAAATATCTGGATGACCGAGCTTTGCTCGGTATTTTTTGGTAAATTGTGTTTAAAATAATAAGTTTATGTTCAAATTAATTATCGATAAAGTTGGTCATTGAAAACACGAATAAAACGACATTTTATAAAAATGAATCCTAGCTAGATCGATTTATCGCCCCCGAAACCCCCTATATAATAAATTTCAAGAAAATCGTTGGAGCCGTTTCCGAGATTCAGAATATACATATATACAAGAATTGCTCGTTTAACCTTTTGACCGCCAGAGTCACGTATAGATGACAAACCAAAACGTGCCCAGCACGCCACGGTCACGATACCGTGACAGACTTTTAAACGTAAATAAAACTCATAAAACAACATTGTTTTTATTATTTCCTTTGCTAATTATGTTCCTTGACTCATCCTAATTTATATTAGTTGAGCTTCTTTCTTTATATTTCATCCGTATTAACATAAGATGGCAAAAACTAACACCAATTATAAAGTTCGAAAAACATAGTGCCCTCAGCGCCACAGTCATCATACCATGACACGTAGTGATGTAGCTAGCAATCAATATAACAAGAATATCGAATTTGACAGTAACCTACGTTTATATTTAATTTCTTTAAATTATTCAACAATAAATAAATAAAACTTTTGATATAGAAGTTTAATGATTCAGGAATCATGAAAATTATTTAAATATGATTAAAATACTGAACTATCTGCTCATTAAATGTCGGTGTTAGTTGATTATCGATAAATCATAATGAGTGTAATGCCCATCTCCATCACACTTTCATATTGTCTGTGCCTGGAGCGCCAGAGTCATCTAATCGTGACGAATCGTGACAATCCGATGACGTCACATGTGATCGATTTGTAAATAGAGCTGTTCCTTTACTTGTATCAGTAGTTTGTTCTCATTACTTTATTATTCTGAACGACTATTTTTGTGGGTGGAAAATCATTAAATGACGTCTCCCGTTCTGGGAGGAGCGGAAGGGCGTGCATATCAGACTATAGTCATCGGAACATACATCCTTGTTTAACAATACGATTGTGTTATAAGTAATTTGTTTCAAATAAAACTACAAAGTGAAGTTCAGATTTTATAATAAAAAAGAGAACAAAATTCATGTAAACCATTTCAAACAGCTATAAGCTCGGCTGGCGTGTCATAAAATAAACTCGTACCTATCTTATTGAGGTTTGTTTGAATTAAGTTTCATTCGTTTCCGAGGATAATATTGTCCCTTTCTTCGTATTTATTATAATATTTGTACTTACAAATCTTGAGTATAAAGACTTCGTTTAATGATTAAAATACAAATTCATTTGATGATTTAAATTTGCTTTCGCCTATTTCCGTCGTATTCTGATAAGTATTTATCTACAGAAAATTGTTTTTTTTTTCAACTGAGATATCATCTTTACCTACGTGGCGGTACATTAAGGCAATATTACTGGTTGTTCTTTCAGAGGAACTTAAATCTATATAAATAAAAATGAATACTATATATATAATGGCTCGACCGATTCGCCTAATATTTTTTGTATGGCCTTCGGAAGATTTTAATAATAGTTAAAAAAAATCGCTTGGACAATACTTTTCTTTTTCATATTAAAAAATATACATACGATGCGACGGGATGGGTTGGGGGAGCAATAAATATAAAGCGAACGAAGTCGCGGGCAGAAGCTACTTGTATTAAATAAAAATGCTGCTACTGTATATAAAAAGCGAAACCATTAAAATTAAATAACTCTTATTATTTCGATATTATTCATAAATATCGGATGCGCACCTCTAGTGCAGAGGCGAGCAAATTAAGAAAAGTCGTGCCAGCTACGCCAGTGTCATCCTATCGTGACAAGAATGTACGTCATGATTGAACATAGTGCTGTGATGGTAATGACTTGCTTTTATCGACTATTGTTTTGAATTGTGGATTTAACGCCGAAACTGTGACACATATCGTATCATTTTTACCATAAAAGACAAAGCGGGATGAAATAAAACTCCTTTATTATATATTCCTGGTATAGTAATGTTTTATTAAAAACATACTTTATGTTAAAAAATACGTGGTTAATGCTTTATCGATATAATTTCGAACTCACTACTATTTTGTAGGTATTAAAGGATGAATTCATAGCTTGGCGCTGAGGGCACGATTTTACTTTTTTGTCGTGGCGCTCAAAAGGTTAACTTGTATCAGTAGTTTGTTCTAATTTATTTATTTTTCTGAACGACTTTTTTTGTGGGTGGGAAATCATCAAATGACGTCTCACGCTCCGGGTGGAGCGGAAGGGCGTGTCAGACTTTTACTGATTAAAACCCACCCGAGTTCCTTCAGCGCCTATGCCAGAGCCACGGTAACTTTTTCGAACAATTTCGCTACCCCGGCAGAATTCTGAACGACTTAAAATCTCATATTAAAATATTCGTTTATCATGCCAATACATTTTGTGAGATTAGTATATCAGGCTATAATCATCGGAACATACATCCTTGTTTAACGATACTATTGTGTTATAAGTAATTTGTTTCAAATAAAACTTCAAAGTGAAGTTCAGATTTTGTAATTAAAAAGAGAATAAAATTCATGTAAACCATTTCAAACAGCCATAAGCTCAGCTGGCGTGTCTAAAATAAACACGGATCCGACTGAGGTTTATTTGAACTAAGTTTCATTTGTTTCCAAGGATAATGTTGTCCCTTTCTTCGTATTTACTATTATATTTACACTTACAAATCTTGAGTATAAAAACTTCGTTTACTAAAACACAAGTTCATTTGATGGTTTAAATTTGCTTTCGCCTATTTTTGTCGTATTCTGATAATTACAAATCTACAGTAAATGGTATTTATTTCAGTTGAGGTATTATCAGTACCTACGTGGCTGTACATTAAGGCATTATTACTGGTTGTTCTTTCAGAGAAACTTAAATCTATATAAATAAAAATGAATGTTGCTAAAAAAAATGCGTGTAAATAGTGAAAACATTACTTTTCTTTTTCACATAAAAAAAATATACATACGATGTTACGGGATGGGTCGGGGAGCAATAAATATGACGCGGACGAAGTCGCGGGCAGACGCAAGTTGTAATAAATAAAAATGATGCTACTGTATATAAAAAGCGCAACCATTAAAATAAAATAACTCTTATTATTTCGATATTATTCATAAATATCTGATGTGCACCTCTAGTGCAGAGGCGGGCAAATTAGGAAAAGCCGTGCCAGCTACGCCAGTGTCATCATAAGATGACAGGAAAGTACGTCATGACTGAACATAGTGTTGTGATGGTATTGACTTGATTTTATCGACTGTTGTTTTGAATTGTGGATTTAACGTCGAAACTGTGACACATAGCGTATCATTTCTGTCATAAAAGACAAAGTGGGATGAAATAAAACTCGTTTATTATATATTTCTGGTATAGTAACCTTTTATTAAAAACATATTATATGTTAAAAAATAAATGGTTAGTGCTTTATCGATATAATTTCGAACTCACTATTATTTTGTAGGTATTAAATGATGAATTTATAGCTCGGCGCTGAGGGCACGATTTTGCTTTTTTGTCGTGGCGCTCAAAAGGTTAAAGATATAAGATTCGTTTAGGTCAAAGCTTAATTTTATAAAAATTTACTCTTTGAACCATTTTGATATTGGGTGCATTTGGGGCAAAATTCCACATCACAACAGTTTGTGTGAAGTTCTGGATTGAGTGCCAATCATCTTTACAAACTATCGTCTTATATTAATACTAGCTTTTGCCAGCGGCTTCGCCCGCGTGGAGGTCGAAAAATATCCCGCGGGAACGTAGTACCGGGATAAAAAGTAGCCTATGTTATAAACTAATTATCCAGGTTATAAACTAACTGTGTTCCAAATTTCATCCAAATCCGTTCAGTAGTTTTTGCGTGAAAGAGTAACAAACATCCACACATCCACACATCCATACATCCATACATACAAACTTTCGCATTTATAATGTTAGTAGGATTATTAGTTTGCATAGCAGGATGAAATTAATTTATACTTTTTTTTCAGCTAAACTAGCACAATTGCCGCCAAAAGGAGTTCCTGCTTCTAAACCTTTTAAACTTCCAAGTAAGTGTAACCATTAATATTAGGAATTACTAACTTCTGCCCGCGGCTTCGCCCGCGTGGTATGTCGGTAAACAGTAGATCAAGTATTTTTTTTATTTTTTTATTATGGGTGTAATATTTTTTTTAATTACTTAGAACCTAAGCTTCTGGAAGAACCACTTGTTCTTTCCGCTCTTGTATCTCTCCTCGAAGCGCACTCTTGTGTTGAAACGGAGCTTCTTGCGCTTCGCGGGGTCTTTCAAGTCCTTTGCGCTGAACTTCTTAAAGCTGAAATCTATGGAGTAGCGAGTGGGCATCAAGTGATTGTAGTCAACAACCTTCACGAAAGGTTTTACTTTGGAGTGCTTGTGGATTTTGTGTTTGCCCATCCTCTTGTACACTTTACGGGGATACCTGTCGATGCCGGCGACGAAGGCTTGTCTGAGGTGCCCTCGTCGTAGTTCTTCACCACGATCGCCTTGCAGCCCGCGTACCGGCCACTGAGGACCAGCACTACTTTCCCTGGTTTCATTATCTTACCCATTTTGGGTGATATTCCCTTTACCCGTCGACTGAAAAAGTTGGAACTAAACGTTTGGTAACTCACCAAAAAGCCTATGTCATTCAAATCAATCAACTAGTAGAGAATATATACGTTTCAACATTGTCAAAGCCTATATACAAATAGGCTTCTGTTTTAATAAGAGTCGACGAAAATGCTCATGCAAGGTCATTTTATGAGTCAAAGTTTGAAATTTTAACATTTCTAATGTCTATATAATTATAACAGTGCTATATTACCAGACCAAGATTTGTCTAGACTTTACTGAAACCTCTGTGTTTCGGTTTTTCTTCTCAGAGTAGTCAGTTAGGAAACACCGAACTCATATGGTTTTACCAACATTATTTAATTATGACGTGTAAAGGTGTTTTTTGAACCAATTTACACAAACAAAATACCATTTATCCATAATTTGAACCTTAATCAAGTGAGCGCACACAATTCGAAAGCGAACTCGTTTGTTTTTTAAATCATCGCGGATTCACAACAAGTCACCCCTCGAATTTTGAAAAATGTGTTCTAAACATCATTGACACTGCAGTTCAAAATACAGATATGTTAAATTATTATAACAAAAATATTAAGTCTGTGTGACTTAAACCCAAACTTAAGTCACGCTTTTGACTGTGACTTAACTAGTCCATTTTTTTAAAAGAACAGCGTGACTTAAGTGCAATCGTATACGATACGTTTCACTTGAGTATTCTATTATTGCAATAATGAAAGTGCAATGATGAACTATATAAGTCACATGTATCGTAATATACCGTTTTTTTTTTTTTGTAAAATACTTAGTTATTATTACAGAACCACTACCACGTAATTCGTCGCCATCGCCGCCACCAGAGAAGGCCCCAGCATTCCACCCCGTTCAAAGAAAAGGTATCTTATACTGTGTTCCCCATTTTTCTTATATACAGGATGCCGAATGGACCGACCAAATTTTTGGGGTGTTGGGTGAGTCATGTGCTATCGTTTACCCATACACCCCATGTCCTAAATGTCACTGTAATCGAGATACGATTTTTTTTGTTTGTTTTTGAAAATTACTTGAATCATATTTTTTTTAGTATGTTGTTGTATTTGCACCAAATAACTTTTATTGCAGTCTCTAATGTATGATTATTATAAACTAGCTTCTGCCCGCGACTTCATCCACGTAAAATTTTTGCTCCGCTGACCCTTCCCGTCGAATCGAATTGCCTTTCGTTGCTCCTAAGCTCCTTTTGTTGTAGCGTGATATTATATAGCCTATAGCCTTCCTCAATAAATAGGTTATCCAACAAAAATATATATTTTCAATTCGGATCATTAGTTTCTGAGATTAACGCGTTCAACCAAACAAACAAACTCTTCAGCTTTATAATATTAGTATACATAGATAAAACATAAATTCTTAGCGTAGCAAAAAATACTTGACGAGCTTCCAAACTATTAAAAATGAATTTATCTGTAAGAAACAGCGATACTTAGGGGTCTAATCTATGAGTACTTGGTACAGTAGTAGTACACTTGGTACATGGGGTCTGTGGGTGAAAGTGCGTATGACCCACCCAATCCCCAAAAAATGTTGTCGGTCCATGCGCCAAACACTCTGTTTATACCAAGTAAATGTAATTAAGGAAAATTATTTTATTGTATTTGCAGACCCTGCTCCACCTTTGCACCCGAAAAAGTTGCCAGTATTTCCGCCGCCAGTCCCAGGTCGGCAACCAGGTTTGTTATACTTGTTGATTGTTTTTTTTTTTTACTTATGGCTACCGAGTAGCCTTATAGCTTCACATGCAGAATAATCTTTATAGACTTCATCATCATCATCATCATCATTTCAGCCGAAACACGTCCATTGCTGGGCATAGGCCTCCCTCAATTTTGTAAGGGTTTCCCATAATCGCCACGCTTGACTGGCAGGTTGGCGATCGCAGTGTTATAGTAAAATGCATAAAGATCGCTTCTACTCTTTCTTTAGTAAGTCCCTTAGTCGCCTCTTACGAAACCCATGGGCCGAAATGAGATGGTGGTTAGTTTACGTCTGGCACCACACGGCACCTTTACATACATACTTAGGACCTTATCACACTAGCAGTTTACGAGCGTCTTCAGAGCGGAACGGACGCACAGCGAAGACGCCGCGGGCACGTGGCGATTACGCAACGTTTTCGACGCCTGTTCGCGGCGAGTTTATGACGTACAATACACTCTGTAACGGTTATATCCGCGGCGAACTCGTTGCGCGTCCGTGACGTTTTCGCGGCGCATGCGTGGTGTATTCGCTGCGCTCTCTGTCCATATTACATATGACATATTTTTGGTGAGTTACTATAACACGCGGGTAAAATATTTCCAGCTATTTGAAATTGACCCTGTATAATACAAGCTAAAGAAAAAAGACAGTTTTAAACAACCGACCTTTTAGAATTATACAAACAAACATTTTCTTTATATCACAAAATAACAAAATAAGCATTGAAAACTCCATCAGATATTTAGTTCATACTTGTCTTGATTTAACAACATAAAAAGTCGAATAAATTGTAAAAATTGGGGTCTGGTGACTCATAACACAGGTATTCAATGCCTTCTTCGGGTTTCAGTCTCTCACAAATGCTTTTATATATTTTTTTTAAATTAGTTTAAACCCTGCAACATTTGTGATAATTTAATTTATTTTAATTCCTTTTACAGACCCACGATTGTCCGATGACGAATGGCAATACGAGCATTTGCAGCCAGCGAGTAAATACCTCGATAATTTTTCTAATATCCCTTATGATAATATGTAGGTAATTAATTAATAAATTAGGTTTATTCATTCTTCCGTTTATGGGGCTTGTGGCTAATTAACACCTCAATGATTTCAGACCTTCTCGACCCAAATGTGTAAATAAATTGTAAATAATGAATTGTAAGCATAAAAATAAACTATTTATATGTAATTATTTAAACAGATATGTAGAATATGTACTGCATACATTAAATGTTGGATGACTGTGTATAAATAAAAATAACATCTCGGTTAGACGGTCCATTCTGTAAAATTTTGGTGTAGTGAGCTTGAATTGAACTGTCATGTCGTCTGACGCTAGGAATTAGCACCGTTGACATCTCACTTCAAACTCACTTCATCAAAATTTTCATGATGAAATTTGTATAGAATAGCAATACAGTTTTCAGATTGGAAAAAATATGATGACAATCTTTCGTCTGATTCAGAATCTCACGGACTTTTATTTATTGAACAAAGTAAAAAAGTCTTATTAAAACAGAGGTATATCACAATAATACGGCCTCTCTCTCTCTCTCCCTCTCTCTCTTTTATTAAGACTTATAATTTTATGAGTCGAAGTTGAATTCTTAAAAATCTAATTAGGTCTCAATAATTCTGAAGGAGCGTTATTTAGTACTAACTTCCGCCCGCGACTTCGTCCGCGTTAAATTTCTTGTTCCCCGACCTTTCCCGTCGCGTCAAATCGCCTACACGAGCTATTTTCCCCGTTTTTGTAAATATTTTTCATTTCTGCTCCGCTTTTCTTGGTTGTAGCGTGATGTTATAACCTATAGCCTTCCTCGATAAATAGGCTACCCAACACAAAAAGATTTTTTCAATTCGGACCAGTAGTTCCTGAGATTAGCGCGTTCAATCAAAAAAACAAACAAACTCTTCAGCTTTATAATATTAGTTTAGATATTATTTTGGGTGAGGGATTATCTCTTTGATTTCATTCTTGCTGAACTAACTTGAAGATGTCATAAAAGATTTATATACGGTTTCCTCACGATTTTTACTGTTAATAAATTTAATTTAATATTCGAACTAGAATCGATTAGATTCGTGATCCAAATAGTTAATTTTGTTTGTATTACCAGCATCCTATAAGCGAAATGCACTATTAATCCAAATCTGAATCATTTAGATTATTGCTAATCAATTATTTCATATACATGTTCGAAAAAATTGTCGCTTCGCAACAACGTTATCAATGTTAATAATAATAAGTAACAGAAGTGATGCTCAATAAACCCAGCTTTTTCTATAATTTTTCTACTTTTGCGAGCGGAAACTGTAATATTTAAAAATGATTTGTTAATGTTTATTATTTGTAAATAAATTATGAGAACAAATTGTATTTCCTTTATTTTTCTTGATTCCTCTGAAACTGATAAAAAATTGGTCTTAGCCATTCAACTGTCCAACCCGCGCGGCGATTATCTCCCCAACTGTCCGGTCATCAAATTTCACTTTCTTTTTTACGACATTGCGAAATTTTCTGCACAAAAACGATTACGACTGAAAAACTACTATAGCTATATTCCAATAAGAAATACTCACGGAAAGCTAATAAGATATTGAATTCTAATAGGAAAAAACTAAATTAATCAAACAAAAAGCTAATAAGATATTGAATTCTAGTTAGAAAATAAAGTCGGAGATTTCAAAAAAATATCGTATTTATTTTTTATTTCGTGTTTTACAAAAAAAATATAATAGTTACTAGGCAAAATTATTTTTATTATAATAGTACATAATATACGCTTCAAAATGACACCAATATCTAAATATAATTATTTCGTTTTCTATCAAGAAAAAACAAGTACTTCTCAAAAGGTCCCCGAGCCAACACTAAAATCATGAATTACGAGTTGCGTTTGAATAATTTGTAGACCCCATCTCAATATATTTCGTTTGTAAATAGCTGTTATAGTGCTAATAGTAAAGTATTCTCTTATATTTAAGCATTTATTTAACAAAAACAACCAATTCGAAAAATCGATCAACTACAATGAACGAACAATGTCCGCGCCGTCATCATAAAACTTTTCTAGCTATATTATTCCATGTAAACGTTTCGAAATTGGCGTAGTAATGCATATTTCGCAAAGGAAATATCTTCACGTTTAATTTGATGTACAATAACAATATAAATGTGGTATAAAAACAGAAAACTTACCACATTTTAGTGGGAGATCCACACACAAACATAGTTCGCTAGACAACAAGGATGAACTGTCATTTTCTTTTTTTTTTCTCAATTTTATGTTGCCGGTCTACAGATGAAATTCACTCTACTGGATGACAAATCTCATATAGCGACATCTAGTATTTCTCTAATGTACGACTATCAAAGGACTGTAGCGATACACACGTTTCAAGTGACGAATGACGCATAAAACAACAACAAGACAAGACAACAACAAGACGACAAGATTTTATTTGGTTACTTTTGTAACCATGGACAGTAGAATGGTTAGGGATTATTCTGCATGGTTCCTTGAATCCATAGTGACATATAACACTACAGGAGGGTCATTCTCTAAAAAACACTTTGTTCCGTCCCGTTTGACTTGTTTAATCTGTGCGCCTAACGGAGCGCGCGTGTAATGAAGTGACATCTGTCACTTGTCAGTTTGATTTTGACACTTTTGGTTTGGTCTTTGAAAAATGGAGGATCGTCGTATTTGCTAAGCGACCTTTTGTTAATAATCCTCTTGAACCGATCGTTTTGGGGACAATTTGTCGTGATCCAATTATTTTTTGTGTAACCAACCCCTTTTGACGAAATAATACGGGTTCAGTTTGTTTGATTGAAATACTTTGAGGTTATAGTGACAGTGATTTTGGAGACCGCATGCTTTTAGTAGCAGGGCCTCTTGGAGCAGCCTTGTTGTCTGTCCTGGATTACTGACAGCGTCACTACACAATACAATATACACTCATTTACATACATTAATCCAGGTAGGCTCCAGAGCAGGTGTTCTTCAACCAGGTGAGTCTTTTGAATATTGTATTGATCAGCTCCGCGCACGGCGGACAGTTCGCTTTGCCACTCTTGCTCCAGGGCCCCACCATCACATAGTTTCCACTGCGCTATTAAAATCCTATGGTCCTGGCCCTGGCCTGGCGTCGAACACACTTCGTAATTAGAACAGCGTCTTGTTGTGGATCAGCGATGAAAGTTTGAAGGACAGAAGCGATTTTTATAAAATATCGCTACAGTAGGCTCACGGGAGGTAGGTACACCTTCATACCAATATAGAAGGAATTAAGGGTAAGGAGTGGAAACAACAATTTAAAGCAAGTTTTAGATCTTTTTATTTTCATATACTTACATCTTAAATACAATGTTGAGCTATACACAGAAAAATTAAGTCATTAAGTTAATTTTATTTAGACACCTTTATAAATTTTATTTGCTACTTTAGAAATTATTAGATAACTTCCTACCGAATGTTACAGATAAAGTTATTTACATAAAATATCTTACATTTTTCACTTACTTAATTAATACTGAATGATGATATAGAAATAGAACCTTATTTGCTACCTATATTATTATGCTACAATAAATGTTTAAATGCTTCGAAACTCTTGAGTATTTACAAAAAAGGAGTGAAAATGGACTTTCAGGCAAACATTAAGATACTAAAAAATATAAATATTTCCGCTATATGCGTGCCGTAAACAAAAAATACAACATAACCTTACTTTTCAACTTCGAGACAAAATCTCGTCCGTTAATGTCAAATGAGTGCCTGAGTAAAACTACGAGCGGAGTCGATTCACCCCGAAGCTAGCCGAAAGTCACCCGATAATGCTGAGTTTTACGAAGTACGCCGAAAGACGTGCGACAATTTACGAACCCTGGTTGGCCGAAGCTTCGGCTGCTTTAATAACGGTTAGGTTAGGTCGGTCCCTAATAATAAAACGTGGCCTGGACTTGAAAACTGTAACCTACTCTGAATCGCCAACATAGTAAATGCAGTGTGTAAACTACAGACTAGTACATGTCTTACAAGCCTCCCTTTAATATTTAAGTTTAAACCCTATTTTCCCTATTATAAGGTTTATATATTGTATATGTTGGTGTCATAACTGTTCAAAGGCTTCAAAGGCTCGTACGTCCATTCTTCATCTGAAGATGCTTGATTTTCGTTGTAATATATTTCTGAAAAAGAAAACAGTATTCAATTATTATTCCTATTATTATTTATCCTTTTTGTTATTTATTCCTTATTGGTCTTCTCGTCCCACATACCGCAGTGTCTCAAGACGAAAGTTCCAGACGAAAGACCAGTGCGTATTGCCAGTGATGACATATGGCACTGAAACGTGGTCGCTCACAATGGGTCTCATAAGAAGGCTGAAAGTCACCCAAAAGACCACTGGAGAGGGCTATGCTTGGAGTTTCTCTTTGCGATCGAATCGAAGAAAAGAGATCCTTAGGAGACCCAAGACACACGAAATACCCCGAAGAATTGCCAAACTTAAGTGCCATTGGGCAGGGCACATTGCTCGCAGAACAGAAGACCGATTGGTCGGAAGGTTCTGGAGTGGCGACTACGTACTGGAAGACGTAGTGTTGTTAGGCCACCCACAAGATAGATCGCTGACCTGGTAAGGCCGCAGGAATCCGCTGGATGCGAGAAGCACAGAACAGGTCGATGTGGCGGTACTTGGGGGAAGCTTATATGCGACTAAGGTTATGTGTGCCTATGTTTTGTTTCAGTCTCAGGCAAAGTTCTATACTTGTCCACAGTTACTTCTCAGCCACAGTCCGAGGTCTGGATTTCTACCCAGGTTTTGGAAATAGATTATAATATAGTACTTACCAACTTATCGCATAACTGAATGACCATGGATGTCAAAAATACCCCTGCCTAACTCTAATGCTATTTTATGAATATGAAGCTACTCTCAATAAGTTGTTAATATTTTACCTTCTTGTACTGGCTGTGGGACTGGTGGTCCCCTCGGTTTTGTGTGAATCGCAGGTGGTGGTCCTGTTAATAGAATAAGTTTAATTAGAGAAGTAATTATCACAAAAAGATATGAATGACACCATTTGGCCATTTAGTAGGTGCTATTCTGTAAAGCTCAATTTTGATTGAGCTTTACAGAATAGCACCTACTAAGTGGCCAAATGTTGTTGTATTTGTACCACATTCTAGTCATCATCATTTCAGCCGAAAGACGTCCACTGCTGGACATAGGCCTCCCCCAATTTTCCATAATCGCCACGCTTGGCAGGCGGGTTGGCGATCGCAGTATGGTGGAAAAATGCATAGAGAATGCTATTGCCCATTCTCCAGTAAGTCCCTTAGTTACCTTTTACGTCACCCACAAGAAGAAATGGGGTGGTGCTATTCTTTATGTCCGGCAACACACCTAATACGGTACGAGGAACAACCTCACTCTAGTGAGCACTAACAATTCGAAAGCAAACTCATGCTTTTTTAAATTAAATCGAATTGATGTTTAGAAGATAACCTTAATGCACCAAAACTCCTTCGTGTCTCGGAAAACATGTTAAGCTGTTGGTCCCGGATGTATTTCGTCGATTTTTGATAGTCATTACGGGTCCTCAGAAGCCCGAAAGTTTGACAACCAGTCTAGCAGTAATCAAGGGGTATCGTATTGACCAGTTTCTGAGTTGTGGAGGTCAGATAGGCATCATATTGGATAGGGTTGGGATGGTAGGGTTGAACTGCATTTGATTTGACTGGAAGCCAATTCCAACATAGTTGGCAAAGTCTAGGTAGATCAGGCAGATGAAGATGTTTGGAGAAAAACAATTTGTTTGATAATTGATTTAATATGAAAAATTAACACTCACTAGGCTTTGGTGATCCCCTCGATGAATGATCAGGAATTGACATAATCGGAACTGGCATAACTGTAAAATACAAACATGATAATATTATTTAGTGGTGTAATGGAGTAAGTTATGTTTGGAGATTCTTTTAAGGATATAGATCCGGAAAAAACAGTTGGTCTAGTCATCGACATAGCTTGCAGAGCAATAAGCAAGCTGAAATGGCAGTGAACTGGTCATGGTAGCCTAGAACCGACAAAGTCTAAGGACGCCCCACGGCTTTAGGGTCTAAAATGGAGGTAGGGTAAGCATAGTATCAGCCTAGAATGTTCCCGTTGAACATATAGGACTGCTGAGGATACAGGCCTCCTCTCTGTGAGAGCGACAGTAACGTTACCAACCACGAAAGCCTAGTGCAGGTTGGAGGACGAAACCTATCTACGAATTTGTGGTTCTAAGACATGCTAACGATTTCTCTGAAGCAAAAACTCAGCGACATGTGTATCCTGCCCATACTAACCTACGGTGCTCAGACCTGGTCGTTCACCGAGTCGCAAAAGTTCCGTCTTGGAGTTTGCCAAAGAACAATGGAACGCAGCATTTTAGGTGTTAAAAGAACCGACATAATTCGGAACATCGCGCTGCGCTCCAAAACGGGTATCCTAAATGTAGGCAAAAAAATTCTGCCAAGCTAAAATGGAACTGGCCGGGTCACGACAGCGGCATGCACAGTGACTGTTGGGAATACCAGACCGTGGGTGCCTGAGGATTGACGACGGACACCGCCGAGGCCGACCCAAGAAGAGGTGACGACACAATCTGGACGCGTATTGTTGGGGTTGGATTGAGGTGGCCCTGGAAAAGGATGCCTGGAGCGATTTACGAGAAGCTCAAATAAAAAAAGAGATATGTTGCTTTCCTCTGGTTTTAAGAGCACTGGCTGGGATTGAATATTGAAGTATCCTTACCATTATTTCTTCTTCTTAAAGCTTCCTCAAGTTCGTTGGTCTGGGAATCGCCTGTAAAAGACGTTTTATTACAATGAATACTTCTACTTTAGCAAAATCGTATTGCACTAAGACCATCAAGAAGAAAATCCAATTTTATTAGAATCCTACTTATTATTATAAATGTTAAAGTTTGTGAGTATGGATGACTGGGTGTTTGTTACTCTTTCACGCAATAAATATTTGACGTATTTGAATGAAATTTGGCACATCTATAGTTTATAACCTGAATTAATACAAAGGGTACTTTTTATCCTGGGCGAAGCCGATGGAAGAAGCTAGTAGAATATAGATTTATCTAGTTACCATATTTGTAATTTATAAAGTGAATCCTTACATATTAATTACATATAAAGGACGATGATTTATCATTTATCATTTTCTAATAACGTGAAATAATTTCTTACCGTGAGGCTTTCTTCGGGCCAACTCTTGCTGCATTGGCGTCATGTGTCCCGAATTGGATTTTGGAATTGTATCTGTAATTAAAAAAATAGGTTCTTTTTAACAAATCTAGGCTTGGTAGTTGACGTAATTAGAAATAGTCTGTATTCTATGTTTATTTATAGTTGTATAGGCTTACACCTACACGGTGAGAGTAGGTATCTAAAACAATTGATAGTGCTAACTTCTATTACTAGTCATCATTCTTCTGCTTGTATTCCAATGTATTTGGAGACCGCGCCACATGGCTTTTTCTTTCATACTTCTCTGTTAATCGTCTTTTCAGTAGTCAGCTCCTTTTAAACCATATTATCATCGACACAGCCCATCAATCGTTTCTTAGGTCTCCCTCTACTCTTATAGCCATCAACATTCATACTCACAACTTTCCTCACGACATTTTCTTCATTCCTCCGTATCGCATACACTACCATGATAACCGGTGTCCACACAACTTTTCAGTTACTGGTGCCACTTGCAGACTTCCTCTTATGTACTTATTACTTACTAGCTTCTGCCCGCGACTTCGTCCGCGTTAAATTTCTTGTTCCCCCGACCCTTCCCGTCGCGTGGAATCGTCTACCCGTGCGATTTTCCCCGTTTTTGCAACATTTTTAATTACTGCTCCGTTCCTCTTAGTTGTAGCGTGATGTTATATAGCCTATAGCCTTTCGCTTTAAATAGGCTACCCAACACAAAAATAATTTTTCAATTCGGACCAATAGTTCCTGAGATTAGCGCGTTCAATCAAACAAACAAACATACAAACAAACAAACTCTTCAGCTTTATAATATTAGTATAGATAGTATAGATTCTACCCATTCATGTAACACCACACATTTCTCTTAACATTCTCATCTCAGCTACATGCAATTGCCTTTCTAGTACTAGTAGGTATGTATGTACTATTTTATCTTCACATAGTATAATACAATGTGACTTCCTGTTTTTGTACGCTTAGATATTTTAAACTACGCAAAGTAATTTGAATGTTTTCATTAATAGAAATTATTCAAGAGGAAGATATATGTGTATAATTCGCGGACGATGCCGCTGGTAGAAGCTAGTTATAAAATAAAGACAAACCGCTAAATATAGAAACAGATGGAAGATACAAAATTATGTTGATGGTCAAACGAGGGAATGAATGTGAATGGAGTTGTGGGAAAAATTAATGTTAAAAGCAACATTAAATTGAAAAATAATCCTTACCATTGTTCCTTCTCCTAAGAGCTTGTTCGAATTCATTTGCAGACATGACATCTGTGAAAGAAAATATTTTTTATCAGAAATATATTTTTACTAGCTTCTGCCCGCGACTTCGTCCGCGTCAAATATTTGCTCCCTGACCCTTCCCGTCGCATCGCAGCTTGCCAGTTTTCGTCCATTTTTTTGTTGCTGCTCCGCTCCTTTTGATCGTAGCGTGATGTTATATAGCCTATAGCCTTCCTCAATAAATAGGCTACACGACTCCAAAAATTTTTTTCAATTCGAACCAGTAGTTCCTCCCCCCATTTTAGGGAAGTGGGGGGTTAGAAAGAGACAAAAAGAAGCCTATGTCACTCTCCATCTCTTCAACTATCTCCACTTAAAAATCACGTCAATTCGTCGCTCCGTTTTGCCGTGAAAGACGGACAAACAGACACACACACTTTCCCATTTATAATATTAGTATGGATTAGCACAAGTGCTTTTTTGTAAATTTCTCGTGGAACTACACTCAAGTGAGCGCACACAATTCGAAAGCGAACTCATTTGTTTTTAAAGTAAATCATCGCGGATTCACAACGAGACACCGTTCGAATTTCGAAGTGATGTTTAGAGAATTAAACTTGATAAATATCCTGTTTCTGAATTCTCGATAAACTCTCAATACCTAGCTACTGATTCGACAAAGTTCTTCAGAAAAGCAATCATCATTAAGTCTTTTCTCGTCTTTTCCCGACTATGTTTGAAGTTGGTTTTCAGTCTAACTGGGTGTAGCTGAATACCAATTATGATGAACTAGCTTTTGCCAGCGGCTTCGCCCGCGTGGAGGTCGGAAATTATCCCGCGGGAACATACTACCCGGATAAAAAGTAGCCTATGTCCTTTCTCAGGCTCTAAACTATCTGTGTACCAAATTTCATTTAAATCGGTTCAGTAGTTTTAGCAGGAAAGCGAGACAGACAGACAGACAGACAGACAGAGTTACTTTTGCATTTATAATATTAGTTTAGATAGATTTACGTCTTGGGCAACTCTACCGTGGAGTTTCTTGCCGTCTCTTCGTCATAGGAATCAACTATTTGGAACCGTGCACCTAGCTTTTTACGTTTTTAAAATGTCCGTGTAAGTTTATGTGAAGTTAAATATTTGATTTGATTTGATTTGAGACATCCTCTGCTAGACATAGGCCTTCGACCGATTTTGTACTTCTCGCATCCAGCGTATTCTGACGTCTTTCACCAGGTCATAGGTCCATATTGTGGGAGGCTTTCCTATGCTACGTTTTCCAATACGCGGATTGCAATTTGATTGGTTACTGTGTGTGTTGTGTAAGTGAATGTTGGGTGTGGCAAAAGAAGCATGAAAGTAGAATAAATGCTGTGGAAATGCGTTCCTTGCAAAACATGTGTAGTGTGACTATGAATGATAGGCTGAGGAATGATGTGATAAGAGAACGGTGTGCTTTAAAATAAGATGTAGTGACAAAAATTGAAAAAGTATGCTTAGATGGTTTGGTCATGTTGAGAGGATGAATGAAGGATGGCTCACAAGGCAGATGTGAGTGGAAACACCGGGAGGGGACGCCCTAGGAGGACATATAGTGACCTTATTGGTGATGTTCTTCAGAAAGGTCAAACCTAAACGAGGCAAAAGGATTGTGTAGAGTTCGTAGCAGATGGCGTTCCGTGGTTTCTGCCTACCCCCATGGTAAAAAGGCGTGATTGTATGTATGTATTTATTACTTACTTGGTCGAGACTGTTGTGGCTTTTGTGTGATTGCTGGCTTGTTTCCTTGTCTCATTTTCAGTGTATTTTCTTTGACATCCAAAAGATTACCCGTAGGAACTTTCTTTGGAGGCATAGGGAGTCGATCTGCAATGTTAAAGGTAAAAATATATCAGTATAAAAACATACGCTACATACACAAATATAATGAATAGCAGCAGTAGTGTTATTCTCTAAACATCACTTCAAAATTAGGACAGTGTCTAGTTGTGAATCCGCGATGATTTACTTTAAAAACAAATGAGTTCGCTTTTGAATTGTGTGCGCTCACTTGAGTGAGGTGAGCAGTGAACTTTATAGAATAGAGTTACCGTATGAAGGTGGATCTGTGCACCATAAAAAGGTGAATTTTACTTATTTAATTAAGCTACTTACGTGGCATAGTGTTGATAACTGGTGGTGGTTCATAAGTGTTTTCTTCAGTCTCCATTTCTGTGATCAAATGTTAATAAAATTATAATAAAATATACCGTGATTTAGCATTACTTAACTAACTGCTAGTATCCTGATTTCATTGATTCAATCAATCAATCAATCAACTCAGCCTATCGCAGTCCACTACTGGACATAGGCCTCTCCTATATTGTGCCACAACACCCTGTCCTCCGCCTTCCGCATCCAGTCTGCCTCAGCCACTTTCATTGATTAATTAAAAAAATAAAGTTTTTTAATACCGAATTTCAATATCCTCTGTGGCAACACTGTCAGATTACAAATAATTTAAACTTTAACAAACTTTGAAATGTATTTTCAATTTGGCATCTCAAGCAATTGATTGTACTATTCTACTTTGGCAACACTTAGAAATAACAGATACTTATAATATTGTTATTATTTCTAGATGGGCCACAAGTCTTTTTAAATTGTATTTAACAATGCGAGTTAGTCGTTATTGGATTGTGAAAGAGAACAGTTATACAATTAAAAAGTATTAGCAAGGCAAGAGTCCTTTCTTCATACCTGCTAGACTCTCAAAGTCTTGCAATACTTTTTGCATAACCTACTTGTATTTTTGTGTTTATCTGGACTTACCTTCGTAAACTTCATGGAACGTATTGTTATGAGGGTGACCTGGTTGAGAATGACCTGGCTGAGGATGACCTGCATACGGGTGACCCTTACCAGGCAACGGTAGCGGAGGCCGGTTCGCCACACTGACATCACGTTCTTAAAGACAATGAACTCAATAAATTAATGTACCTTGAAGAGAAGAACACAAAAGGAGGTGACGGGGTATCGAGATGACGACTAATAGAGAGGTATAATAGAAGAAGAAGAAATGTTGCGCCGAGCACAAATCCATTGGGATAAGGTCAAGAGACTGATAATAATGGAGATGGACCATAAAGATATAAAACCATAGTTAGACCAGCAGGTCTAACTAACGGCAAGGTCTACAAAACAGCAGTTTTGTTTGGGTCAGAATGTTGGGCCACAAAAAGGATTAATGAAAGGCAATTGCATGCAGCTGAGATGAGAATGTTAAGAAGGATTTGTGTGGTGTTACACGAATAGATACAATAAGAAATGAGTTCACAAGGGAAGTCTGAAAGTGGCACTGATGATTGAAAAGTTGTGTGGAAATCGGTTGTCAGGGTCGTGAGCAAAGTTTTGAGTATGAACGTCGATGGCTATAAGAGTAGAGGGAGACTAAAGAAACGATGGATGGACTGTGTGAATTATGATATGGATACAAAGGGGGAGATTACTGAGATGACGACTAATAGAGAAGTGTAGTTGAAAATGAAGATGTTGCGCCGACCCCAAATAAATTTGAATAAGGGCAAGAGATTGATAACAATGGAGATGGACGCTTTGAGGTGACAGCTCTAGAAAACGATTACTGATATTAAATATATGTATAGTGGTATCTACACTGCGACATGCGAACTATTTATCGCACTGACGTCACGCTAAATTCTGTATCGCGCAAGCAGAGTTTACCAGGCAACTAGCATATCGTGTACAACGTCCCAACATCAGTCATCGGCCAGTTGCCCACCAGACAAGGGGTACGTATCAAAATCCCGAAAGTTCATAATACCTATGAAAGTTAAATATACCGTGATTTAGCATTACTTAACTGCTAGTATCCTGATTTCATTGATTCAATCAATCAATCAATCAACTCAGCCTATCGCAGTCCACTGCTGGACATAGGCCTCTCCTATATTGCGCCACAACACCCTGTCCTCCGCCTTCCGCATCCAGTCTGCCTCAGCCACTTTCCCACCAGACAAGGGGTACGTATCAAAATCCCGAAAGTTCATAATACCTATGATTAAAATACCGACGTCCAAAACACCGAAATTCAAAAAACCGAATGTTTTTAATGCCGATAGTCGTTATATTGAAACGAATCGTTAAGACGAAATCCCGAATGGACGAAACCCATCCATGGTTAACACCCCGACTCAGAGTACCCCGACTCGGATAGGTTAGGTTAGAAGACTAAGGCGGGAGCAAAGCGTAGCGGAACTCCCGCCTTAGCCTTCGTGGTTATTTTTTTTAAACCACCCAGAAATAGGAGCCCCGCTAAGCGGGGCTCCGTCAACCTTTCTTAGCGCAGGTGGTAATCAGTTCTGCGAAACAGTCAAGTCGCAGAAGGAGGCTGCGGAAAGGGAGCGGGAGATATCTTCCGCTCACCCAGCCCGCTGCAGGCGCACCGGGCGTCGGACAACGCCCTCTTCCAGCCCCCCTAAATGGGTCCAGGGGCAACGGATCCGGGGACTTCCGTCGCCCCCTACTCCTTAGGACCCGAGATGGTGGCGCGTAGTGTTCCACGCGCGCCTCTCTGTGATGTATGGGGGGGAGTTTAACACCTCGCTCCCCCCCAACGTGAGGAGGCCCGCAAAGGCGGGCCGGCACCAGTCGGGGATCGCGGAAGACATATTGGTTCCCGTGGTCCCCGACATAGGTGTGGGACGGAACACCGGGGTGGTTTTAGTCAGTAAGAGTCTGACAGACCCCTCCGCCCACCCCAGGGCGGAGGACATCCATGAGGATTTCCACCTCGAGAAAAAAAAAAGGTGGTAATCAGTTACTAGTTATGTTTAATAGCTACTTAGGTATGTCAAAGGATTTTTAAAGTTCGGGATTTTAAACTTTCGGGCAAATGAACTTTCGGGAATTTAAAATTTTGACCAAACAACCATTCGGCGTTTCAATTCGGGATTTCATCCATCGGTATTTTAAAATTCGGTCTTTTTAAATTCGGGATTTTGATACGTACCCCAGACAAGACACCCATCTGGGTGCTTAACCTTTTTTTTTTTTTTTTTTTTTTCAGGATGGGAAATCATCAAATGACTTCTCCCGCTCTGGGCGGAGCGGGAGGGCGTGTCAGACTTTTACTGACTAAAACCCACCCGTGTTCCATCAGTTGCCCATGTGCCAGGGTCACGGTATCTCTTTCGAACAATCACGCGACCCCGGCAGGCATCGGTCCTAGTAGACCCCTACACTGCTGCTGACATCTCTTTGAGGCGCGTGTGGAACACTGCGCGCCGTCGACCCGAGCTTGGTCCTTACCGGGCGGCGAGCTACCCATTGCTCGCCACCCGCAAGCTCGCGCCTACGGTGGCCGGGAGTCCGCTATTGACTCCCGACGCCCGGGGCGTCTCCTCCTGCGGCGGCTAGGGACGTGAGGGCGCAGAGACTGCCACTCCCTCACGCGCCCCGCCTTTTCCTTCGCGAGCATTACTGCTTCGCAGAAGGAGGTGACGGCTTCCCATTCCCTCTCGCTCCGTACCATGGCTCGCACCAGGGCCGGACGCGAGAGGTCGCCGCCGCCGATCGCCTCCACGAGGACACGGCGGTGCTCCGCCCAAGCAGGGCACACCTCCACCGTATGCTCCACCGTGTCCTCCAGACGATCCTCGCAATGGAAACACCCGGACGTATCCTCCCGCTTTATCCTGAACAGGAACCCACCGAAGCACCCATGCCCGGTGAGAACCTGCGTCAGGCGGAAGGTGAGGACGCCGTGACGCCTCTCTATCCACTCCTCAAAGAGGGGACTTACCGCCGCAATTGTGGCGTGCCCAGCACTGGATTGCGACAATCGTACCCGCCATGTCGCCATGAGATCACACCGGAGCTCTGTCCGCCGTGCCGCGATTTGTCCCGGCAGCGGAGTTTCGCCCCGGCGTTTCGCCTCCTCGCGCCACTCCCACATGTGCGCGAGGACCTTTGCCTCCAGATGGGTGCTTACCCTTGATTTTAATTCCGATCGATTAACATTGGAATTTTGATGCTTCATATTGATGAGTTCGACGCTAACGCCAAAATGTGTTTAAATTGGATGTCCATTTTGGAGAACTAAGTGGAATCGAGATCGGGCGTTGTTGTCGTTCCAATGTTGACACTATTGTTTTCAAGAGTACCGAATCACGTGTATGCAAAATTAACATTGGAATCTTATTGGCTTTAGATTGGAATTAAAATTAGGTTGAAGAGTAAGCCCTCTGGTCGGAGGTTTCATCCCTGGTTGAGTGAATTTTGCACCCTGTGTCTCATATCTCCAAACTGGTGACCCCGAGTATGAACGTCGTACTATACGGATTTAATCGCAAACAGTCAAACCACATAAACAACATTGACTTTTCTTGTTGTCATAGACTTTTACGCCGTCTTCGCTCTAACCATGCCAGTTTTGCCAGTCATTTTACTCGAGCGGCCTGTGGGTAAAGCATTCGCAGCGAACCTATATATATATATATATATAACCTGCTGTGCACGCAGTATAACAACGCTTTTAGTATGTTGTTGGGGCTGCCGCCATACCGTGGTGCTGTAGCGCATCTGGCATGTTTGCTGTAGCGCGTACGAATGGCTTTCAAGCCATCATGCGCAAGAAAGCTAACTCGTTGCGTCTACGAAGTAGCAGCAACAGCATCCTAAAGGTGATTGCTGCCTGTTTTGACTGTCCTTTCAAAAATCATTGGATAAGGACAGCCATAGGTATCAGTTAGGTATAGGGTATAACAATACCAACATATTTTTACGTCCATTTTTTTTTAATTAACACAATATTTTTTATGATTTTTATGAATTATGTACTTTTATGGAAATTTTCTCTGAGATAAATAAATTGAATTGAACTGAGTTGAATTGATAGCACCTTTGTCTGAAACAGCAGCTAATGACTAGGTACTCGTTACCTCTACTCTTTAAAGGACGAGGATAATACTAACCAAGTTTCGGTCTCTGAAAGGTAGGAGGAAAGTTGTCTGGCATGGGACTCCGAGCAGGACTGTTCAATGCTGATGCCAACATCGCTTGTGGGCCAATCTTCATGTTGTGGTCTGGTCTCGGAGTTCCTGCAAACAAAATTGTACAATATCGGAAATCACCTCTCTAGTCTCCACTCTGGAATTTATATCTCTAAACGCCCGCCCAGGCGTTTGATATAAGAGTTATTCGTGGTAGAATCTTCTCAAGGATTTCTGAATCCCATATGAAAACCAATTCCCTGTTATTGATGTCGCAGAGTCGGATAAAAAGGAGTCTTAGCTACCCGACTACGGCTTAGCAAAAAGGGGAGTTTATGATTTTCACCTATTATTATGATGTATGTATGTGTGTAGCTGCTAGCCCGCGACTTCGTCCGCGTCAAATTTATTTTTGGAACTTCATTACTGGAATGTTAGATGGCGTTGAAGTAGCTACATTTTGAGATTTTTTGACAAACAATTTTTTTATCTTTAGTAAAAAAAAGAACATTAAAAGTATCCTATGTTATTTCTAATACCTCCAAAATATGTGTAAAAAGTTTCATGATGATCGACTAATATTATAAATGTAAGATTGTTACGCTTTCACGCAGAAACTACTTATTTCTGCGTGAAAGCGTAACAATCTTACATTTATAATATTAGTAGGATTATGTTTATCTGTTCCCTCGTATCTTCGTAACTACTTAACATAATTTGACATATCTATACTAATATTATAAAGCTGAAGAGTTTGTTTGTTTGTTTGTTTGTGTGATTGAACGCGCTGATCTCAGGAACTACTGGTTCAAATTGAAAAATTCTTTTTGTGTTGGGTAGCCTATTGATCGAGGGAGGCTATAGGCTATATAACATCACGCTACAACTAAGAGGAGCGGAGCAGTAATGAAAAATGTTGCAAAAACGGGGAAAATTTATTCCTTTTGAGAGTTTCCGTTGCGTGCGCTGCGTAAACGGTTAAAGTAACTCAAAAATCATGTATGACGGAATTGTTCCTTTGAAAAAGTTCTAAAAAAAAGTCCGCGAGAGGTTATGTCTATATTTAAAGGTTGACTCACTATAACTCAAAAGGAGCGAGCAGCAACACTAGCAGGCAAATCGATGCGACGGGAATGGTCAGGGGAGCAAAAATTTGACGCGGACGAAGTCGCGGGCAGAAGCTAGTAAAGTATAACTGGAAACGTCTTGATCGTTCGCTGGTTGTAAGCCGGTACATTAAATTGTATAAGGCACCTTCTTGAAGACTACTGATGAAAGATACAGGGTATTTTGTGAAAAAAAAAAAGGGTACTTACGAGGCATAGTCGTTATTGCTGGCGGCTGTGGTGGTTGCATTGCCATTCGTGCTGTGAATAAAATAATAGATATTAACCCATCGTATGCCGTAATTACAGACACAATTAAAAAACCATTGTGTCTCGCGTGGATCCGCGTTTACGGCATACGAAAGGTTAGGAGGATGTCCCAAGGTAGCCCGGAAAGTTCAAATTTTCGTTTTCTGCAATGTTCCGGTCAGTATCAGGCTCTATGTATAAAAAATATAATTCACAACCGTAAAACGGATGTTTTTACTGAATTATAATCATTAAAATCATCAACACAACACTTGAAGTTTATATATAAAAGCCCATTGAATGGCTCTGAAGAAGTCATAGATATTTTAGTTCTGTCACGTTTCCTCATGATATTTTCCTTCATCATTTTGAGAACAGTCAGCCGGGTGCGAACACAGGACCTCCTTAAACATGACTTAAAGAGGAGGTCCTCACCTACTGGTTATTATTAAGTCTGTCGATTTGAACCATTATCTTTTTGAAAAGATACGTAAATGACGGAGTTCTGAGGTAACAAACATAAAAAATAAAGAAAAAAAAAAACAACCGAACTGAGGACATTCTCGTAGGTCTGTTAAAAATTAAAATAGCAATGATAATGAGGAGCATGTTTATTTTTTGTGTGGAAAATCATCAAATGACGTCTCCCGCTCTGGGCGAAGCGGGAGGGCGTGTCAAACTTTTACCGACTAAAACCTTTGTTCCTTCAGTTGCCTGTGCCGAGGCCACGGTAACTCTTTCAAACAAATCGGCAACCCTGGCAGATTGATGAGCTATAGATGATATAAATTCACTTACCATTCCCAGGTATTTCAATATTAGGTGCTTCATAGATGACACTGTCACGATTGCCTTCATCCACAGACTCAGCTGCTATCATCATTTTCTTTCCAGGATTGGAGCAGTATCGATCTGAAGAGAAACAGAATTAATAGTCAGTTAGATAAAGGATTTTATTTCTACAAGTAGGTTCGTACACGTCAGTCATATTTTTAAAACTAGATGAGGTCGGCGTTTCCTGTCCGACTACGCTTAGAAGAAATGCCAAAATAAACTCAGAGGTCACAGTTTCTTTTAAAGTCCAGAGATCAAATCCACCAAACTACATGGTGTTTACATGATGTAATCATGTAAACACCATGGTCATCTTATATAAATATCTTATACATCTTGGTCACATTATATAAAGACAGAGAGAAAGAAGAGAGAGATACAGAGGTATCTGAAATGGTCTTTTGAGGAAAGACCACACAGATTGCGTGGACCTGTCCAGTCAGTGTACGCATTTGCATGTTAATTAAGAAATGTTAAGAAAATTTTGGATTTCAACAAGAGTCATCAACTATGTTGGGGTCAGCTTCACGTCTAATCGGATGCAGTTGTGACTGGCCTTTTAGTCTAGTGGTTAGTGACCCTAACTACTAAGACTGAGGTCGTGGTTTCGATTCCCATCCAGGACAAATGTTTGTGTGATGAGCACAATCATTTGTTCTGTGTCTGGGTGTAATTTATCTATAATATGTATGTATTTAGAAATATATAAGTATGTTTATCAGTTGTCTGGTTACCATAGTATAGGCTCTGCCTAGTTTAGGATCAGATAACGGTGTATTCGTTGTCCTAAGATATTCTCCTAAGATATTATAGTTGAATACCAGCATTTAACTTGAAGCGAATGCCTATCTGACCTCCACAACCCAGTTACTGGATAATACAATACCCCTTGGTAAGACTGGTTGTCAGACTTTCGGGTTTCTGACGACCCGTAACGACTGTCGAAGATCAGTGTAAATTCCTAATGAAACGTCTGCTCTTGTCTCACGGAATTCCGCATCAGGAATCAGGAAACCGTACGTTGGCGAGCAGCGTAAGGCAGCCGTCGACAATCGCTGACGGTTGAAGTTGCCGCTGCGATTGACGCTTATTGTCGCTCGTGTATATGTGTACTTACCAGTGTCATTTGGGACAGGCTCAGTCTTTTTCGATAAGTTGTTATGAGTGTTGAGTGTGATCAGTCTTCGAGCTGGAATATAAAAATAAATGTTTAGGTTTTCTGCTGTCATAGATATAGAGTTGAAATTAAATTGATTTCTGAAAATTGTGAGATGCTAGAGTTTAGTGCAAAAACTTATAAAAATGACGTTTGTGCTCTGTATCTTTGTATGTGGGATTCTCTGTATCCTTGAAGCATTTGTTGTGGGCGCTGACGCTTCATTTTGTATTCGAGTTAAATGCGCAGTGCCCGGCGACCGACAGTTCGCCCGCAGACACCATAGCCTATAGACGCGCTTACGATCTTTATACCAAATCCCAAAGTTTTCTATTAAGATAATCGGCTCAGAAAACATCCAACGTCCATTCAAGTCAAGTTATGCGAAGTACATATGTGTAATTTTAAAATAGATTAATGTGTCTAATAGTGTAAGTAAAAACGCAAGTGGAATGTGTTTTTTTTTATTTTTATTTGGCGTCATCATGACGAATACTGTGGACTCTCAGGGGTGCCAATTTATTTTTGCAGAGTAGTTCGTCATGGTGACTACCCTTAAATTGTTAGTAATAAGGTGTTTGTTGTTAACATAAGATTTTTTAAAATGTGTATTCTTGTTGTTTCAACAAAACACTAATTGTATTTTTGTACTAGAAATAAGTGACAAGATTTTTGTAATAAACAGACATATACTGCTGATACCCTTTTGTAATCGTAGCGTGATGATAAAACTTAAAACTTTCATTACAGTAGTCACAACATTGTTTAAAGTGATGTTATTTTATTACATATTCGATTTTAGAATGATGATAGTATTTTGTAAAAAAACCTTTTGTTTTTTTTAAAAAACAGGGAGGAGTAGTGTTGTGGGCGCTGACGCTTCATTTTGTATTCGAGTTAAATGCGCAGTGCCCGGTGACCGACAGTTCGCCCGCAGACACCATAGCCTATAGACGCGCTTACGATCTTTATACCAAATTCCTTATGTAAATCCTTTCGTGAAGTAAAGTACATATTCCAATCTATTCCGCATTTGATTTCTCTCCGTACACACACACCTAAAGACAATATACACGCACCCACAAAACATTTAAACGGCTCTAAATTTACGTCTAGGCCTACAAGACTCCTTGGCTTGGGGGCCCAGCAAGCCTAAGGGCTACCTCGACCAGGTAGCTTGCCTGCCGTACAAAAGAGATCGCCACCTATTATAGATTCACGCGATCTGTAATTACTTTGGCATCATAATTTCAGTCGAAAGACATCCGTTGCTGGACATGCGCCTCCCCCAAAGTGCCAGAATCGCCACGCTTGGTAGGCGGTTTGGCGATCGCAGTATGGTGGTAAAGTGTATAGAGAACGCTGTTGCCTATTCTCTAGTATGTCCCTTAGTCGCCTTCTATAACACCTGCAGGAAGAAATGGGATGGAGGACGAATTGAAAGCTACAGGCACAGCGGCACGGGCTGGCTCGAGCAAGAGTAAGAGCGGACATGGATTGGGACGTCGCAGCGGGCCTCGGCGGCCAAGAAAACATGTTTTTATTTTTTAACTAGTATAGTTGTATAGTTATTATTACCCACCGCGCCTGCACCTGTACTCGTGGCGTGCATTGCATATAGGCATATAAGCAGTGCCTAACTCGAAAAATCACGGTAAGCCTTTCAATTACGTTTGAATGTGTGTCCCGAAATTATTAAGAAATTAACTAAATTAGCATACCTAAAAGAAACCCGCGGACAAGGAAAGGCGACCTAGTGCCTACCTGCAATGCACGCCACTGACTTAACCATGTGGTGCTAGACATAAAGAATAGCACCATCCCAATTTCTTCCCGTGGTTGTCGTAAAAGGCGACTAAGGGACTTACTAGAGAATGGGCAGCAGCGTTCTCTACCTAGTCTTGCCATAAATACTGTCTCGAAGAAAAAAATTTTTTTTTTGTTGCATATAATATTTATTACTTTTACAGTGTGTTATTTTAATACATAAATATAAAACAATTTAAAATATAAAAAGCTTATTCGAAGAGGTCTCCATTAGCTGCAATACAGTCCCTTAAACGTTGAGGCCAGTTATCAATAGAAGCACGAACTCTTTCCATAGGAAAATTCTTCACTGCCAATCGTATGGATTATTTTAGGGACTCCAAATTATCATGGCGTTTAGAGCCAGCCATACTCTCTAAAACTGACCATAAATCATAATCCAGCGGATTAAGATCGGGACTAGACGACGGCCAGTCTTCAGCTCTGATGAAGTCCAAAACGTTCACTTCCAACCAACACTGCGTGGACCGAGCTTTATGACTCGGCTCCGAGTCTTGTTGGAAGGACCATACTTGGTTATTGAACATGGTGTTGTTAACGGGCTTAACTACCTTCTCAAGAATGGTATCTTGATACACTTGAGCCGATGTTTTGATACCTTTTTTACAAAAATATGGCTCAGTCACTCCTTCATAGCGAACACCCCACTAAACCATCACTGAAGTCTGATAATGCCCACGTTGCACTCTGTCGACTAATTGGGAAGCTTCCTTAGAGCTTTGAGGATAAAATAGTCATTTTGTTTGTTAAAATGTTGCTCAATTGTAAAGATTTTCTCATCCGTAAACAAAAATTTTATGTGACCTCCCTTTGCGTACCGCTTCAGTAGTTGTTTCGATTTTACCACCCTATTCTTTTTTAAACTATCAGTTAAAAAATGACCAGTGCGTCTCTTATAGGCTGCAAGTCCTAAGTCATCTTTTAAAATACGCGACATGGTTCTGGGTGCTATCTTCATCTCCCGAGATAAGATCTTTTGCTTTCGGACAGGATTTCTTCGAATTCTTTCCCTTATTGCTTTGACCACCTTTTTCTTACGACCACTACGTGGACGGCCAGATCTTTTTCTGTCACAAACAAAGTAGCTCTCATTGTACCTATCAATAGCCCGGTATACAAACATTTGACTAATACCAAGCGTATGGAAAGTTTTAAAAATTGCTTTTGGCCCCATACCAACTTTGTGTAATGCAATCACAACGATTCGGTTCTCTTTATCACCCCACTCCATTTTAATATCGCAAAATATTGTACAATGTTAGGCGCCAAAATTATAAAACTAAATGAACAATCGTATAAAAATGACAGATTCCAAATTCAAATGTAATATCTTTCTTATTTTTAACTGTAACAGTATTTATGGCCAGACTAAGTATACATTTTACATACTGTAATCGCCAACCCGCCTACCAAGCGTGGCGATTATGACCATCCCCCCAATTTGGGGGGGGCATATGTCCAGCAGTGGACGTCTTTCGGCTGAAATAATGATGATGAATGAAGCGCCTACTTTTAATTTGACCTTGTATTTTGTATGTGTGTGTGTCGAGTCTTTATTGATCCTGAGGATCTTACCTTTAGCTTTCAGATAGAAGATGTAAGCAGTCTGACCGATAATGATGGCCACGAGGATTGCACCAACAGCACATGCAGTAATGAGGAACTTGTTATCTGAACCTGAAAATATATACTTACCATTAATAAAAAATATTAAGGACTAACTTATGACCACGGTTTCACCCGCATAGATGTCAGAAATTATCCCACTGGAACCGAGGTAAATCTCCCTAGCCTTTTGCCGACTATGATGGGGTCAGCTTCCAGTCTAACCAGATGCAGCTGAGTACCAGTATTTCACATGGAGCGACTGCCTATAGAGAACAGTTGTAAGAGTTACCGTGGTCCTGGCACAGGCAAGAAGAAACACGGGTGGGCCCAGTGGTAACGGTCGGGCCTTATGATTTGTAAATCGTGGGTTTCAGCCCAAGTAGGCACTTCACTTGGTGTAAATTATTTCATTACCAATGCTCTTAAAACGGTGTAGAAAAACATCGTTACGAAACAGGCACGTCTTAGTACCAAAAATTCGAAGACATATGACATCTACCAAACCGCACTGGGCCCGCGTGGTAGATTACGGCCCACTCCCTCACCGATAGGAGGCCTGTGTCCCAGCAGTGGGAACAATGGCTAATCTTATATCTTTAAACGAGCAATTCTTGTATATATATATGTAATCTGAATCTCGCAAACGGCTCCAACGATTTTCATGAAATTTAGTATACAAGGGTTTTCGGGGGCGATAAATCGATCTAGCTAGGATTCATTTTTATAAAATGTCGTTTTATTCGTGTTTTCAATTACTAACTTTATCGTTAATCAACTTGAACATAAACTTATTATTTTAAATACAATTTACCAAAAAATAACGAGCAAAGCTCGGTCATCCAGATATTGATGATTATGAAGTGAACCTAGGAAGTTGTCGGCTGCCAAACCTGATTTGCTTTTGGCTGCCTTAAGAGTTTAAGAACTTCAGCCAGGGCTGAAAATTTAAAACTTCACAACGGTACAGACTACAGCGCCGGTAAACTTTGCTTGTGCGATTCAGGATTTAACGTGACGTCACGGTGATGCGTAGTTTGTATTTTGCGATGTAGATGCTGCTAAGAGTTTAAAGGTTATTTTGTCCTTGAACTTTTACGCCTTAACAGATGAACAGATTAAGGCATCCAGCCAGGGCTTAAAAATTAAGTGACTACACGCCACGGGCACCCTGTGGGCTTTTTTTTTTTTTTTTTTCAGGATGGGAAATCATCAAATGACTTCTCCCGCTCTGGGAGGAGCGGGAGGGCGTGTCAGACTTTTACTGACTAAAACCCACCCGTGTTCCATCAGTTGCCCATGTGCCAGGGTCACGGTATCTCTTTCGAATAATCACGCGACCCCGGCAGGCATCGGTCCTAGTAGACCCCTTCACTGGTGCTGACATCTCTTTGAGGCGCGTGTGGAACACTACGCGCCGTCGACCCGAGCCTGGTCCTTACCGGGCGGCGAGCTACCCATTGCTCGCCACCCGCAAGCTCGCGCCTACGGTGGCCGGGAGTCCGCAATCGACACCCTGTGGGCTTAGGGCATCGCTGATGTGGCAAGCAAGGAGGAGATGGGTGATAGCAGCTATAGCTGTTTTTTAAAGTACGCGTTAATCTTTATGGTTAGTCTGAAATTCAATTCAATTCATTTATTTATTCTCTCTTCACAATATTGGTTTTCTTAGAAATTAACAACGTTTATGACAATATTATTTTCCAACATTGTAAGAGACTGGTGCCAGAAGAAGGTTTTTTTTTTTTTTTTTTGAAATGGCTAGTCGTTGGCCAGTATCCCTTCCGTCATCCCCATTGACACGTGAATTGGCCATTGAGACTCGCCACAGGTTCCACCATAAAGTTTGTTGGCTGTACCTATGTCATCGTGTATACCAATTTTAGCTATCAAGATAAGTATTTTTCACAGTGTCTAAATAGGCATTGTTCAACAGATGATTATTTTATTATTTAACTTACTGCAGTGCAGGATATCAACTTAGGATGGCGGCGGATGAGTATTTTATATACCAACGGCGGCACCTACAAGCCAAGTTAGCTGGTTTACTGCGCGCTCACCAACCCGCATTGGACAAGCTTGGTACTCACCAAGCTTGTCCAATATCGTCTAAACCCCTTTCCCTATGAACCACACAACAAGCCATCCCCAAGTGCCTGGCAGCTCCGGGGGCTTCATGTTATTGACAGTATACCTGGAACCCTTGGAGCTAGGGGTGATAGGCAGGAATGTGTGGAAAAGGGAGAGGGAGGCCTTTGCCCTGCAGTGGGACAATATAGGCTAGTTACATTAGATTAGATTAGATAACTTACTGCCTTGAACTTGTGAAGCAGCTGTTGGTTTCGGTTCTGAAACAAAAAATTGTGATGTTATTAACTAGGACATCATAGACTTGCGAATGAAAATGAAACTATAGATGTTCAATTTACAAAATCATCATCATCATCATCATCATCATCATCATCATCATCATTCCAGCCAATTAAGCCCACTGCTGGATATAGGCCTCCCCAAATTTGGTGGGGTTTGCCATAATCGCCACGCTTGGCAGATGGGTTGGCGATCGCAATATGGTGTTAAAACGCATAGAGAACGCTGCTGCCCATTCTCTAGTAAGTCCCTTAGTCGCTTGCTACAACACCCCCACGGGAAGAAATGGGATGGTGCTATTTTTTACGTCCGCCAACACACGGATACCAATTTAGGTAAAAACTTTTTACAAAAAACTAATAAAACATCCGACTTCCTTAAAAAAACACTAAAAAGTCAAAAATAACTTTAATTTCGGAAGTCAGTAGCAAAAAAATTTTTTACAAAAAAAATGTAGTGTTTCTTTTAGGAAGTCGGTTGTTATTTTTTTGTAAAAAGTTTTTATTTTTAACTTTTTAGCTAGGGTAGATACCCCGCACTAATCTTATCGCGTTATTCGTTAATTTGTCGCCGCAGTTACTTAATGCTCTTTGTATTATGACTTCAAAAAAAGGAGGAGGTTATCAATTCGACTGTATTTATTTTATGTTTTTTATAATTCTTTTTTCTTTGAAAGCTGGTGCTTCCCGAATGGTCCCATTTTAATTTGGTTCCATTCAGACAATGGGATCCATGTAAAAACCATATAAGTCTTAAATTTGCATTAAGTACTATGTGCGCGACAAATAAACGAATAACGCGATTAGATTAGTACGGGGTATCTACCATAACTAAAAAGTGTAAACTAAAAACTTTTTACAAAAAAAAAACAACCGACTTCCTTAAAAAAACACTACAAAGTCAAAAATAACTTTAATTTCGGAAGTCGGTGGCAAAAATCCTTAAATACAGATCCTAATACACCGACTTTCGAAATCGAAGTTATTTTTGACTTTGTAGTGTTTTAAAATAAATAATGAGTCTTCCTTACCTATTTTGACGTTTGTACTGCACACTGACTCAACGTATGAACTGCCGTCTTTGTATTCTATAAAGTTCTTGATATTTTTATTGTTTTGATAATAATAAAATTTGAACTCCCATGTCCCTTCCATACATCGATTGATTACAGGTGTCTGAAAATAAAATAATAATAATTTAAAATAAATTAAAAATTACCGGATTATTTATTGTGAAAGACGGCACGGTGGACATCTGTCGGGCATGCCACCGCGTCCGGGGAATCAATTAGTCACATTATCTCCGGGTGTTCTCGTCTAGCTAACGAGGAGTACTTGCATAGACACAATCTTGTAGCCCGCATTATCTATCAGCAACTTGCTCTAAAATACAGCCTTGTGGAATCACAAGTGCCATACAGGTATGAGCCCAACCCAGTTCTTGAAAATGCCCATTTTCAAGAACTGGGTTGGGCACTGGGATCGATCCATCATCACTGACGGGACTATTGTTGCAAATAAGCCTGATATAGTGGTGGTGGATCGAGTAGAGCAGCGCACAATGATTGTTGACATAACGGTCCCACATGACGGGAACCTCGTGAAACCCTGACAAAGATAAACAAATCAAGTATTTTGACTTGGCTCGCGAGGTTGTCGGCGTGTGGGATGTGGTTTCAGCGATCATTGTGCCGATAATCGTCACTACCAATGGCTTAATAGCCAAGAGCCTCGACCAACACCTAAAGAGGCTCTCGTTAAGCAGCTGGATCAAGGGATTGATTCAGAAAGTGGCTTAGGAGGTTCCTATCTCTTGAGTCCTGACCGCCGGTAGCTTGGACCTTGTTTTCGATACCGGTGGGCTACTGTATCTTTATTTTTAAATGTTTTTATTATTTTATAACAAATATTTAAAAATATAATCTATATATTAATACGTGAAGCGAAAACTTTGGATCCCTTTTTACGAAAATTGGGCGGACGGAGGAGTATGAAATTTTGCACACTTATAGTTTATACAGAGAAGAAGTGACGAATGCAGGTATTTTTTTTAAATTATGCGATAAAATACTTTATTTTCAATAAATAACACGTTACACACACTACTGTTCATTACCGTGTATCTAATACACACATGCATCGATATTCTTTTGTTTATGGTCCAAATCTGTCTTTATTATTTTGTGCAGTGTTACCAACACCCAGAAATATTTACCCCTAAAGCTTAAGTTAAAAATCCCTAAAATTGCCACAATTACTAAAAAATCCGCTAAAAAATTATAATGAAAATAACCAAAGAATGTTCAGTAATCATAGACCGGCACACAGTAGTAATATTTGTCTATATTTATTACGCGACATTTGTTAATCATTCACTTTGCATTCTTAATATCGAGGAACCGTACTAGAAGTCCTTAATACTTTTATTGTAATCAAAAACACAATGAGAAATGTAAGATGGCAAAAAATCCCTAAGAATACCCCTAAAAATGGAACGCCCCTAAAAAATCTCAATCCTCTTATTTACCCCCTAAATTTGGGAAAACCCCTAAGTTGGTAAGCCTGATTTTGTGTCTATAGTCTTTCTGAATGTCAAGTATAACCATAGGTAATAAATTAATTTTATAGATATATAACCTATTTCATTTTTAAAATCTATGATCATATCGAGAATATTTGTCTTTAATATTATTTGTATTAGCGACGTTAGGAATTTAGTTTAGATTTATAAGAAATATTTTTTGTGGTTTTATGGGGAGTGTCAAGTATGGCATTAGTAAGTTTCCCATACAAAATTTAGTGTCGTGTGCAAACTGTAGAGGTTGTATGCCTCACGATTGTATGTACAAGCTGGTCATAGATTGTACAGGCTGGTTATAATTATGACATTTGGAACCGTCATAATTAATTAAAAATAATAGGGAAAATTCTATAAAACAGAACAAATTTCTGTGATAATTCATTCCATATTGTTCCATATCCAGCAGTTAAGAAGTATTAAGATAATAAAAAAGAGAGTCCTGAAGAAGTATTCTTAATCATTACACCTACGTCCTGGTCCTGGCCATCACCATCCCGCCAGCGAACCCTCTCCACAGTAGTACAGCGTCAACAATTTGTCTATAGTGTCAAATATAACCACATTATTTTTTTTATATTTATTATTATCTATATTTTTTCATTTCATTATGTACTTCTATTCAAATGAAGTATGGTCGAATTTCGACCAATGGGCGATCACTAGTTTATATAATTATGTGTATATGAAATAAAGAAAAACTAAAATAAATAACAAACATAACGTTTTGAATTTGAAATTATAATTATTTTAGGTATTTAAGATTATAAAAAACACATTTTTTTTCCTATATCTAAAATTTCGTTCAAAAAACAGGCAATGCTTAGCCAAAACCTCAAAAAGAACTACAACATTCGTTAAAGTTTTACCCTCCACTCGATAGATGGCGTTACGGGCCAAATAAGAATTCGCTATGGTTTCGTTCCCGTAGCTAGTGCTAGTATAACCCTGAGCCGTGCTCGATTTCTATTCACGTCAGAAGTGCGAAATAAGTCATACAAATTTTTTGAAGAGTCAAACTCTTTATGTTTGACTTTATATTCCCCTATAAAACTGTGGATCGGCACGAATTACTTTCAATTGTTATTTATTCAGAGATCGTACGAGATACTCGTACTTAGCGAGTTGAGAGAATTTTTGAGTAGTTCATTTGACTTTATTATTCTTACTAAACACTATACCAGTAAAGTGAAGTGTATATATGTTTTCTCTTTACTATTATTAATGGATAATGAATTTACTAAAATATGTACTTATAATATATTAATTTATATATACGAATTCAAAGGAGAGAAGTGTTGAGATGATTCTACGTTATTCGTTATGAAAATGACTCACCAATTTCCGCTTAAATGCAAACCGAGTGGTGGCCGTCCTGATATCAAGAGGAAGTGCATTTCGAAGAAGAATGGACTGAATATGAAAGGAAGATTGAATAAAGTCAGAAGAATGATTAGGATAGAGTAGAAGAAGATTGTTAGAAGAACGCAAATTCTTAGTGTCAGAAAAACATTGATATTGGAAATGATAGACAAGATAAGAAGGAAGAGTAGGAGAGATGAGAAGGGAGAAAAGCGTAGTCAAAGCACGAAAACTTCTTCTTTGGCGAATTTGAGCTGAGACCTATAGCTCGACACATGGTTATACTTCCTGAGGTTGGACATGAACCAGATACAAAGGAGTTTTTAGACAAAATGCCGTAACACGGGCACGGCCCGTAGCACTGGTACGGTCGATAGCATCGGCATGGTCGTAGACCAGCTGGACCTTGAGGGTCGAGAAGTTGGAATCGCTCCACAACACGAAATTCAAGTCATTTGTGGTGCGAGTTCCAACTCATCATATCGAGATCTTTCTAAAGGAAGAGTTTTGGCCGAAGGGTGTCGTGTATCGGCAATTCCGCGGAAGGCTACGTGAAACCACGCAGCGCAACACGACGCCGTCACTTCATGTACAATAGTTTTATCTTTATATAGTATGTAAACTATTTATGATATGGGTCTTTGTTGCCCGAAGTAAACTGATTTGATTTGATAGCAACGGCACAGTTGGTGGCTAATAAGGCTGTTAGAACTATTATTTCACTTACATGAAGAATTGGTTCAGGTTTATCTGGTTCACCTTTTGTAGTTATTAATTCTGAAGACAATTTTGTTGTGCCAGTTGAAGTTTTAAGTGTCCACCTGTAAGAAAAAGTTGATTCTTATTACGTGAAGATTTTTTGGGTCCTACTGTAGGAGTTTTGCTTCAGTGCAGTGTAGCCACTTTTTTTTTGTGGGTGGGAAAATTATCAAATGACCACTATAGGGTGGAGCGGAAGGGCGTGTCAGACTTCTACTGACTAAAACCCACCCGTGTTCCTTCAGTTGCCCATATGCCAGGGCCACGATATCTTTTTCGAACAAATTTCACGACCCGTGTAGCCGGGTGTACTACGTGAGCTCGACAAATGAATGTGCGAAAAACACTTGTGCGACAAAACTGTACTGCGACTCACCATAGTTCGAATGCACGCTTGTGCGACACACTCGAGCTCATATAGTACACTAGGTTAGGTTAGGTTAAAACTGTGACCTCCTACGCACGAGCCGAGCGAGCGAAGCGAGCGGTGCCGAGGCAGCGGCCGGCGAGTGCTAGGAACGACTAGATTCAGTGTGTCGCACAAGCGTGCATTCGAACTATGGTGAGTCGCAGTACAGTTTTGTCGCACAAGTGTTTTTCGCACATTCATTTGTCGAGCTCACGTAGTACACTCCGTGTAGCCAGAGCTTAGGGTTCAAATCAAATCCCACACAAATGATCGCACAAAATTCGAAAGCATGAGATGTTCATCTGCCTTTTCCCAACTATGTTGGGGTTGGCTTCCAGTCTAACTGGATGCAGTTGAATATCAGTATTTTACATGGGGTGACTGCCTATCTGACCCCCACAACCCTTTTACTGAGTAATACGATACCCCTTGGTAAGACTGGTTGTTAGACATTCGGGCTTCTGACGGTTTGTCGATTGTCCAAGATCCACAAATGACAGTGTACTTTCCGAGGCACGGAGGGTTCTTGGTATGTAAAGATGGTCCCCCCCATCCACGGACCAAACTCGGCAAGCGTAGCTAAACCAGAACGATGGATCCATGCGGCTGTCATTACATTACCAGAAGCCCCTTTTGAAGCCAAGATTTCATTTGGAAATTGATACGCTGTCTCGTTGTGATCCGCGATGATTTACTTTAAAAACAAATGAGTTCGCTTTCGAACAGAGGGCTCGAAAAAATATAAGCCACAGTTTAAATATCTCACAAAGTTACGACGTTGTAAATGTTTTAAAGCCGTTGCTAGACGGAGACAGCACTGCTACCATTTGACGTCTGAAAACAGAAGCGTCATTGTGGTTTCATGCCAGAAAAAAATACTAAGTAGAAGGTGAAAAAAAACTTTAATGTCGGAAGTTGGTATCTTTGGATTTATTTTTAGTTTTCTTATCAACGATTTCCAAAATTTAAGTTATTTTTTACTATCATGTTATGGTAGGTACCTACCCCACACCGATTCCTACATCACTACTTGTTATATATTTTATACAACATTGACAGGATGTATTATAACATCATCAAGAACAAAGTTTATATCTACAAGTTCTATAAAATTATTATAGAAGCTAACGCAAAAACTACATACTTAAGCAACTTAACTGTTAAAGATAATAAATGTATATGAAATCCCTACCCATAACAGTTAATAAAAAAAATTGAAATTGATTCAGTTTCGCCGGAAATATCGCGAAACTTGCATATGAATAAAGCAGATAAAAGTAAATAAAAAGTCCTTTAAAACTAATTATTCATCATATTTCAATAGTACTTCGGTGTTTCCTAGTGAATGCATCTCCCAAATGACATGTCTTCTGAAGGTTGAAGGTGGAGGAACTTACCAGCCATAGTTAATGTACATGGGTGATTTGACCATGAGAGTAATATTCTGTCCGTCCGTGAATGTGTAGTCTCTGTTGAGAGTACAATTACTACTGGCTATTACATTTATAGTGACATCACCAATATCTGTAACATAAAGATTATTATTAGAATAAACGATGGGAAAAATCGCCCTAGGCAGACATATAGTGACCTTATATACGCACCTTCCCAAACACAAAGAGACACTCACACACACACACACACACTCACTCACATACGCACACTCATACATCCCCATTTATCTATACTACTACAACTCATCATCATCGGCTTCTAGTCTAACCGGATACAGTTGGGTACCAGTATTTTGCATGGAGCGACTGGTCTATCTGACTTCCACGACCCAGTTACTGGATAATACTGTTACGAGCTGGGGTTCGGGATAAATTAATGGAAACCAATTTACCAAAACACACAACACAGTTTAATTAAATAAACACAAATATCGCAACTACAAGAAACGTCACTTGGAATCACTTCTCTCGCTTGTAGTATATCACTTGAATCGTATTCGCTCGCTTCCGAAATCGAACTGCCTGTCGGCCCCACAATCCGCTATTTATATTCCGAGCAGAACATTCGGGAACATTCTATACTGTGCCACAGTCCACAAGTAGCGTAGAAGCTTCGAGTCCTTTCGGGAGCCAACTGTTTAATCCCACTATTAGACGATAGATGGCGGTAGCGTCTACGTACAATTTAGTGTAGTACTTGCTACTTGACAACAGATGGCATCAGAGTGTCATTTCCAGTAGTTTCTAACACTGCCCCGTACTTAGATGGAATTAGCGTGATGTTTCTAGACTTTTCGATTTACGTCACACTGCCCCTTTCTGAGACGGAGTTAGCATGATGCTTCTAGACTTTACGATCTACGTAACACTGCCCCCTCCTTAGACATGCTCGTCCCGAGCATCATTATTCCCGTAGTATCGTGCCAATCGATCTACATGGACAATTTTAGGTGCAGTTCGCATACCCTTTTGTATTCGGTAAGTGACGTCGTTGATCTTGGTCACAATTCGGTACGGCCCGTCCCATTTTGCCTGTAGTTTAGGGGACTTTCCTTTGCTGCGCACTGGGTTATGCAACCACACTAGCGAACCTTCGTCGAAGCCAGTATTGTTCATCTTCCGATCATAATGAGTTTTCATTCTTTCGGACATCTGTTGGCCTGATTCTCTAACATGCTCATATACGTCATTCATCTTGTTGCGCAGATCATTTGCATAATCTGTTATACTCCGTGGTGAATCAGGGGGAATGCCGGTTATTAGATCAGCTGGTAATCTTAGCTCCCTTCCAAAGTTTGCGAAGGCTGGTGTCACAGTTGTACTCTCGTGAACTGCACTTCGGTATGACAGAAGAAACGGTTGTATGTGCTTGTCCCAATCCTTTTGTCTGCTTGCTACAACTTTTGCCAGATATCTTTCCAACGTCTGATTAAATCTCTCCACCATTCCGTCAGATTGTGGGTGGTATGAAGTGGTTCTGGTTTTGTGAGTACCCATAACCCGACATGTTTCCTGAAACACTTGAGACTCGAAATTCCTTCCTTGATCGCTGTGGATTTCCAAGGGTACCCCAAACCGACAGAAGACTTCGTGGACTAATTTATCAGCGACTGTTGAAGCTTCTTGATTAGGGATGGCGAAGACTTCCGGCCACTTGGTGAAGTAATCCATAACAACCATGAAATATTTATTTCCACTTTCACTTTCAGGGAATGGCCCAGCGACATCTAGTGCTATCCGTTCCCAGGGGGCTCCCACGTTGTACACTTTCATTGCACCCCTGCTGCGTGTGTGTGGTCCTTTTACCGCTGCACAACTGGTACATCTACGACACCAGTCCTCCACATCTTCTCGACAATGGATCCAGTAAAACCTTTCTCGGATCTTTAACAAAGTCCTTCTTACTCCCATATGACCTCCTGAAGAACCATTGTGGTAGAGCTGTAGAACTTCTGGTACCTTCGTTTTTGGGACTACCATTTGCAGGTGGCAGCTATTCCCTCGAGCATTTTCCCATTTTCGGCACAAGACACCATCCTGGATCACCAAGCTCTCCCATTGTGCCCAATAACTTTTGGTGGTGGTACTCATCGCTGCAATATCACACCATTTCGGTTTGGGAGCATTAGCTTTAATCCACTCGAGAATTGGCCGGATATCTGTGTCACTTTGCTGAGCATGCTGTAGGGTTTCCTTCCATTCGTCACTAAGGTCCGTTCTTAGCATCCTGACAGGTACCGTTTCCTTAGCTTCTTGCCTGACACAATGCTTGCAGTCTTCAGGACAAGGTCTTCTTGATAACGCGTCCGCGTTGCCGTGAGACTTCCCACTACGATGTTCAATTGCGAAGTCGTACTCTTGTAGCAGTTCAATCCATCTCGCCACTTGTCCTTCTGGATTCTTAAACTGCAACAACCACTTTAATGCAGCATGGTCAGTCCGCAGGTGGAATTTGCGTCCAAGCAAGTATTTGCTGAAATGCTGCAATGTCTTTACTACGGCAAGAAGTTCGCGTCTCGTGACGCAATAATTTCTTTCTGGCTTTGATAAAGATTTGCTGAAGTAAGCTATCACAACTTCATAATCTCCTTTCCGTTGAGATAACACACCGCCTATTCCCGTATTACTTGCGTCCGTGTCAACTATGAATTCATTTTCTGTGTCAGGGTAGCCTAAAATTGGGGTATTGCACAAACGTTCCTTTAAATCTTGAAATGCGATGTCACAGTTCTCATCCCAACAGAACGGTCTTTTCTCCTCAGTAAGCTTGTGAAGAGGTTTGGCAATGTCAGCAAAATTCTTGACAAACCGTCGATAGTATGAGCACAAACCCAAAAATGCCCTGACCTGCGTCTTGTCTTTCGGGACTGGCCATTCCTTGACGGCGACGATTTTCTCAGGATCTGTTTGTACTCCTTCCTTCGAAACCACGTGCCCCAAAAAGCTTACTTGCTGTCTGAAGAATGAGCACTTCTTTGGACTTAGCTTAAGATTGGCTCCTCGGATTTTCGATAGAACACGTTCCAGATTTTGAAGGTGGTCTTCGAATGTGCGGCCCACGATGATGATGTCATCTAAATAGACAAGGCAGGCGTCTCCAATTAGTCCCGTGAGAACTAACTCCATTAGCCTTTCAAAAGTTGCAGGAGCATTGCACAATCCAAATGGCATAACGTTAAACTGCCATAGTCCCTTTCCCGTAGAAAATGCAGTTTTCTCCTTGTCTTTAGGGTCTATTTCCACTTGCCAGTAGCCACTTTTTAGGTCTAACGTGGTGAACCACTTCATTCCTGACAGCGTGTCCAGTGTGTCGTCGATCCGGGGTAGTGGATAGCTGTCTTTTTTAGTAACGTCATTCAATCGACGATAGTCTACACAAAACCGCATGCTGCCATCTTTCTTTTTCACCAGGACCACAGGAGAACACCAAGGACTAGATGAAGGCTCTATAACTCCATCCTTTACCATTCCTTTAATCATGGTATCTACCTCCTTTTCCCTTGCCACTGGTAGTCTTCTTGGTCGCTGTCGTATTGGTAACTCATTTCCGGTATTAATTCTGTGTTGAACCAAACCAGTCTTCCCTATGTCAGCATCATTTGTAGAGAATATGTCTGCATACTGAAGTAGCATCTTCCTAGCCTTCTCTCTTTCCTCTTCCGATAAATCTTTACGACAGTCTGCCAAAAGATTTAACACATTAAATCTTGCACTTTGGGCGTTATTTTGAGAAGGCCGATGTTGGCATTCACGCATCCAAGCTACTTCCCCACAGGAACCCATCAACGTACCCTTCTTGATTGCTTGCTCCTTTTCACTTGGGTTCAGTATGCGTACGGCTGCAACGTCGATTGCCTTTACCAAGGTCCGCGCAATTTTCCATGGAAGGTTTTCATCCAATCCTTCAATGAGAATACATCGATTTTTCTGCCCAGAATTATGTGGAAGACTAACTGGAACTATTGTTTCCGATCGGGGAGGAAGAACAATTTTCTTCAAGCAGTACACTTTCCCTGATGGTGCACCTTCCATGAAGACTTCTTCTGACCCACATTTGAGGACTCCTTGATTAACGTCAATCTCACAACAGTGCTGTCGCATGAAGTCCAAACCTAGGATGCAGTCGTCTACTATGTCGGCCATGATGACTTTATGCCGGTAGATTGTGTTACCCAGTTTTAACTCCACCTCCTTCTCACCACGGACGGTTATGTGCTGACCGGTAGCTGTTACTAAATTTACGCCGTCATGCTTACCGAAGAAGTCCCCAAGAAAACGATTCGCTAGTTGGGAACTGACAACCGTGCGAGAAGCTCCAGTATCCAATGTCAGCTTACATGGTCTTCCGTTCACTTCACCTTTTATGACTAGGGTGTTCCCATCATGGGCTTGTGAGACCAAAATTCTTGGGGCTATTTTAACACCAGCCAGCACCCGCCCCGCAGTCCTGGCGTTTATTAGTTTTCCTGCTGCTGGGCGGTGACATCAGCCGCCCTTCTTTCCTGGGTCTGGTCTTCGTTAGTTGTGCTTCGCTTCGGGCAACTTGACCGAAGGTGGCCTTTTTCTCCGCAAGTGTAGCATCTAGGGCTGTACCTAACACGGTCACGAACAGGTGACGCCGCAACCTCCCTAATGCGATGGGTTCGATGATCCTGCCTTACTGCCTCCACCTCCAACGCATGGGCCAAGGCGTCCTTGAGGGTCTCATGGTGCCCAAGTCTCACAGCTGCCCTTACTTCCAGGTCCCGTATGCCATCTATGAAGGTTTGAATTAGTATACCCTCGATGAGCGCGGGCGCAGTCTGGTACGCCTTTCGAACCAGCTTTTCGATTTCCAGGGCCCACTGCTGCAGGTTTTCACCACTGCGCTGCACACGATCCTTCAACTGGGCACGAAAAACGTGTTCCAGGTGCGCGTCACCGTATCTGGCCTCTAACGCCTCAACGAGCTGCTCGTAAGTTATATTTTTGCCGAGAGCCTCTAACACAGTTAAAGCCTGGTCACGAAGGGCCAAAGTAAGCGCGGTCATGGCTTGGCCCGTTGTCCACCCATTTGCTTCCATGACAGCTTCAAATTGAATTTTGTATGCCGACCAGGAAGATGTTCCGTCAAAGGGTGGCACTTTAAACCCGCGCACGGAAGGTGCAGCAACTATCGAAGCCGTAGTCCGATCTCCAGCTTTCAGAACTCCAACCGCTTTTCTTATATCAGCGATCTGGACTTCGGCCTCGGAGATACGATTTTCATGTACCTGAACAGTCTCCTTCATGGCTTTGATGTCCTTGCCAAAAGTCGAGTGTAGATCTTTCAAAAGGAGAACCTGCTCCTCTTTATCACGCTGAAGCTGTTCTTGCAGGCGGCGGGTCTGTTCTTCCTGTCGGCGAGCCTGTTCTTCCTGTTGGCGGGCCTGTTCTTCCTGCCGGCGAGCTTGCTCCTCTTTGTCCTGCTGCAGCTGTTCCTGTAGGCGGCGGGCCTGTTCTTCCTGTCGACGGGCCTGTTCTTCCTGTCGGCGGGCCTGTTCTTCCTGTCGGCGGGCCTGCTCCTGCAGCATCGCCATTAGCGCAGAAAGATCCATGGCTGGTGATGCTGTAGGGACACCAGACACTTGGGAGACTGGCTCCGTCGTCGGCTGATTACCCCCAGGTGTCTGTCTAGAAGTTCCTTCAAACCGCCTCTGATCCACCTCCTGCTGGCGCTGACTCCTGGTACGGATACCTTCCGTATCCTCCTTCGGTAAAACTGGCATAATTTATCCCTTACTTCTGACACCAAATGTTACGAGCTGGGGTTCGGGATAAATTAATGGAAACCAATTTACCAAAACACACAACACAGTTTAATTAAATAAACACAAATATCGCAACTACAAGAAACGTCACTTGGAATCACTTCTCTCGCTTGTAGTATATCACTTGAATCGTATTCGCTCGCTTCCGAAATCGAACTGCCTGTCGGCCCCACAATCCGCTATTTATATTCCGAGCAGAACATTCGGGAACATTCTATACTGTGCCACAGTCCACAAGTAGCGTAGAAGCTTCGAGTCCTTTCGGGAGCCAACTGTTTAATCCCACTATTAGACGATAGATGGCGGTAGCGTCTACGTACAATTTAGTGTAGTACTTGCTACTTGACAACAGATGGCATCAGAGTGTCATTTCCAGTAGTTTCTAACACTGCCCCGTACTTAGATGGAATTAGCGTGATGTTTCTAGACTTTTCGATTTACGTCACACTGCCCCTTTCTGAGACGGAGTTAGCATGATGCTTCTAGACTTTACGATCTACGTAACAATACGATACCCCTGGGTAAGACTGGTTGTCAGACTTTCGGGCTTTCGACGACCCGCAACGACTATCGATCTCTACTACAACTATCTATACTAATAATAAAACTGTAGAGAGGTCAATTCTGTACATTGAATATACATTCAAAATTAATATTGGAGGATGAATGGTGATCGATACTGATGCCAAAAATGCAATCAGTAAATTTTTTGTCTGTCTGTCTGCCTGTCTGTCTGTCTGTATGTGCATGCATGGGTCAAAAACTACTAAAGGGATTTTAACCAAACTTGGTACGATTGTAGTCCATACTCCTGGGCAGGTTATAGGCTATATAACATAACGCTAAGACACATAGGAGCTGAGCAGTGACGATACCCGCGGGTTATTTTCCGACGCCCATGCGGGCAAAGCCGCTGGCAAAAGCTAGTTATTAATAAATATCTAGTTCTCGTTTTATTATTACCTATTAAATGTGTATTTCTAGTTTAACCTCTAAGTCCCTGAGATACCACATTTGGTATACACACAATCGTTTTTTAATTGTGTTTGTAATTACGGTAATTGACTGGTTAACCAAAATTTTTGATAGAGAACTTATTTGCTTTTCCCTTTTGGGGTTGGCGATAATATCTGCGACACAGTTACTAAACTAACGCAGTATAAACGAACACAAAATCTTATTATGTTTTTGTTCCAATAAATACTTATCTATACTAATAGTATAAAGAGGAAAAGTTTGTATTTTTGTTTATTTGTTTGTAATGGATAAACTCAAAAACCACTGGACCGATTTAAAAAATTCTTTCACCATTAAAAAGCTACATTATCTGCAAGTAACATAGGCTATATTTTTTTTTTTTAATAGTGGCCCGTGGGTTTTCGGACCCAAGGTGCAAAAATCATCCTTTTTAATATGTCTTCGAAGTACCAGGTTGTCATAACTTGGTAGGAGCTCACCTAACATAGGTGTGTGATAGCTAGAAAACGCTTTATGTCTTCGAAGTACCAGGTTGGCATAACTTGGTAGGAGCTCACCTAACATGGATTTATTGATTCTGAGGCGGTACGAAGTTCGCTGGGTCAGCTAGTACTACATATACTTATCAGGGATGTTCTTCAGAAAGATCAATTGCGTAGTATTCGCAACCGGTGTACGTGTATGTATTTTTAGCCTATTAAGTATGTTCTCACTGCTGGGTTACAGGTATTCACTATTCGAGAGGTGCTCGATTTTTTGGTTCAATTTTTCTCCACATTCTTTCCGAGGCATGGAGGAGGCTCTTAGAATATAAATCATAATCAGCCTATATTGTTCCCACTGCTGGGACACAGGCCTCCTATCGATGGGAGGGAGTGGGCCGTAATCTACCACGCGGGCCCAGTGCGGGTTGGTAGATATTTACCTCACGTTGTTTTTTTCACCGTTTTGAGAGCAGTGGTGATGATATTATTAATTTATACAAAGTAAAGTGCCTGCCTGGGTTCGTACTCACGACCTACAACTAGTAGTAGGGGCCGCTACCACTGAGCCACCACTGCTCTCCGTGTATGACCATCGGGATAATTGCGTTATACACTTACAGAAGGCTTTGATTTTGAAGGTTCAGCAATATTCATTGCGCTATTTATTTTGTTGAGCAGATTAGTTTTTCGAACATGAAGTAATAGATTGTATCTGGAGCGAATTTTTGGATGGGAAATCATCAAATGACTTCTCCCGCTCTGGGTGGCGCGGGAGGAGGTGTCAGACTTTTACTGACTAAAACCCACCCGTATTCCTTCAGTTGCCCCTATGCAAGGGCCACGGTAACTCTTTCGAACGAATCTCGCGACCCTGGCAGGATAGATTGTATCCTTCAAAATGATTCAGATTGCGATAAATAGTGTGTTAAGGAATTAGGTTGCTGTTGTGTACACGCAAACGAAGTAAAAGGAATCTGTGAGGATCGTAACAGGTGCCGTTCTAAGAGAGACTCAGACTAGACTCAGTTTACCCCATGGTGAAAGAAGGCGAGCTTTTTGTGTATCTATATCTATACTTATAATAAAACTGTAGAGAGGTCAATTCTGTACATTGAATATTCATTCAAAATTAATATTGGAGGATGAATGGTGATCGATACTGATGCCAAAAATGCAATCAGTAAATTTTTTGTCTGTATGTGCACGCATGGGTCAAAAACTACTGAAGGGATTTTAACCAAACTTAGTACGATTGTAGTCCATACTCCTGGGCAGGTTATAAGCTATATAATATAACGTTAAAACACATAGGAGCTGAGCAGTGACGATAAATTTGAAGGAAGTCGGATGAAAATGCGCTTTCGAGCTTTTATCCTCGCAAACGTTGATTGTTCGACGCCAGGCCAAGGCCCCGACCATAGGACTCAATGAGCGCAGTGGAAGCATGGTGATGATCGTCGGCCTTGGACAAAGGTGGCTGCGAACTGTCCGCCATGCGCGGAGCTGATTAATACAAAGCAAATCAGCAAACCTCTTATTAACAATCTCAACTTTACCCATATCAAAATACCGATTGACTTCAATATTATTAATTATATATTCAACCTTATTCAAAATAAACATACCATATTGATTTTGCAAAAAGCAGTGGCATTACTATTGCCCATACCAAATAAAGTAAAAAAAGGCATTTCTTGAAATTTATTCTCATAATTTCCACAACCAAACTGCCAAGTTAACTGCTGATTTGCCCAACCAGAATAAACATATTTCATAATACGAGCAGGTGCTGGCATACTACAACGCAAAGGTGCGTTACTAGTCAAATAACGTCGACTACGACGGGGACGCCTCATCTTCCGACGATATGTATACACTCTCTTGCGACCACGCAGGCGACTCCGCTTCCACTTTCGGAACACACGTCCGAATCGCCTCCCAGTACGCTTCCGCAGCACTAACAAACAACAAACGATTCTTTAAAGCATCATCCATATCGCCATCCAAATCATTAGAAACAAAGATAATTGGACCATGGAAAGATAAAATCATATCAATCTCACACTTAACAGGATAAGCATACTTCCGTCCTTCCAAAAGCCTCTTCAACATACTAGGAACAGAAAACTTATAAGAAAACTCTTCAAACAATATAACCTTATGAAATCCATCCCGAAACCCTTGCATAAAAAACTTTCCCACCCCAGGGTAAAAAACATACTTCATATTAACACGTCCAATCAATGACTAAACAAAGGTTGATTTACCAACATTAGAAGGTCCAAACAAATACAATTGTTTCCTTTTAAAACCAACTGTTTTCAAAAAATCATTCCACCACATACACACCTCCATAGTCCAATTACCATAACACTCATAAACTGGTCGCAAGCGAACATCAACAACTGGTTCTTTTATATCACTAAAAACTTTCTGCAAAAACCGAAAACAAAAACGGTGCTCAATAACAAATGGGTCATCAAAACGGAACCTCGGAGTATTAGCTGTCACTCCGTTTAGTTATGATGCGTAGGCGCACAGATTAAACAAGTCAAACGGGACGAAACATTGATCATACACCAAAAGTAAGTTCCCGCAGGATATTTTCCGACCTTCACGCGGGCGAAGCCGCTGGCAAAAGCTAGTTATTAAATAAATTGTCACCTGTTTCCCTAAAAAGACAAATTCAACACTTGTTATGACGTAAGGCTGCCAAACATGCCCCTTAACTAATGAACATTTTAATGTACATATATTGTGGCGTGAAACCTGCCAGTGTAGTATCGAAAGAAGCATACCACCTTAAGATTAAAGGTCTACTCATTATAACAGCACCGCTTCGACCCAGCAATTAATTTGTTAATAAGGTTAGGAATTTATACCAATTGTATTAAAGTACATTTTACGATGTCAATACAGAATAGTGCACAGCGCCCGTGAACTGTCAGCTGCTGAAGTCAACAACCTGTCACAAAACGCTACCAGATCTACAAGACAGTTGCACCATCCTATTTTGTCCCGTGTGGGTGTCGTAAGAGGCAACTATGGGGCTTTCTAGAGAATGGGCAGCAGCGTTCCCTTTACATTTTACCATCATACTGCCCTGTCCTGGATTTATCAATACGATCCAGAAACGAAGCGCCAGTCGACGGTTTGGGTGTTTCAAAACGAATCAACGCCTACTAAAGTGAAGCGATCTAGAAGCGGGGGAAGATTTTGATCGCGAGCTTTTTCAATTTGACTGGCTACTTGGTGTCAATCCCTTTATGGCACCAAAGAAGCATCAACGCTGAATGGTATACGACCAAATGCTTGGCAGAAGTTTTCTCTGTTGTGAGCAACAAGCGACCAAACACAGGCTCTGCGGGCTACTGGTCCACCACGACAATGCGCTCACGCACACCGCGCTCAAAACGAGGGACTTCTTGGACAGCACGCCGGTCAAACTTCTGGGTCACCCTCCTTACAGCCCTGACCTAGCACCGTGTGACTTCTTTTTATTCCCAAAAATTAAAAATCAGCTCAAAGGGATGTAATTTTCGTCGCCGGAAGATGCGCTGTCAGCGTTCGAGCAGGCTGTAAACGATGTGTCTGCGGCTGACTGGAAAAAATGTTTCGAAAACTGGTTCAGACGCATGAAATTCTGCATAGAGGCTAGTGGAGAGTATGTTGAAAAGATTTAATGAAAAAAATATTTACATTTGGAACACTTCTTTTTATTTTCGCAAAACTTTCTGAGTATCCCACGTATTTGCTGCGTTGGAGCGGGGTTGTTATGAGCAATTAAGTTACATAGGTTCCAAAATACTATGTTCGTAATAAAATAACATTACAATCAGTACAATAGGAGAAAATCCCTTTTAAAAGGCAGTAAGTGTATGTAACATATTCGTGCTCGTGACTGTACCACTCTGTGCTGACCTCTCCTACCAATAACTCCCTAAGCCGAGGTCTGAACCCTACCGGAGGTGCCCTTAGGTCTTAGTCGCTTAGTTTGTAGTTTTTCTTTAGTTTGTAAGCCCTGGCTGGAGACCTTAGATTAACGTTTAAGGTTCTTCACAGGGAAAGCCCGGTTAAGTAGAAAAAACAATTAGGTTATCTACGAGAAGTTAATGTCAAAAAAAAAGTACCACTCTGTTCAGATGATATATTCTTTTCTATGGAGGTTGATATTCTATGAAGGTTAAATGATAAATGATAAATGACTTTATTTTTGCAAGTAGGTTTGTACAAACACTTTTACACGTCAATCAATTTTTTTTTTAAACTAGATGAGTTCGGCATTTCCTATCTGACTACTCTGAGAAGAAACGCCGAAACAAACTCAGAGGTCACAGTCTCTTTTAAAGTCCAGACATAATCTTGATCAGATCATGTGAAGACCATGTGGATTGGTGTCTGAAGTGGTCTTTTAAGGAAAGAACACACAGCTTGAGTGGACCTGTCCAATCAATGCACGCATTTGTCAGTAATCATGCAGCCCTACTCAGAACTTAAGGAGGTCAATGATTCGACGAACAATACCAAAGAAAGGACATTTGTGAAGGTCGCACAAATGACTCAAACTGCCAGACAATGTAAAAAATTAAATTAGAAGAAAAGGAAACCAAAAAAAAAAAAAGAACACCCACTTCGTCTTCACATTTACAATAGGTAATTAAAACAATATAATACTTAAAAGTAAATATTCATGTCATTGTATAAGTAAAATTAATCAATGTCAATGTGTATATAAAATCAGGAAATAGTCCCGGTCTGATCATTTGAGGACCATGTACATGGGGGTGTCTGAAATGGTCTTTTGAGGAAAGAACCATACAGATTGAGTGGACCTGTCCAGTCAATGCACGCATTTGTCAGTAATCTTGCAGCTCAACTCAGAACATAAGGAGCACAAAGATTCGACGAACAATACCAGAGAATGGACATTTTGGTAGGCCGCATTAAGTACTCAAACTGCCAGATTATCATTAAAATGGAATGAGTATGACAGATATAAAAAAAAAAAACTAACATCACCTACATAGTCCTCACATTCAAAATCACTTAAATAATAATAATATTATACTTCTGAAAGTATATATTCATGTCATAGTGTAAACAATAATCAAATGTCAAAGTGTATAAGCAATAATCAAAATGTCAAAGTGTATAAGCAATAATCAAAATGTCAAAGTGTATAAGCAATAATCAAAATGTCAAAGTGTATATTCCCAATAAAAAATTAATAAAAAAAAGGAAAGTAATTAATAATAAAAATAAAAAAATATCATTCAGTACAATAATAATTCAAAAATAAAAATTAAAAATTGGAGCAGCTTAATCCCAAGCTTTTTTGTCCTCAATATAATCTTTAACAGTGTAAAAGGCTTTCTGGCACAACTTACGTTTAATGAATGATTTAAATTTATTGAGACTTAGATCTTGAACATGGCTTGGAAGTTTATTATAAAAGCGTATACATTGATATCTGAATGAGCCACCTATTTTCTTGAGCCTTGTTGAAGGTACAATAAATTTGTGTTTATTCCTAGTATTTATATTATGGATATCACTGAAGAACTTCGGTTGGTTGACGAACTTCGTACCCTGTCCCTTAGATCTCTTCAGCGAATAGGTATACTCACTGCAATAAAGTAAACCCAACAAAGCATGTGTTTGTATGAATCACTCCAGATATTAATAGGTTACTGTGGTATTATTTAGTAATATCACTTTTGAGTACTTAAAGCTATGCTTGTCGCGGTTGTTTGGTAGATGGGTGACCAGTTTTACATATCAAGATTCCTCCGTGCCTCGGTAAGCACGTTAAGCCATTGGTCCCAGCTTCATTTGTGAATCTTTATGCCTGGAGGCTTTATTTAGTTTTTAAGTTCTGTTTACGTTTTTGTTTTATTATTTCAGCTTGACTTTAGTTTTCAATTTTTTTGTTGGTATATTGGCGTGTGCTAGCTGACATATGGCGAGTAATGTATGTTTTGTTTTATAATATTAATTACTTACACAATATTGTATAGAATCAAGTTCTTCTAACTTAACAGACAGCTGTGCTGCTGGGGAGTTTGTTCCGCCACTTCTTCTTCCCAGCGAAAGCACTAGGAAGTGTCGAAGGGCGGGCGTTTTGGGGGGACTGTCTTTTGTAACTTTGACGTTCAAAAAGTGCTGACTCTCAGCCTAGTTTTGAATAAATGACTTTTGATTTTGATTTTGATTTTTTTGACAATCGTTATGGGTCATCAGAAGTCCGAAAGTCTTACAACCAGTCTTACCAAGGGGTATCGTTTTACCCAGTAACTGGGTTGTGGAGGTCAGTTAAGCAGTCGCTCCATGTAAAATACTGGTATTTAGCTACATACGGTTGGACTGGAACCTGACCAATATAGTTGGGAAAAGGCTAAGCAGATGATGATGACTTTTGAGTAATTAAAACAATATTTTTAACCCAATTCAGTTTTCATATTATTGAATTGAAAACAGAGCTAATAATGACGAACTTCCACAGAAACTTTCATTGCCTCTTTAACCCCTTTAGGGGACGAATTTCTAAAATCTTTCCTTTGTGTTCACCTGCGTTATAAATATCTTAGGACAACCAACACACTGTTATCTGATCCCAAACTAGGCAGAGCCTGTACTATGGTAATCAGACAACTGATAAATATACTTATATATTTCTAAATACATACATATTATAGATAAATTACACCCAGACACAGAACAAATGATTGTGCTCATCACACAAACATTTGTCCTGGGTGGGAATCGAACCTACGACCTCAGTCTTAGCAGTCAGGGTCACTAACCACTAGACTAACAGGCCAGTCAAAATATAAAAACCGGCCAAGTGCGAGTCGGACTCGCACACCGAGGGTTCCGTACAAACCTGTAGGTATCCTCGCTTTATGTTTAAGGTTTATGCTTATGAAATTAAATGTTTTTTTTTTTAATTTTTATATTTGAGTTGATTGAATGAAAGGTAAATTGCGGCTTACGATTTATGACGTATTAAAAAAAAAACTACTTACTGGATCTCGTTCAAACCAATTTTCAGTGGAAGTTTACATGGTTATGTACATCATATATTTTTTTGAGTTTTATCATTCTCTTATTTTAGAAGTTACGGGGAGGGGGGACACTCATTTTACCACTTTGGAAGCGTCTCTCGCGCAAACTGTTCAGTTTAGAAAAAAATGATATTAGAAACCTCAATACCATTTTTAAAGACCTATTCATAGATACCCCACACGTATGGGTTTGATGAAAATAAAATTTTTGAGTTTCTGTTCTAAGTATGGGGAACCCCAAATTTTTTTTTTCTATTTTAGTGTAAAAATCTTGATGCAGTTTACAGAATACATCTACTTACCAAGTTTCAACAGCGTAGCTCTTATAGTTTCGGAGAAAAGTGGCTGTGACATACGGACGGACAGACGGACAGACAGACAGACGGACAGACAGACATGACGAATCTATAAGGGTTCCGTTTTTTGCCATTTGGCAACGGAACCCTAATAAAGGCAACTCATCATCATCACCATCATCATCATCATCATCACCATCATCATCTGCCTAGCCTATTTCCGACTCAGTTGGAATCAGCTGATGAGCAGATCCCGATTAACCGAATGCAGCTGAATACCAGTATATTTTACATGTAGAGACTGCCTATCTTTTTTTTTTTGTGGATGTGTAATCATCAAATTACGACACCCGCTCTGGGTGGACCGGGAGGGCGTGTCAGACTTTTACCGACTAAAACCCACCCGTGTTCCTTCAGTTGCTCATATGCTAGGAACAACAAAACAAACAAACAACGAACAAACAAACAAACAACAAACAAACAAACAACAAACAAACAAACAAACAACAAACAAACAAACAAAACAACAAATCGAACAAATCTCGCGACCCTGGCAGGTCTTTCACCTCTTTAGGGGACGAATTTCTGAAATCTTTCCTTTGTGTTCACCTGCGTTATAAAGAAAACTTATCACCATCTGCCTAGACTTTTCACAACTATGTTGGGATCGCCTTCCAGTCTAACCAAATGCAGCCATAAGTGCACGTCTACCTTTTTTTGAAGTTTTGAAAAATTCTTGACCACATGAACATCTTTACAGACTGAACAACTTACTCTCAAGACTCACAACACATATCCTAAGCAAAACAACTTTAAAAAACATTGACTGAATGGTTGCTCTCCTTAGAATATGCCCATACTGAAGATCTTTTCATTACCATTTCCTAATTTAGTGTCTTGAAATGTCACTCACAACATCATACAATCATTAACACTTCCACATACATATACACACACCACACACTCACACATACACTGATCCCACAATCTCACAAATTCTTTGCATGTTTTCTAATAAAAAATAAATAAAATATAATTTCTAATAACTGTATTATTAAAACTGCGATTTCAAACAAAATGTCTCCAGTACAAATACTTGAAATATTTTAATTGTTAAGGGGGCCTCATGACCTGTCTTATAGGTTTTGAAAAAACCTTGTTTAAGCCCCTTACCGACGGCTTAACGTACTTTATGAGGAAGCACGATAAACCGTTGGTCCTACGCCTGATCTCTCTCCGGTCGTGTCGGATTGCCGTTCCATCGGACTATGAGAGCGAGGGAAGAGTGAGTGCCCCTGTGTCTGCGCACAAACTTGTGCACTATAATATCTCCCGCGCCGATGGCTAGTCTCCGTTGAGATTGGCTGTCATGGCCGAAATACGGTCTGGGAGACTTTATTAGTCGCCTTTTATGATACCCATGCGGAGAAATAGGTTCGTGCTATTCTTTACGTCCGGCAATACACGGAATCCTAGACCACAAGGACGAATGTTAAAAATTCATGATAAATCACCAAAATGTACTTTAGAATTTGTTAAAACAAAAGAATACTATTTACCGGTGCAACTCTCATATTTTATTTTTAAAACGTGGTGTTCTTTCGATACTCAGTGCATATTGATAAATTATGTTAAACAATACCCATCCCATTAAGGAAAATACCAAAACACATTATAACACAGACATGACTATTGAAACAATAAAGTTAAATAAACCACAATACAATGGTTTTCCTATTACCAATCAAATACGTCAGTTTATAATATAGGTAATGATTATAAATATTTGTAATTACTCACGAGAATCCAATAAAGATACTAGATGTACAAAAATCTCCTGTCAGGGTCGCGAGAGTTGTTCGGACGAGTTACCGTGGCCTGGCATAGGCAACTGAAGGGACACGGGTGGGTTTTAGTCAGTAAACGCCCTTCCGATGCGGGAGACGTCATTTGACGATATCTCAAGCAAAAAAAGAAATCTAGAGATATCCCCTATATTTTCCTTGTTTCAGAATAGCATATGCCCTGTAAAAAAAGCGTGGGGTGCCTGATATCAATGAAAAAATACCTTAAAAAGCACCCCACGCTTTTTTTCCATTATTTTCTACTTTTTGGTTTGGTTTTCTATGGAAGCGTGTTTTTTTACTTTTTTTTACTATTATTTTATTTTCAATTTTTTAGGGTGTTTCGAATTTTGAGACGTATGACAACGTAGTTTGTGACGTATGTCAGCGTAGTTTTCGAAGACAGTTTTTTTTTGCTATCTTGGTAACCCTGGCAAGGGTAATGGCACAAATTTATGAAATTAATGTATTGTCATCGGTCTTTGACAGGTGTGCAAAGTTTGAATGAAATCTGGTCGTTTAAAGTGGGTCAAAATCGCGCTATAAGGAGTCGGTTACAAACAAACATGTATGTTTGTTATGCAAGTGAAGCTAATATAAAGCGTGTAAAAAGAAAATCAGCAATGAAAGACGTAGTTCAAACCCAGACAGGCACTTTAATTTCATCACCACTGCTCTCAAAACGGTAAAGGAAAACATCGTGAGGAAACTGACATGTCCTAGAGGCAAACATACGAAAACATGTCTACCAACCCGCAGTGAACCCGCGTGGTGGATTTTGGCCTTACTCCCTCTTACCGAAAGAAGGCCTGTGTGCCAGAAGTGAGAACATTGTAAGCAGATTATGTGGTTAGGTAACGCGACGCGCAGGAGAAGACGCCCCAGGCGTAGGAGGGTCGATTGCAGACTCCCGGTCACCGAAGGCGCGGGATTGCGGGTGGCGAGCAATGGGTAGCTCGCCGCCCGGTAAGGACCAGGCCCGTGTCGACAGCGCGGTGTGTTCCACGCGCTCCTCAAAGACAAGTTAGTAAAATTTAAGAGGTACGCAAGGACCCATGCCTGCCAGGGTCACGAGATTTGTTCGGAAGAGTTACCATGGCTCTGGCATATATGCAACTGAAGGAACACGGGTGGGTTTTAATCTATAAAAGTGTGACACCCCGCTCCACCCAGAGCGGGGAACGGGGGTCATTTGATGGTTTCCCAACAACAAAAAAAAAGGTAGCGCGACTCTCATTGCTACGGCGTAGCCTCGTAGCAGAGAAATTCGTAACCACAAGGTTACGAATTTCACAGTACGTCATCATTATCTGACTAGCCTTTACCCATCTATGTAAGAGTCAGCTTCCAATCTGAGTGCCTCTGAATACGAGTATTTTACATGAAGGGACTGTCTATCTTTACCTAGCATGGCAAGGAATGGTCCTTCCCGTGGGTGTCGTAAACGCCGACTAAGGGACTTACTAGAGAATGGGCAGCAGCGTTCTCTATGCATTTTACCACCATACTGCGATCGTCAACCCGCCTGCCAAGCGTGGCGTCCAGTAGTGGATGTCTTTTGGCTGAAATGATGATGATGACTGCCTATCTATGTACAGTTCAGTTAATGGTTTTTTTTTTTTTTTTTTCAGGATGGGAAATTATCAAATGACTTCTCCCGCTCTGGGCGGAGCGGGAGGGCGTGTCAGACCTATACTGACTAAAACCCACCCGTGTTCCATCAGTTGCCCATGTGCCAGGGTCACGGTATCTCTTTCGAACAATCACGCGACCTCGGCAGGAGTTAATGGGTAATGCTATACCCTTCGGTAAGACTGGTTGTAAGACTTTCGGATGCAGTAGTTCCCACATTGAATTTATAATGAACTAGCTTCTGCTCCCGGCTTCGCCCACATGCTACCGGGACATAAGGTAGCCTATGTCCTTTCCTTTGGTCTAGTCTATCTTTGTACCAAATTTCATCAAAATCGGTCCAGTGGTTTAGTCGTAGTGAAAGCGTAACAGACAGACAGAGTTACTTTCGCATATTAAGTAGCGATATTAGTAAGGATTACTTGGTCGGTCTGTTATATTTTCATGGCTGAAGGGGTTTTGATGAAATTTAGCACACAGGTAAACCAAGACCTAATTGTTACTCAATTTTGCCAGGAAGTGTTTTTAGTTATGCGTATTTTAAAAGTTAAATAATAAAAGGTTTTTCCCACTGTTATACCTAAACTGTAGCAGATCGGTTCTACCTTCCCGCATGAGAAATATCGTCTTCATCATCATCATCTCCCTCGCCTTTTCCCAACTATGTTGGGGTCAGCTTCCAGTCTAACCGGATGCATCTGAGTACCAGTATTTTACATGGAGTGACTGCCTATCTGACCTCCACAACCCAGTTACCGGGTAATACGATACCAATTAGTAAAACTTGGGAAATGTCGTAATATTATTAGTTACTAGCTTCTGCCCGCGACTTCGACCGCTTAAAATTTCTTGTTCCCCCATCCCTTCCCGTCGCGTCGAATCGCCTACCCGTGTGATTTTCCCCGTTTTTGCAACATTTTTCATTACTGCACGGCTCTCCTTAGGTGTAGCATGATGTTATATGGCCTATAGCCTTCCTCGATAAGTAAACTACCCAACACAAAAAGAATTTTTCAATTCGGACCAGTAGTTCCTGAGATTAGCGCGTTCAATCAAACAAACAAACAAACAAACTCTTCAGCTTTATAATATTATATATAGTATAGATATAGTATATATATTAATAGTATATAGTATAGATTCGTTTACTACATTAAATTATTGCATAATTATTTAAAAGTTACAAATAATAAACCACTGAAAATGTGGTTCCATGAAAAAGAGCCGAAAAGAAAATGCATTCAAATTAAAATGGTAAAAATTTGTGGGTCAAACTGGTCCTGATCAAAGATAGAATCGTAACAAAAGGCATTTACAAAGCAGATGACTGGTCACGTCGGAAGGGGACGCCCTAGAAGAACTTATAGTGGCTTTATTGGTGATGTTCTTCAGAAGGGTCAGGTGTATAGTACTGGTAAACGGCGTGCGTGTATGACCAGAATTGTACGAACTTAAACGAGGGATAATAATACTCCTTGTATGTGAGGATTGGAGCAAGTGGCTCTCTTTAGTTTCTGACTATCCCCCTGGGAATTAGGCGTGAGTTTATGTACCTATACTATATACTATAATATTATAAAGCTGAAGAGTTTGTTAGTTTGTTTGATTGAACGTGCTAATCTCAGAAACTGCTGGTCCGAATCGAAGAGTTCTTTTTGTGTTGGGTAGCCCATTTATCGAGGAAGGCTATAGGCAAGAATATATAACATCACGCTACAACCAAGAGAAGCGGAGCAGTAATGATTTTTTTTTGCAAAAATGGGGAAAATCGGACGGGTAGGCGATTCGATGCGACGGGAAGGGTTGGGGGAACAGGAAATTTAACGCGGACGAAGTCGCGGGCAGAAGCTAGTGTATATATGAATTAGAGAGCAGTGGCGAAGGGTGATTTTATTAGAGAGGTAAGCCGGAGCAAAAAAAAATGCTTACATAGACCGGACGTGGCGCACGTAGTCCAGGTACTTAAAGATTTAAAATACATTAAGATTAAATACATTCAGTGTGATTATTAAACACTGCTGAGAACTACTGACTGTCATAATTTCGTAAGGGGAAGCCGACAGGAATCGGCTTATTAGTTACCTGCGCCACTGGTAGAGAGACTTATTTGAGAACCTGAGAGAGCTTTGCTTTCATACTTATTTCTTAACTAACTTTTGCTAGCGGTTTCGCTCGCGTATTATACGTATAACCCTTCATCTTGAATCACTCTATCTAATAATAAAAACCGCATCAAAATCCGTTGCGTTTTAAAGATCTAAGCATTCATAGGGGCAGACAGAGGTAAGCGACTTTATGTTATACTATGTAGTGATTAATAATGACTTAAAAAACTAAAAACTGTACAAAGCAAAAACGACTCACCTTACAGTTTGTTATAACAAAGAAAAAAAACACTCACAAACCTTATAACACGAAACATTTTTACTGTAAATTAATGCCTGTCTCGACATTGTCAACCAATAGGGATGACTTATTAACCGGTCAAGTTCCGTAATTACAGACACAATTAAAAAACGATTGTTTACATACCAAATGTGGTATCTGAGGGACTTAGAGGTTAAAAATAAACAACTAACTCACCTTCAGATTTAATCAATAAAAAGTTTGAACACACAAACACCAAATAAAGAAGCACAACCATTTTTTTTTAAACTCTTTTTACAAAAATAAAAAATAAATCACAACTGTCCTGTATAAAATTATAGCCGATACTGCAAATAGCGGGCGACTACGGTGACAATAAATTCCCTTATTGAATTGAAGGACGTCATACGAATGGTAGGTATCAGAAACGTCACAAATATGTCAACGGAATGTCATTTAAATCGCTATTGTTTTTAAGCTATGCAATTCAATTCATAGTTACCATATGTAAATAGAATTTCTTTTGCCGTCTAAGTAGAGAAAGAATTCTGTAAGATAAATATTTTGTATAAGCCAAGCTTAGCTAGTGGCTAAGTAATTACGCGGTTGGTTCGTGGATGGCTGACCATTTTAAATACCAAGACCCCTCCGTGGCTAGGAAAACAAGTTAATCCGTGAGTCTCGACTATCATTCGTGAATATTTGACAGTCGATTCGGGTCGTCAGAAGGCCGAAAGTCTGACACCCAGTCTTACCAAGTGGTATTGTAGTACCCAATAACTGTGTTGTAGAGGTCAGATAGTTGCTCCATGTAAAATACTGGTACTTGCTGCATCTGGTTACACTGGAAGTCAACCGCAAAATAGATGATAAAACGCTGGGCAGAAGATGACATATATAAAAGCTACTAGATGTTGCTCGTGACTTCGTTCATAAACTATGGTTATTTTTTCATTAACACGTCTCACTCTTCACAAGTCCACGAAACTCTACTCAAGCGCTGTAACTCCTGGAAGAGAAAATCTACAATTAAGCCCACGTTCGCGGAGACGTTAAAATATTACGGGAGATTTTAACGCACTTTCTACTCTCCGTTTTAAGCACAGCACTGAGAATCGAACAGAGTGCATCCCAGGCGTCTCAAATAAACAGACTTTGCATTTTCAACTCTTGGTACTTAGCAGAGCACCAACATTGGTTAATTTCGTTGCTGCGGTTGGTTGCTGTTCATCTCTCTATTATATATAACTTATTTGGCTTGCGATTCGGCGCATCACCTTACTATACACGTCAATATTTCAAAGGATCCCCGGAGTTAGAAATCGGAACTTACGACCTATTGCTTGACAGTCAGTGCTAACTTTAAACTATGGTTGTAATTTCGATGGAGTGACAGGATTAGAACCTAAATAAATTCCATTGCTATCACTCCGATCGACATGACATTGACTAGGACAGGTATGGTCCGCATTAACACTAATCACATTAAATAGCGGGCAAACGAGAGCTTTTAAACAGCACTGGGGTAAGCAGGAGCACACAAAACGTCTAATAACCCTATTATTTTTGCTTCGTCCAAGTTTATAAATCCTCATTTACGTAAGCTTTTCTCCTAATATGTTGGAGTCAGCTTTGGCCAGGAATACCTATATTTTGCATGGAGTGAATCCAGTTGCTAGGTACCACAATACCCGTCGCGTCGGTAAGTTCATAAACATGAACCGATTAAGAGCAATCTGCATCGAACTTTTTTCATGACATTGTAAATTACGTCAGTTACACCAATGTACCTATAGTAGGTATATCCCTTTTGAGCGTTCCATCAAGTTGTGGAATGTCCAAACGAAATCATATATCTGGTCACCCTTACTGTCAACATGACTATGAAAACAGGATAAAAACCTAAATATCCTGATTTATATGGGGAACAATAAATAAGGTAACATTTAATAGGTTTTCCTTATAATGACACTCTTTGTGACACTTATCATGTCAATTTTTGCTTTTCTATATTGATTTAAAAGCCAATCTGAGCCAATAAAATTAAAGAAATATGACGCTTGAAGTATTAAAAGACTTGGTTCTGCAATACTGCTATTCTGTAAAGTTCAGTGCTCACGTCACTCAAGTGAGCGCACACAATTCGAAAAGCGAACTCATTTGTTTTTAAAGTAAATCAACGCGGATTCGCAACGAGGCACCGTTCGAATTTCAATTGACGTTTGGAGAATACATAAGCTCGAAAATCTGAAAGACATATTTATATACCAAGACCCTTCCGGAAATCACATTAAGCCATTGGTGCTGACTGTGATTCGTGGAAATTTGAGAGACGTTACAACTCGCCAGAAGCCCGAAAGACTGACAACCAGTCTTATAGTGGCGATATAGTGTTATCCAGTAACCGAGTTGTGGAGGACAGATTGGCAGTCGGTCCTTGTAAAATACTAGCATTCAGCTGCATCCAGTTAGACTGGAAGCTGACCCTAACATCGTTGGGGAAGGCTAGAAAGATGACGCAGATGATGATGTTTAAAGAAGACTAAAGTTTAACGGCCGGCAGGCCTAGACGGAGATGGCGAATAAAGATTGGTCCTTGGCTGCTCTGGACAGAGAGACGTGAAAAGTGAGTAGGGAGGCCTATGCCCAGCAGTGGGACATCAATGGCTAATAAAAAAATACAACGGGGCAGTTACGTAACACACTTACAGTAAGAATTGTTTTAATACTACAACATGAATTGCGTCATTTACGTTTTTGAACAGATTTTTCCGACCATATGAAGTAGTGATGTGCCGTATCGTTAAAAATGTATATCCACGGATACGGATCCGAATACGGATATTTGGAGTCAAGATCCGCTTATACGGATCTTAACTTTCTTATTCAGTCGGTGTCGATGCGCGTGGCTTTGAAGCGATATTTGACGCCACTTGACGCTTTGCTTGACAGGACATGTTTCGACATGCATTGCGCGGGTCTTCCTTATGTTTTGTTTATAGATTAGTAACTAAATATTTGATTTTAAGAAATAAAAAATAATCAGAATGTAATTTATAAGTTTACATTGCTACCTAATCTCTAGAAAATCGACGTAGAAAATCGTCTCTGTATTGAAAATTAATAAGGTAAAAGATCCGCCAAAAAAGTTACGGATACGGATCTTTCTTCTCCGTCGGATATCCACGGATAAAGATACGGATCCGGATATCCGACACATATCTAATATAAATTAATGGATGAACAATACCCTTTAAAATAATTCAAATTCAGAGTGCAGTGGTACCCATTAAGTTATTTTCTAAGAATTCCATAAAAAAGTAAATCACCTTTGTTTCGTTGTGGTTTTCTCCATACTACTGTTTTGTTATTGTCATTTATTTGCAATTACTTGGGATGAATCATGTATTATGTAGTGTTTAAGGCAATTAATAATGCTTCTGTACTCAGGAACTAACATAACATGTAGACATACCTGACGTATTGTGTACTGATTCAATTCCCACCCAGGACAAATGTTTGTGTGATGAGCACAATTATTTGTCCTGTGTCTGGGTGAAATTTTTTCAATAATACGTATGTATTTAGAAATATATATGTATATTTATCAGTTGTCTGGTTACCATAGTGCAGGCTCTGCCTAGTTTGGAATCAGATAACGGTGTGTTGGTTGTCCTAAGAAAATTATTATGTTATTATTATGTATCGCCTCATTTTTCCCAGACTGTGGCAAAGCCAAAAGAATGGGCAATGGTTTTAATAGTCTGTGTATGTTTGTACCAGGTTCTGCTCGATACTTCGTCTGTGTGTTTCTAGCTCTTGTCCCCAAAAACGTTGCATCGCTTCCCTTGCCCACGCTATGACTTCGCTTTAGCTTAGCGTTTTTTCCGACAAAAAGATTTTTTCAGATCCAACTGGTTGTTCCAAAGATTACTTCCTTTCTTAAGTTATGCTGACCTTTTGGGAAATAGACGTGTGATACCTAATATAATATGTTATTAGGACTGCCTTCTTGGTCTAGTTGCAGTCTACGGACCATTTTCTATTTTATTAAGTACTTGGTACTTGTCGACAGGCCTACACTATCCTCCCATACCTATTAACACCGTAATTTGAAACCATTGTAAAAGTAAATTATTTTTAAAATTAATCATGGAGTTTCTTGCCGGCTGTTCCCTATAAGAATCAATACATTCGAACCATGCACCTAGCTTCTACCGGGTACCGTGTGGTGCCGGACGTAAAGAATAACACCACCCCGTTTCTTCCCGTGGGTGTCGTAAAAGGCGACTAAGGGACTTACTAGAGAATGGGCAGCAGCGTTCTCTATGCATTTTACCACCATACTGCGATCGCCAACCCGCCTGCCAAGCGTGGCGATTATGGCAAAGCCCCCCAAATTGGGGGAGGCCTGAGTCCAGCAGTGGACGTTTTGCGGCTGGGATGATGATGATGATGACCTAGCTTCTGACGTTTCAGAAGTGCCCAGGTTTATCTATACTAATATACTTTAATATTATAAAGCTGAAGAGTTTGTTTGTTTTTTTGTTTGATTGAACGCGATAATCTCAGGAACTACTGGTCCGAATTGAAAAAATATTTTTGTGTTGGGTAGCCTATTTATCAAGGAGGGCTATAGGCTATATAACATTACGCTACAACTAAGAGGAGCGGAGCAGTAATGAAAAATGTTGCTAAAACGGGGAAAATCGCACGGCTTGGTGATTCGACGCGACGGGAAGGGGCGGGGGGACAAGAAAGGATACCGGCGAGAGAATTGTTGATGAAATTATTAAGCGTCTATGTATGTCACCCTACTAGCTACCAACGAAATAATTTACTAAGTTTTATCAAATCAAACATAAGTAGGTACTATCAAAGTCTGAAAAAAAAAATCATCATAATAAAGAGCTTATTTGACTAGATTATTGATGCTAAGGAATAACCATGCCTTAGTTTTTTTCTTTCTTGCTCGACTTCATGACTTTTGGCTAAGCGATACTTTTACGAACGCGGACGAAGTCGCGGGCAGAAGCTAGTGTGAAATAAAAAATATTTTGATGCGATTTCATAGTCGCAAGACTACTGCTGACCATAAAGTCCTGGGTTTAATTCCCAGGTCGAGCAAAGTGTTAATAGGTTTTTCAGTCTGGAATTTCTCAGTAGCAGCCCGGAGCCTGTATTTGGGCCCGGTTGATAGGAAAAGACTCGGGGACTTAAACAGAACTGAGTAAATTTGGGTGTACCTGAGCCTAACCCTTTGGATACAGGCTTGATGTTATGTTTTATTATTTTGCAATTAAAAGCACTTATCCAAGATCTGGAGGAGAAATCAAAAAAAAATGTAAAACAATTTATACAAATTGGTTGAACTTAGCAAGAGGGATTAGTAAGCCAAAATAACTAGTTGGTCTTAATTCCTCTCTCTCGTTCCGAGTGATGCTGGACGTACAGACGCCAGCAGGTCAAGCTACCCAAAACTGTCAATTTTTCCCAATGAACCTTGAACCTAATGCTCTAGAAATAAAGTTGAAAATCTATCAAAGAAATCTGATAGATTGTAGTAGCTTGATGTACTGGCGTCTGTACATCACCATCATCACCATCCCATTTCTTCGCATGGGTTTCGTAAAAGGCGACTAAGAGACTTACTAGAGAATTGGCAGCAGCGTTCTCTATGCATTTTACCACAATACTGCGATTGCCAAACCGCCTGCCAAGCGTGGCGATTATGGCAAACCGAAATTGGGGGAGGTTTATGTCCAGCATTGGACGTCATTCGGCTGAAATAATGTTAAATTATGAATATTAATTAAGTAGCTAATGCAATTCCTACCTATACATATAGGTAGGTACAAACCAATTGTGTTTGTTTAAATAGCCATAATTATACTATATATTCTTATCTTATACCTTTAAACGAGCAATTCTTGTATATATATATATATAATCTGAATCTCGGAAACGGCTCCAACGATTTTCATGAAATTTAGTATACAAGGGGTTTCGGGGACGATAAATCGATCTAGCTAGGATTAATTTTTATAAAATGTCGTTTTATTCGTGTTTTCAATGACCAACTTTATTGGTAATCAACTAGAATATAAACTTATTATTTTAAACATAATTTACCAAAAAAATACCGAGCAAAGCTCGGTCAACCAGATATTAAAAATTAATATGAGCATTATAAAAGGTACCTAATATCAAAACTATGATATAATTACGCATAGGTCTTTCAAATATAATTTTTTACCGATCCTGTAAACAGCGCCATCTATTCTGATTCGTGTGAAGGTCATACTCGAGGCGAACCGTACTAGCGAACATTTTGGGTGACTGACTTTTCACAGGACTGTTTATCTCGAGAAAGCTAAGTATGAAGGTAGTTTAAGTTTTGTTAAGTATAGAAAGTAACTGTCAATATACTGTCATTGTAGAAAATAGATCTATTTCTAGATATTTTGTAAGCCTGCTCTACCTTAATTCTTCTATCTAAGTACCCTTGAAAATGTAGGGCGGTAAAAAGAAAGGAATTTCTTAAAAAATGCCTTAAAAGCGATCGTCATTTATTTTATCAAACATTAAACTCTTTTTGTATATCAATGCCTTAACAAGAGTCCGTCAATAAAATTCAAATATGGAGAGCGCGTTAATTTGTTTTCCAAAAAAAAATTTCCTTCAAAAAATTCGGCCAGTCTCAAAAAATGACAATAGTAACATTGAGCTAAGAGTTTCAAGTTTTCCGTATATTCTGTTGTACTCATCTATTCGAGCATAGAGATTTGGGCGGCTCTTGGCGCATGCGTACAAAACAGTGCCCTGCTTATCCAGTCGGAGACAAAATGGCTACCCGACGGACCGTCTGCAATTGATTTTTTTTCCCCACGAAACTAGTAACCACACACATTTCAACCTTACTGTGTTTAAATAATTTATTTAAAATTAACCGCGTACCACATACCGAGATAGTGTAAAAATAAATTGTTGTGTAAAGCTCTCAGGTTATAACTGTGCCGTGTGTTTTAATCGTTATTACATGTTAATTCGTCGGTTTTTCTAACAAATGCATAGACTTAAGTGTTTTATGTCGCCGCGTGGTCGATGCAGCGCACGTAAGTAAATTATCCTTCATTTAATTCACTAGTTTAGCTCAGTACGAGTGACCTAAAATCTATCTAATGCAGTTAGTCACAGGCCGACAAATGCTAAGGCGTCAACGATGCCGCGTTAGCTAAAGAAAAAAAAGTGACGGTTAATTTTTGCCGCATTTTGTTTTAATTTGAACTGCAATATTGAAATTCAAATTCTAGTGTTCCAAATGCGAAAAAAGTGTGACGTATTCGAGTTGAAGGATTTTAAAAATTGCACGAATGACATAACATTAATGTGTTACAATGTTCGGCAGCCAAAGTGGTTTTCCCTGAATTTTAGGAATCCTATAGCCGTCTCCCTCTGACTCCTATTGCGGCCTCGTTCTGGCTACGTTCCTGAATGGGTGTTAAGCATGCGCTGTTCTATCCTGGTGATGTCTGGACGATTTAGTGAGGATTTCCATGATTCACGGGCGATATTTTCGCCAATGTCAAAGTTGACACATATTCCGATGCGAACGTGTGAGTGTCGACAAATTGCGTGTAAGGTTAATCTGATTATTGGTCATTGTAACCATGTAATCGTATTAAATAATCTTAGATATGAACACAAAAATTTTTACCGATCGATGTTCCTTCCTAGCTTAAATAGGTTAGAATTTTAACTTGCGTAAATTTCGACAATTCATTTCGAAATTAAAAAATTTTGCCAATTCCATTTTTATTCTTACTTTTGACACTTCTGTTTTCAGAATCGAGAAACTATTTTGCACCATACGTTAATGTATAAATGACCTATTTTTGAGCGCTAATTAGTCGTTCGCAATTACGTCAATCTAGATAAAAATAGCGTCACTTCTGTCATAATGAACTGTATATGTATGTACGATGCGAAGAACTTTTTTAACGCAAATATTAATTAGCTTTATATTCCGTCGAGCTAGTGAGACTAAGTAGGTTTTATTTTACGTTTCTGAATTCTTTATCTGTTAAGCCTTTTCCCAACTATACTGGGGTCAGCTATCAGTCTAACCAGATGCAGATGAATACCATTTTTTTACATGAAACGACTGCCAAACTGAACTTCATAACCTAGTTACTGGGTCGTACGATACCTCTAGGTAAGACTGTCAGTTACTTAAATATGCTTAGATACAATGTTACTATAACTTAACAATAAGCTTTCTATGATTTTCATCCTTCGACCTTAATATCACTTCCAAATTTTAATCGACTCCATAAAACGAATTTTAACCTATTTATTTCGTGTGTTTTAAGAAATACATACTTTCTTTAACAGTGGTGAATGACGAAATAGCTGTAATTTATACAACAGTGGTAAAAGAAATTTCGTGTGCTTCAAGAAATACATATATTTCCTAACAGTTGTGAAAAACGAAACAACTGTCATTTATCCAACAGTGGTAAAATACTACTAAGCGATTAAGGTTCTCCGAAACGATCAATTGCCAACAATTGTAATTGCAGTAATATTGACAATAGCTTCAATTGCATTTGGCAGACGATCAATTGACGCATCACTGTGTTTAAATCACGTTAAAATTGACAATTGCTTTTTTATAGTTACCGAACCTATAAGTATTTAAAACAAGAAGTCAGTTAGTCGCGGTAACAAAACCAGTATTAACTGGTTTCTGCAATCAAATCCGCCTATCGAAGTCCACTGCTGGACAAAGAAAGAAAGAAAGAAGAAAGAAAATACGTTTATTTGCGGTAAATAAGACGCAAAAACAAACTGAACACAACAAAAATATTAAAAAAAAAATAGCTGGGGAAAACATGCGTCAAATCCACGCAAAACGGCCATCGCTCAGCATAATACTGCGACTCTATGCGAAACAGAGCCCCAGCGCTGGTTTTCATCTCTCAGGCTGCGCCACAACACCCTGTCCTCTGCCTTCCGCAATGAGTCTTTCCCAGACACTGTCTTAAGGTCGTCGACCCAACAAGCTGCAGGGTGTCCCACGCTACGCTTGCCGATATGTGGTCTCCACTCCAGCAGGCGTAGCATGACCAATTCTATCTCTATTCTACCAAGAATATACAAAGTTCTTTCTATTCAACTCGACATCTCTTCGGCCCGAGCACGGGGCGACCCGTAGAATCGGGTTTCTATGAAAACAAAGACAGTTATTCTTTCCATAGCAAGAAAGTAGTAACTAATGTAATTAAGGTGGATCCGCTAAGGACTTATTCATTGAATAGTCATACGGAGGGATTAAACGATCTTAGAGATGATTATAATTAAGATGATCCTGTAAAAAAATGTACCCCCAGCTGAAACTCCAACTCAAAAGTAGAGAAAAATTTGTCGCCATGCTCGACATCGTAGAATTTTGTCGACTGAAGAATATAAATATTTCCTCTCTTCAATTTTAACATCGCCGTGCCATTTTGTCTATTCTTCCGTGGACAAAACTCGTTTCTATGGTGGTCATGCTACGCGTGCTGGACTCGTCTGCTCCATCGGCCATCGGTTCTTCGACAAGCACAGCCAGCCCACTGCCACTTCAGTTTGCTTACTCTGCAAGCTAAGGCGGTAACTCTGGCCTCTTATTCTATTTAAAATCTGCACTACGCTAGGTCAGATCCAGTGCAAAATGCTACCAGTAATGTGCTACTTTATGCACCATTCTTATTTCTGGTTACACCAAAAAATGTCGATTACTAATTCGTTTTCCAAGTGTGGTGATGGGAAGTCCTTGTACCTTAGATTTGTAAACAATTTTCTATTTCATTAAGTACCTACGTTCCGAACGGTGTCGGACGTAAAGAATAGCACCATTTCATTTCTTCCCGTGGGTGTCGAAGAGGCGCCTAAGGGACTTACCAGAGAATGGATAGCAGCGTTCTCTATGCATTTTACCACCATACTGCGATGCCAAACCTGCCTGCCAAGCGTGGTGATTATCCCAAACCCTCCACAAGTCGGACGATTTTCTGCTGAAATGATGATGATATTGAATGTAAATACTTAATTATTTTTTTAGGATGACCTCTCGCAGGTCAACCAATGAGGTTGTGGGCTGCGTAACCTTTTTTTTTTTTTTTTTTTTTTTTCAGGATGGGAAATCATCAAATGACTTCTCCTGCTCTGGGCGGAGCGGGAGGGCGTGTCAGACTTTTACTGACTAAAACCCACCCGTGTTCCATCAGTTGCCCATGTGCCAGGGTCACGGTATCTCTTTCGAACAATCACGCGACCCCGGCAGCTTAACCTGACTTGTCTGTGGCTACCTTAATAATTTAAGGCCTCCAGCCAAGGCTGAAAAATGTAAGAAACTTTTTACAAAAAAATAACCTTAAAAAAACACTACAAAGTGAAAAATAAATTTAACTTCGGAAGTCGGTGTTTTTTTACCACCGATTTCAGAAATTAAAGTTATTTTTCACTTTGTAATGTTTTTTAAGGAAGTCAGTTGTTAATGTTTTGTAAAACGTTTTTATTTTTAACTTTTTAGTTATGATACGCACTAATCCGCACTAATCTAATCGCGTTATTCGTTCATTTTTTTCGCGCAAATACTTAATGCAAATTTAAGACTTCTATGGTTTTCACATGGACCCCACTGTCAGAATGGAACCATTTAAAATATGACCACACGGGCAGTACCAGCTTTCGAATAAAAGAAGAATCATCAAAATCAGTTCGCCCAGTCAAAAGTTATGAGCCAACAAACATTAAAAAAAAACAGTCGAATTGATAACCTCCTCCTTTTTTGAAGTCGGTTAAAAATTAGAGCGACTACTCGCGAAAGGTACCCACTGTGGGGTACGTACCTCGGCTTAGGGCATCGGTAGAGGGCAGCAAGGAACGGGCTGGATCTAAATGATTATATACTTACCTACCTCAATACTGGCCTGTTAGTCTAGTGGTTAGTGACCCTGACTGCTAAGACTGAGGTCGTGGGTTCGATTCCTACCCAGGACAAATCTTTGTGTGATGAGCACAATCATTTGTTCTGTGTCTGGGTGGTTATTGTTCTAATTTCATCGTAGCCTGTGCTGTTCGTGTTGCGAAGGGATTTTATTATTCGTATTATGTCTTGTGGTATAACTGGTGGCATGAAAAGGGAATTGCTGCTATGAGTAAATGGTTGTATTTTATGTAATGTTGAAGTGGATCTACTGGAAATTTGGTCAATAAAGAAATCGTTAAATGCCGTAGCTATTTCTTTTGGGTGATTAACAATGTTACCAGAGATTTGTATTTGTTGTATTGGCTCTGGAATTGATTTGGTATTGTTTATTAATTGCCAAGCTGCTTTGGATTTGTTGCTGGAATTTTGTATTAAGTGATTATTTTGCGATTTCTGTGTTAATTTTATTATTTTCTTTAATCTGTATGAGTACGATTTAAAAGCAGCTTTATTCACACTTGTTGGTTTTAATCGATATTTCCAAAGCAAATTTCTTTGTTTCGTACTACATATACGTATTCCTTTCGAAATCCATTTAGTCTGTTTTTTGCATTTTATAGTAATTAATTTAACCGGAAAACATAAATCGTATAATAATCGAAATAATTCTATAAATTCATTATATGCTTCATTTGGATCTGACTTGTCGTATATTTGTGAGAATGTCAATTGTTTGAGGTAATTTCTAAATTTAAATATATTTTCTTCTGATATGTCACGCTGTTTAATACGCCAATAGTTTAGTTTATACGTTTTATTAACTTTTATTTTTAATATTTGTGCAGTGTGGTCAGATAAGCCATAATCAATAATATCATTACTACATTTTTGTTTAAAATTGTGGGCAAAATTGTCTAAGCAAGTTTTGCTGCTGGGTCGCGTTGGTTGATTTATTGCTAATTTAAGATTGTAGTTCAGTAAAAAATATTCAAAATCTAACGTAGCCAAGTCAGGACTGACCATTGAACTTGGCACCCATTTAGATCTCACTTCTTTTGTCGTTGAAGTCAACAACCAAGGCATATATCATAAAATTGAACTTGGCTCTCATTTCACATTTATGTTTTTGATGGGATATCATTACTTTTTGTACATCAATTATTAGTAGGTATTTATGTATACCAAAATTAATACCAAATGGCTTTTGTTATAAGTGTTCCTAATAGAATCAATTAAGTGAAAAATTATAATAAAATGATAAAAAATTACCAGTTTCTGATTTATTCCTTTGTATTCACCTAATTACCTATCTGCGTGCCAAATTTTAACTTTCTAGGTCATCTGGAACTGGGTTAGAGTTTTGATCTATAGGTCAGTCAGTGATAAAAATGAAGATTTTTGGACGTTAATATCTAAATAGCCGTTTGAGATATGTTTATGAAATTTGGAGCACATATGTATCTTGCAAGTCTCACTATAAGAGCCAAATTTGACACGTTTATATGAAATAGTTTTTGAGTTATGAGGGGGTCAAAAGTGGCTCCAAATGGTTCGTGTAATATTACACACGGTGCTGCTCGCCAGTTCTGTTACTTGAACTTGGCTTGACACGCTGCCGCGTGTCTAGATTAAGTATAGATAATAAGTAAGTGTTTGTGGCATCACAGCGAGCCCTATCGGAATATCAGCGCTGCGGTAGTTGTTTTTACAAATATCGCCGTATTATGCTGAGTTAGAAGCCTTTTTGGCCTCGCACAGGTCCATTTTTCAACCGACGAAAAAAACGGAGGAGGTTATCAATTCGACGCGTATATATTTTTTTTTTTTTTTTATGTATGACCACGCAGAACTTTTTACATAGTGGTCCGATTGTGACAATTCTTCTTCTATTGGAAAGGGTATACTTCCAAGGTGGTCCCATATAAATTTGGAAAACAAAATCGAACCCTAAGGGTCGGAAAACAGGGGATGATTGATTGTTCACTCACTGATTGTAATGTATAAACACGCATAACTTTATACAGAGTAGTCCGATTTTGATAATTCTTTTTATGTTGGATAGGGTATACCTTGCCAAGTATTATTAGTACATTAAAGCCACAAAAAATAGAAAATAAAAACTTTTTAGCAAAAAATTAAACCGCCGAAAAACTGAAAAGCATAAAATAATAAACCTTAAAATTTTGAGTCGGCGCTGAAAAATCAATGAACAAGGATCACTCAAAGCGCAGACTCATAATTTTCAACCGACGAAACAAAACGGAGGAGGTTATCAATTCGACGCGTATATTTTTTTTTTTTTTTTTTTTTATGTATGACCACGCATAACTTTTTACATAGTGGTCCGATTGTGATAATTCTTCTTCTATTGGAAAGGGTGTACTCCCAAGGTGGTCCCATATAAATTTGGAAAGCAAAATCAAACCCTAAGGGTCGGAAAACAGGGGATGATTGATTGTTTACTCACTGATTGTAATGTATAACCACGCATAACTTTATAGAGAGTAGTTCGATTTTGATAATTCTTTTTTTATTTGATAGGGTATACCTTGCCAAGTATTATAAGTACATTAAAGCCACAAAAAATTGTTAAATAAAAACTTTTTAACAAAAAATTAAACCGCCGAAAAACTGAAAAGCAAAAAATAATAAACCTTAAAATTTTGAGTCGGCGCTGAAAAATCAATGAACAAAGATCACTCAAAGCGCCGACTCATAATTTTAAGGTTTTTTTTTTTGCTTTTCAGTTTTTCGGCGGTTTAATTTTTAAGGTTTATTATTTTATGCTTTTCAGTTTTTCGGCGGTTTAATTTTTTGCTAAAAAGTTTTTTTATGGGAAATCATCAAATGACTTCTCCCGCTCTGGGCGAAGAGGGAGGGTGTGTCAGACTTTTAGTGACTAAAACCCGCCCGTGCCCCTTCAGTTGCCCATGTGCCAAGGTCACGGTATCTCTTTCGAACAATCTCGCGACCCTGGCAGGTATCGGTCCTTGCAGACCCTTTCAGTGCTGCTGACATCTCTTTTACTCTTTTATTTTGTACACCTTACACTATTTTGTTATATTTAGTTAAATTTTCAATGTTCTTCTTATTGTTTGTATTTCATGTGCGTGTCTCAAATAAAATATTTTTCTTTCTTTCTTTCTAAAAGATTAAACTATTTAAGAGTCACGATTCGTGTGAGTTTTGTGCGAATCGAGTAATAAGCCACATAACGCATTTTATAAATAACTAGCTTCTGCCCGCGACTTCGTCCGCGTTAAATTTCTTGTTCCCCCGACCCTTCCCGTCGCGTCAAATCGCCTACCCGTGCGATTTTCCCCGTTTTTGCAACATTTTTCATTACTGCTCCGCTCCTCTTAGTTGTAGCGTGATGTTATATAGCCTATAGCCTTCCTCGATAAATAGGCTACTCAACACAAAAATATTTTTTTCAATTCGGACCAGTAGTTCCTGAGATTAGCGCGTTCAATCAAACAAACAAACAAACTCTTTAGCTTTATAATATTAGTATAGATTACGGAACAATGGAAATAAAACGATCTCTTAAAACTTTATAACTGTTCTATGACTAATGTTCCAGATGTTGATATAAAACCATTTTAATTCTAGTAAAACACTCATCTATTTAAATAATAATTCTTTCGTATGAGTCAGTGTTTTGGCACTTGCAGTGTTCCTTTTAATATAACGTCACGCCTTGTTTCTTAGAAGGGTTAGGCAGAGGTGTACCTAAGTATATCTACCCACATTTCGCTATTTATGTTTAAGTCCCATGTAATAGAGGGCGAGCCTATTACTATTAACCGGGCATAAATCCAGACTACGGGTTGCTACTGAGAAGTTCTTGATAGATAACACATTGCCTGACCTGGGAATCGAACCCAGGACTAGAGCTCAGCATTAGCGCTTGCGACCACTAAACCAATGAGGCAGTCTTCCATTTCTTTCATTTTTCAGTGTACCATTTCTTTCGTATACAACATTAATTTTTGTTTACGCGAAACCCGAAACACGGGTCTAGTATTTTTATGTAAAGAATCTATGAAAAAAATTTCAAAACTGTATCATTAATAATCACAAAGTTATAAGCTTGATAAGTTACCTGGTTGTCCACGCAAAAACTTATGCAGATCACCACAAACAGCTAGTGTACGTACCATCTCCGTGTAATGGACGTTTGAGTACGAGAAAGACATGATAATTTTAAAATATGCGTACTGTCGTTCGGTGTCCTACTTGGAAGCGTAATTAAATATTTTTGGTACAAAATATAACATGGTGTAAAAATTATTGGAATCGATTCAGTTACTGATTCTGAACAAACTATATTCAGGTTTCGCATATACTAAAAATAATCTTGTATATACCGAGTCGGTCGGTCGGGTCCTAGGTTCGATTCCCAAATTCAGCAAGAAAGTTAGTGGGTTTTTATTAGGAACTAACTTTTGCCCGCGGCTTCGCCCGCGTGGTTGTCGGAAATTATCGCAAGAGTACGTACTACCGCGGTTAATGTATTAAGAATGCATTAATCCAGGTTATATAGGTAATAGCTGTTACCCGCGACTTCGTCCGCGTGGTATTTAACAAAAAAGTTTATCATTCGTTTTTTTTTCGTGAGATCCATTTTTTTTTCTAAAATAAAAGTAGCCTAACACTTCTTAAAAGTAGCTTAATTTTCACTGGCAGATAGCTGATGTTACTCCTTGTAACATCAGCTATCTGCCAGTGAAAGTCCCGTCTGAATCGGTCCAGCCATTTCAGAGATTAGCCGGAACAAACAGACAGACAAAAATTGTAAAAAATGGTGTTTTGGTCTATGTACCGTGAATACATCCATATACACTTAGAAAAACCGGCCAAGTGCGAGTCGGACTCGCGCACCGAGGGTTCCGTACAAACCTGTAGGTATTCTCGGTTTATGCATAAGGTTTATGTTTATGAAAATAAATGTGTTTTTTTTAATTTTTTTATTTCAGCTGATTGAATGAACGGTAAATTGCGGTTTACGTTTTATGACGTTTTAAAAAAAAAACTACTTACTCGATCTCGTTCAAACCAATTTTCGCTGGTAGTTTATATGGTAATGTATATCATATATTTTTTTTAGTTTTATCATTCTCTTATTATAGAAGTTACGGGGGGGGGGGACACACATTTTACCACTTTGGAAGTGTCTCTCGCGCAAACTAATCAGTTTAGAAAAAAATGATATTAGAAACCTCAATACCATTTTTGAAGACCTATTCATAAATACCCCATACGTGTAGGTATAATGAAAAAAAAAATTTTGAGTTTCAGTTCTATGTATGGGGAACCCCAAAATTTATTGTTTTTTTTCTATTTTAGTGTAAAAATCTTAATGCGGTTCACAGAATACATCTACTTACCAAATTTCAACAGCATAGCTCTTATAGTTTCGGAAAAAAGTGGCTGTGACATACGGACGGATAGACAGACAGACAGACAGACAGACAGACATGACGAATCTATAAGGGTTCCGTTTTTTGCCATTTGGCAACGGAACCCTAAAAAGTGGTTATCTTAATATTACAAACAGACACTCCAATTTTATTTATTTGTATAGATTTCTTAGTAATAGCCAAGGGTTTGGAAGTTGGCGGTGTGCTGCATGTATGGGACCCAAGTTAATCCGTTGGTCCTGCGCCTGATCTCTCTCCGGTCGTGTCGGATTGCCGTCTCATCGGACTATGAGAGTGAGGGAAGAGTGAGTGCTCCTGTGTTAGCACACACTTGTGAAGACTAGTCTCCGCTAAGATCGGTCGCCATGGCTGGAATTCGGTCTGGAAGACCATTATATAATTATCTTAATTTTAAAATTACGATAATTATAAAATTATCATGTATTTCGTGTAAATTCAATAATAATGAATAACACGTCTTTTGCATGTCCATGTGACGGTAGGACATGGAGGACTCATAAACTTAAAAATCTATGTATTATATTACCCATATTTCATCATCAGGCTATAATGTTCCCACTGCTGGGACGCAAGCCTCCTCTCGGTGAGAGGTAGTGGGCCATAATCCACCACGCGGGCCAGTGCGGGTTGGTAGTTGTCACACGTCTTAGAATTTTTGGTTCTAAGACATGCCGGTTTCCTCACGATATTTTTCTTCACCGTTTTGAGAGCAGTGGCGATGAAATAATTTACACAAAGTAATGCGCCTGCTTGGGTTTGAACTCATGACCTATTAGTCGTAAGTCACGGCCGTTACCAGTGGGCCACCACTGCTCAATCAAATCAAATCAAAAGTCATTTATTCAAACTAGGCTGAGAGTCAGCACTTTTTGAACGTCAAAGTTACAAAACACAGTCCCCCCAAAACGCCCGCCCTTTGACACTTCCTAGTGCTTTAGCTGGGAAGAAGAAGTGGCGAAACAAACTCCCTGCTGTCACCCATACGCATATTTGCAAACCAATAAATGATTTGATTTGACAAAATTATAAATGGCGGATATACCTCCCCGGACCAGCTTCTTCAAAGGAAGTTTTCGCAAGAAATTATTACATTGGTAAACAATAACTTTGCTAAACTTACTCTTCAGGGGATTGGCCGTGACACTTTTTCTGAGATTAGAACTTTTGTTTGGTTGTTCAATTTCAAAACGTCAGTATTGGTAGCTAAGAGTGATTTCCCAACGGCGTTCTAGAAAGGCAATCGGTATTAGTACAACCGTCTCTATTGGCATGTAATATTATGTTATTAGTGAAGGGACTCGTGGCTAAATAATGATAGCCACTCGGGTCAAACGATCAGGTTAAGCTACCCTTGCCGCGGTTAGTCCATGGATGGGTGACCATTTTTAGGGTTCCGTTGCCAAATGGCAAAAAACGGAACCCTTATAGATTCGTCATGTCTGTCTGTCTGTCTGTCTGTCTATCCGTCCGTCCGTATGTCACAGCCACTTTTTTCCGAAACTATAAGAGCTATGCTGTTGAAACTTGGTAAGTAGATGTATTCTGTGAACCGCATTAAGATTTTCTCACTAAAATAGAAAAAAAAAACAATAAATTTTGGGGTTCCCCATACATAGAACTGAAACTTAAAAATGTTTTTTTTTCATCAAACCCATACGTGTGGGGCTCTATGAATAGGTCTTCAAAAATGGTAATGAGGTTTCTAATATCATTTCTAAACTGAATAGTTTGCGCGAGAGACACTTCCAAAGTGGTAAAATGTGTCCCCCCCCCCCCCCCCCGTAACTTCTAAAATAAGAGAATGATAAAACTAAAAAAAATATATGATGTACATTACCATGTAAACTACCACCGAAAATTGGTTTGAACGAAATCGAGTGAGTAGTTTTTTTTTAAAACGTCATAAATCGTAAACCGCAATTTACCTTACATTCAATCAATTGAAATATAAAAATTAAAAAAAAAAATTAAAATTATACCGAGAATACCTACAGGTTTGTACGGAACCCTCGGTGCGCGAGTCCGACTCGCACTTGGCCGGTTTTTTTACATATCAAGACCCCTCAATGCCGCGCAAGGACGTTAAGCTGTTGGTCCCGGCGGCGTATTTACAAAGGCTATACTATTTTAGTCACGAGTCAGACTCTAATCAGTGAGCTTTTGTTTATGCATATTACTCAACAATACCTAGTCTATGTCAGTAAAAAAATTGACTCAAATAGACTAGCTTTTTGTTTTAATATTTTCAAAGAAAATGCACGGACAAAATCTAGTTCTATATAATACATATCACTCGAATAGCTAAGCTTTTGGCGAGATATTTTTAAATTTATACTCGCAACAAGTGGGTAGTGTTCTTTACCTAATAAAAGTACGTCTCGTTTGTTAATTCGTTTTATTTTTGTTTATCAAATACATAATAGAAACGAGCAATTAAAATGATAACAGTTGCCATGTAACTATCAACCTATAATTGAAGCTTATCTATTTGATTAATATGTATTCAAAATTAATATGTATGTAACTGATTGCCACCTGCGCTAAGATAGGTTGACGGAGCCCCGCTTAGCGGGGCTCCTATTTCTGGGTGGTTTAAAAAAAAATAACCACGAAGGCTAAGGCGGGAGCTCCGCTCCGCTTCGCTCCCGCCTTAGCCTTCTAACCTAACCTATCCGAGTCGGGGTACTCTGAGTCGGGGTATTAACCATGGATGGGATTTCGTCCACGCGTGACTGAAATGGTACTAGATTTTGTCCGTGCATTTTCTTTGAAAAGATCAAAACAAAAAGCTAGTCTATTTGAGTCAATTTTTTTACTGAGATAGACTAGGTATTGTCGAATAATATTCAGAAACAAAAGCTCACTGATTAGAGTCTGACTCGTGACTAAAATAGTATAGCCTTTGTAAATTCGCGTCCCGGCGGCGGTCATTTGTGGGTCTTTTTTTTTAGGTTTTAGGTTATTAAGCCCGAAAGTCTGGTAATCAGTATTAACAAGGGGTATCGTATTACCCAATAACTGGATTGCGGAGGTGAGATAGGTAGTCGCTCCATGTATGATCACATGATACGGAGGAATGAGGAAAATGCCGTGAGGAAAGTATTGAGTATGAATGTCGATGGTTATAAGAGTAGAGGGAGACCAAAGAAACGATGGATGGACTGTATGAATTATGATATGGATAGAAAGGGGGTGACTACTGAGATGACGACTAATAGAGTAGTGTGGAAGAAAAAGACATGTTGCGCCGACCACAAATAAACTGGGATAAGGGGCAGGAAAATGATGAATGTATCCATACTTCCATACTTATTACTTATCATACAATCCATATCCATACTTCCATACTTATTACTTATATATTACTTATTTACTTATATTTACTTATTTTACTTATATACTTATACTTATATACTTATTACTTATTTACTTATATTTACTTATATACTTATTACTTATTACTTATTACTTATTAATATTATAAATGCAAAAGTAACTCTGTCTGTCTGTCGGTCTGTCTGTCTGTCTGTCTGTCTGTCTCGCTTTCCTGCTAAAACTACTGAACTGATTTAAATGAAATTTGGTACACAGATAGTTTAGAGCCTGAGAAAGGACATAGGCTACTTTTTATCCCGGTTGTATGTTCCCGCGGGATAATTTCCGACCTCCACGCGGGCGAAGCCGCTGGCAAAAGCTAGTTATAAATATAAATAAATAAATATCTTAGAACAACCAACACACCGTTATCTGATCCCAAATTAGGCAGAGCCTGTACTATGGTAACCAGACAACTGATAAATATACTGATATATTTCTAAATACATACATATTATAGATAAATTACACCCAGACACAGAACAAATTATCGTGCTCATCACACAAAGATTTGTCCTGGATGGGAATCGAACCCACGACCTGTCTCAGCAGTCAGGGTCACTAACCACTAGACTAACAGCCAGTGATGATAGACTAGATGATATGACTTATGTATGAGACTTGAAATTTTTCAGAAAATATTTTATCACCAAATTCGTGATCGTCACTCTGTTATCAGACAATGAAATCATCAAAATACAAGAAAGATTATGATTAATGATTTAATTTCGCGAAATGACCGGTACACTGTCGGACGGCGTAAGTCAGACATGCCATTGTGTCATCCAATTAGACGTGTATGCTAACGTGGAGTGCACTTGCGGCCGTGTTAAATGGCACAGTGAATAACCGGGAAGGAATAGATTTTACAAGTAAACATAATATAATGATGGATATATGGCATTGAAATTGAGCTTTATTTACTTATAGGTATCATCATCATCAGCCTATATTGTTCCCACTGCTGGGAAACAGGCCTCCTCTCGGTGAGAGGGAGTGGGCCGTAATTTACCATCTACCACGCGGGCCCAGTGCGGGTTGCTAGATATCACCTGTCTTTGAATTGTGTTCTAGGACATGCCGGTTTCCTCACGATGTTTTCTTTCACCGATTTGATATTTACATAAATACTACAAAAAGCCACCAGGACACCTGAACCTGAACTGTCTTCGAAAACTACGCTGACATACGTCACAAACTACGCTGACATACGTCTCAAAATTCGAAACATTCTTAAAACTAGGTAATATATAATGGTTTAAAAAAAATAAAAAACACGCTTCCATAGAAAACCAAACTAAAAAGTAGAAAATAATGGAAATGCGATAACCGACAATCACGCGGAAAAAGTCACGGGCAAAAGCTAGTAAGATTATGTAAAAGTAAATTTAATGTCGAATATTGCCCAGAGGTCACTGTGCACACTGCAATTGCTGGCAATTTTTAAAATGGCACTTCTTACAACCGAACAAAAATATAACCGCTATGGTTCTGAAGCGCTACTGCTTAGAATGAAGTCCTCGGTTCGATTGCCAGGTCGGCAAAGGTTTTATGCGTTTTGTGATCAGGAAATACTTAGTAGATTTGAGCCCATCATGATCAACCTATATAGCAGGCATGTCAAAGATACGGCCCGCGGGCCGAATCCGGCCCTCGGGCCATTTTGAAACGGCCCGCGATCACAATATATCACAAATAAATGAATCTTGTTTTTTACAGATTTTAGACTGCACTCGATGCCTCTACGCAGGTTTAAAATATCCGGTATCCGGATCCTCGAGCTCGAAATAATTACCCTCTGTCTTACTTTTGGTATGATTTGTAACAATTATAACTATATATAACTAAATAAATAAAGGTGTTAAAATAATTCAGTATGTTTTAGTTTTTTTTTAATTTGAACCTGGCCCGCCTACACATTCTTAATCAAATATATGGCCCTCTGCAAAATTGAGTTTGACACCCCTGCTATATAGGCCTCCTCCCGGTGAGAGGGAGTGGGCCGTTATATACCACGCGGGCCCAGTGCGGGTTGCTAGATGTCATATATCTTCGCATTTTTGTTCTAAGACATGCTGGTTTCCTCACGATTTTTTCTATCACCGTTATAAAAACAGTAGTGATGATATTATTTACACATAGTAAAGTGCCTGTCGCCTGTTCCCTGTGATATCAGACGTGAAGAATAACATCATCTCATTTCTTCCCGTGGCTGTCGGAAAAGGCGACTAAGGGACTTACTACAGAATGGGCAGCAGCGTTCTCTATGCATTTAACCACCATACTGCCATCGTCAACCCGCCTCTAAAGCGTGGCGATTATGGCACAAAGCCCCAAATTGTGGGAAGTCTATGTCCAGCAGGGGACGTCTTTCGGTTGAAATGATGATGATAAATGCCCTGCCTGGGATCGAACCCCTACCACTGCTCATTGATGGCAATTGGCTCGTCTCCTATCACATAGGACTTGAACATAACAGGTAAAATGTGGGTGTACTGTAGATAACCGCGCTGTTTAACGCTTCGGGGATTGTTACTTAAAAAATAATAGTTTAAAAAACACGCTTCCATAGAAAACCAAACTGAAAAGTAGAAAATAATGGAAAAAAGCGTGGAAGCACCCATTTCTTTTTTTTTTAACCATTATTTATTTTAAATTTTTTAGTGTTTCGAATTCTGGGACGTATGTCAGCGTAGTTTTTGAAGACATTTTTTTTGCTATCCTGCTGCCAAGGAAATGTACAAATTCATGAAATTATTGTATTTTCATTGGTTCTTGATAAGTATGTCAAAATTTGAGTTTTTGCTATACTTGTAATGTAACCCCGGCAAGGATAATGACACAAATTTATAAATTATTGTATTTTCATTGGTTCTTGATAAGTATGCCAAATTTCGAATTAATCAGACGTCTTTAATTAGGTCAAAATCATGTTCAAAATTTCCGTCACCTAGGCACATACTAACATACGTATGAAGCTGATAAAAGCGTGTTAATAACAAGGTAGGTACGTCCGATTAACAGCCCACCTTTTAAAATGACTTATGTCCATAAATTATCTAGTAAATTGCCCTCCTGTGTCCCGTGATATATTCAGTGTCGCCAGTCGGTAAGACTCACGAGAATAATGTCATCCAATTAAGAGTATTACCGGCCTTTTGTACTAGCGATGCACGTAATCGGTTATATTACCCGAGTTATTTGTGCTTTAAAAAGGACAAAGAAATCAATTTCGTTGAGCTCCCTTAAACAGGATAAGTTTTTAACCAGTGCGCAAATTTTAACAAATTAAACTTAAACGAGTTATAATAACCATGCAATTTTTATTTTGATATAGGTATTTTAATACAAAAATTTATCGTTAACGAAAGATGTTTATTTTGAAACTGGTTTTTATGATAACTTGCACACGGGCCGGCGCGGTGGCGAAGGTGAACGACCGAGCGTAACTACAAGTACCTACGAGCTGTTCGATTGGTCAAAATTGTATGAAGTTTGAAGTACCTACACCGGTGCGCGGTTACTGACCTATTTCGATATTATAATTACGAAATATGTAGGGTGTCCATAGTACTGATTTAAGATCGGATAAAAATAAAAGTATTGAAAAGATAGTTGAAATGTGTTCCAATACTGATACAGAACCACCAATACAAATTTGCGCACTGGTTAAAAAATCCTGTATAGGGTTGAGGTACACAATGACTTGTGTATGTACGCCGTCTGTTAGGACAGGTCGGCTCAAAACTGACTTTTGCTTCTAAAAGCCCGTCAAGACATGGCTTTGCATTGTTCCCACTGCTGAGACACAAGCCTCATCTCGGTGAGAGAGAGTGGGCCATAATCTATCACGCGGGCCCAGTGCGGGTTGGTAGGTAGTCTTCGATTTTTTGGTTCTAGGATATGGCCGGCTTACTCACGATGTTTTTCTCCACCGTTTTGATTTCAGACTTGCCACAATCGGCAGGCGGGTTGGCGATCGCCGTATGGTGGTAAAATGTATAGAAAACGCTGCTGCCCTTTAACTCATTTCCAACTATGCTAGTAGGGGTTACCTTTAAAATAGATTACAAATACGTGCAAACAAACGTTCCCAGTTAAAAATATGTATTGTTTACATTCACACTATAAATACGTCTTCGTTTACGAGGAGGATGGAAAACTAATGTGTCTTTTACCTAATTCACAACATTACGCCTGTTCTTTCCAAAAGTTTAGGCAGATGTGCACTTTTACCTAGTATCTACATCCACATTTCGACCAGTCTTATCAAAGGGTTTTGTACTACCCCAGTATCTGGGTTGTGGAAGTTAAAAAAGCAATCTTCATCATCATAATTTCAGGCAAAAGATGTCTACTGCTGGAAATATGTCTCCCTCAATTTAGTTTGGTTTGCCATAATCGCCACGGTTGGCAGGCGGGTTGGCGATCGCAGTATAGCGGTAAAATGCATAGAGAACGCTGCTACCCATTCTCTGGGAAGTCCCTTAGTCGCCTCTTACGACACGATGTCAACCACTATAGCTGAATACTAGTATTTTATATGGAGCGCTAACCTATCTGACCTCCACAACCCAGTTACTGGGTAATACGATACCCCTTGGTAAGACTGTTTGTCAGACCTTCGTGCTTCTGGCGACCCATAACGACAGTCAAAGATCCTAGAATGACAGCCCAGACTTAACGTGCTTTCCGAGGCACGGAAGGTTATGTAGAAATGGTCACCCATTCACGGAACGAGCGCGGCTAGTGTAGCTAAACCTGAACGATCAACCCGTGCTAAGCTAATCCACCAGCACGCGTAGCATGACTACCATAGAAAGAACTTTGTCTATTCTTGGTAGAACAGAGATAGAATTGTCATGCTACGCCAGCATAAAACGGCACAAATCTTTCTACAATCTTTAATCTGTCTTTAATCTTTCTCCAATCTGTAATTTTGTCTATTCTTCCGTCAACAAAACCCATTTCTACGGTGGTCATGCTACGCATGCAGGTCCGTCAACACGATTGCAACATTTATCTTACAATATACATAGGGCAGTCTATTCCTTGCCTAGAACTACACGTCTTATTTAAGATCCAGGAATAGAATCAGTCATGGGCTTATAAATAAATATGGTTATTATTAGACAGTGTGTGCAGTTGTGTGTGTTATAGGCTGAGGAATGATGTGATAAGAGAACGGTGTGGTTTAAAAGAAGATGTAGTGACAAAAATTAAAAAAAGTATGTTTAGATGGTTTGATCATGTTGAGAGGATGAATGAAGGACGGCTCACAAAAGGAGTGGAAACACCGGGAGGGGACGACATATAGTGACCTTATTGGTGATGTTCTTCAGAAAGGTCAGGTGCGTAGTACTCGCAACCGGCGTGTGTATCACCAATTGTATGAACCTAAACGAGGCAAAAGGAGTGTTTAGAGATCGTAGCAGGTGGCGTTCCGTGGTTTCTGCCTACCTCCATTGGAAAAAGGCGTGATTGTATGTGTGTTTGTGCAGTTACAAGCCCGCAAAATGCCATGAAGGGTCACCTGCCAGGGTCGCTAGATTTGTTCGAAATAGTTACCGTGGCTCTGGCATATAGGCAACTGAAGGAACACGGTGGGTTTTAGTCAGTAAAAGTCCGTCACGCCCTTCCGCTCCGCCCAGAGCGGGAGACGTCATTTGACGATTTCAAAGAACAAAAAAAAAAGGAGTAATATATAGTCACAGACATTCTTACCATTATCAGCTTCCGCACAATCTATTCATTGTTACTTCGGCATACCATTACAGGTCTCAAGAAGATCTTAAATAATGCCATTTTAAACGGTCTCGAGCGTATTGCTACAATCATTGCGTTAGACAAACGGATGGTCCCGCCTTCTCTTCCCGAGTGACGCAAAAGGATACTAAGATACCTCGTGACAAAATAGGAGGCTATTTTTAGTACTGCTACAACAAATCTCGGTGTAACCGCCGCATTCAGAGACATTCGTTTCACTTAATGAGCTATTATTTAGCAGTGGACACTGACATACATTTTTCCCAGACGGCAATAATTGCTGGAGGTAGTGGACAAGGTTTTTTAACTGCCAAGAATACCCTAAATTGTTTAGGCCATATTGCTTCTAATTGCTCCGTCTATTGCTAAGTATCGCTGAAAGGAATTACCGAATTAGATATTCCTTTCAGCGTGGTTATAATTGCTCCATATTATTTCTTCTTTTATTCTATGGGATATTGCCGGCAATAATCGCTTTAGACATTGTCCTTGTCAGCAATGCTTTTGACAAGGCAACTACGTATTGTTTTGGTTAAGTCCAGATTCTAAAGCCTAAACTGCTGTTTAAACCTTTTTGTGTCAGTTAAACCTTTTCGTCATAACTCAACAACGTTCTCTTTCTGTATAGTGGTCAAAAGAAAAAAGAAACTCTTCAAGGCAGGGTGCAAACATTTTCAGGCTCGCTTCGCTCACTCTTGCAATTTACATTCTCCTGACAATTGAGCTTTACTTCATAAGTCGACAATGCAACTAATTCCTAGTTCTTTGAGAATGATCAAAAGAAAATCTAACCAATCAGAGCGTGTGCAAAATTTTCGAGCTCGCGACGCTCGCTCTTGAATTCATAATTCTCATCACCTCATCTGGGCTTTCCTGCATAGGTTGGCAACGTATTCCTATTTTTGTTTGAAAATATAAAACAAAACCTAATGAAAACGAGGCAACTTGACAAATATTCGCGCTCGCTTCGCTCGCTCTTCTCATCTTTCGTGATCTACTGTTGGGGGTTACGGGGACTAAGTCCCTGAATTCTTCACCACGAGACCAAAGAGAAGATGTACCTTCTAAAAAATAAAAATATTCCTTCTTCTTAAAAATATTCCTTGGCACCCATGGTTTGGTCAGTGTTATTTGTCACAATGATGACAAATGACACTGACCTACAAATTGCGAAAAACGTAACAAAATTTAAATTTCGAATGCTATATTGGCGCTTTCCTCTTAATGGTACATTAACTGTCATTCATTTCTCTGAGTGCGGCAGTAAGAGTCATTTAAAGCCCCCGAACACATTACAAACTAGACCACGGGTTCATAGATTCACGATCTGGACAATAATATTAATAAAAAAAGTACTAAATGACAGTACAGTGACCTATTGACATTAATTTTGAATGTACGATGTGCAAAACAAATGTTTGCTCCATAAATATTAATATTTGGTGTAAAATAAATATTGACTCGGCTGTTAGTGTGAAAAACAAAGCGATAAAATTGCTAAATAATTATTAATTAGCCAAGAAATCTGACAGTGTAGACAAATACTTTGTCCACTCTTAATCTAGTACGGTCATCAACATCATTTCAGTAGAAGACGTCCACTGCTGGACATAGGCCTCCCCAAAGCTCCACCAGTTCCACTGGTTCTGTGCTTCCCGCATCCAGTGGATTCCTGCAGCTACAGCCAAGACGGTTCACGGTTACTTCACGGTTATAAGTAGTACGGCACAACCGAAAAATCCAAATTTAATCAATCTGTATAGGCTTTTCCCACTATATTAGAGTCAACTTCCATTTTAACACGATGCAGTTGAATATTAGATTTTCACAAGGGGCCACAGTAGCAGTGGTCGCCCAGTGGTCACGGCCGCGACTTACGAGTAGTAGGTCGTGAGTTCAAACCCAAGTAGGCGCGTTACTTTGTGTAAATTATTTCATCGCCGCTGCTCTCAAAACGGCGAAGGAAAACATCGTGAGGAAGCCAGGCATGTCTTAGAACCAAAAATTCGAAGTCATGAGACATCTACCAACCCGCACTGGGCCCGCGTGGTGGATTATGGCCCACTCCCTCTCACCGAGAGGAGGCCTGTGACCCAGCAGTGGGAACATTATCTACCCTCTACAGCCCACTTACTGGGGTAAGGGTCGGTTCACATCTGACGAAAGATGCGTCGCGTATCATCGGTCGCGTAACGCCAGAACAGACAATTATATGAGAAAACATTCAACCTTTTTACATTTAACCGATCATGCGTTAGTGCGTCGAGCGTACATCGTCTGTTCCGTTTCCGTCAACGTATTGTCGGCCGACGTAAAGAGCGGCAACGTTCCGCCACGCGTATATTGACTGATGCATTCAGACTAGACGTAACATCTGCGGAGATATTTGTGGACTGACCGTTCGAAGTTTTCTTGCATTGAAAATGTTTGATACAGAACGATTTATCACGGAAATACAAAATTACGCCCGACGCATCTTCCGTCAGATATGAAAACACACTATTTGACCGAATAGACGCGACCGATGATACGCTGACGCATCTTCCGTCAGATGTGAACCGACCCTAACTCAGTAAGTTCTACGTATGCTTGTTGTCAGACTTTCTGGCTATTGACTACCCGTTACGACTGTCGAAGATCTTCAATTGACAGCTGGAACCATTGTTTTAACATGTTTAGAGGCACAGACAGGTATGGATGGCCACTCATCCACGGACTGACCTCGACAAGCATAGCTTAACCTACGGTCGGCCCAAGCAGCTGTTATTATTTTGCTACTTAAATAAATAAATATTTATAAGTTTCCGTGCAAAATTAGAATCAAGTATGAATATACGTCAAGGAAAATTATACTATCAATAAGTTAACGATTAAAAAAAACTGTCTATTCTCTGCAAGTAAAAATAAAAATAAAAGTTTCATTTAATTAGTACGGATCCCCTTCAGGGAAAAGAAAAAAAAATTGCCACTTGTCCGTCACTAATTATCACCTAACAATCCTAATTATACTTACCTATTAAATAAAGATGCATAATTAACACTGGGACAATATTCTTGAAATCTTTGTTTAATTATTTAACTAATTTAGTACTGACCGCATTTGCAAATGCAAATCTTGATCTATACATACATATACAAATACGTACAATACTTATAAATATATGAAATTAAAGTGTCTGTTTGTAATGTAAAATAAACAGAAGGTATATACGGTACATAAAACAAAAAACTAAAATATGTTTTTTTTTAATTCCTTGTTTGTTTCGGCTAATCTTCGAAACGACTGGACCGATTTTGAAGGAACTTTCACCGGCAGATAGCTGATGTTATAAAGACTAACCCCATTTTTATGTCCACGCAATCACTGTCCATTCCAAGGTTGCCTGGAAGAGATCGCAGAAAGCGATAAGGCCGCCCATTGTATGTTTTTATTGTGAAATGTTTTTTGTTGTAATTAATTTTCTGGTGTACAATAAAGCATATATAAATAAATAAATAAATAAATAACACCGTAAAAATACGTTTTTACTAGGCGAACTTAAACAAAGTGTAATAATACTTACTAGTGATCGCCCATTGGTCGAAATTCGACGGTACTTCATTAGAATAGAAATATATTATAAAATGAAAAAATAAATATATTAATGAATATAAAAAAATAATATGGTTATATTTGGCATTTACTAGAGAATGGGCAGCAGCGTTCTCTATGCATTTTACCATCATACTGCGATTGCCAACCCGCTTGCCAAGCGTGGCGATTATGGCAAAGCCCCCCAAATAGGGGAAGGCCTATGTCCAGCAGTGGACGTCTTGCGGCTGAGATGATGATGATGATGATTTGGCATTCAGTAACACTATAGACATTATTAAAGACAAATATTCCCGAAATAACCATAGATTTTAAAAATGAAATAGGTTATATATCTATAAAATTAATTTATCACCTATGGTTATACTTGACATTCAGTAAGACTATAGACACAAAATATCTATGTATGTGTGTATTAAACACACGGTAACGAATAGTAGTGTGTGTGTAGCGTGTTATTTATTGAAAATAATGTATTTTTACGCATAATTAAAAAAAATATTAGCATTCGTCACTTCTTCTCTGTATAAACTATAAGTGTGCGAAATTTCATACTCCTCCGTCCGCCCAATTTTCGTAAAAAGGGATCCAAAGTTTTCGCTTCACGTATTAATATATAGATACTGACGAATTCCTATATATTTTATAGTACTTTTTTATATTCAAGTGTATTTTATAACCAGCTGTGTTTTTGCATAGTAAAAATGGAGTGAATTTGATTATGGCACAATAAGAATTGACTTTGGGCACAATTGACCACACGACTGTAGTCTTACCACTTTGATATTAAGCTGACCTAGCGTAGATCATCATCATCATCATCATTTCACCCGTAAGACGTTCACTGCTGGACATACGCCTCCTCCAGTTTGGGGGCTTTGCCATAATCGCACAAGCGTGGCGATTATGGCAAAGGCGAGCGTGGCAGGTGGGTGTGCGATCGCAGTATGGTGGTAAAATGCATAGAGAACGCTGCCGTCCATTCTCTAGTAGTTTCCTTAGTCGTCTCTTACGACATCTACGGGAGGAAAGGGGATTGGCGTAGACTTAATAAGCCTATAATTTTCCCATTGATGGGACACAGATCTCATCTCTATGAGAGAAGATATTCCATTACACGGGCCCAGACCTGGTGAGAGTTGATGGATGTCACATGACTTGGAATTTTTTAGTACTAAGACATTCAGGTTTCCTCACGATATTTTCTTTTACTGTTTTGAGAGCAGTAGTGATGTAAATAAATACACAAAATAAAGTCAGTCGTCTTAGTCTATGTTACTTCTTATAACATCAGCTATCGTTCAGTGAAAGTCCTATCAATATCGGCCGACCCGTTTCGGAGATTAGCCGAAAATAACATGTAGACAGACAGACAAAAAACAGTAACGTATTTATTTTCATATGCATTTGGTAAAAAAGCTATTAATTTGACATTACAAACAGACACTTCAATTTAATTTATTTTTATAGATTTAACAGACAATGGTGCCGATTCTGTTGTACACGAACTAAACTATCTCTAAAATTCCTTACTTTTGGCTATGAGAATTGTAACGCTATTCTGCAAGAAAAAATCTCTAAATTTAAAATTTATTTTGACACGACGTGGGGTCGGTTCACATCTGACGGAAGATGCGTCGCGTATCATCGGTCGCGTAACGCCAGAACAGACAATTATATGAGAAAACATTCAACCTTTCACACTTAACCGATGATGCGTTAGTGCGTCGAGCGTACAGCGTCTGTTCCGTTTCCGTCAACGCATTGTCGGCCGACGTAAAGAGCGGCACCGTCGCGCCACGCGTATATTGACTGATGCATTCAGACTAGGCGTAACATCAGCGGAGATCGTTTGTGTACTGACCGTTCAAAGTTTTCTTGCATTGAAAATGTTTGATACAGAGCGATTTATCACGGAAATGCAAAATTACGCCCGACGCATCTTCCGTCAGATATAAAACCACACTATTTGACCGAATAGACGCGACCGATGATACGCTCGACCCATCTTCCATCAGATGTGAACCGACCCTAAAAATCGAATTTGACAATCGCGAATCGAAGTGGTATTTTTTTTCTTTTGGCTTCGCAACTTAGTACTTGTGTGCGCTACGCAATGAATTTTTTGAGAGACGAAGGCGCCCGCAAGGAGTCAGTTCTGGACGTGTTTTGTATGGAATATTTCACTTTTTGTTTGAAAAATATAAAAAATAAATTACCCACGTGTTGAGATTTATGTGTATAGGCGTTTAATAGAGGGGGTCGAAAATTTCATTATTTTTGCGATGCCATTTTCGAGATATAAGCAAAAGAAAAGGAAAAAAATACAGTGCTGTTTTTGCACGTGAAGGTGAGGCGAACTGGTGTGAATTTTAGTTCATGACCACTACCTTTATTCCACACCTTTTTAATCGCGATTAAAAATAGTCAGATTTAGTTAAAAAACCCCCGACATAAAAACCTAAATTCCCTTTAAAAAGTAAAAAATAATTTAAAAAAAACTCAATCTTAAAGTACCTAAGTATGTATTAATCATTCAAAAAAAAACGTCACGTTGGGGGACCGCTCCGAACCTAACAATTTAATTACAAATAGTCTATTACCTAACTAAGCAACACAGATGAATTTAAAAAAAAAAAATTAAGAAAAGAAAACTTTTATAAAATTACTTCAAAATATTGCATTTAGGATACGACCGTCATCGCCTGCCCTCGCGGAGCGGTCCCCCAACGCGACGTATTTTTTTTTGCGTCGGGGGTTAAAAATAAATGATTATAGTCACTCAGTGCAATCTTAGTGCTGTCAAACTAAAATATTAAGTTGTGTCACTTCATTCTATTTCAGAATAGGAAATCGTCTTTTGACAGGAATAAGCCAAATTTTAGTGATTTTTAGTTTAGTTTAGAGAATTTTGTAACAACAGAATCGGCACCAGTATCAAATATCATTAGCTAGTTAGCTTGTTACGCTGTCGGTACATAGAGTATGCATAACTGTGGGTCCCTATTTATGTGCGTCTAAATTGAGGATATCCTACGGTAGGGCTCGCTAAATATGTGATCTTTGTCCCTTGTCATTAGGTACAGAATGAAGTACATACAAACATACATAAACTCACGCATTTGCGGCTATAAGCTTCACCTGTATGTATGTTTGTAAGTATGTAACTGTGTTTATATAACCAACTCCTTTGGAATTGTTTTGACCCACTTCAAACGGTCAGATTTGATTTAAACTTTGTAGACTTATCGAGAACCGAAGACAATACAATTTTACCATAATAGCAAAAATTAAAAATAAATGTTTTGCTAATTTACTCTTTCATGAAAACTACGCTGACATACGTCGCAAAATTCGATACACCCTAAAAAAAATAACTCAATCTTAAAGTACCTAAGAATGTATTAATAATTCAAAAAAAATATGCCGCGTTGGGGGACCGCTTCAAACCTAACAATTTAATTACCAATAGTCTTATTACCTAACTAAGCAGTGAACGACGTCTGCACTCGCGGAGCGGTCCCCCAACGCGACGTTTTTTTTTTTGAATTATTAATACATTCTTAGGTACTTTAAGATTGAGTTATTTTTTATTATTTTTTTACTTTTTAAAGGGAAATTAGGTTTTTGTGTCGGGGGTTTTTTAAATTTTTAATTTAAATTTTATTTTGTACTTTTTATAGGTACCTATATACTTAATATAATGTAGAACCAAACGAAGCTAAGAACACTCTCGATTAAATCATCAATATTCTCTTTCAGTGCGCTTTCATTTGAGACCCACTCAAGTATATTTGCTGACATTCGGTTACTCTTCCCCACTTTCCCCCCCACAACTTTTAAACGGCTCAACCGATTTTCATCAAACATGTCTAAGAACACTCGCAGATAAGTCACCTTTAATATTTATTTTTTTGTATTGAAATCGCATCATCCGTTCAGGAGCTATGATGCCACAGACAGACAGACAGACAGACAGACAGACAGACAGACAGACACGTCAAACTTATAACACCCCTCTTTTTGCGTCGGGGGTTAAAAATTGAAAATAAATAATAGTTTAAAAACCTATAGTGCTCGCTACATCTGCGAGCACTATAGGTTTTTTTCTATGTATCTGCCAGGGTCGCGAGATTTGTTCGAAAGAGTTACCATGGCCCTGGCATATAGACTACTGAAGGAACATGGGTGAGTTCTAGTCGGTAAAAGTCTGACACGCCCTCCCGGTCCTCCCAGAGCGGAAGACGTCATTTGATGATTTCCCACCCACAAAAAAAATAAAAAATAAGATGTACTATGCAATTACAAAAAAAAAAGATTGAATTTTTGTAATACAAAGATAATAGATTTACTATCTTTAGTAGCTCCAACAATATTTCCGAATGCTAATCAAATTAGTTTATGCGACCTTGTGGAGCAGGACGAGCCGCGTTTAGCCAAACATTTTGCCAGCGTTGTAATCCCCTAACTAATAATATGCTTGGCTGCGTAGTGAGCACTTTATATAACATTTAAATTTCTTTACACCCAGTTGGAGTATGTGGGCAGGTAATTTATTGTAACACCAGCTTCTGCCCGCGACTTTATTCGCGTCAAATTTTTGCTCCTCTGACCCTTCCCGTCGCATCGAATTGCCTGCCAGTTTTCGTACATTTTTCGTTGCTGCTCCGCTCTTTTTGATTGTAGCGTGATGTTATATAGCCTACTTCTTTCCTCAATAAATAGCCTACCCAACACAAAACGTATTTTTCAATTCCGACTAGTAGTTCCTGAGATTACCGCGTTCAACCAAATAGACTCTTCAGCCTTATAATATTAGATTTTAGACAGTACCCCATCTAGGATGAATCTACTTCATATTCAGCCTATACTATTCCCACTTCTGGGACACAGGGCTCCTCTCTGTGAGAGGAAGGGGGCCATAATCTACCAGGCGAATCCAGTGCAGGTTGGTAGATGTCATGTCTTTGAATTTTTGGATCTAGGACATGCCTGTTTTCTGACAATGTTTTCTTTCACTGTTTTAAAGAGTCTATTTTAGCCAGTTCAACGAATTGGTCCCTATTTAGAATCCTAAAGGTGTTTCTTTCACCTCTTTCACGGAAAATATTTAAACTTGCCCTTAGGTACTTGATATTCTCATAGATTTATGGACAAGGACAAAGTGATGTAATTAAATTCTCAAAGTAAAGTGCCTTTGTTCAATGTCAACTTTGGACATTGACTTAGCACACAGGCCGACTCACGGGCAGTCCAGCACGCGTAGCATGACCACCATAGAAAGAACTTTGTCTATTCTTGGTAGAATATAGATAGAATTGTCATGCTACGCCAGCATAAAACGGTACAAATCTTTCTACAATCTTTAATTCTGTCTATTCTTCCGTCGAAAAAAAAAAAACACTACGAAGTCAAAAATAACTTTAATTTCGAAAGTCGGTGTCTTAGGCTCTGTATTTAAGGTTTTTGCCACCGACTTCCGAAATTAAAGTTATTTTTGACTTTGTAGGTAGTGTTATTTTTAAGGAAGTCGGTTGTTTTTTTTTGTAAAAAGTTTTTATTTTATTAACTTTTTAGTTGTGGTAGATACTCCGCACTAATCTAATCGCGTTATTCGTTCATTTGTCGCAGAAATACGTAATGCAAATTTAAGACTTATATGGTTTTCACATGAACCCCATTGTCCAAATGGAACCAAATTAAAATGGGACCATTCGGAAAGCACCAGTTTACAAAAAAAAAAAAAACATCAAAATCAGTTCACCCAGTCAAAAGATATGAGGTAACAAACATACGGTATTCGTTCATTTGTCGCGCAAATACTTAATGCAAATTTAAGACTTATATGGTTTTCACATGGACTCCATTGTTCGAATGGAACCAAATTAAAATGGGACCATTCGGAAAGCACCAGCTTTCAAACAAAAAAGAATCATCCAAATCGGTTCACCCAGTCAAAAGATATGAGGTAACAAACATAAAAAAAAAACAAAATACAGTCGAATTGGTAACCTCCTCCTTTTTTTGAAGTCGGTTAAAAAACCCATTTCTACAGTGGTCATGCTACGCATGCAGTTAAACTAATGATTTGGTTGCACGCATAGGACACAAAGAATTTGTATACTAGTCATCATCTCCCTCGCCTTTTCCCAACTATGTTGGGGTCGACTTCCAGTCTAACCGGATGCAGCTGAGTACCAGTATTTTACATGGAGCGACTGCCAATCTGACCTCCACAACCCAGTTACTGGGTACTACGATACCCCTTGGTAAGACTGGTAAGACTGGCTTCTAAAGGCTCGTAACGACTGTCTAAGATGTACGAAAGACAGCCGGCACCAACGGCTTAACGTACTTTCCGAGGCACGGAAGGGTCTTGGTATGTTGAGATGGTCACCCATCCACGGACCAACCGCGGCAAGCGTACCTTAACCTGAACGATCAACCCGTGCGGCTGGTTTAACTTAACCACAAACCCACAGTCTGCATACTAGTGTTTAAAGAAAAAAACTTTTTACACAAAAAAACAACCTACTTCCTTAAAAAAAAAACACTACAAAGCCAAAAATAACTTTAATTTCGAAAGTCGGTGTCTTAGGCTCTGTATTTAAGGTTTTTGCCACCGACTTCCGAAATTAAAGTTATTTTTGACTTTGTAGTGTTTTTTTTTTAAGGAAGTCGGTTGTTTTTTTGTGTAAAAAGTTTTTATTTTTTAACTTTTTAGTTGTGGTAGATACTCCGCACTAATCTAATCGCGTTATTCGTTCATTTGTCGCGCAAATACATAATGCAAATTTAAGACTTATATGGTTTTCACATGGACTCCATTGTTCGAATGGAACCAAATTAAAATGGGACCATTCGGGAAGCACCAGCTTTCAAACAAAAAAGAATCATCCAAATCGGTTCACCCAGTCAAAAGATATGAGGTAACAAATATAAAAATAAAAAAAAATATAGTCGAATTGATAACCTCCTCCTTTTTTTGAAGTCGGTTAAAAAACCCATTTCTACAGTGGTCATGCTACGCATGCAGTTAAACTAATGATTTGGTTGCACGCATAGGACACAAAGAATTTGTATACTAGTCATCATCTCCCTCGCCTTTTCCCAACTATATTGGGGTCGACTTCCAGTCTAACCGGATGCAGCTGAGTACCAGTATTTTACATGGAGCGACTGCCAATCTGACCTCCACAACCCAGTTACTGGGTACTACGATACCCCTTGGTAAGACTGGTAAGACTGGCTTCTAAAGGCTCGTAACGACTGTCTATCCATCTCTTTGGTTCCATTTGGACAATGGGGACCCCATTGTCCAAATGGAACCAAAGAGATGGATGGAAAGAATGGAACCAAATTAAAATGGGACCATTCGGAAAGCACCAGCTTTCAAATAAAAAAAGAATCATCAAAATCATTTAACCCAGTCAAAAGTTATGAGGTAACAAACATAAAAAAAAAAAATAAAAAAAAAAAAAAAAAAAATAATACAGTCGAATTGATAACCTCCTCCTTTTTTTGAAGTCGGTTAAAAAGAAAGAAAGAATACCGTTTATTTGGACACGGTTCGTAAAACACAAAACAAAATAATAGGAAAATAAATATAAAAAAAACAACAGTGTGTGCGTAACGGCTGCACCAAAAAGGTTGATTTCAGCATTAATGCCAAAATTATTGAAAAGTAGTATTTATGATGTAATATCCTTACTAATATTATAGTAGGAGCTTACTAAACATAGAAGTGTCAGCCAGAAAACGCCTTATGCCTTCGAAGTACCAGGTGGTCATAACTCGGTAGGAGCTCACCTAAAATAGGAGTGTAAGCTGGAAAACTCTATATGCCTTCGAAGTACCAGGTTGTCATAACTTGGTAGGAGTTTAACAAACAAGAGAGTCACGGATTATGCCTTTGAAGTACCAGGTTGTCATAACTTAGTGCTGTGTAAGAAGTTAACACAGCATTGATTGATTCTGAAGCGGTACAAAGGTCGCAGGATCAGCTAGTCTAGTATTGTAAATAAATCAGATTTGAATTGTATATTCTTGTCTCATTACACCTCACTGTGGCCAAGACACATTTAGCCATCTCTGATCAGGGTCGTAAGTCTGCGGGGCTGGCAGTGAGTGTACCATCCACGAACCTGGAAATCCTGTCTACTATCTGTCTGTAATCTTAGGTCGCATGATGTAGACATCCTGAACATACATACATACATAAACTCATGCCTTTTTCCCATGGGCAAAAACTACTGAACGCCAGCATGCCTTGGAAGAACGTACAGCTGTTGATCTTACCCGATCCAGTTCCTGTGCCAGCCTCATCCAGTTTCTACCAGCAATGGTATCAATATCATCCGCCTATCTCGGAGCTGAAACCTACCTTTACCTTTGCATCCTAATTGATAACACACTATCTAATCTCAATCTTAATAATTTTGAAGGATATTATGGTTAATCCTTTGCTGCGTATGTTCAAAAAGTCTGTCTGATCTACAACGTAAATAGCGCAATGAATGTTGTTGAACAGTTAAAAAAGAAAGTCATTCCTAGTGTTAGCGTGTTTCACGATTAGTCCGCCTAAATCAAATAATAGTAGTGGCTGCTGTAGCTTTGGTCAAGAAACGAATAAACTAATTTCTTTTTTGGAACGAAGTTCCTTATCGCGCATTGCGAAAGGGAAAAAAAATAAGACCAAAAGTTGTAACGACACTTTTTGCTATAGTTGTAAGCCGTGCGGCGTGCGTGTGTTTCTCTGTCTGTCTCTCTCTCTCTCTCTCTCTCTCTCTCTCTCTCTCTCATAGAAAGCAAGCCAGTTATTTTCGTTTCGTCTTTCTATTTCGCATTGAACAGTGTGGTATCGCGACGATTATTTTTGTTGAGTGTATACAGGTTTTTTGTACATAATAAATAATAAAAAATAATAACGCAATGAATCCTGACAGTGTTTCTGCACAAGTTCCGGATATTGCTGATGGAGTTAGGTAAGTAGAGATTTTATACAGACAATAATAAATGCAATTAATCGAAAGGAACTTCGTTCCATCCGGGTGTCCCTTGACACCTCTCAAGTTTTTTTTTTTGAGATTGACATCTCGCTAATCCATCTAAGAGATGGTCGGCTGCTTAGCCAGACTTGCCTGAGGCTGAACTAAAGCGACTACTCGCTAATGAGCACCCCTTAGCGAATAGTCGCTCGGTTCGGACCGAAAGGAAGAGACATGAGAGCACGTTGTTTTGCAGCAGGAACAGTGATATTAGCTGCGACCTACGAGTCAGAGTTTGGAACCCAGTCAGGCGCTTCAATATGTGTAAATTATTTCAAGACCACTGTTCTCAAAAACGGAGATTGAATTTTTTTTTTTTTTTATTGGAAATCATCAAATGACTTCTCCCGCTCTGGGCGGAGCGGGAGGGCGTGTCAGACTTTTACTGACTAAAACCCACCCGTGTTCCATCAGTTCCCCATGTGCCGGGGTCACGGTATCTCTTTCGAACAATCACGCGACCCCGGCAGAACCGGCATGCCTTAGAACCAAAAATTCAAAGACATGTGACATCTACCAACCCGCACTGGGCCTGCGTGGTGGATTACTGCTTACTCCTTCTCGAAGAGAAGAGGTTTTATTCCCAGCAGTGGGATCGTTATAGGCTAATTATGCTATGCTACTAAAGGACTTACTAGAGAACGTACAGCAGCGTTCTCTATGCATTTTACCACCTTACTGCGATCACCAACCCGCCCGCCAAGCGTGACGATTATGGCAACCCCCCCAAATTGGGGGGGGGGGGCATAAATCCAGTAGTGGGTGCTTTTCTATTGAAATGATGATGATGTATTATTATATCATGTGTGTGACAAATGACGAGTATTTAGAGGAATCGCTAATATTGATGACATCAAATATTGTTTTGACCTAGTTTTACTAGCTTATATGATGCTGTTAGCCTTTTAGGGTATTGAAAGGACAACAGGAAGCTGTTTTAAATTATTTGCCATTGCTAAATATTTATGTCATAAAATGACGATAAAACATATAATCAAAATGGCATTTCAAGGTAAATCTATGTCAATCTAAGGTTACTTATGTCATAAACATGGCGAATCTTTGTTGTTACCTTGAAATTTATAACTATTATTTAATTTTAACAACAATTAACTTGGCTTTGACGTCACGGTCAGCCGAAATTCTACGTAGTGTTAAGGGAGTGTCAGTACTGCCAGGGTCGCGAGATTTGTTCGAAAGAGATACCTCTGCCCAGGCACAGGTAACTGAAGGAATACGGGTGGGTTTTGGTCAGTAAAACACCCACAAAAACAAAAAAAAAGGGAGTGTCAGTAGTATGTATGTCATTTGGAGTACACGGAGTATTATTATTTTAGAGTATTAGGAGTATGTTAATGGTTAATTCTAGAGTACGGTAAGAATGTGTTCGTTTGGAGTTACGCCTAGGTGCATTAAGAATGATCTGTTGAGATAGGTCAGTATCGACAAATCTGATGGAGGTAAAAAATGTCCATAGGGCTGAAGTAAATTGTTGGAGTTAAGCACAATGGCGAGAAAGTAATTAAATAGAATTAATATCCTTAAATTATAAAATCTTGGAAAAAAGAATTTATACATTTTTAAAGTTTCATTTGGGACTGCCTTAAAAAAAATTCGGCTTGACTGAAAGAAAACTTTACCTAACATACAAATAAATAAATAATATTAAAGTATCTTTTTGTAATGTCAAAATAACAGCTTTCTACTTTATGCAAGTAAATAGGGTACTTATTATGAAAAAAAAAAACATGTTTTAACATCTTGTCTGTCTGTCAGTTCTGGCGTATCTCAGAAACGGTTGGACCGAATTTGACGAGATTTTCCACTAGCTTTTATTCTAGTAGCATGCTCCCGTTGGATAATATTGTGGAAGCCACAGACAGCAGCTAGTAAATACATTTAAAGAAAGAATGTCTTAGAGTAATAGTGACATAATCATCACCTTTTGCTGTCATTAATGACATTACAATTTGAGTTGAACTATTTAATTGTACGGCGCCCTGCCATTGTTCTTCTCGGAATGGGCTAAACAATGGTAGTTTACTAAATATGACCAAGCGTCAACAAATGACAGCAGTATTGGTATTGGCCAAGTGGTAATGGATCCGACTTCCACAGCCGTAGGTTCAAACTCAACTTACCAGGTCGCGAGATTTGTTCGAAAGAGATACCGTGGCCCTTGCATAGGCAACGGAAGGAACACGGGTGGGTTTTATTCAGTAAAAGTCTGACACGCCCTTACGCTCCACCTGGAGCGGGAGACGTTATTTGATGACTTCCCACGAAAAACAAAAAAAAAAAAAAACTCAAACAACGTAACCCCCCCCCCCCCCCTCTATAACGTCTGTCCAATATAGAGTCCTATGTGGTGCCGGACGTAAGGAATAGCACTATCTCATTTCTTCCTATGGGCGTCTTAAAAGGCGACTAAGAGACTTACTAGAGAATGGGCAGGAGCGTACTCTATGTATTTTGTTGTAACTTGATTGAGCGACCCGTGCAGCCGTTTCTACTTAGACAACTGCCCTGTTGGTCTCGTGGTCGCAAACGCGACTGCTGAGCGTGGGTTCCGCGGTTCGATTCCCAGGTAAGCAAAGTATTATTGGGTTTCCATTAACAATTTCTTAGTAACAGCCCGAAGTTTGAAAGTTGGCGGTATCATACCCCGGTGCCTCGAAAAGCATGACATGCCATTGGTCCTGCGCTGGATCTCTCTAGACTGTAGTCTCTTCTAGTCGTCTCGGATTGCCGTCCCATCGAACTATGAGAGTGAGGGAAGAGTGAGTGCTTCACTTGTGCACTATAATATCTCCCGCGCCGATGGCTAATCTCCGTTGAGATTATCTGCATTGCCGAAATACGGTCTGGAGGACTATACTTATTCACAAGTATATCGTTATATTATAGTATATCGTTCTATGTATGTAGTAGGCCTTTCGTTGTAAATGCCGTTCTGAATTCCTTTATGCCCTTCAAAAGGTGGAACAGCTTTGTCAGTTGAGCGTCGCTGCTCTTTTCAATTCTGAATTTGAAGTTTTGAATGCGATATTGGCGTCGTCTATTGTGAAAGAGGAAGATGTATGCTTATTGAATTGTGAATCCTACAGACTCATACATACAAGGTGTACGCTGCCAGGCTAGACCTCACAATACGATTTCAAGTGCGCAGTGGAAGTGTGAAAATCGTGGGGCTCTAGAGACAAGAAGTGGCGAGCGTTACTAGTCCGCCGTACGCGGAGCAGACAATCAAATCAAACACTTACCTGTTGGTTGAAGGACACTGCTCTGGTGCCAACCTGGAGATATGTATGTAAGTGAGTGTATGTGTATCGTGTCGTGACGTTATGAGTATTCTCCTGGTAACAATCCGCTTCCAATTAGGCTGGAGACAATCACAGCATGCGGTCTTCAAATCACTCATTCACAATAGCGTCACTTGAATGACCTTCAAACTATTTCAGGTATTTCCAACAAACAGAACCCGTGATATTTCAAATTAGGGGTTAGCTACATTCACCTCAACTGGGTCATGACAGATTGTCCACAAAACGACCGGGGTAAGGGATAACTTTTCAAAAGATCGCGAGATACAACCGGCGACGTGTTCCTTTCAAGAACTTCAGTTTTAACAAACGTAACCCGTATATTTTCAAATTGGGGTTATTTAACAATCATAACAATAGGATCACGACTAATTATCCAACAAAACGATCGGTTTTAAGGGATTAATTTCAACAAAAGGGGTCGAGACGCCAAGAGGACCCGCCAAATCCCAGAGCGTGTGTCCAGTGTCAAAATCAAACTGTCAAGAGAGATGTCACTCTGTTACTCGTTTAGAAACGTAGGCGCATAGAGTAAACAAATCGTTCAGGACTAAACATCTACCCCCCCCCGGACGGGCCTTCCCGTCCGCTAATCACTTGGCAATCCCGACAAGGTTGCGCGTTATCAGTCCACCTGACGCGCTGCTGGAGGATGTGCAAATACTCCAAGCTCCAACGCTTCCAAAACTCTGAGCGAGCTGCTGCACCAACTGAAACCGCGATAGCCAATTTTGGCTCACATCGACAAAAGGGTGCTCCGGCAGGGCGACAAGTGGCTGTCAAATCAAAAAATGGCCCGGGGTCAGGGCCTCCAAGACGTTTGGGTCCGAAGACAGCGGGCACAATGGACGCGAGTTCAATACAGCTTCAATGCGGCAAAATACCGTAGCTAACTCCTTAAAGGTGAGAACGGTGTCTCCCAACAGTCTGCGCCAGAGTCCCTAACCGCCTTCACCGCGGCCTCAAAATACCCCCCCCAATGGGGGCAGGCTGGCGGGTCAAAACAATAACAAACAACAAAACAACCAAACAACAATAACAACCAAACAACAATAACAACCAAACAACAACAACAACAATTTAACCAAATGGCCCTCCTTAGGCAACAAAAGGGGGTGACGGACCCCATAAGGAAGGCTAGAGTGACTCAACCGTCAACAACCAAACAACAAAAGACCCGTATCGTCCAAAAAGGGGTTCAACTTAATAACGGCTCCCGACAATATCCAAAACTCTCGCTGCAGAATGGCCAACAGCGCATTGCAACCGGCATGCGAGTTCATAATGTGACGATCAGTCACCAACAATTCAACAACAAAACAACAATTCAACAATTTGTCGAGGGAGCTTTATCGACTCAACAAAACTCAGGGTCCTTCGTTCCAACAGCGAGCACCTTGAGCCCGGGCAAAGGACCCGACATCAAGACTGGCGATCGAGGTCAATCATCCTCGGGATGAGTCAGCCAGTCTGGTCCCCACCATAGGGGGTAAGCAAACAAGCGGGGTGCCATGCACCCACGTAAGACCACGGCGCCTGGGTTCAAATCTCCAGGCACGTGCCTCCAAATCAAAGGCGTTTCAAAATTCCGAATCTGGGACACTCGGTACGCAACAAAGACCTCCAAAGAGTGGACGGACGTCTTCAACCAATACAAAACAATTTGACTGTCCGTCCAGGCGTAAGAAACCCGAATGTCCACAGTTCCACCCAAAGTACGAGCAACGTGGTTCAATAGACGCACAAGACGCGCCGCCCCTGACAATTCAACTTAGGGATGGTCAGTGCCGTCCGGAGGGGGGCCACCTTGCTCTTGACCAAGACCAGTGACAAATTCACCTGGCCTGTTGCGCAGACGGTGCGCAGACAAACAACAGCTGCATAACCGTGCGAAGACGCATCACAAACAAGGGTAGCAGTGTAGCTCCCAGGGGGGAGGATAGCGCGGGGTAACACGACCCGTTGACTGCAGGGAGTGCGGATACAAATTGGAGCCACTCTTCCAACAGGGTTTCCCAAATTGGCTCGGGCCCAGCCAAGTCCCGCAGTCCAAAGGCGCTCAAGAAAACAATTTTGCCCAAAACAATACAAACAAAACAACAAAACAATAGACAAAAGGCAACCCTGGGCTCCCATGTCCAAACTGGCACGGACCACAACAGAGTCCCCCGTGGGCCCCCAGACCTGACCGATGCCGTTGGCAACAAAACCGTGTCGATCTGAGGGGTACCTTAGCGGGGCAGGCGCCAATGTCCTAACAATGTCTGGGCGGCGACCGATCGCCACACCCAGACCCAAGTCTTTCCCGACGAGGATGGAGTTCAAACTCCTCGTCCGCGCGGTGTCCCGAGCCACGCGCCATCGCTGGAAGGGCATATCCCACCGGATGCCCGAATGGCGGGGGGCGTGACTCCAACCGGGGACGTTCCGCCAATGGAGGGGAGGGAAGGCGGTGCTGGTCTGGCCAGCGCTGCCTATCAACAACTGCGTAATCACCTTTACGCGGGGAGACCAAATGGCGGTCGCGCGGCTCCCGATCAACTTGCGCGGGGGGTGGAGTGCGGCGCTCAAAATTGCGGGCCTCTCCCCGGTTCTGAACTGGCGAGGCAGAAGCCCGGTGACCAACTCCATGGTACCCCCCCGTACGCGAACCTTCATCAGAGGCTGGTCTGCCAGCGTGGTTCGCGTTAGCGCACAATATGTCCAAATGGGACCCCCCACAAATTCTACAAGGGCGGGGGTTGGGGCAGTCCCGATGGAAGTGAGCCCCCAAACAAGAGAAGCACATGCGGCGTGCATTGGCAATTCGGCGGCGGGCACTCACGTGCAACTTCAAAAAGGGCCGCGCAAGTTGCCATGCCATGCCCCGTGTCCCTACAAACTCACAACCAGGACGACTCTGGGTGCCAACAAAACGAGCGGCGGGGCGACCATCAACAGGCCCGCGAGCCCTAGTCCGTCCCTGGTCTCGTGGCCGGGAAGACGGCTGGCATGACTCAGAGGCAACGCCAGAGTTGTCCACAAACCGACACTCATCCTCCAAAAATTGGACGAGGTCACCAAATGGGGGGAGATGTGTAACACTATCTCCACCATACCTTTGCTCGAAATGAGCCCTCAAATCGGCAGGAAGCCGTTGCAGCACAACATGCACCAAAGTGTAAGACCATTGGTCCACCGGCAAGTCCAATCGCTTTAAAGCGTTGGTCACTACCACCAACGGGTTCAACAGGTCAGTACGCAATGCTGACAAACCAGTAATGACCGGTAACCCCAAAATCAATGCAATATGAACATCAGCCAAACAACGTTCATTTGGTACCGCTGGGTGAGTAGTCCCAAAGCGGTAGGGTAGGCTGAGTCAGTCAACGACAGATGCTGTACTAAGGCTCGGGCCTCACCTTCCAGGACAGACAACAAATAGGCCAACTTTAGGGCGGGTCTGAGGTCCGAGCGTGCATCAACCAAACTTGCAAACAGGTTGTGGAAACCGTACCAGTGGTCCCAGCGACCGTCAAGTGTGGCAGTTCCAAAGCAGGCAATCTACTCAATAGTCCGGGACCTGAAACAACCGAGGTCTCCGGCTTGACCTGGACAGGTGTCCGGCACTGCAATATTTCCATCTGTATGCCATTGCACAAACAAAACCATTCAAATAAACAAAACAATTAAATTATCAAATAACAAAGTTCAATCAATAAATAACAAGGAAATCCAACGCAAACAATCAAATAAAATAAACCAAGCAAAAGGTAATTAAGTAACAAAGTTCAAACAATATATTACAAAATAACTACAATCAAACTACCAAACTGACTAATCAGCAACTCAAGAAATAACATTAAATTGGTTTCAATTCAATTCAACAATAAACTTTTATTTTAATTCAAAATCAATATCAACGTTCAAAATTCTATATCATATTCAATTCAAATATTCAAATTCTAATCCAATTCCAAATGTTAAGTTCACAAACCACTGTGTCAAAGGTACAACAATAATAAACCTTTATTCCAATTCAAAACAATGGTAATACTCAAAATTGCCAATTTCAAATATTAATATTCACAAATAACCATATCAATGGTACAAACTCAACATTTTAATGTCTTCCTGACATTCAATACAAGACAGAGGTCAAATAACAACAACAAGAGGTTATAACATAGCTCAATCTAACCAACTCTGAAGCATATGCAAACCTGGTTGACCCCCGGCAATATGAGTTACTCGACTCAATAAATTCCAACAAATTATTTCAAATAAACTAGCAATCATAGTTATCAAATATTTACAGCGTATTACTACTTCCCTTATAGAGACTGCCAAGTAATTAGCCTACTGTAAATTACCAGTTTGGTGGTTTTGTAGGTTAAAACCACGCCTCTGATACCAAAATGTACGCTGCCAGGCTAGACCTCACAATACGATTTCAAGTGCGCAGTGGAAGTGTGAAAATCGTGGGGCTCTAGAGACAAGAAGTGGCGAGCGTTACTAGTCCGCCGTACGCGGAGCAGACAATCAAATCAAACACTTACCTGTTGGTTGAAGGACACTGCTCTGGTGCCAACCTGGAGATATGTATGTAAGTGAGTGTATGTGTATCGTGTCGTGACGTTATGAGTATTCTCCTGGTAACAATCCGCTTCCAATTAGGCTGGAGACAATCACAGCATGCGGTCTTCAAATCACTCATTCACAATAGCGTCACTTGAATGACCTTCAAACTATTTCAGGTATTTCCAACAAACAGAACCCGTGATATTTCAAATTAGGGGTTAGCTACATTCACCTCAACTGGGTCATGATAGATTGTCCACAAAACGACCGGGGTAAGGGATAACTTTTCAAAAGATCGCGAGATACAACCGGCGACGTGTTCCTTTCAAGAACTTCAGTTTTAACAAACGTAACCCGTATATTTTCAAATTGGGGTTATTTAACAATCAAAACAATAGGATCACGACTAATTATCCAACAAAACGATCGGTTTTAAGGGATTAATTTCAACAAAAGGGGTCGAGACGCCAAGAGGACCCGCCAAATCCCAGAGCGTGTGTCCAGTGTCAAAATCAAACTGTCAAGAGAGATGTCACTCTGTTACTCGTTTAGAAACGTAGGCGCATAGAGTAAACAAATCGTTCAGGACTAAACACAAGGTGTAATAGAATAAACGCAAGTCCAGAAAGTAGTTTATTCCTAATAGATTATTAAATCGATTTGAGTAACTTTTATTACGAGTATATTTTTTTCAGAATTTATGTATTTATGTCCCAAAGAATATTCTATCTTATTTAAAGGCATTAAGACTCAATTATAAATGCATAAAGTTATGTTAGGGTAAAAAGCTTAGTTGACTTTACATCACCCACGGGAAGAAATGGGATGGTGATATTCTTTACGTGTGCCACCACACGAAACTCTACTCGGTACTTTTAATTATATGTTAAAGTGCTTTATATTTTTGCTGGATGCGAAAAGCACAGAACTGGTCGAAGTGGCGGTGCTTGGGGGAGGCCTATGTCCAGCAGTGGTTTACCAGGAAAAAAAACTGTCTTCGAAAACTACGCTGACATACGTCACAAACTTCGCTGGATGTTTCGAATTTTGAGACGTATGTCAACGTCTCAAAATTCGAAACACCCTAAAAAATAGAAAATAAATAATAGTTTAAAAAACTAAAAAACGCTTTTTTCCCATTATTTTCTACTTTTTAGTTTGGTTTTCTATGGAAGCGTGTTTTTTAGTTTTTTTAAACTATTATTTTTAACTAAAACTATCAAAAACAAAAGTCATTTCCTGAAATTGGGCTGAGGATCAGCACTTTTCGAACGTCAAATTTATATAAGACAATCCACCTAAAAGCTCGCCCTTCACCACTTCCTAGTACTTTAGCTGGGAAGAAGAATTGGCGTAACAAACTCCCCAGCAGCACAGCTGTTTGTTTAGTTAGATAAACCCAATTCTTTACAACAGTAAGTAGACTAAGCAATTATCATTACCTACTAGACATAGAACATTAACTCAAACCCTTTGCCATCTGTCAGTTGGTATACCAACACACCTCTAACTATATCTTGGCGATTATTCTGTGAGGGTTTTGATCTACTTTTCTGACTTCTCCACGTTTAGCAAAGTGTCCTGATCACCTTTATTTCAAAGCTTTCTTGAATCATTCCGACTCATTTATTATTATCTGCAAACTCTTTCCTAACTATGTTCGCGTCGGCTTCCAATCTCACCCAATGCAGCTTAAATACCGTACTTTACAAGGAGCTACTACCTGTTCCCCATTACTGGGTTACTGGGTAACAATACTACTTGGATTGTGTCAGCTTTCTGAAGAACATCACCAATAAGGTCACTATATAATCTCCTAGGGCGTCCCCTTCCGGCGTGACCAGTCACATTTGCCTTCCGTGAACACATCAAGATGACCAAATCATCTGAGAATACTCATTTAAACTTTAATCACTACATCTTTTTATAGAAAAACGTAGATGACTTCAAACTTTCAATTTGAATTTACTGCCTTCGTCTTAAAGTTTCTCTCGTCAAAAATTTTATACAAGGTGTTCTATCATCATCATCATCCTATAATGTTCCCACTGCTGGGACACAGATCTCCTCTCGGTGAGGGGGAGTGGGCCATAATCTACCACGCGGGCCCAGTGCGGGTTGGTAAATGTCACATGTCTTCGAATTTTTGGTTCTAAGACATGCCGGTTTCCTCACCGTTTGAGAACAGTGGCGGTGAAATAATTTACACAAAGGTGTTCTATCGATATCCCTTAACTGTAAGGTATTAATAAGACTACGTAAGAGAATCAACTGGCATATGAATCTACATATTTTTTTCGTTTTAATTATTCATACAAAATAATTTAACGTCACGATTATTTATGTAACACATGTTTCTTGCATGAAATATGACAACGTTGCATTTTCTTAGTTTTAAATTTGAATTTTGGATCAAATGAAAACATTTACCCATTTATCAAAGAAATTGACGCCCGTATTCAAGAAAACAAAAACCCACTATCTACTTATTAAGAAAATTAGAAACATATGCCAATTGATTCTTTGACATTGAGACCATGTCAAATAATCAACTCACATATGATTTTTGTTTTAATCATGTAAGCTCTAGGTTTTTTTTTTACTAGCTTGGAGTGCTTTTTAAGTAACCTACGCTGCCCCACTGCTGAGCAAAATCCCCCCTCTAGGTATTCTTTTCCTAGGCCACCTCGATCCGACCCTTGCAGTACACGTCTAGGTCGCACTCTGATCGTAATGGGATATCAATACGGACACGTTGCATTCATCCATAACCTGTCTCTATCTCTAACCCGTAACAATAATCTATCTAGCTCAGTGGTTCCTTGAATCACAAAATTGTTACATAACCAGAAAAAGATAATTCAGATGACTTCAGGCCGGTCTATTCTGTATAATAAAACTCTGATGAAGTTAGTGAGATTGAAGTGAGCCGTCACCTGATACTAGGGATTGATACCGGTGACAGCACACTTCATCTAACATACAGATTAGGTCACGAAGAAAAGATTAGTGTATTAAAATCTAATAGATTAGTTCAAAATATTTTTTTCATCAACAAATCCTGTGCCTGTATCCTGTATGGTTTAATCCTGTATTTGTGAAAAATCTCTTCCACGATTCTCTATTGAGGGCAATATTATTTTGAAGTGAAAACTTCTTTAGCGGCGTTGTGCACTTTTTTGTAATGGCTAAAAAATGTTAAACTCGCGTCAGGACACGTGACCTGATCGAAAATTCGGAAGTCGCGCGTAGAGTGATTTTTCTGAGAGATAAACTTTTTAATGTACTATAAATTGTCATGTTTGTGTACAATAGCGCAATAAATAAATATTATATTCTACCACATTTATACTGATAATTAAAGCAATTCGTGCAAAATTATTCCCTAACCATTCCAAAATATTAAAAATGCACAACGTTAATATTCAAGTTTTCACTTCTGCCGGCACTCCCGGAGTAACCCGTTGTTTTTTTTTTAAATAAAAAACATCCTGTCTCATTGGCCTACCGGTAACATCTAGCAGTTTCTCAGTAGGAGCCCAGTGTCTGGATTGCCGCCCGGTTATAAGAGATAGGCGCTATAGCTGGCGAAATAGGCTATAGATATACCTCTGCGCAACGCTTCGGAGAATACCTACGGACGTGATGTTTACATTAAATGACCTCAGTTTTAATAAAAAAACTACCTTTTTCATCACCATCATCATTAAGAACGCACCCCTCTTCGTCAAAAATCTCGCTGTTGCCTCTAGCTGCTGTTATCTTTAGGCTATTATAAGGTATTGTGGATCCCGCGCGCGGTCAGTTGTGTCTCGGCACCGTCCGAACACCGACGTTGCCTTTCTCTTCCCGCGAAGTTACATAGTGGACACGTGTGCGAGTGGAAGTGATAAAACAATTATTTTATTTTTATTTTTTGTTCCTATTGACTCGAAAAGTTTTTTAAATTTTTTATTCCGTTGACTCTAAAAGTTGTTTTTTTTTGGGAAAGTTTTTTTGAGTGCTGTGTGTTCAGGAGGTTTCTGTTTTATTCGGTGGGTATTTTAGTTTTATTTTTTGTTTTTAGTTATAATTAAATATTTTGTTTAATGTTAGCAAAACCTGTAGGCAATTAGTTCTATAAATTTAAAAAAATCTTTCTATTTAAATATTAAAACTTTTACAAATACTTACAACATGTCATTTAAATTAGAACAATTCTGGCAAAATTGGCATAGTTTTTTTCCTTATTGATTTACATTATCCTTATTTAAAATTTCAAATTTTGGGATCGTTTTCCTCTCTAAGTTAAAATGACCACTGTTCCCAAATAGCGTAACAGATTATAATCAGAATTAGAATAATTTTGAAGTTTATTGTTAAATCTGTTATTAAATCTTATGACTTGACTATGACAGGAGACTTTAGACTGTTTAGAAAACACCGGACGGAAATGAATATATATTTTTTTAAATATTTATTTTTAAATCCATTCGAAAAGAATGAATTAAATTTATTTGCGATTGCATTTTTAATATTCGTCAACGTAATTTTAAATAACTGATTCATTAATTTTTAAATGATTGATTTATTAATAAAATTATAAGTATTATTTAAAAACGAATCTATAAATATATAATGGGATCAGATAACAGTGTGTTGGTTGTCCTAAGATATTATTATTATTTATTATTAATATCACGTCTGGAATTTCCGAGGGGTTAGGCAGATGTGTACTCATAGTACACCCACATTTCGCCAATTATATTTAAGTCCCATGTTGAAAGGGGGCGAGCCTATTGCCATCAACTGGGCACTACTCCGGACTACAGGCTTCCATAACAAACAATAAAATTATTGGAAAACAGAGTTTAGAAAACACATGCATACGTATGCAATTTTAATTATTTTCAACCGCTTTCCAATATTGATTGTCTTCATGGAGATTCTATGTTTTCTAAACTTAGAAATTTTAACCTCTTGACAACTACTAAATGAAATCAACAGAGACACACAATTAAATAAAATAGTAGTTCAAAGTAGCTAAATGAAAATAGAAATGCACTGTTTACTAATAATAAGTAGAAGTGTCCTGAAAGGTCACACGTTGTAGCCAGAGGAGATTCTGAAATTGGTTGTAATTTTTTTTAATGTTTGTTACCTCGTACCTCCATCATTGATTACTTAGCAAGTGAAGGTATACGAATTTTTGTGTTCTAAAATGTGTAAAATAAAAAATATATGTAAAAATCAACTGACTTCTTTATATATACATACACACATACATAAACTCACTTTCTCATCGGGATAGACAGAAACTACAGAATGTCACCTGCTACAATCCTTACATACTTCGTTTGCCTCATAGAGTTTAATTTCATACATCCGGTCATACACGCACTCCGGTTACCATTACTATGCAGCTGACCTTTCTGAAGAACATCACCAATAAGGTCACTACATGTTCTTCTAGGGCGTCCCCTTCCGGCATGTCCAGTCCTCCAATGGTACCTTTTGTAAGCCGTCCTTCGTTTATCCTCTCAACATGACCAAACCATCTAAACATACTCTTTTAAATTTTTGTCACTACATCTTTTAAACCACACCGTTTTTTATCACATCATTCTTCAACCTATAATTCACAGTCATTCCTTATTAATAAACTTTTTTTTCGTTTTAGCACTCTTTATTTACCTACCCTTTATAGAGTACAATGTGCGATAAGGAATTTCGTTCCAATAAAGAACGCTATACTTTCCTAATTTAATTATAATAATGAAACTTTCCCTTAAATCGGCCATTCACATCATCTCGTCACGAAGTCGAAATCACGATTTACAAACCGTACTAACGAAAATAATGTGGTTTACTGTACCTTACTAGCGTTATTGTGAATCGTGCGTGTAATTTTGATGTTCCAATTTTTTAGATTCTTTGAAACAAATCTTATGAGTCAGATAGGAATTTAGAGTGTTTAAGAAATACCGGAAGGAAATTATTAAGATATTTGTCTAAGCTATTTGTTTTTCATATTAATTCGAATAGAATTTATTGTAATATTTCTGATATTGTATTTTTAATATTTGCGTATGTAATTTTAAATTTATTTATATAATTATACTTTATTGTACACAATTACTACAAAATATACAATAGGCGGCCTTATCGCTGTATGCGATCTCTTCCAGGCGACCATGGAATGGACAGTGATAAGCCTGGACATAAAAATAATGATCAATTATTTTAAAATGTATGATATATAAATTTAAAAAAAGTGTAGGTATGTGACGTGTGAATCCGTTGAGAGGTTTTGGTAGAGTAACAACATCTAAACAAACAAATTTTTACATTTCTAATATTTGAAGAATATTCTTCTCCTTAAAGAGCTGAAAAAAAAGTCAGAAAGAATGCAAAGAATAAACGAAGTAACATTGCGAAGAATGATATACTATGAAATGAAATGAATTGCACCGATCCCACCATGGTTTCACCAGACTCGATTATTCGAATCAATCCCAAGATTTGCACTAGCCCCTAAGGCCTCATGTTCTTGCCAGGGTCGCGAGATCTGTTCGAAAGAGTTACCGTAGCCCTGGCATATAGGTAATTGAAGGATCACGGGTGGGTCTTAGTCAGTAAAAGTCTGACATGCCCTTCCGCTCCACCCTGGAGCGGGAGATGTCATTTGATGATTTCCCAGCCAAAAAAGGGCAGCAAGGCTCAAGAAGTAGACCGTAGGATATAGTTTATATTAAAACAAGACAGTTCACGTGGACAAAACCAGGCTTATAAACTAGAACAAGAATGGATATCTACCCAGTTAAAGACTAATACAGGAACCCGAATGCGCACACACACACACAGACACTACGATGCTAGGCTATGTAATATCGATTTTCCAGTCTACTATCTGACCGCTGAAGACGCACTCGACTTCTTGAAGAGCTGACGACCTTAATAGTCTGGAAACTGTACTAGAAAACGACACGAAATGGATGTCGAGTTTTATTGAGTAGGTATTGAAATAAAACTAGCCTAGAAAATTTATTCAACTTAGACAATCGCAGTTCACTTTTAGACAAATATACATATGTACTCCACCGCACATTATTTTACTTCTGAATTTTAATTTGTGTCACAAAGTGTCATCATTACTATATCATGTCTTCCTTTCTTCTTTTTTATCTTTGTATATTGGCATTTTGTACCTAGTTCGTTAATTTGTTATCATAATCAATTATTGTTTCATCGTGCTTTGTATGTTGTGTTGCGTCTTTTGTGTGCATCAAATAAACGTTCTATCTATCTATCATATGCAAATCAAATCAAAAGTGATTTATTCTAATTAGGCTAATAGTCAGCACTTTTTGAACGTCATAAACATAATACAGTTCCCCAAAACGCCCGCCCTTCACTACTTCCTAATGTTTTGGTTGGAAAAAAAAGTGTCTCAGTGAACTCCCCAGAAGCACATCTGTCTGTTAAGTTTGAAGAGGTTTATTCTATATAATTAATATTACGAAAAACAAAACTTTAAACCTCTTCTCATGAGGAAATCATACAGATTTTAGTGGACCAGTCAGTGCAAGCATTTGTCAGTAATTGTGTAGCTCTACCCAGAACTTGAGGAGAAAATGTCTTCTATACATATTATAACTGAAACTCTCTTTTCGTGTCTATTTGTGATGACCGCGTTAGTGCGAGTTGGAATTGAATTGGATTTCACCGTCACCCAATATACATAAAATAACACACATAATACATATACAATTTGATATGATTTAACTTAATAGAAAAATAACTTATAATATTACTCAATTAATTTATATACATCAATTAAAAATAGGTAGCGAATTAGACAGATTAATTTGCGTAAGTAAACAAATCAATTTAAATTGAATAACTATACCGCGAAATGGGTATTAAGGATTCAATATCAAACTATTTAGGTATTTTAAGGCCAAATCTCAACATCATGTTTTGCACTATTGAATTTTAACTAAGGCTATATTGATCGGCCTAGATAACATTGTTAAGGCTCGCCTTTTTTGAGGGTCATAGTTTGGTATCCAGGTATTTTTCTCTCGCCTCTAAATGTGCTAATATTTCAAGTAGACCATTTGTAATTTTTATTTTTCCTACCTGGCATTGACTATGAAATTAAATACTCGATCAACCCTAAAATCGGTAATTGATACTGGCGGAGCAGCCAAAAAGAAAACCAATTACATGCACTTTTGAATTGTCAAGTGGTGGTGAGTCACAAAAATGAAGCTAGTTCCCGATTTCAACGCCTAGGTACCCGTGGAGAAAAACGGGCAAGAAATTACATGGCCACTCTTTTCAAAAAAAAAAAAAATTGTTACAAATAGTTGATTACACCATTTATGTTGAAATTATTCATGTGAGAACGATGTAAAAATACGTGCACATTAAAAGTGTCTGCAATTAAAACAAAAAGAAAATAACAATTCAGTAATTAAAGTATGCCGTGGCAGGTAAGATGACTAGTCCCTAGTGATGGCGTGGCGCTGGAAACAAAAATTATTGACATTTCAACTTTCGAACATAAGCGTCAGATATTTATACTTCTATCTTTTTCATCAACGAGGTACTTAATTAACTGAATTTATATAAATGTTTTTGAAGCCCATGTTACATTCTTTTGGCCTCTCTGTCTCGTCAGATAGTTTTGGTATCCCTTAGAAGTAGGGTTGCCATACGTCCAGAATTTTCTGGACATGTCCGGTAATATAAGTCTTTGTCCGGAATGCGGAAGGAATCCTAAACCGTCCGGAATTTATTACATTTTAGTAAAGAGTGAAACTAAAATAATAATAAATCAAATATTTTTATATTAAAATAAGGTAACAAACAACATTATTAATGTAATTATTCATTTTGGTCAGCTAGGGCGCGAGAAAAATCGAAAATTTGCTTCGTTTATTCATATGCACTATGCATAACGTCATTAATATTAAATTTACAAGACAGTCAGGAATTTTCATCATTTGTCCGGAATTTACTCCGGATTTCATTTTTTTTAATCTGGCAACCCTACTTAGAAGTCACAAATTTAATTTTGTGCTGCCACAGACACTGCAATTTGTCGCTCCATTTAAAATACTGGTATACCTTCATCCAGTTAGATTGGAAGTCGACCATCTACATTATTCAGAAAAGGCTAGGCAGATGATGTTTTTGATACACTTTCAACAAATCTATACTAATATTATCAAGCTGAAGAGTTTGTTTGTTTGATTGAACGCGCTAATCTCAAGAACTGCTGGTCGGAATTGAAAAATTATTTATATGTTGGGTAGCCCATTTATTGAGGAAGGCTATAGGCGATATAACATCACGCTACAAACAAGAGCGGAGCAGTAATGAAAAATGTTGCAAAAACGGGTAAAATCGCACGGGTAAGAGATTCGACGCGACGGGAAGGGTCGGGGGAACAAGAAATTTAACGCGGACGAAGTTGCGGGCAGAAGCTAGTGATCACATAAATATGTATTTATCGTCATCTTTTTTTTTTTGAGGGATTCCATCGAATGACGTCTCCCGCTCTGGGCGGAGCGGGAGAGCGTGTCAGACTTTTACTGACTAAAACCCACCCGTGTCCCTTCAGTTGCCTGCGCCAGGGTTACGGTAACTCTTTCGAACAACTCTCGCGACCCTGGCAGGATCGTCATTTTTTAACGAAATATTATTGGACTAGCTTCTGCCCGCGACTTCGTCCGCGTCAAATTTTTGCTGCCTTGACCCTTCCCGTCGCTTCGAATTGCCTGCTAATTTTCATCCATTTTTCGTTGCTGCTCCGCTTTTTTTGACATATAACTTATAACCTTCTTCAATAAATAGGCTATCTAACACAAAAATAATTTTTCATTTCAGACCAGTAGTCCCTGAGATTACCGCGTTCAAACAAACAAACAAACAAAATCTTCTGCTTTATAATATTAAAAGTATAGATGAATCATAAAATCAGATATTTTACTGATCTGTACACTGTCAAATTTCTGCTCTTGACTGTACTTCAACATACTACGATCCTTACATAATTATTTTTCTGCGTATGCGCTCATACATCATACCATAGACGCTGGTTCTGACTACCACGTAACGCACCTGACCTTTTTAAAGTAGGTGATCATCACCGTCCAACCGGAAGCAGTTAAGTACCAGCATTGAACGTGGAGCCACTGAGCGAATATTTTAAAATAATTAGAAATACTACATCAAGTTTTAAATGAATTATGGTCGAATTTCGACCATTAAGCGACCACTAGTAATAATAATAAGCCTTTTTCTGTTCTGAACAAACTTTGCGTTGCAATATTTTCTCAGTAGTTTATAAAATGTCTCTTTGTTCAGCTCTTTTTGGCAAAAGCTTCATCTAGCAACATCTACTGGATCCTATCTCTAGCAACTCTTCCCCAAATTAGACTAGCTTTGATTCATCTTTCCATCTATAATATTGTCTTCCCCTGTTCCTTTTGTCATATTTGTGGCACCTTTCTATCTCAACTTTAGCCCACTTGTCTTGACTGCCTCTCATCACTGTTTTTTTTATCACGTTTAGGTATCTATAAATGTACAGTATTTACATGATATTTATAGGCTAACAGACATAAGATAATATTAATAATATGTACATATATATAAAAATAGAGAAAAAGGAATAACAAGTCAAAAAAAAAATCGTTCGCATCGCTGTCAATGGTAAAAGTGCCAAGAATGCTGGCAGCATTACCACGTTTTATGGCGATGCTGATTCTTTGGTTAAAAAATAGGACCGTCTTTTGGTCACGAGAAAAGTTGACTAACCGCTTGGAGATGTCTTTAAAATTCAAGTGGGCACTCGAACCTAGCTCTCGGCTCAAATATATGACAAATAACTATATTCTATTGTGTAGTATTCTAATTCTACCTCATCATATTTAATGAAATGAGAGATGACATAACGCTAGGGTTCCAATCCATTCACTTTACCAGTCAGTCTGCCTACCCTGTAAGGGTAAATATGGTGAATATATACTTCGCCAGCTAACATAGCCGTTTGAAATCAATATTAATGTTGTAGAAAGTGACATCCCTGTCACGCACCGACACAAAGGACGGAGTAAATGGAGTGCGCACGAATGACACAAATAACTATGCGTATGGCATTCGCCTCTATGTTATATTTGCGTCTAATATTTTTTGTTTCAGTTTATAAGTCAAATGATTTTGACACTCTGTCTACATCAAATTTCTTATATTAGGTATAGAATAGAATATAATGTTTCTTTATTGGAGTAACCAAGACTAAGGGTTTATTTTTTGGAGTAACCAAGACTCAAGAAGATTGTTAGTAAAACTTATGGCTATGTTAGTAAGCACAGACTACAACGAAACATAAAAAGAAAACAAGAAATGAATAACAGTATGCTGGAAGAGATTTCTTTTCTACATAGTATAATCTAAAGTCGCATCAGTAGACAGAACGATTATTAGATATATACAAAACGCGCGGAAGCCGCTGGCAAAATTTAAAAAGAAAAGAAGAGAAGAAGCTAAAAGAAACCTTAGTGAAATGTCGTTTGTGCCTATTTGTCTTCTCTTTTCGGCCTATCTGTTCTAATCGAATTATTTTTGGTTTTATATTTTTCTCTTTAATTACATACTCTTTATCACGTAGGTATTTCGGAAGAGATTTCTTAAAAAATAAACATCGTCTTTGTGTCTATTTTTCTGCTCTTTTCTTCTTGTCTGTTTATATTATGTGTACATATTATTGAATAAAACTATAGTTTGCATTTTTCAATATATTCTCCTAAACCGACGTCTCACGTTGACAATAGGCCACAGTTATCATATGAAATTAATGGAGAAAATTTACATCGTCTATAGTATGTATCTAGTGCAATATAATGTGTTGGGCGACCTATCGAACGATTTTAAAATTGAAGACAGTCATTTCTCATTTACTTAGTTTTAAAGACTTCATTCACATCAATGGCATAGATAGATGTTAAACTTATCGCAATCATTAGAAACGAATTTGTACGTTTGATAGAATTTACGTTACGATTACTCGAGCGTTTGTGCTATGCCCGTAGGTCTCACAAGACATCGTATTAAACTACAAAACGTCAAATTGTATCTATCTGTCACAATAAAAACTGTACTTCCTTCTCAAAATTGGCCGTTTAAGAGAATATAGTGCCTCTCCATTCAAAAACGGAAGTTTAAAGATAAATTAGTGACCATTTATCGCTCAGAAGTATTTTGTGCAGAGTAGTACCAGTAAATGTCTCTACTTTTTTGAGATTCTAGTGAGTTAATAGTTTATCTACATTGTCACTCCATTTGTGACCTACTCTGTGCTCACAGAACACTCCTCAATACTGTTTAACATTTACATTGCATTGCGCTTTTGCTTTCCATATGAGGTAAGCAGACGAACAGGTCTGTAGTTTATATGAATATACAATAAACAGTTATTTTAACTATAATTCTATCAGGAGAATCCCACGTGGTGACTTTTGGATACAGATATTACAAGTTTCTTTAAAAATCCTCCTGTCGCTATGCCAATGTAATTGAGGTTAGCGCAGTGCGTCTTTTCTCTTTATACATTTCTGTCAGCTGTCATATCAGTATTAGCTTCCTTCTTAGTCAACATTATATAGGTTGGAGGACATGAATGCACAACCTGTTACAATGGATTCAGTAGGTGATTTAGAAACTTTTCCTCGGTAGTTTAAGAATCAGAATTGGTTGTCATGGTATGGTCACGTGCTACGGAGGAATGAGGAAAATGTCGTGAGGCAAGTACCGAGTATGAATGTCGATGGCTATAAGAGCAGAGGGAGACCAAAGAAACGATGGATGGACTGTGTGAATTATGATATGGATAGAATGGGGGTGACTATTGAGATGACGATTAATAGAGAAGTGTGGTAGAAAAAGACATGTTGAGTCAGCCCCAAATAAATTGGAATAAGGACAGGAGAATCATGATGATGAGTTAAAGATATTATTTGTTGTTCCATTAATGTTGAGTGCATAGGTAATTTATGTAACAGCCGTGTTTTTTGTAACCGTCGATATATTTCTACGATAAGAGTTCTAGAACCATGAGCTTTTTTTGGCTTGAAAATTGACCCAATTGACTTCTCTCGCTTCGTGCGTAACAGACTTTTACTAACTAAAACTCACCCGTGTTCCTTCAGTTGCCTGTGCCAGGGTCACGGTATGACCCTAGCAGGATGATGTTGCTTCCATGTGCTGAATTTATGATAACAGTTTACGCGTCAATATACCACACTATATTTCACGCAATGTATTTGTTATTTCTGCTTCTTTTCTTATAGCCATTCTTATTCATTCTTCATACTTCTCTTATCACATGCTTGTCCTTCCTTTCCATCATATCTGTCCCTCTAGCTATGTCTCGGTCGGCTTCCGTCTTCTCGAATACCAGTATTTGTCATGGAGCGACTGCTTATCTGACCTCCACAGTACAGTTACTGGGCAGCACAATACCCCTTGGAAAGACTGGCAGTCAGACTTTTGTGCTTAAGTATTCTGTAAGCGTCATTTCTAAATTCGTACGATGTCTCGAATGGAGATAGAGTAAAAACTTTGTTACAAAAAAAAAAAAACAACCGACTTCATTAAAAACACTACAAAATGAAAAATAACTTTAATTTCGGCAGTCGGTGTCTAAGGCTTTGTAATTAAGGTTTATGCCACCGATTTCCGAAATTAAAGTTATTTTGTACTATGTAGAGTTTGTTAGGAAGGTTGTTTTTTTTTTTTTGTAAAAAGTTTTTAGTTTTAAATTTTTAGTTATGGTATCTACCCCGCACTAATTCCAAACAAACAATGCATATTTATGCGATTGCAGAAATCGCGGTTGATTTGCTGTCATTTTTTAAAGAGTTCCGGTGTCTGCTTCCGGAACTCATCATTAGATCAATATGGAATTTATATGGGACCATTTCGGAATAAACCCCTTTTGAACAAAAAAGAATTGTGCAAATCCTTTTATACAAGATTATTTTTAGTATATGCGAAACCTGAATATAGTTTGTTCAGAATCAGTAACTGAATCGATTCCAATCATTTTTACACCATGTTATATTTTGTACCAAAAATATTTAATTACGCTTCCACGTAGCACACCGTACGTACAATACGTATATTTTAAAATTATCATGTCTTTCTCGTACTCAAACGTCCATTACACGGAGATGGTACGTACACTAGCTGTTTGTGGTGATCTGCATATGTTTTTGCGTGGACAACCAGGTAACTTATCAAGCTTATAACTTTGTGATTATTAATGATACAGTTTTGAAATTTTTTTCATAGATTCTTTACATAAAAATACTAGACCCGTGTTTCGGGTTTCGCATAAACAAAAATTAATGTTGTATATAGTATGACGGAGTTATGGCCGAACATACATATTTTTTTTATAAACATCCGAATTGAGAACCTCCTCCTTTTTGAAGTCGGTTAAAAGTAAAAACAAGCATTCTACCTGTTTAGTCTTTTCTTTGGGCTCGAATTCATAGCATTTACTTTACTTTAAACAATTTAAACGCACTTGAATTTTCAAGGGTCCGTCAAAAATATGAAGCTAATTGCCCATTGCAAAGATAGTAGGTACCTATGTAGAAGAGTGATTAAGAAACTTTACAGAACTGTTTTAAATTATATTTTCATAAAAATAATTACTTAGGTAAATCATTCGTTTTGAATTTAAAATTATATGTGAGAACAATGTAAATAAGACGTACTTACACATTAAAAGCGTTGAGAGTAGTTATTAAAAACAAAACATAAAAACAATCCAAAAATAAATTAATTAAAAACGGGCGTTTTTGGGGACTGTCTTATATCATTTTGACGGTAAAAAAAAACAAAAACATACAGTTGAATTGATAACCTCCTCCTTTTTTTGAAGTCGGTTAAATAAAGTATTGACTCTCAGCCTTGTTTGAATCAATTAGATTTGATTTTGATTTTTCGTATTGCGGTTTCTTCTATAATGAATGATTCGGCTATTACATCACTCCAAGTATAAATTGGGCTATTGGAGTATTGTTATCACAGGCTGGTATCTTATCATTACCAATAAGTAGTACGTCACCGTAACAGCTCATTCCTTTCCTGTGAATTAAGGTTTGGTTATTTCCGAGTTATTTGATTGTGATCTGCACCTTTAACAAATATTTTTTTGAGCTTTATGACTTAAAACTGTATGGTCACGTGATACGGAGGAATGAAGAAAATGTCGTGAGGAAAGTATTGAGTATGAATGTCGATGGCTACAAGAGTAGAGGGAGACCAAAGAAACGATGGATGGACTGTGTGAATTATGATATGGATAGAAATGGGGTGACTGCTGAGATGACGACTAATAGAGAAGTGCGGGAGAAAAAGACACGTTGCGCCGACCACAAATAAATTGTGATATGGACAGGAGAATTATGACTTATATTGTTAAAGCACATAGATACAGCCTTATTTCAAAAGCCAACATACCTAGTTAACAAGTAACTGTAGTTGATTATCTTAAAAAAAATATAATCAACAGACATAGCATACGACCAATTTGATATTACATAAACCAATCTGCGATATTGATGAAATAATTTCTGAGAATACACCAGTCATCTTTACAAATAATTTAAAGTATGTTATATGTAGGAAAAAAACTTTAAAGTTCACATTCGCACGGACGCAATAATATCCAGGCGGGATAATTTAGCGCACTGGAATTTACAGCGCACTGATAACCGCTCAGAGTTAAAAATCGAATACTGTGATTTTCGACATGCACTCTGTTGGATTCTCTATGCTCGGTTTAATACCGAAAGTTGAAATTCCGTTATGCAAAAATATCGTGCGTACATGGTCTTAGTCTTGATGAAGTTCAGAGAAAGCTCGCTGAGTTACTGAGTCAGCATGTCAGCAATGTGTGTGATAACGTAACGTAAACGCAAGCAAACGTCATTGCGGCAATCACAGACTTGGGTGTACGGTCGATGACAAAATGTTATGTGAAGAGTTGATGGCGCACAAAAGTGTTAAGTAATTAAAACTTAATTTTCTTTTTTTCTTTTGGAGTTTTGTCCTTATGAATCGATTTTCATATTGTATAAGCCCGGGGTATAAAAATGGGACTAAAATAAAACTTTCTCCGTTACGTTAAGCGTTATGTTATATTTACTAATCCATATATTTTATAATTGTTCGCAAGGAGTAAACTCCATTCCTCATTTTATCCGTTTTAGATATATATTTTTTTATTATTGTTAATTAATTGGGCATAAATGAATTAATTGCAAAACATTAATCTTATCGACCCAGTGTAAATAAATAATCGGAGTTACAAAAAAATGAGTTTATTCACACAATACAATACACAAAAATACTTTTGCAAATAATAACAATACAATTGACATAGGTACTTACATTGGATTTTAAAACTATAATAAAACATGTTTTATAATTGTGTGAGAAATCAAATAATAAGTTTTTATTACATTATAATAATAAATTAATAATAAGTTGTTAAAACGGGTTGATTAGTGCTTATTTTTTGAATTAATAGGTTTATATATGAGAAATGATGACGCACATAATTCTGTTCTTTGTATGTAGATTTTATATTCGTTTCGTAAAAAATATCTGTGTGTTTTTACCATTGTTTCCAGAATAATTTCTAGTTAAAAATCGTAGAAAAAAGTTCTTAAGTAACATAAGACACACAAGCAATTCTAAGTTTAAGTTTAAACTAAGTCACACATAGCCCGGTGTACCCGGCTTAGATTTAAGGCACTGCTCATTCGTAGGACGCCGTAGATCGTTCAAATTACTGTCGCACAATTAGGCATATTGGACATACCAAACCAGAAAATGAATATATTGAAGACAAGATTTTTTGAAAAAATATTAAATAAATAATTAAACAGTATCAGGACAAAAAAGTCATTAAATAGAGCTCTAAAAATGTTTTGGTCGCATAGTTGTAGTGTTTTTATTATGGGAATAATTTCCTGATAAAAATGAGTATTTAATTTAACTATTCTTAAAATCTTGAGCGTAAATTATCATATTTTATGTAATTCAGTTAAAAATTATATCTAGCAGTGCATTAATATTTTATTCATTTAAATCTGCAAAATTACATTTATTTTTAGTGATTATTCAATTTAACTAACATCAACGTTTCTCTGTTTTAAACCTTATTTGTTGCCGCGGTACACTTTTGTCAACACCTAAAAATTTTCTTCTTGCCGCGCCTTAAATAGCTCACTCGGTTAAGTTACTTTAAGTTCTTTCTAAGTAGGGCAAGTAACCTCGGAAATGAAAGTCTTTCCTACCTAATTTTATCACGTTTTGAACATGCCCGAAAGTCTAGCAATTAGTGTTACCAAGGGAATTCGTATTACCCAGTAATTGGGTTGTGGAGATTAGTAATTTTCCACGCTTGGCAGGCAGGTTGGCGATCGCAGTATGACGGTAAAATGCATAGAGAACGCTACTACCCGTTGTCTAGTAAGTCCCTTAGTCGTCTTTTACGACATCCACAGGAAGAAATGGGATGGTGCTATTCTTTACGCCCAGTACCACACAAAGGCCCTCCACCACATACTTAAATAAGTATACACGTAATGTTATATAGCCTATAGCCTTTCTCAATAAATGGGCTACCCAACACAATAAGAATTTTTCAATTCGAACCAGTCGTTCCTAAGATTAGCGCGTTCAACCATACAAAACAAATATACCATCAAATACCCATACAAAAAAAAAAAAACAGTTTTTAATATTTATTAAAAACTGTTTTTTTTTTGTATGGGTATTCTTTTAACTTCATTTTATTTTTTGTACCTACACGATCTGTGAAAATTTCAAGTATCTACAAATTTATACTAATATTATAAAGCTGAAGAATATGTTTGATGGTATATTTGTTTTGTATGGTTGAACGCGCTAATCTTAGAAACGACTGGTTCGAAGTGAAAAATTATTATTGTGTTGGGTAGCCCATTTATTGAGAAAGGCTATAGGCTATATAACATTACGCTGCAATTAAAAGGAGCGGAGCGGCGACGAAAAATGGTCGAAAACTGGCAGGCAATTCGATGCGATGGGAAGGATCAGCGGAGTACAAATTTGACGCGGACGAAGTCGCGGGCAGAAGCTAGTTACGGTTAAAATAATACAGCGCTGTAACAGCCAGATGGATACCTCAGTGATAAGGTCTCGTTGGCACTCTTTAACTACGGAAGTCTAAAACTTTAACTATTTCAAAGTAACATGTAATTAAGAGTTAGTTAGGAAATTTAGGATGAGTTAGCACTCAAATATTTAAATATTTTTGGACTATAATCTTATATTGTTCCCTAAATTATCTATTGTAATACGTAAAAATCTAAAGACGTATAGAAATAATAGACATAAATAGGCAGTTGAAGGTCGTTCAAGACACTTGGTGATTTAAATCTTTGATTTACTAAAAACATCATTTAGTAAGTCTATATTACGTTTTAGTAAGTCAAAGATTGAAATCTAAGTTTAACACCGAGAGTTGAAAATCGTAATAATAAGTTAATTATTAAATATGGTGGTGTAGCCATTTCTTAAAATTGTCAATAATTAACAATTTTTAATTTTAATAAACGGTCAATTTTTGTTAGTTCATTTGAATTTGATTTTTTGTTATTGCCATCCCGGGTAATACCTGTATGAGGCTGGCACATGAGCGTGGGGATCGGCACAAGATAAAAGAGGCTTATGGCCAGCAGTCGGTGCAGTCGTTATTGTGTGTTATGATGATGATAATGACGAAAAATCTATTTGATAAACAATTTATTTTCCTGGGTTTACAAAGTGTCCTGTAACACCATTATAATTCGTACTAATATTAAATGTAAATTAGGTAGCTTTTTCCCAACTATGTTGGGGTCGGCTTCCAGTACAAACTGTAACACGTATGTATTGACATAATTATAAACATTAACATCATAAATACAACGAAGTCGAAGTCATTTAATAGAACTAAATGAAGTTATGGAATTAAAATAAGTGAAAGGAAGTTCATTTACTGGAATTAAATGAGTTAAAGGAGGTTCATTTAATCCCATTAAATGATTTTTGAAAAAGGAATTAAATGAACTCAGAGGGTTTTATTGGTGATTTTAACTATTATAATTATGTAAAGCCATATTTATTACGGTAGCGAATCATATTTTAGAAAATTTTAACTTCGCGGGCTACTTTGGAGCGATCACCTTTTTTTGGTTGGCAAATCATCAAATGACTTCTCCCGCTCTGGGAGGAGTGGGAGGGCTTGTCAGACTTTTACTGAATAAAAGCCACCCGTCTTCCTTCAGTTACCCATATGCCAGGGCCACGTTATCTCGTTTGAACAATCTCGCGACCCTGGCAGTGGAGCGATCACCTGAAGTTGAGACCAACACAAAATAGTATTGTCTTATTGTGATCACCAAACCACTCAAAACATAGTGACTATGACAGACATTCAATTATTTTAAAACGATTTACAATACAAAATATCCTTAAATAATTTTGTACAAATCTACATACAATGGTTGAAAAGGTAATTCTGTTCTCTTAGTCGTCACGTGGAAGAGTATCTACGTAATCAAAGTAATGTTTTAGTCAAAAGGTATTGTTTTGCTAAAATTTGTTGTGCACTTCATTATTATCAAATGCAGGATATATTTTTAGAAATTGCATAAATGGATATTGTAAAAACTTGTAACAATAAAAGCTAAAAGGTTATGAATATTGTTAATTATTTATTCAATTAAAAACTTATAGGTAAGCTAGACTTATGTAAATTCAGTCACCTTTGTGAGACTTTCATATACTCTACCTACTATATCTACATAATACGTTGAGTGCCAAATACAGATTGATGGTTAACCTGATATGGCCACAGATTTAGAGCGCATACGAAATTGTTAGTAGCAAGCACGTGATATCGCGTGATCGGCCATATTATGCAGAGCCGAATCACGCGATATCGCGTGATCGGCTCTCATCGTGATATACTAAAGTGGTTAAATTTGTGAGTTTGTTTGTAGAAAGTTTTCTCTAGAACTACAAGTTGGATTTGAAAAATTGTTTTTGCATATGAAAGCCCATTTCTTGAGGAAGGTTATAAGCTATTTAACACCACGCTTCGACTCTTAGGAGCTGAGCAAAATGAATCAAAGTTATAGCACTCGCGGGCGATGCGTAAGACGTGACGAATCAGGGGCCAACATTCACACGAACGACGTCGCGGGCTGAAGCTATTTTATCATCATTAGCCTATGATGTTCCCACTGCTGAGACACAGGCCTCCTCTCGGTGAGAGCGAGTGGGCCGTAATTCACCACGCGAGCCCAGTGCGGGTTGTTAGATGTCACATGTCTTCGAATTTTTGGTTCTAGGACATGCCGGTTTCCTCAAGTTGTTTTCCTTCACCGTTTTTAGAGCAGTGGTGATGAAATGATATACACAATGAAAAAAAAAATAAAGAGTGTTTATTCACAATGTTATGGTTGTTTTTACAAAACATTTATTTCTTCTGCCAAACTGTCAATATTATATTGTGAATATTATATTGACACCTTTTCCTAAAGTATAGCGCTTGCCTGGGTTCGAACCCGCAACTTACATTTTCCAGCTTTGACCTGCAATTGAAGTTTACTATAGTAAAATGTTACGACGTGCCCGTGGAATAATTCTCGACCTTCCCCCGAGCGAGGACACGGGCTAAAACTAGTTATAACATGAACTTTAAAGACAAGAACATCAACAACCATTACATAAACATACATACATCATCAGAGTAGGCTTCATTAATATTGCATAAGCGACAACTCAATAGCTGATCATGAGCGTTTCTATAAACCTCTATGCATAAAATACTTTTACCTACTTATTCGATGTCATCACAAGTGATCGGAGTAGGTAGATTGAAATGGGATCAATGAAATGGCACGTATCTATTAGTATGGATATGCCTCTGGGATTCCGGGATTTTGAAATTAATTTCAAATGTTGTAATGTGTAGAATAAAGAATACATCAATATGAATAAGAAACATTTATCCCCTTTGCCGTCTTTTTAATAGTATATAGGTGATCGGCCTTCTATAGTAAGAAAAAAAACAATTTTAAATGTTTATCTATAGCATTCTATAAAATATTTTAGTACCTAGTTAAAAATCCTTACTTTCACAATATTTGATTAAATCCCGTAACTACCAAAATGAAATCCCGGAAAAAAGGCATTATCCATGTTGTGATTTCTATGACCATTCATGATGCGAGTACGTAAAATCAATCTACCTGCTCCGATCACTGGTCATCACCGACGTAAAAAAATTGCAGTTTTATTTTGTCACGCTCTGGATTTTTAGGGTTCCGTACCTCAAAAGGAAAGACGGAACCCTTATAGGATCACTTTGTTGTCCACCCGTTTGTCTGTCTGTCAAGGCCCTTTATCTCGGGAACGCGTGGAAGTATCGAGTAGAAATTAAAACGATATACTCAAGTCTAAAGTCTCTTGAAGCTGTGAAATAACAAACTTCTAAGTTAACGTGAAAAACGGACAGGGTCGCGGATTTGTTCAAAAGAGTTACCGTGGCCCTGGCACATGTAACTGAAAGAACACGGGTGGGTTTTTGTCAGTAAAAGTCTGACACGCCCTTCCTCTCCACCCAGAGCGGGAGAAGTCATTTGAGGATTTCCCACCCAAAAAAAAAACTCATTGCGCTGCTTCCAACAAACTATCAGTCACAATCTGAATAATTTTGAAGGATATTGCTTTACATTATTGCATTATTATGTGTGAAAAATGAACTGTTTTTTGCTTATAATTAAACTAGCTTCTGCCCGCGACTTCGTCCGCGTCAAATTTTTGCTCCCCTGACCCTTCCCGTCGCATCGATTTGCCTGCTAGTCCATTTTTCGCTGCTCGCTCCTTTTGAGTTATAGTGAGTCAACCTTAAAAGATAGGCATATGCTCTCGCGGATTTTGTTTTAGAACTTTTTAAGAGGAACAATTCCGTCATACATTATTTTTGCGTTACTTTAACCGTTTACGCAGCGCACGCAACGGAAACTCTCAAAAGGAATAAATTTTCCCCGTTTTTGCAACATTTTTCATTACTGCTCCGCTCCTCTTAATTGTAGCGTGATGTTATATAGCCTATAGCCTCCCTCGATAAATAGGCTACCCAACACAAAAAGAATTTTTCCATTCGAACCAGTAGTTCCTGAGATTAGCGCGTTCAATCAAACAAACAAACAAACTCTTCAGCTTTATAATATTACTAGCTTCTGCCCGCGACTTCGTCCGCGTCAAAGTTTTGCTCCCCTGACCCTTCCCGTCGCATCGATTTGCCTGCTAGTTTTCGTCCATTTTTCGTTGCTGCTCGCTCCTTTTGAGTTATAGTGAGTCAACCTTAAAAGATAGACATATGCTCTCGCGGACTTTTTTTTAGAACTTTTTAAGAGGAACAATTCCGTTATACATTATTTTTGCGTTACTTTAACCGTTTACGCAGCGCACGCAACGGAAACTCTTAAAAGGAATAAATTGTCCCCGTTTTTGCAACATTTTTCATTACTGCTCCGCTCCTCTTAGTTGCAGCGTGATGTTATATAGCCTATAGCCTCCCACGATAAATAGGCTACCCAACACAAAAAGAATTTTTCAATTCGGACCCGTAGTTCCTGAGATTAGCGCGTTCAATCAAACAAACAAACAAACAAACAAACAAACAAACAAACAAACTCTTCAGCTTTATAATATTAGTATAGATAAAATAATAATATAAGTATAGATTAAGTTTTGTTCAAAAACATCCATCGATTTCTTACTTAAATTAAACTGACGACTTATCTGACGACACGGTTACTTTTCTCTTTAGAAGAAAATAAAGCAAGAAAAAGTTTTTAATGTGACTTGCACGGGCCCATCACATACTAAACTAAAAATACACAATCATAAAAATAACTAAGAAAAACAAAAAAAAAATACAATATAAGGAAGTAAAATATAACAAAGTCTTGTACGAACTCAAAAAGGTCCTATCTCAGCAATATTTGTGACATTTATAGAAGTGTTGGTGACTGTACATATGTACACCTCTACCTAACCCTTTTGTTTTGGATGGGGAATCATCAAATGACGTCTCATCAATGACGGGACGTGTCAGACTTCTACTGACTAAAACCCACCCGTGTTCCATCAGTTGCCCATGTGCCAGGGTCACGGTGTCTCTTTCGAACGATCTCGCGACCCCGGCAGGCATCGGTCCTGGCAGACCCCTTCAGTCTACCTAACCCTTAGGCGTAATATTATAACAATACATACCTACATCATTATCATGTCAGCCGAATGACGACCACTGCTGGACATAGGCCTCCCCCGATTTGGGAGGCTTTACCATAATCGCCACGCTTGGCAGGCGGGTTGGCGATCGCAGCATTGTGGTAAAATACATAGAGAAGGCTGTTGCCCATTCTCTAGTAAGTCCCTTAGTCGCCTCTTACGAGACCCACGGGAAGAAATGTGATGGTGATATTCTTTAGGTGCACACCACACGGAACCTCCGGAACCATCATACTTAAATAAAAGATAAATAAAAAAGTAATGAGATCATTATTATCCCTGTTGGGCACAGAAAAATAAATCACCTCCACACCAGACCACTAACCTCTTTTAACATGGTAAGACTACATCTTTCAACAATTACAAAACTATGTCTTCATCATAAAACACAGAGCAATCTTGAATTAAACAACATCATGTAACCACGCGATAATTAAAACAGTATGCCGTAATAAAACATAATAAAAAAAACAAGAATGATCGCAGTAAAAACAAAAAAAACGTCTTCACTCTCGACAAATCACCGTTGTGCTCGACTGTACCGGCGCGTGAGCACTTTCTCTGCTAGGTCAATGTACAGTAGAATAGAATCCGTCTTGTAAAGGTGAGGTCTCATCGAATGACAAACGAAAAATTGTTTTGAGCAATAAGTGACATTCTGAATTCAAATTTTGAACGACAGTATAACTCCTTTGACATTCGAATCATTTGGCCACATTATTTTATCGTTTGTTTGATTCTTTATATCTATTTTTATTTACTAGTGATCCGCTCATGCTTGCCACTGTTTTTAGACATGACAAAACATTGTATTTTCTATATTATAATTATGTAAGTTTAATTTTATTGTATTTTCCAAATAAACCTACCGGAAAAAATCCGCGAATGAACACTGTCTGCATACGAAATACGAATGAAACGCCTACTTCACTTAGGGCTCATTTTGTCAAACTCAAATAACTTTTATCTGTAAAATAAAATGGACGCCTGTCAGTTTTAGTATGGAAAAACTGTCAAAAAACTCCACAGTCTCGCAGTATAAAACTTATTCTAGTTATAAAAGTTTGGTCGAATTCTCCCTCAGTGACGTCATAGTGGTGTTGTAACCATGCCTTTATTGTCTAGTTTGAAGAAATAATAGCTTTAGTAAAACATGAGTAAACATATAAAGTACCATGTAAATAATTCTTACCCAATCGATTCGGTAATCGCACTTTTGAATCCGGGGCAGTGAGTGAAGACACAGCTTAACCTACAACTAAAATTCACCGTACGACGTGGTACAGTCACGCACCTTTTGTGGTTAATCGCGACCATTGTTCTGGCAGCTTTGGAGTGGTAGAAATTGTCACAATATCCTACTAAACTATTTTGTATTGGCAGAGAGTTTTAAAGACTTTGTGCCAAAACATAATAAACAAAATTTTCTTTAGATTGTCACAAAAAAAATGCATTGACTGTGGACCTGTCATCAATAGCCTATATGGTTCCCACTACTGGGACACAAGCTTCCTCTCGGAGAGGTAGTGGGCCGTAATCTACCACGCGGGTTGGTAGATGTCACATGTCTTCGATGATTGGTTCTAGGACATGCCGGTTTCCTCACGATGTTTTCCTTCACCGTTATGTGAGCAGTGGTGATGAAATGATTACACAAAGTAATGCGAATGGCTGGTTTTGAACCCACGACCACGAACTTGTCAGTCGGGACCGATACCACTACCCACCACTGCTCTGCTCTTGATTGACCTGTGGTCTAATCAAATCAGAAGTCTTATTAAAACTAGGCTGAGAGTCAACAAATTTTCAACATCAAAGTTACATAAGACAGTTCCCCAAAACGCCCGCCCTTCACCACTTCCTAGTACTTTAGCTGGGAAGAAGAAGTGGCGCAACAATCTCCCCAGCAGCACAGCTGTCTGTTTAGTTAGAAGAACTTGATTCTATACAATAATATTTAAGTAATTAATATTCCGAAAAACAAAACATAAATTAAACTATTTGCCATAATTATGTCAGCTGGCACATGCCGAACTAATTTTGACAACAACGCATTAAGTCGTTACCACTAGGCCATCTCTGCATATACAACATCGGTACATACTGTAGGCGATTGCATACAAACAGAGAAAGTTGTACAATATGGGTCAAAGTCGCGTACTCGGTTCGGCTTTCTTAAAGGGTGACTAAGGTCCTAGGCATGTCTTATGTGAAAACAGAACGGTGTTTTATGGCATTCTAAAGATCTATGTTGACTCACAATTTCATTTTAAAGCCTGTGTCATCCTTAAGAATTTCCAAGAAATACTGCAGAATCGTGACCATTGGAAGAAATGGAGAGACGCATTGGCCTAGCAATTGGATACTACAGTATAGATACAATCATTACCACTTTAACCTGGAATTACCCACTTCTGGTTCTAAGTGTCCTTTCCATTCTGACGTACTCTTCTGTTTAGTGCATCCTTTGTCCAGGTGTTTCCTGGCTAGCACGAAAAAAGACAGGCTGTACGAACTACAAATAAATTGGGATAACGATACAAGAATGAAGAGGAAAAGTTCGTGACGAAATATTTTAGTATGAATCTTATAAGAGTAGGGAAAGACCATAGTAATAAATGTATAGACTGTGGAAGATGGTGTGGCTATAAAGCGGATGACAATCGAGATGACGACATATAGAGCAGAATGGTAGGAAAGGACATGTTGCGTCGACCCTAAATAAGTTGGAATAAGGGCAAGACAATGATGAAGGCCAGAAGAAAGATAGTCAAACCTAATAGGAAGAAGCTGTTAATACCAATTTCAAAACACTAACATTAGTAGACCTACATAACAAATGTGATAGTTTAGAATCTGATGTATACGGATCGCTTATGGACATAGGAATAGGAACTGCTCACATGATCGCTAATGAGTCCGCAACGAATGTATTGGCTAAGCTGTCCACAGTAATCTCTCACGATTCTTGTACAACTGTATGCGGTGGTGGCACAATTATACAACACACTCTAGAGGCCACACACGGCACGGAGATGCATCGCCTGCCGCCTCTGGCAGCGGTCGCCGTGACGTCAATTTATTATTAAGTCAAGTTTACTACGTTGTAAGGCCTAACGTTACAACGCAGTTAACTTGACTTAATAATAATTATTAAGTCAATTGCATTGAATTGTGATAAATCTTATTAAAGAAATATATATTTTTACAGGTAAAAATAAAACAATGTTTTTTTTTTAAAGCAGATATCAACTGAATTCGGTGTTTCCTAATTATTTTTAATTAATATATAAAATATTAATATTTCTTTCCATATGTTTTAAAACATTTGAAAAAAAAAAACAGAAGATATTTGCACACCATTTGTAATGGTAAACTAAAAAGGAGTCATTATAGTTTTAAGATCATACGTTGTTAACCTATGTGTGAGTGTGTTGTCTGGTTATCCTTCTAGCTATTTTTAAAGACACATAGAAAACTGATAAAAATACTGGTAACTAGCCTGATTGTGATAATGCCCCGACCCTTGCTCGAGCCAGCACGCGCCGCTGATCCTGTAGCTTTAAATTCGTCCCTAAATAATAATCATTCCGATCCAGCCCGTCCCTTGCTGCCCTCTATGCCCTGGCTGAAGGCCTTAATTTATTAAGGTAGTCACAGGCAAGTCCGGTTAAGCAACCGACAACGTCATAGGTTGACCTACGAGCTGTCATTCCCAAAAAAAAATTATAATTCCAAGTACCTACTTTCTAAATGTCTCGAAAGTAAAATTGCTTGTCTTTGGTGTCATCTAAATAATTTGGAAAATCCATTGACCGCAAAGAGTTTTATTAGTCCGCAACGTTTTTTTTTTCATTTCTCAATTTTGTTGAACTAGATTTCCTGCCTCATTGATCTTGACATACGTGCAACTGCCAGTAGTAACCTGGAGTCTGGAGTTGTGCCCTATTGGTGGTCATAGGGTCGCTCCTTTTAACATGGGGACTACAATGTAAAGAGAAATTGGGGTGTACTGTAGTGAGTGGTTAATACGATACCCTTTGATAATACTGTTTGTCAGACTTTCTGGATTCTGACGACCCGTAACGACTGTCTAAGATCCACGAAAAATAGCCGGTAACGTTGGAGACATGGAGGGTTTTGAGTATTTTGAGATGGTCACCCATCCACTGACCAACCGTGACATGCGTATCTTAACCACCTCTGGTTCTGGGTACCTCTGGTTGGTGTGGTTCTAAAAATTACGGAGAATTGCCCCTCGGCAATTCTCATAATTTTCTCATCATTTGATTTTAGTCTCAATCTGTCAAAAGTACCTCGAGTTTCCATATATTTTTGGCAAGTGTTTGACATTTGGTTGTCGCCGAGATGAGACTGTGACGAGATTTTAAACGTTTAAGGCCTTCTGATCTGCCAGGGTCGCGAGATTGTTCGAAAGAGATACCGTGACTCTGGCACATGGGCAACTGAACGAACACGGGTGGGTTTTACTCAGTAAAAGTCTGACACGCCCTCCTGCTCCACCCAAGAGCGGGAGAGGTCATTTGATGATTTCCCATCCAAAAAAAAAAAAAAAATTGCCTTCTGATTGATCGAACCGTGCGGCTGTTGTTAAGCTTCTCCATAAAGACCCATAAATGTAGTAACAAATTCGGCAAACTAACAAATAAAGAAAAAAGTGTGAACCACGCTTGGTTTAGCCCCCGGCTTTGCACGGGCTCAATTCGCTCGGGAGCCATTAAATTGCTCCGCAAAAACAACCTGCATTTTACCGATTTTCAATCCGTTCCAGTGCCAAGTTTCTTTGAGAAATATCCAACTGTCGGTTGCCTAAACTGGAGTCGAATTCTGGTATTTACTTTTATTTGTTACATAGTAAGTTATTTTAAGCGAAATTTAATGCGTATAAAACAAAATGATTTTTATAAAGATTATTATATTCTCGGGAAGTTAAAATAGTAGATCCTCCTCAAATTCTGAGAGAGATTAGATTTATCTACACCATGACTGACAAATGCTTGCACTGTCCCACCCACCCCTTTGCCCTCCGTGTGGTGCCGGATGATTATGACAAATCCCCCTAAAGATATACTGGTTAAATTGGCGGTGCTTGGGGAGATCTATGTCCAACAGTAGACATCTTTCGGCTGAAATGAGCTTAGAGCAAGAATAATTTTCTTATTGTTCATCTGCCTTGTCATCATCATTTCGAAGGACGTTCACTGCTGGTATATGTTTGGGGGTGTTTGCCATAATCGCCACATCTGGCAGGTGGGATGGCGATTGCAGTGTGGTGGTAAAATGCATAGACAACGCTGTTGCCCATTCTCTAGTAATTCCCTTACCATACCTTTTTAGTATCTATTCCTTTTTTAATAACACATATTAAGAAATATCAGAGTAATTCAGCAGTGAACCGTAGCATCTATGATGTTGAACTAACGGTTAAGATTCTAAACACGCTGCGCTAACTATAAATCACCGACGTTACTTGTAAGGCCGCCTATCTTACATAGGATTAGACTGGTTAAGTTCGCTATATGCTATTTAACCTGTGGCCATATAAACCACCTACACGAGCACAGACCAGCAAAGCGGAGTTAAGCCAGACCGCGATACCACTCGTTAAATTGTCTAGACAGATTTATTCAAGACAATTTCAACAGCGCCGAATTGTGCAGTTTGTAAATCAAGGGAAGAGCCATTAGACGAGTAGCCTTACCATAGCGATGTGATCTGTGGCGAGAACTGCCCAAGTCTCCTGATTTCTTCACTGAACCATCAGAGAGCGGGCGGGTAAGGACCAGGCTCGCGTCGACGGCGCGCAATGTTCCACGCGCGCCTCAATGAGATGTCAGCAATACTGAAGGGGTCTGCTAGGACCGATGACTGCCAGGGATTCGCGATTCATTCGAAAGAGTTACCGTGACCCTGGCATATGGGCAACTAAAGGAACACGGGTGGTTTTTAGTCAGTAAAAGTCTGACTTGCCCGTCCGCTTCACCTTAGAGCGGGTGACGTCATTTGATGATATGCTACACCCAAAAAAAAGGTATTAGACTAATAGTTTTACCATAATAATATAACGATATAATCCTGGCAAGAACCTCTCAAAAATTTTGCTGCAAAGCTCATAAAAATTTGAATGTCCAATATCCACCTGCTTTTAGAGTGCATGGTAGCTCTGCAGTTTGATGTTACAGGCATTTGATTTAAATATCATCATTGCAATAAATCACAGAATATAGTTTTCCAGCATACATATCATCATCATCATCATTTGAGCCAAAAGATGTCCACAGCTGGACATAAGCCGCCCTCAATTTGGGTTGCCATAATCGCCACGCTTGGCAGGCGGGTTGACGATCGCAGTATGGTGGTAAAATGCATAGAGAACGCTGGTGCCTATTCTCTAATAAGTCCCGACTAACGATGAAGAAATGGGATGGTGCTAATCTTTACGTCCGGCTCCACGGAATCAGTATACATCTGGGCAAGTTCAATTGCAAAGAACAATACAAAATCAAGACATTGTGGAATCCGCAGTTTAACTCTAATATGAAACAAGTGAGGATCATACTGGTACGTGGATTTAAATGGCAATTATTCGTAAGTAGGTTGACTGTTTAGTTTAAATGTCATCCGTCGAATGGTATGAGACCCGAAATGGGGCGTGGGTAGCATGCGGTCACAAGAGATCATCGTTTAAATGGATATACGGCTGTCAGAGGATATCTATACTATATACATACTTTACCGTATCGTGTGGTGACATAAAGAATATCACCGTCCCATTTCTTCCCGTGGGTTTCGTAAAAGGCGTCTGAGGGACTTATCAGAGAAAACGCAGCAGCGTTCTTTATGCATTTTACCACCATACCGCGATCGCTAACCCGCCTGCCAAGCGTGGTTATTATGGCGAAACCCCCCGAATTGGGGGGTTGCTGAAATGATGAATGATGATCCATTCTTTTACCATCATTTCAGCCTAAAGACATCCACTGCTGGACATAAACTTCCCTCCAATTTGGGGAGTTTGGCATAATCGCTACGCGTGGCGGGTTGTCGATCGCAGTACGGTGGTAAAATGCATAGAGAACGCTGCTGCCCATTCTCTAGTAAGTCCCTTAGTCGCTTTTTAAGACAATCACGGGAAGAAATGGTGCTATTCTTTACGTCTGGCACCACGCGGTACTATAAACGATTATTTATATCTATACTTTAATACAAAGCTGAAGCGTTTGTTTGCTTGACAGAAAAAATTATTTTAGTTTTGGTTAGCTCTCGAGGAAAACTGTAGGCTAGAAACCTTAGGAGCCGTGCAAAGGAGAAAAAATCACGAATATGTAGGACTGTATGGGCAGGCGATTAGATGCGACGGGGTGGGTCGGGGGAGCAAGAAATTTGCGTCTTACCACGGGGTATCTTTAGGCAGTAATGGGGTTGTGGAGGTCATATAGGTAATCGATCCAGGTAAAATATTAGCATACAGCTGCATCAGGTAAGACTGGAAGCTGACCTCAACATAGTAGAGAAAAGGCTAGGCAGATTCAACTATTGTTTTTGGTCTACCCGACTGTGAATCTGTAATTTTCTTTCATTAATCTAAAAAACTGTTTTGTTGTCATTAATTTCCTTTGTATTTGTATGTTTCGGCAATATCGACCTAGATACATATTATTTACATACCCACAACTGTCTGGCGGTCTGAGTATTTTGTACATGGCCTGCGCAAATGTCCTGCAGATCTGATAGCGTCTTGTGACGGGTCGTTGAGCTCCCTAATATAGGGTTGAGCTACACGATGACTGGTACATACATGCCGTCTGTTGGGACAGGTCAGCTCAAAGTTGCAATGGCTCTTTCTTCAAAAGGCCTTTCGAAAAACTTAAACTCAGATTCTAATAATATTCTGTTTGGACTATAAAAGAGACCGTGACCTCTGAGTTTGTTGCGGCATTTTTTCTTAGAGAACAGTCATCTAGGAAATGCTAGAGCTGTCTAGTTTTTTTTTTTTAATTTTGACGTGTAAAAGTGTCTAATAAGATCGACTTACATAAATAAACATTTCATTTCATATTCATCTTCATTTTATTTCATTTCATTTCATAATATGTTATCAACGAAAGATTACGCAACATTCTGAGTACTTCGGTTCTACATTTCGTTCCAACTTCCCGCATAGACGCATTTGAGTGTTACGAGGGACGGCGCATTCACATTGGTAGAGTAACTTGCGTAGTACTGGTGGGACAGTAATTTGCTATTACTCTGTGATTTAACTTCTCCAAGTTCCGCTTTATATGTTCTTTTATTTTCAAATTATTTATGTCATTTTTAAGATAGTATAGATAGTTATTTTTCTAAATTGAGTAGGTATATCGACCTTCAATGCGTTGATAATAATATGTTTCTGTGTTCTATACGTGAAGCAAAAACGTTGTACCCCATTTTACAAAAATTACGCTGACGGAGGAGTATGAAATTTGGCACAGTTAAAGTTTATATGGAGAAGGAGTGCACAAATAAATTATGACAGTATTTCAACAACTAGGCGACCACTAGTGTACCTATAGTACCCGTTGAAGAAGTAACATGAAAATGTGTCTGATTTTGATCCGAACTATTAAGCACTTAAATTGCTAAAAGTGCTTTTTATTTTAACAAACGATACATTTTAACTTTTAATTTTTGCAGTCATTAATTCAATGTTTTATTACAAGATCCTTTCGAGATACAGTCATGCGGTTTCAAATATCAATTTCGACGTCAATATCAACATACTGCGCCAGTGTTAGTAAGCCAGTAGGTCGCCCCACTTACTCTCCCGGGCGTAAACGGGACGTGAAGTTCCCTAGTCCTTCGGCCGGCGCTGGGCGCCGACGCCGGGTACGTGGGGGCATCGTACGACCTTGTCCTTATTGATTCTGTTCACCTAACTGTACGCACACTTTCTAGTTTCGAGGGGTGAACAGGAATCTTCGTTTTGTATAGTCTCTACCAAAATTAGGTAACGAAAATGTAAACAAAAGTGACAGTTTGCGTTTGTTTGTTCAGTTTTGCGTGGATGTGACGCATATTTTCCCACACCTTATTTTTTATTTTGTATGTTTCTGGTCTTACTGTGCGTCATATTTGCCGCAAATAAACGTATTTTCTTTCTTTTTTTTTCAGTTAGGAATTTAGTGATTTAATTTGATTATTTCAAATAAATAAATATCTTAGGACAACCAACACAACGTTATGTGATCCCAAATTTCAATTATAATTTTAAATGACAGTAATAAATGTTTTTTATTTGACAATTGAGGTTGATTTTTCAGTTACAATTCATTTATGTCAATCTAGCAATAAGTGATGAGATATATATAAAGTTCAAAATACAGATGATTTTTTTAAAATTACTCTTATGCAAAAAAAAAAATTAAATTTTTGGTCTAACGTGGAAATGAAAATTAAAAAAAAAATAGTAGATATTTTTTATATTATTCCTGAACGTATTCCGCCTTAGTTTCAGCGGTTCCATGATTCTTCATGAAAAAACAGGTTTTACCTGTTTCTTTTTTACCAAAGATTCAGCTTTGCCTTTCAACGAGGCAATGCTGCCGTTTTGAGTACTTCTCTTCTTCTTCAATTCTCATAATGGATATTGGAATGGCTGGAATTAGACCTCTATCTCAGCCTTTGTTTATTCTTGTACAATTTGTCCCTTTCTAATAAATGTCTGTAAAGAGCGCAATCCTTTATCAAACCCGAGACAAAACAAAACCCCCCACGTGCCGCCGATATGAAAACGTGTCCTAATTCATACGCCGAGACTGCTAATAATGGTATTATCCTGCCAAATTCAGTTGTAGCGGTTTATAGAGGGACTATTTAACGGTGACCTCTATTGTCATTTTATGTGTATTATTTTCGAACATTATGAAACGACAGACAATATGGTATTCGGGATAGTCATTCCAACCCAGCTCGTGCTTTTCTTTTTTCTACGCGTGCCTCAAAGAGTTGTCAGCAATAATTGAGGAGGTCTGCCCGAGCCGATGCCTGCCAAGGTCGCGGATTTGTCCGAAAGAGTTACCGTGACCCTGGCACAGGCAGCTGAAGGAACATGGGTGAGTTTTAGTCTGTAAAAGACTGACATGCTCTCCTGCTCCATCCAGGGTGCTTACTCTCGAATATAATTCCAATAGATTGACATTGGAATTGTCAGTCAAACGTCAGGGATTGGCTGGACTCACTGAGTCTAGCCAATCCCTGACGGTTAACTCAACCAACTGACGTTTGACTAATGTCGATCTATTGGAATTATATTCGAGAGTAAGCACCCAGAGCGGAGCGGGAGATTTCTAACCAAAATAAAAACTCATGGTATGAATTTCCGACATCTACGCGGGCGAAGTCGCAAACAGAAGCTAATTTAAAATAAAATAAAAGTAATCAGATTCAAAAATCAAGTTAGTCCGGTTCGACCACCTTGAATTGTGCTCATCCTTTTAGCAAATGAAGCGTGAATAATTTCATAATATTAACTGATTAGGAGTATATTTATGACAGTCAATTTATATAGACATATCCGGTAATATTTAACACCTTCGGAAGACATTAATTTAAAAAACTATGTCACGGTCATATGAATTAAATTCGCTATGTTTTTAACCGAGTTACAAAAAGGAGGGTGTTCTATGTTCCGCTGTATTTTATTTATGTCGACGTCGTCGTTTAAGCCATAAGACGTCCACTGCTGGACATAGGCCTCCCCCAATTTGGAGGGATTTGTCATAATCGCCACGCTTGGCAGGTGGGTAGGTGATCGCAGTATAGTGGTAAAATGCATACAGAACGCTGCTGCCTATTCTCTAGTAAGTCCCTTAGTCGCCTTATACGACACCCACGGGAAAAAATGGGGTGCTGCTATTCTTTACATCCAGCACCTGCACCACACGGACCAGACACGGCTCTTTTTGATGTATATTCACCGATTTCTCCGCAAACAGTGGACTGATTTCAAAAATTAATTTTTACACGCTTTATATTAGCTTCACTTGTATGTTTGTTTGTTTGTAACCGACTCCTTATAGCGCGATTTTGACGCACTTTAAACGACCAGATTTCATTCAAACTTTGTACACCTGTCAAAGACCGATGACAATGCAATAATTTCATAAATTTGTGCCATTATCTTTGCCAGCGTTACCAGGACAGCAAAAAACTCTCTTCGAAAACTACGCTGACATACGTCTCAAAATTCGAAACACCCTGAAAAATAGAACATAAATATTAGTTTAAAAAATTAAAAAACACGCTTCCATAGGAAACCAAACTAAAAAGTAGAAAGTAATGGAAAAAAGCGTGGAGTGCCTGATATCAAAAAAAAATACCTTAAAAAGCACCCTACGCTTTTTTTCCATTATTTTCTACTTTTTAGTTTGGTTTCCTATGGAAGCGTGTTTTTTAATTTTTTAAACTAATTTCTTATGGAAGTGTGTTTTTTATGGATAGGTTATGCTTCAGGGGCAGTCCCATTTATTTTTTACTAGCTTCTGCCCGTGACTTCGCGTGCGTTAAATTTTGTGTTCCACCGACCCTTCCCGTCGCGTCGAATCGCCTACCCGTGCGATTTTCCCCGTTTTTGCAACATTTTTCATTACTGCTCCGCTTCTCTTTGTTGTAGCATGATGTTATATAGCCTAAAGCATTCCTCGATAAATAGGCTATCCAACACAAAAATATTTTTTTGAACCAGTAGTTCCTGAGATTAGCGCGTTTAATCAAACAAACAAACAAACTCTTCAGCTTTATAGTATTAAGTATAGATTTCTCCGCCAACTTTGAACCGATTTCAAAAATTCTTTGTTTTTATCTAGGTTTTGATTAAGAGGTAGTCCCACATATTTTTTTACTGGCTTTGCTGTGGTAGTTTTGCGTTACCTTCGATAATACGAATTTAATCCATTTTGTTTTAATTGATATACAAGGTGTAACAGAATAAACGACGTCAAAGAAGTTTGTTCATAATTGACTACTGAATCGATTTCAGTAACTTTGAATATGGGTATGTTTTCCAAAAATTTTGGTAATTTGCCATAACCACCGCCAAATGAGTTAAAGACCACACTTACTGCCGATTGAGCCAAAGAAAATTCAATCTAATCTCAAGGTGATAAGACTCAATTGTGAATACATAAAGTAATGCTAGGGTCAACATGATTTTCTTAATAATAACAGTTACTTAAAAAAAAATTGATTTCGTCACAGTATTATGCTTTTAAATTAACTCAATACTCTAATTGGGGTGTAACAGGTCTAGCGTTAATTATGTTACACGCTGTATACAGGTAAAATTTTTAACCAGTGCGCAATTTTTTTGGTGGTTCAGTATCGGTAATAGAACACATTTCAACAATTTTTTCCAATACTTTTTTTACATACTTATCCGACCTTAAATCAATAAACTGTGGACACCCTACATGTTTCGTAATATGATATCGACAATAGGAATAGGTCAGTAACCGCGCGTTGGTGTAGGTACTTCGAATTTCTTAGAATTTTGACCGATTGAATAGCTGGTAGGTACTTATAGCTACGCTCGGTCGTTCACCTTCACCGCCACGCCCGCGCCAGCGCCGCGCGCAAGTTACCATAAAAACCAGTTTCAAAAGGGATTAAATATAATGATCACCATAAAATGCTTTGATACCCTTAGTTCTTTAACCAAAAATATATACTTGACACCAGAAAAATAAAGTCTAAAATTACAATAGTACTAGCTATTTGAGTCACGACTGCACTTTAAATTGTATTCGAACACCAAATGTAGTAAATGATCACCAAATCATAACTTGTACGACAAAACTGTACTGCGACTCACAATAGTTCGAATGCACGCTTGTGCGATACACTCGAGCTCGCATAGTACACTAGGTTAGGTTAGGTTAGGTTGAAACTGTGACCTCCTATGCACGAGCCGAGTGAGCGAAGCGAGTGGTACCGCGGCAGCGGCCGGCGAGTGCTAGAAACGACTAGATGCAGTGCGTCGCGCAAGCGTGCATTCGAACTATGGTGAGTCGCAGTACAGTTTTGTCGCACAAGTGTTATTCGCACACCCATTTGTCGAACTCACGTAGTACACTCTTGATAATTTCGTGTTCACTAACTATTTTTGGGTTAACAATGATTTTTTTTGGAGTCAGGTTGCTTAAATAGGATAGCAAGATGTAAAAACTTTGGTTATAATTTTACATTGAAATGCTGGTTTAATTTTGGTGATCATTTACTACTTTTTGATTAACAATGATTTATTTGGAGTCAGTTTGCTTAAATAGGATAGCAAGATGTTAAAATTTTGGTTATAATTTTACATTAAAATGCGGGTTTAATTTTGGTGATCATTTACTAGTTTTGTCTGTTATATGTTACTATATCTGGTGGTAAGTTAAACATAAGCCGTTTCAAAATAACAATCTATCGTTAACGATAACTAATTTTTTTTTGTACTAAGATACATCAAAATAAACTCTTTTACGTTTAATATGTAAAAATTTGCGCATTGGTTAAAAACTTATCCTGTATACTGATAAGCGGGTTCGTTTTTAAACTATGCTACAATAATATGGCATTTGTTTTTAAACCTTGTGGTTTCAAGTTTGGGTTTATCCAATAAAAATAACAAACAATAATGTCCGATCGAAGGTTAAGCTACACTTGCCGAGGTCGACCCTTGAATGGGTGATCATCTATTACATATACCCCTCCGTGCCTCGGAAAGCATGTTAAGCATGTTGTTTTTCATAGATCTTAGACAGTCGTAACGGGTCGTCAGAAGCCCAAAAGTCTGACAACCAGTCTTACCAAGGAGTATCGTGTTACCCAGTAACTGGGTTGTGGAGGTCACATAGAGCGACTGCCATCCAGTTAGACTGGAACTCGACCCCAATATAGTTGGGAAAAAGTTAGGCAGATGTCATAATCTACCTCCATCACGCCTCATTTCCCCGAAGGGTTGGGCAGAGGTAGAGATTGGGTAGAGGTTTGCCAGGACCGATGCCTACCAGGGTCACGGATTTGTTCGAAACATTTACCGTGGCCCTGGCACACGCTGAAGGAACACGGGTGGGTTTTAGGTATTTAGGTAGTAAAAGTCTGACACGCCCTTCCGCTCCACCCAGAGCGGGACACGTCATTTGCTGATTTCTTACTCAAAAAAAGAGGTACCCTATATTTATAGTACACCAACATTTCGCCAGTTATTTTAAGTCCAGAAGGGTAAGTGCATAATACACTATCACTTTCATTGTGACAATACTATTCATGGCGATATTTACGTTGCTAAGTAGACAATTTCTTCGACCATATGAAATAATGAATTTGCGAAAGAAACGATATATGGACTGCGTATATTATGATATGAATAGAAATGAGGTGACTACTGAGATGACGACTAATAGAGAAGTGTGGAAGAAAAAGACATGTTGCGCCGATAAGGGCAGCAAATGATGATGAAAGAATTGATTAGCCTTGAAAATTATTTAGATTTCTGATTTATAGTATTTTACGCAAATAGGGTGCTGTTCTGCTACGCTAGACAGAAAAAGAACATTTGCTGTTACATACCTACATTTTATTTTGCCTTTACCTCTCTCCATGTGGTGCTGGACATAAAGAACAGCAGCATCCCATTTCTTCCCGTGCGTTCCAAAAGGCGACTAAAGGACTTACAAGAGAATGGACTGCAGCGCTCTCTATGCATTTTACAACCATACTGCGATCGCTAACCCGCCTGCCAAGCGTGGCGATTGTAGCGCACTCCCCCAAGAAATGACCAGTCAAAATGGCGGTTTTCGGAGAGGCTTAAGTCCTACGCCGTCGCCGTGTTACGGCTGAAATGATTATAATGGTGATGATAGTTTGACGTGTTATCCCTCAGGAAAATGTACGAGTATGCCAAAGTTTACAAAAACGTATTTTTCACTATATTTAGGTGTGATATTCGGTTATCAACCGATAAGACACGCCGATAGGATTCCTATGTTTGTGCATAGTGATAATAAAACGTGCCGAAGAAATCTGGCCCCAATTTTTAGTTATCAATCAAGATGATAGCCGTCTGTAACCGACCACGCCTGTATTTAAAAAAAAGCAGTATAAAGTGAAAAACAACTTTAATTTGGGAAGCCGGTGGCTTTTGTATTTTTGTTTTTGTCACCGACTTAGTAGTATTATTTTAGGGTTCTATTACTAAGACTCCGCTGTCCATCCGTCCGTCTGTCACAACGCTGTTTCTCATGAACAGTGATAGTTAGACAGGTAAAATTTTCACAGATGATGTATTTCTGCTGCCGCTATAACAACAAATACTAAAAAACAGACAAAAATAAATATTTAAGGGCTCCCATACAAAAAACTTTATGTTCTCTGCCGTTTTTATAGATACTGGTACGGAACCCTTCGTGCGTGAGTCGGACTCGCACTTGGCCGGTTTTTATTTAAATGTTAGATTCTATATTTTTTCATCACAAATTTCTACAAGTTTTTCTTATTGGAAAGCCGATGGACCCAATTATTTTGCAATGCAACCGATTAGCCGTCTAGTATACAGTTTGTAAATAATTAAAAAATCACGTAGCATAATCAGACTACCATGTTTTTACTCCTGGGACACAGGTCTCCTCTCGTCAAGAGGGAAATGTGCTGTAATCTGTAATCTACCACGCGGACCCAGTGAGGGTTGGGAGATCTCATATGTCTTCGATATATAAGGTGTATCTATTCATACACGAAATATTTTAAGAGGTACACCTGTAGGTGGTAAAGAAGCTATAGAAGCGAAAATATTTTTTTTTATCTAAGCGTTTTTTAATTTTCGTAATTATTATAATTTTAAAACTGCTTGAGACGTTTTGCATAAAACCTTTACTCCAAATTCTATGAATGGCCCGCCTGACGCTGCGAGGGCGGTGACCGGATGGCACGAGCATGACCGCGGTGTCTCGGGCCGTAAAAAATAAGAAGGAGCCAGTATTTCTTATGTGCGTCAAATCATTTATAAATGTTAAATTTTGAAAAAAAAAATCATTTAGAAACATTTTTTCGTTGCTGCAGCTTCTTTACCACCTACAGGTGTACCTCTTAAAATATTTCGTGTATGAATAGATACACCTTATATACGTCTTTAAATTTTTTCGATTCTAAAACATGCCGGTTTTCTCACGAAGTATTCCTTCACCATGTTAAGAACAGTGGCGATGAACCTTATTTCACTCCACCAAGACTGAAATTCTAATGTTGCTGTTAGACGCTCCGTAAATTGTCGACCACTTCCGAACACAGCCGACGAAACCAAGGATCTAGTAAACTTTGGTATTATTTATTGCCTGTAGTAAAATAATTCATATTGTCCGATTAAAAAATCATAATTATCCAATTTATATTTAAAACCATGTGACATAAATTAGAACCTATATGATTTAATCATAATTATAGAAATGAGATAATAAAATAATGAATAGTTTATTCGGTCGTTAATAATCATTTAAAGGAATGCATTAAAAATTCTTTGAAAGATGTTTCTGATGATACTAATTCAGATGGTCCGCTCTTCGAGTGACCAGAGGGCTGACCTATTTTTGGTCAGAGAATCAACATCAGAGTAAATATGTTCTGAGATCAGCATTGTCATACACCATGTTGACAACGATGCAGATGAATTTTTCAATGCCTAAACTGCACGTTTTATTATTTTAAGAATAAGGTTTCAAATTATGTAAAAATCTTAGATCTGAGAGAATTACCCATTGAGCTGACATACCGAAATAACTACAACTTACGCCAATTCATTAATTCATATCCTACATAAATCAGGTGAATTTACATTATTTCAAAGTTAACTCCGACCTCTGCCTCATTTCCGAAACTGGCCAAAACCAAGAAAATAAAAATATAAAAAATGACCGAAAACGTCAAAATGAAGGCATAGATTACGCCTACCATCGAAAACCGATAAAATAAAAAGTGAATGATTGATAAACTTGTACATGAACGTATATTATTTACATCGGGGCGTGCTTGTGACTATTAAAAATGTATCTGAAAGCGAAATACAAGTGGTTTGGCTGTTGTATACTTTGATTCTACATGGTATTGACATTTTGTTGTTTCAAAGGAAAAGTGATAATTTTTTTGTACGGCTTTTTTGGTAAGAATTAATTTTGTGATTTTTGGATTTAGATTTTCAGATTTTTCTTTATTATCCAAAAAAACCCGCATAACTTAATGTGATAGGTTAGGAGTTCAGATTGAATCAATCAATCAATCAATCATCTATTGCAGTCCAGAGCTGGACAAAAGTCTAGTTACCAACATGTGTGACATTACTTAGTTCTCAGCTGTTTAGTTTAGATTTTTGTTTCATTAAAATTACTTAAAATTTCAAGTGTATGTATGTTTGCATCTGGACAATGAGCTTGTGTGTTGGATTATGGCCCACACTGAGAGGAAGACTGTGTTCTAGCAGTAGGAACACTGTAGGCACTGTAACATATTTCCTTTGTTTTTCAACCACATTTTGCTAGTTAAACTCTAAAGCGGTTGGTTCGAACTATATATCCTACCGAAGATATACATATTATAAGACATGATATACCTACCACTTACAAATAAGCTCAAATGTAATATAGAAGCTTATAAGAGAAGAAGATGGCAGTAAAGCATCCAGCATTTAACTATGTTTTGAAGTACAGACGCCAACACATCAAGCTACTACAATCTGTCAGATTTCTTTGATAGATTTTCGACTTTATTTCTAGAGCATTAGGTTCAAGGTTCATTGGGAAAAATTGACAGTTTCGGGTAGCTTGACCTGGTGGCGTCTCTACATCCTATCCAGAAATAGTATAAGTTTTATTTCTTTAACTGGAGATCAGTTTCAAGAATAATCCTGAATCCTGCCAAGGTCGCGAGATTTGTTCGAAAGAGTTACCGTGGCCCTGGCATAGGCAACTGAAGGAACACGGGTGGGTTTTAGTCAGTAAAAGTCTGACACGCCCTTCCGCTCCACTCGGAGCGGGAGAAGTCATTTGATGATTTCCCACACACAAAAAAGAAACCTGAATAGAAACAGTCCATTGATACAGTATCGTTGCAGTTTTAATAATTTAGTAGTTTAAATTGAAAATAACATTAAACTAATTTATTTGCAGAACGTTGTCTATTTTAAGAAGATTACCTTGCGCTACGTGGTTCTTAAGTCATTTCTATAGGTATGTACGACAGTTAGATATGTACAAAATAAAAACTATCTCTATTTTATTTTGGCCAAACATACAGAAACAGGTATAACTATATCGTATTATTTATAGAAGCTTATAAATAAAGATAGAGTAGGATGCAAGAGAGAGCGAAACAAACTCTATAATGTTAGCATCCCGCTATAGGGTCGATTAGATTTTTGGAAATAGGAGTTCGGTACTTAATTAACTAATAAAAAAGGTTTAAAATTGAGAGATTACATTTTGTATGAACGAGATAAAAAAAAATTTAAAGTTGCCTTTAATTAGTTAGTTCTCTATAACTGTATTAGGCATTTCGACATTTTTTTTACTTTTGAATATTTTTACATCTAAATTTTATTTTGAAGCCATGGAGATGCAAGTGCACCCTCTTACATCCCGCTCTTGGCGTCTCATGTATCCTTATTTATTTCGCAAGTGTAGATGTTATTCAATTTCTTTGATTAATTAACTCTTTCAGTCACGCTTTTACATTAAGAATATTTTGAAACTAAAACTGTCATAAATTCAATAAACCACCAATCGGTCTCTTCTTGTTAAGTATGATTCAAGCTTTTACGATGATTCAACCGATATTTTAATAAAAAAATCGGAAAGAGGTGATTAGTGACACTAACCACCAAGACTGAAAGAGTTAAGGCACTACCGTTGGTTAATATTTCCTTTCATAAACTAGATTAATTTTGACAACTAATTTTCTATTATCTATGTTACGTAAGCCCATTCATAATCAAGTTCTATTTTCTGAATGGAATCACTATTACAAAACCATTTTGAGACTATTTAAAAATTATAAAATGACTGTAAGAAACGAGTCTATTATAACCAGCTGTTGTGTTTTGCAAATTATATTATCAAAAGCATTTTTACGACCTTAATCAATATTCAAATTTACCGGAAGAACTTTATGATTGCAATTATATAATAATAGTATATTTTATACTATTTTTGATGAATATTTATGTGACCTAGAGTGCTTATAACCGTCTTAGCCTTAAACTTGTTAACACCTTGGCATTTTGCGGTGACATAGAGAATTTTAGGATTATTTATCACATTGACATTGTGTATCCTTATTTAGTATTTTCTATGGTGATAAACAATGGTAACCCAGTGGTAGCGGTTCCGACTGACGAGTGTGGGTTCGAACTCTAGGAGGCATATTACTTTGTGTAATTATTTCATCAACATTGCTCTCAAAAGTATGGCACAAACCGGCATGTCCTAGAACCATATATTCGAAGAGATGTGACATCTGCCAACCCACACCGAGCCCGCGTAGTGGATTATGGCCCACTCCCTCTCTCAGAGTGGAGTCCTATGTCCCAGTAGTGATAAAGGAGGTGGGTAAGTTTAGAACATTTTTCGCCTATCATAGTAATGAAAATTCAAAGTATTTATTGACGTCATGTTATTGTGTTTATAATAGGCGAAAAATGTTCTAAACTGTACCCACCTCCTTTATAGAGTGATTATATTGTTTTTATGATAAGGGGCCAAATAAAATACCAAGACTGAAAGCTTATTCTCTAAAGCCGGCACTACGTTGCGACGGAGTAGAGTGGAGAGCAGAGCCGACAAAATAAAACATTAGCACCCTAAAACTACTTTAAGGTCTGGTCAAAAAGTATCTGATAACAATGTAAACAAATGGATGCCAATTTGTAGAGCCTCTCATAAATTATGTGCTTTGATTTGATTACATGAATATAATATAAAAAAACCCGAAATATTTTACAGTACCTTAAGATGTTTCTCATTTGAATAAAATGAGGTTACAATTAAAACTCCAATTATTCGGGTTAATATTGTAATCTCATTTTTTTTCGATGATCCCACTCAACATGGTGCTGTACTATGGGGGCCTAAAAAAGCAAGTCCCTCATACAAAACATATATTGGGATTTATTTGGCATCTGCTACGTCTAATCGCTGCAACAATACACAGAGTGCCCGTTAGTATCTGAGTCTGGTCCCTTTTCTTGTGCTCAGAAAGAACATCATGGCGGCGCTATCTGTCAAGGGAAGTTGTCAAAAACCTGTCAAATCAGCACTACAGTATTTTCGTAGTTTTCACCTTTGATTTAAGTATCATATTGTGATGATTGATAATCTATCAGTTATGTCTATTCTAGTTACTGTACTGTATATACCGGGTGACTTTTTTTAACGTGAAAAAAAATGGGTGTAATAGGTGAACGGAGTAAATAAAAATAAAAATTTCTATGCCTTTGGCATAGAAATTTTTATTATTTTTATTTTTGAATAACATGTAATGAAATTGATCTAGCAATAAATACTACACATTTATCGTAACATTTTCATACTAGAACAACAAAAACAGAAATTTGAAAAAAATAAAATAAAAAAATCAATTAAAATCTATCGAAACTCAAATCATACGCACCCTACTTAATGCGCGGCATGTATCAATGATTTTGTAGCCCGGTCCTACCCTTTGAAGCCGGCCGATAGGCGGCCAAATTGATCTTTCGCAGGCGCACGAGCCGCACACGCATCCCCGTCCAGCCGCGTCCTGCGCTCCTTTAGTCACCTGCGATGAATCTGAAGGCCTTACTGCCTGGTATTCTAGTTACACAACACACCGTATGAAGGTCGAGACGGTAAAAAATGTCATCCGGTATATGTAGAAGATATACTTAGAATGAGGTTTTCGATATTTCGTAGTGTATGGTCCTAGGTTGGCCAAAGATGCATGAAAAATTCACTGTCTGTCACCAGATATTCGAGAAAAATTGTATGTATGTAAAGCCCGTAGTTGGAGCATATCCCATGTGTACTAAATTGGATTATAGTGTATTTTTTATATAGTAGAGTTTATTTTCTTTTGAAGTTCAAAATAAACTATTTAGGAAATTGTGTTACATATTTATATCAAAATGTGCAGTCATTTTGATATAAATATGTAACACAATTTCCTAAATAGTTTATTTTCGTAACATGAATAATTAAAATAACCCTATATAGATTGTGTTATTCCTCGTGAATATTTTGCAAATCAATCTATGTCCAAAGTTAATGAACTTATAAGACTTAGCAAAACTAGTCGACCTTATAATCGCAAGGATGATTTGCCAATAAAAGTCATGATTTTTGTTAACTGTTGCAATATATATGAAGGTTGAGGTTAGATGAAGTAGTTATGTTGATACTTCCTATTTATTTATGATATACAGTAAAGATAGATAAGGTACCTAATTATGGTGCTTAAAAGTGTCCATTAATCAGGGTTAATAATACAAAACTAGTCGAAGGCGATGAGTCTACACTACCTTGGGCAAGGTCCCTGTTGTATTATAGTTACTTTAAAAATATTCCGTATTTATTCAAGGTAATTTAGATATATCAAGGACTGATTAAAATACTGTACTAACCTAAAATTATTTCAAACTGATATTTAAAATTGAAAGTCATTTATTCAAACTAGGCTGACAGTCAGAACTTTTGAACATCAAAGTTACATAAGACAGTCCTCCAAAATGCCCGGTCTTCACCATTTTCTAGTGCTTCAGCTAAGAAGAAGTGGCGCAACAAACTCCCCAGCAGCACAGCTGTCTGTTTGGTTAGAAGAACTCGATTCTATACAATAATATTTTGGTAGTTAATATTACGAAAACAAAACATAATTGTAATTATTTGCCATATGTCAGCAAGCATACGCCAATATACCAACAAAATGTATGAAGAAAACATCGCTATCATTAAATTAGCATTATGTTTAACAAAAACAAAGAATTGAAGCTCTATTTTTTCCGTTTAGTACATCGTAACTTCAAAAGTCTGACTACCCCATTGGTCCTGGTCGCAAACACAACCTAGATTAGGGCACAGCGTCATTGGATTTTTTCATGAGGAACTTCTCAGTACTAGCCCGGAGGTTGAAAATTGATGGTTTGTTACCCCCGCGCCTCGGAAATCACGTATAACCCTTGGTCCAGCGACGGATCTCTCCCCGGTCGTGCCGGCTTGCCGTCCCATTAAACTATGGGATTAAGGGAACAGAGAGTGCACCAGTTTGTGCATACACTTGTATGCTATTATATCTTCCGCGTACCTGGCTTATCTCCGTTGAGATTGGTCACCGTGACGGAAATAGGTCGGGAGGATATCATCATTATTTTCCTTTATTTCGGATTACAAAATTATACCTTATATTTTAAATATAAGAAAAACAAATTACATTTTTGAATATAAGAAAAAAAATCGTTTAAATTATTTAAAAAAGTAGACGACCGGTACCGGGAACAGGGTCTAAGTTTCTGGTCAGGGCTCCAGAGAGAGGAACCTCCTAACAATGCGAGCCGTGTCTAGAAATACCGCTTTCTGAATCAAACCCTGGATCCAGCTGCCTAACGAGAGCCTCTTCAGGTATTGGTCGAGGTTCTTGGCTATTAAGCCATTGGCAGTAACGACTATCGGTACAATGATCGCTGAATCCACATCCCAAGTGTCGAAAACCTCGCAGGCCAAGTCAAGATACTTGATTTGTTTATCTTTCTCAGCTTTCACGAGGTTCCTGTCATGTGGGACCTTACCATCATTATTGTTATGAACTCAACAGCAAAATAACCTATTTTTCTTTCTTTTCAGGTGTAAACAAACAACCATGTTGAAACAACCCCCAACCTGTTGATACACTAGACCAATACAACCGGAGAACCTGTGAAAAACCCGCACATGTTAACTTGAATAACACAAGTTTTGATGTATTTAGCAAGTGTTCAGGCGTGAGATTTGTGAAGGGAAAGTAATTCAAAATGGCGTCCTGTTTGTCTGGTGGGCATTATGTACCTGGGAGTCAGGAGTACGTGCCGGTTGCTGAGTTTTATGCTGATAAGTCTGTTTTTGTCACTGGTGGTACCGGTTTCATGGGGAAGGTAAGAAAAATATCATTTTATATACATACTTTGTGTTGTCGTTGATTGTTGCAGTTAGTTGTGAACGCGTGTCGATGGTTGCAGTTAGCCGTGAAAGCACGTCGATGGTTGCAATTAGCTGTCGACGCGTGTCCATGGTTGCAGTTAGTCGTGGACGCGTGGCGATGGTTGCAGTTAGTTGTGAACGCGTGTCGATGGTTGCACTTAGCCGTGAAAGCATGTCGATGGTTGCAATTAGCCGTCGACGCGTGTCCATGGTTGCAGTTAGTCGTGGACGCGTGGCGATGGTTGCAGTTAGCTGTCGACGTGTGTCGATGGTTGCTGTTAGCTTTAGACACGTGTCGATGGTTGCAGTTATTAGTCGACGTGTGTCGATGGTTGCAGTTAGCAGTGGACGCGTGTCGATGGTTGCAGTTATTAGTCGACGTGTGTCGATGGTTGCAGTTAGCAGTGGACGCGTGTCGAGGATTGCAGTTAGTCGTCGACACGCGTCACCAACTGCAGTTTCCTCTGCAGACGTTGTGCGTTGACGCGTGCTACTCTAGTTTATGAACACTTGTTCATGCTACAGCAAGCAGGGATATAAAGTCAAAATCAAATCGTTTATTTTAAAGAGGCATATTATGGGCACGATTGAAAAAAAAAATACACAAAAAATGCTATTGATTTTAGTCGCCCCTTCCAGTTAGAATCTAACTGGAAGGGGCGACTAAAATCAATACAACAAGTGGTTCTTAACCTTTTCGATCTTGTCACCCCTATGACTTAGCTAGAGAATCTGATTTACCCCTCCCGCTCTCCCTCATGTTACCAATGAACACCAAACAAAACAACACACATAATTATAAATTGACTTTATTAGAAATATAAAAAATGCACAAAAATATTCAGTAAGTTCTTACAATCACATTACATATCTATATAATCTTTACAGACTTTACAAAACCTAACATTAAAAAACTTGCAAATACAATTACCAATTACCTTACAATACAATTCGTACAAACCATATGTCCGTAACCATAATGCTCCGACTTGTCATTTGATTACACAGTTAGGGCATAAAATGCACTGGTGAGCTAGATTTGGTCTTACGAGTATTGGTCTAATTTTTGGTATATGTAACCAGCTCAATACCCCCGCAGAATATCAGCTTTACCCCCGCAGGGGGAATTACCCCCAGGTAACCGTGGAGTTAGATAGTTTAGTAGGACAAGAATGGCTCGACCGTAACTCTTAATTTAATGTTTTTTATGTTTAATGTTTATATTTTGTACACATTATTTTAAAAATGTATGAGGAGGTATATAAAAAGGATGCACCTAGAATAAAATTACCATTACCATACTGCAATAAGTATAAAGAATTATAAATAAAACAATGACAGGTACATTAATAATATGATAGAAATATTATGCTCACGTATTTACAAATATTGTATAAGAATATGATTTTCCTAAAATTTTAACAAGTAATATTAAAATAATAGTTAAAGTAATAACAGAATGTTAAATCAATGTCATGAAAATTATACACTTATTGTCTAGACTCGATTTGTCTAGACTCTGGAGTATTCTATGGAGCAGGAGCTACACGTTTCCAAGCATATAGTACAATTTCCTTGGATATAATCCTCTAAATTGTAATATGCTTGTTTACAAAGTGTAGCTTTAATGAAAGGCTTGTGGCTAAGTAATAACAGACGCACGGGTTAATCGGTCAGGTTAAGCTACGCTTGCCGCGGTTGGTCCGTGGATGGGTGACCATATTTACATACCAAGACCATTTCGTGCCTCAGAAAGCACGTTAAGCCGTTGGTCCCGGCTGTCTTCCGTAGATCTTAGACAGTCGTTACGGGTCGCCAGAAGCCCGAAAGTCTGACAACCAGTCTTACCAAACGGTGTCGTATTACCCAGTAACTGGGTTGTGGAGGTCAGATAGGCAGCCACTCCATGTAAAATACTGGTACTCAACTGCATCCGGTTAGACTGGAAGCTGACCCCAACATAGTTGGAAAAAGGCTACGCAGATTATGATGAAAAAGTTTAGCTTTAATATGAGTTTTAAAATTTTCTTTCATGTTATTGCAATAATAGCTAATTACAAAAACTGGTTAGAATTATTATTAATATTTTTTTATTATTAAAAATGTGTGTCACTAGAGCTTTTGTTAGGCTGATGACGTTCTGTTTCACAACCTTGTCAAATATATGCAAATCAGATGACGTGTTTGCCAATAATTGTTTTCATTCTTTTTCGTAGGTTATATTTCTTAGGGCGAATTTCACCAAACTTTTATACCTAGAATAAGGGTCGGTTCACATCTGACGGAAGATGCGTTAGCGTATCATCGGTCGCGTCTATTCGGTCAAATAGTGTGTTTTCATATCTGACGGAAGATGCGTCGGGCGTAATTTTGCATTTCCGTGATAAATCGTTCTGTATCAAACATTTTCAATGCAAGAAAACTTCCAACGGTCAGTACACAAATATCTCCGCAGAGGTTAAGTCTAGTCTGAATGCATCAGTCAATATACACGTGGCGGAACGTTGCGGCTCTTTACGTCGGCCGACAATGCGTTGACGGAAACGGAACAGACGCTGTACGCTCGACGCACTAACGCATAATCGGTTAAGTGTGAAAGGTTGAATGTTTTCTCATATAATTGTCTGTTCTGGCGTTACGCGACCGATCAAATCAAATCAAAATATTTTTATTTCACATAAGCCTGCAAGGGCACTTATGAAACGTTAGAAGCTAGGTGCACGGTTCCAAATTGTTGATTCCTATGCAGAAGAGCCGGCAAGAAACTCCACGGTTACTCTTTTAAAAATAATTGGGTTTTACAATATTTTCAAACAACAGTTTTAATAGGTATGCGAGAACAGTGTAGGACTGTCAACAAGTACTACTAAAACCACCAACCAACCAGGTACTTAATAAAATAGAAAATTGTCTACAGTCTACAAGACCTACAACATTCTCACATTCACAAAATATAAAAGAATTTACTTAAATGATAGTATTACATAAATAACCTATTTAACCTATTTAAACCAAATGTCATTGTTGTTATGACAACCAATAATAAAGAGGTCAAATTAGAATTGTAAGTATATAATGTCAAATTATGAATAGAGTATGTCAAAGAAGAATGTAAAAAAAAATCTTAAATAATGTACATCGTCATTTGAGAGCAGTTAATAGACATTTACATGGTCATCCTGTAATGAGCTACCAGGGAAGCCACATGTGCAGACGGAGTTATTGCCAAACTTCCTTGTCTTGAACGTAGTCTTTTATCTTATAACTAGCTTCTGCCCGCGACTTCGTCCGCGTCAAATTTTTGCTCCCCTTACCCTTCCCGTCGCATCGATTTGCCTGCTAGTTTTCGTCCATTTTCGCTCCTTGAGTTATAGTGAGTCAACCTTAAAAGATAGACATATGCTCTTGGGACTTTTTTTTTGAACTTTTTAAAAATAACAATCCCGTCATACATGATTTTTGCGTTACTTTAACCGTTTACGCAGCGCACGCAACGGAAACTCTCAGAAGGAATAAATTTTCCCCGTTTTTGCAACATTTTTCATTACTGTTCCGCTCCTCTGAGGTGTAGCGTGATGTTATATAGCCTATAGCCTCCCTCGATAAATAGGCTACCTAACACAAAAAGAATTTTTCAATTCGGACCGGATTCGATTCGGAGATTAGCGCGTTCAATCAAACAAACAAACTCTTCAGCTTTATAATATTAGTATAGATAATTAGTTGACCCAGCGAACTTCGTATCGCCTCAGATTCAATAAATGTTGTTATAAACGTACCAAGTTTGACAACCTGGTACGCGGTGGTGATCTGGTAAGCGTTTTCTAGCTGACACTCATATGTTAGGTTAGCTCCTACCCAGTTATGATGACCTGGTACTTCGAAGGCATAAAGCGTTTTCTAGCTGACACTCCTTTGTTTGGTAAGCTCCTGTCAAGTTATGATAACCTGGTACTTCGAAGGCAACGTTTTTGTCATAGTACCACGTTTTATAGTGACTTGTATTCTCTTTGACGTTTTATGTGACGTCTCACGGGAACGCGGTCGTAAAAAGGGGAAAAAAAAAAAAAAAAAAAAAACGGGATAAAAAGTATCCTATGTCCTTCTCCTGGCTCTAAACTACCTCCCTGCCAATTTTCAGCTAAATCGGTTCAGCCGTTCTTGAGTTATAAGTGAAGTAACTAACACGACTTTCTTTTATATATATAGATATGCATTTTTGATAAGGACACGCTTAATGTGTGATTTGAACTTTCCGTAGCTAAGTTCAGTAACCGACTTTGGCAACTTGTTATAGAAGCGGATACTGTTTATAAGAAATGATTTACTAGTTTTGGTTAATCTAAATTTAGGTATCACAATTTCATTTTTACTACGAGTATTTATATTATGGAAATCGCTTCTTAGTTTGAAGAGGCCTAAGTTTTTGCGAACATACAAGATACATTCTAAAATATAAAGAGAAGGTAGAGTCAGTATATCAATTTCTGTAAATTTGATTCTAAGAGACTCGCGAGGCTTCATTTTATAGACTGCGCGGATTGCCCTCTTTTGTAAAATAAAAAACTGAATCTACGTCAGCTGCCGTACCCCACAGCAGAACGCCATAAGACATAATACTGTGGAAATAAGCAAAGTACACTAATCTAGCTGTAGCTATATCGATCAACTGCCTTATTTTTCTTACTGCATATGCAGCTGAACTTATGATGATACGCGACGCATCTTCCGTCAGATGTGAACCGACCCTAAGTCATATCCAGAGAATAAATTTTGAATTTTTGACAGTTTATTCGTACTGAAACTGTCAAACGTCGATTTAATTCCCAGGATAAAAGATATCTGACGTTGGTAAAATCTGCCCTTAGAATGTTAAATAATCATTTTTTCTTAATTTTTGTCTTCTAATCTAAATATGTATACTTGTGGTAGGTCTGCAACTGCCCTGCCAGGGTCGCGAGATTTGTTTGAAAGAGATACCGTGGCCCTGGCATATGGGCAACTGAAGGAACACGGGTGAGTTTTTAGTCAGTAAAAGTCTGACACGCCCTTCTGCTCCATCCAGAGCGGAAGACGTCATTTGATGATTTCCCACCTACAAAAAAAAGGTCCCCCTATTACATGGGACTTAAACATAACAGGTGAAATTTGGGTGTACTATAGGTACACCTCTGCCTTACCCTTCGGGGAAACAAGGCGTGGTGTTATGATGATGAAAAAAAAGGTCTGCAACTTGAAAAGGGGGTCTCTGACTCACCAGTATTAGATTTTGCCTTATCTTTTCGGTGATTAATTAAGTCGGGCCTAAATATTTCTGCCATGTACTCAAAAACGTTATATCTCTTTTTTTTTTCTGGATGAGAAATTATCAAATTATGTCTCCCGCTCTGGGTGGAGCTGAGTGGCGTGTCAGACTTTTACCACCCGTGTTCCTTCAGTTGCCCATATGCCAGGGCCACGGTACGGTATATGTCTAAATACTATTACATCGAACGATGTTGTAAGTTAAAAAACATAATACACTAAACTGCTTTATCCTTAACACTGTTACTATTAGGTCCTCGTTAATGTCGGGAAAAAAAACAAGATTTGTTTAGTTAAATCTCACATAGTGTCTTCATATAAGACGGTTGTATATTTCATGCATTTTCTAGATAAAAAAATTGTGGTATTGTTTTAACCATTTTGTTTTTCTCTTTAGAATTTAATAATTTTGGATTTTCTTTCTGTTATCTGACATAAATGGTTAAATAAAGCTCGCAAGGGTAACTTTAATTTCGGAAGTCGGTGGCAAAAAAAACCTTAAATGCAGATCATAAGACACCAACTTTCGAAATTAAAGTTATTTTTCACTTTGTAGTGTTTTTTTTTTAAGAAGTCGGTTGTTATTTTTTCTTTTTTAAATATGTAAAATCTCATGACAACCTTATTTTTCAACTCTAGTCAAATGGATCGTATTGGAAATTTGTCCCAGCAAATAGCACAAACTTATGTAATACAATACATTTCATAAACACCGATACTGTTATCAATATAATATTAATTTGATAATGCCGTTATCAATGAAAGTTTTAAGTGATTAACGAGTTAGTCACTATCAACACTACGCTGGCTTTATCTAATCTATGCGCTCTCGGAAAAGGATATGTTGTAGTAACCTAATTACTGAATTAATCGGCTGCTTACGAAGGTACCCTGCCGACCTTCGGCAGGGCCTGCCCCGAGTAGTGATCTTCTCTAAACATCACTCATAGTCATAAGTCATCATCACCCTTTATTGTTTCCACTACTCGGACAAAGGGGGCTCTAAATCTACCACGTGATCCCAGTGCGGGTTGGTAGATGTCACATGTCTTCGAATTTTTGGTTCTAGGATATGCCGGTTTCCTCACGTTGATTTCTTTCACCGTTTTGAGGGCAGTTGTGATGAAATCCATACTAATATTATAAATGGGAAAGTGTGTGTGTCTGATTGTCCGTCTTTCACGGCAAAACGCAGCGACGAATTGACGTGATTTTTTAAGTGGTGATAGTTGAAGGGATGGTTAGTGACATAGGCTACTTTTTGTCTCTTTCTAACCCCCCACTTCCCTAAAATGGGGGGTGAAACGCGCTAATCTCAGGAACTACTGGTTCGAATTGAAAAAATCTTTTTGCGTCGCGTAGCCTATTTATTGAGGAAGGCTATAGGCTATATAACATCAAAAGGAGCGGAACAGCAACGAAATGGACGGAAACTGGCAGGCAATTCGATGCGACGGGAAGGGTCAGGGGAGCAAAAATTTGACGCGGACGAAGTCGCGGGCAGAAGCTAGTAATTTATAAAAAGTAAAGCGCCTCCTTGGGTTCGACCCTACCACTTACAACTTGTAAGTCGGGGCCACCACTGCTCTAAACACCACTATCCACTCGGAAGTCCCTGAATCGTCTCCGAACTCAAGTGATGTATTTCCATCATAGAAGATTCGAGCTACCTCGTCCGAACGGCAGTAGGGAAGGAAAGTGGAGCTGTGGCGTATACTATTGTCCACTTCCTAAACTGTTACCCTCTGTATTCTAAAACATCTACCACACCATGAAAGTGCTAACTAGATCTGACATAGAGTCACGCCAGCGACACGTAAAAGAAGAATCATTATTGAAGTTCAAACGATGTCAATTCCAACAAATGAGTTCGCTTGAGTGAATTTCCTGGTCAACTTTGTAGAATAGCACATGATTTTGACAAAAACCAATCCTCATACATTGTGATACTTCTACTTGGCGAAGATGCTACAGCTTTATAATGAGGCGGAACGAAATAGCAGCAACATTTTTCTTTATAAAGTCATCATCAAATGTCATGATGACTTGATTTTCAAAGTAAATGTAGGGTGCAGGGACATTTACGCAGCCTGTTACCATAGATTCAGTAGGTACAGACGCCAGCACTTCAAGGTACCCGAAATTGTCAATTTTGCCAATCAATATTGAACCTAATGCTGTAGCGTTAAAGTTGGAAACCTATTAAAGAAATTTGACAGATTTTAGTAGCTTCAAGTGCTGGCGTCTGTACATAGTTCTGAACAGCGTTGAAATGTTCATATATTTTAACCGCATACGTATTTCACTTTTTAACCGACTTCAAAAAGGAGGAGGTTATCAATTCGGATGTTTATATACATTTTTTTTTTATGTATGTTCGGCCATAACTCCGTTATTTATAAACGGATTTGCAAAATTCTTTTTTTGTTCGAAAGAAGTTTATTCCGAAATGGTCCCATAAAAATTTCATATAGATTTGATGATGAGTTCCGGATACAGACACCGGAACTCTTTAAAAAATGACAGCAAATCAACCGCGATTTCTGCTATCGCATAAATATGCATTGTTTGTTTGGAATTAGTGCGGGGTAGATACCATAACTAAAAATTTAAAAATAAAATCTTTTTTACAAAAAAAAAAAAACAACCAACTTCCTTAAAAACACTACAAAGTGAAATTAAATTTTTCACTTTGTAGTGTTTTTAAGGAAGTCGGTTGTTATTTTTTTTTGTAAAAAAGATTTTATGCAATAGCAGTTTCTTTTTTTATTTCCGACAAAAAACTTCTACACGCGGTGGTTGCTGAATTCATGGTTACAATTTCCGCATCGAAGTCTCTTCTACCCTATACTATGTCTGATGGGGGGTCGCGATTTTAGAACCTCACCAGTTGCACTAAGAACGTGAGCTGACGCCTACCCTAGCATAAATATATAATGCGACGTCATATCGTGAATTTTAACGATGGTCGTCGTATATGTCCACCACACGACATTGCATCGTGGCACGCTGCGATATCGCGTCACGATGCGACTCGCGACGTCGCGTCACGATGCGACGTTGTGACCTTTATATTTTGTTCTTAACAATGAAGACTTTCTATAAATCAGGCTATATTTACGGCCGAATAGGTACAGCCTTTATTTAAGTTGATGATTTTATTACTATAACTTACTAGCTCTACCCTGCCACGCTTCGCTATGGCACATTGTGATTCGCCATGTGACTGCGCCATTACTATTGCGGTTGTCAGTGAGTGTTTTCCTCGCTTCCGGCAGATGGCGCGGTCACTGGTACACAGCTGATCGTTAAAAAAACTGTTTTTTCGCGGTCGCGGATATGTGACTGATGCAAAAAATAGATAAAAACAATCCTTGATGCGGATTATACAAAATTAATTTTTGTTTATGCGAAACCCGAAACACGGGTCTAGTATTTTTATGTAAAGAATCTATGAAAAAAATTTCAAAACTGTATCATTAATAATCACAAAGTTATAAGCTTGATAAGTTAAATAAAAATATATAATATAATATAATAGACAAAAACAATCTTTGACGCGGATTATATATCATGTTAAATTAAACCTCGATTGGTGCAGAAGTTTTTGAGTTTTTGAAGCGTACACAAACCAACATAACATTTTTATATATACATAGATGTATCTAACATTGAAAAACATTTTGAAAGAGTAACGGTGGAGTTTCTTCCGTATTATTCTCCATACAAATCTACCTTTTCGAAGGGATGACTAGAATCGTATTCTATTTTGATGTAAATGTTGACGTTCAAATGTGCCTTGTATGTGCCTATTTGGAATAAATGCTTTGACGTTGACTTGTCTAGATACTAAAATGCAGATATTTCTTTAATTTGACCATTATGTCTGTTCCACAGGTGCTGGTTGAAAAACTTTTAAGGAGTTGTCCAAAAATTAAGAAGATCTACCTACTGATGAGGCCGAAGCGAGGCCAGGATGTTGCCTCACGCCTCACCGAGCTAACACAGTCACCGGTCAGTTGCTCACTCATTCGTTCTTCTTTCATTCATTCATCATACGCATATTCCCTTTTTTTCATTTATTTATAAAAAAAAATAAAGTAAAACAATAAAGTAAAATATGACCACATAAGACTTACATATGTATGTACCTGACTATCATCTTACTGACTTCATTTAGTTCATGTTTTGTTGACATTATTTTGTTTGTATTAATATTTTAACTTATTTAATAACTAGCTTTTCCCCGCGGCTTCGCTCGCCTTAAACTCGGGGTAACACGGTTCCCCTTTCCTAATTTAGAACATAGAAGAGAACTCGGAACAGAATGTTATTTTAATACGCTACTGTAGACGATATTATATGCCTTTCCATTTGGGGATAGAATGTAAAGTTTCTGGGCATTGGACACACGCGAACATGCTATATCCATCCCCTTCTCAATTCTTTTTCGCTCCATGCAAACTTCCACCCCCAATTTTAGGGAAGTGGGGGTCAGAAAGAGACAAAAAGTAGCCTATGTCACTCTCCATCCCTTCAACTATCTCCACTTAAAAAAATACGTCAACTCGTCGCTCCGTTTTGCCGTGAAAGACGGACAAACAGACACACACACTTTCCTATTTATAATATTAGTATGGATTTGCACGCCATAAGGTAGACTGTACCCGATCTAATTAATTCATGCACAACATCTACCTGTACCTACATTCATAGCAAATAAAGTACTGATTCTGAAATCATTCCATCAATTCAGCCTATCGCAGGCCACTGCTGGACTAGGCCTCTCCTAGGCTGCAGCACTACACCCTGTCCTCCGCCTTTCGCTTCCAGTCTGTGCCAGCTACTTTCATAGAGTCGTCGAATTGAAAAAGGACGCTGTTTTATATAGGAAATGATATTTGTATGTTACAGCGACAGTCTTAAAGAAACTTCGAGTGAAAAGTGTTTGAAAATACCAAACATGTTTTCCCAACAATATTTAGGACATTCATTTAAAGAGGCAAATAGTTATTGCCCATGCTAAAATTACTACAATATAAGCAAAATAAGATTTTCAGTACTTTCGCGTTTAAATAGTAGCCAAAGAGTTTATGGTATACTCATGCTGTAATTATATAAAATGTTTAGGGTGTTATTTCCTATAAGAGAAACAGTATTTTTTCTGCTCGACATAAAATGTTCGAAATCGGAATAATGTCCATTTCGTTGTCCTTAGTTTATCTGTTAGCTTTTCTAAACAAAGCATCATCACAATATTGCAAATGTGTACTTTAAAGTCCCTAAGTACTTTTAAAATGTAGTCTTAACACTAAGGATTTAACCATGACGACCATTTCAATAGTGTTTAGCTTCCTTATGTCATCAAAGATGCAATTTATTTACTCGTTTATTTATTTCAATGGACTGACATTTGCATTGTGTACTGATTTATTATTATTTTATGCATTTATGAAGTATTTTCTTAAGTATGTTGTGGTTTTTCCGACCTTAAACAAAGTTTACTTTGAAAAGTGTTCTAGACAAATGTCGTTTGACTTTGGACTGCAAGAATTTTATTGCATTTGGTACGAATGATCAGCCATTGCTCAACATACTGCTTGCATTTTACCACCATACTGCGATGGCCAACCCGCATGCCAAGCATGGTCATTATGGCAAATTTCTCCAAATTGGGGGAGGCCTATGTCCAGCAGTGGACGTCTTTCGGCTGAAATGGTGATGATGGTGGTGAATGTACTGCACTCGAAAACCTACATTTAAAAAATTATAAAAAATCATTTATTTAAGGCATAAAAGTCCATAGACAAGGCAAGGTTGTTAGTAACAAGGCTTATAAAGTTATAACTGACTAGCTTCTGCCCGCGACTTCGTCCGCGTCAAATTTTTGCTCCCCTGACCCTTCCCGTCGCATCGATTTGCCTGCTAGTTTTCGTCCATTTTTCGTTGCTGCTCGCTCCTTTTGAGTTATAGTGAGTCAACCTTAAAAGATGGACATATGCTCTCGCGGACTTTTTTTTAGAACTTTTTAAGAGGAACAATTCCGTCATACATTATTTTTGCGTTATTTTAACCGTTTACGCAGCGCACGCAACGGAAACTCTCAAAAGGAATAAATTTTCCCCGTTTTTGCAACATTTTTCATTACTGCTCCGCTCCTCTTAGTTGTAGCGTGATGTTATATAGCCTATAGCCTCCCACGATAAATAGGCTACCCAACACAAAAAGAATTTTTCAATTCGGACCCGTAGTTCCTGAGATTAGCGCGTTCAATCAAACAAACTCTTCAGCTTTATAATATTATATTATAGTATAGATGTTAACAATTAAAAATAAAAAAGCACACCGTCTACCCCTGCACAGGCTCATCGGTCTCACAACACATGAAGTGCAGTGAACCTACTGAGCAGAACAGTATCAGTTCTCTCACCAATCATCCTTAGGACGCTGTTCGGACTCCTCCGCCCGTACCGTATTTAAGGAGCAACCGCCAGGATAGCACCCAAAATTTAAGTGTCTTATAGTTTTTTTTTTTGCAATTTACAAGTCAGAGGGGTAATTGCGGAACTTTTTATCGGTAGGAATTGGTTTAATATTCATAGTTAAACAACATTCATTGCGTTATTTACGTTGCTGAGCCGACAATTTATTCTAACAAATGACGCAATGGTTTAAAAATAATCTTTAATCCCATTCAGATTCTGATAAATTGTGCGTTTCGCAATTAGGGTGCAGTTTTGGATTGTTTGTGGATTGAAATATGATTCGCAACCGTAACAAATACAGAATTATCACTAAAATCATCAATACCAACCTCTAAGTACATTTAATCCAATTGAATAACTATTTCATGACAAAGTTCCTTCTTATTTCGCTTTCCCTCTTCCTTTTTGGGGTGGGAAGGCATCAAAATATGATGTCTACCGCTCTGAGCGGAGCGGAAGGGAGTGTCAGATTTTTACTGACTTAAACCCACCCGTGTTCCTTCAGTTGCTTGTGCCAAGGCCACGATAACACTTTCGAACAAATTGGCGACCTTGGCAAGTTTCGTTTCCCCCTTCAGTAGTGAATGCAAGATAATGTATGTTCTTCTTACACAATGACTGATAAAGAATTATTTTTTCTCCAGCTGTTCGAGACTTTACGGAGAGAGCGGCCCCAGGAGCTGAACAAGATAGTCCCAATAGTTGGTGACATCACCGAACCAGAGTTGGGCATCAGTACTGCAGATCAGGCCATGCTTTGTCAGAAGGTAAGACAAAACTCTTATCAGGCTAAGTCCGTTTACTACTAGACATCATTTACTTGTAAGACGTATAATATTACTATGCGTCTCAACTTGAATGACTATACCACTGAACGGATTTCGATAAAATTTGGCATCCTGTAGTGTAATTATGTACGTGAGACACTAACAGTAGTACATTTTTAGGGTTCCGTTGCCAAATGGCAAAATACGGAACCCTTATGGATTCGTCATGTCTGTCTGTCTGTCTGGCCGTCCGTATGTCACAGCCATTTTCTTCCGAAACTATAAGAGCTATGCTGTTGAAACTTGATAAGTTGATGTATTCTGTGAACCGCGTTAAGATTTTCACACAAAAATAGAAAAAAAAACAATACATTTTGGGGTTCCTTATACTCAGAACTGAAACTCAAAAATTTTTTTTCATCAAACCCACACGTGTGGGATATCTATGAATAGTGCTCAAAAATGGTATTGAGGTTTCTCGTATATTTTTTTTCTAACCTGAATAGGTTGCGCGAGAGACACTTCCAAAATGGTAAAATGTGTCCCCCCCCCCCCTCTCGTAACTTCTAAAATAAGAGAATGATAAAAACTAAAAAACTATATGATGTACATTACCATGTAAACTTCCACCGAAAATTGATTTGAACGAGATCCAGTAAGTAGTTTTTTTTAATACGTCATAAATCGTGAACCGCAATTTACCTTTCATTCTATCAACTCAAATATAAAAATTAAAAAAAAAAACATTCAATTTCATAAACATAAACCTTATGCATAAACCGTGAATATCTACAGGTTTGTACGGAACCCTCGGTGCGCGAGTCCGACTCGCACTTGGCCGGGTTTTTTCGAACGAAGCAATGAATATTAACAATATCCTTTGAAAGGAAATATATTGTTTGATAGTATGTTCCACAATTGTGTTACCTACTGGTGAAGGTCATACGCTACTTCATGAGCGAAGACGCAGGCAATATCTAAAAATAAAAAATAATAATGTTTATTTGGAACAACTTAAGTTTACAATAATTTACAAAGGAAAATCTATATTTTCCCAGTAGTATTAGAAATTTGATGAAAACCATCCGTATTTTACTTTCTTTGGTTGTACTTCACTGTGTACTGTATACAGTGATGTTACTTCACTAAGCCCTAAAGGACCTAGGATTGTATAAAGATAATACTAGTACACTAAGGGGCTTATGGCTTATTAAAAACAGCCGCAGGCATCGATCGGTCAGATTAAGCTACACTGGCGGTGGTTGGTCCGTGGATGGGTAAGGATTTTTATATATCACGACCCGTCCGTTCATCAGAAGGCATGTTAAGCATGTTAAAATGTTCAACAGTCGTTACGGGTTGTCGGAGCGCAAATCGTGTTAACCAGTATCTAAGTTTTGCAGATGTGGTAGGTAGCCGCTCCATGTAACATACTGGTATTCAAATGTATGCGGTTAGACTGGACGCTACCTACTCAGACACCCATCTAGGCTTAACTTACCAAGTTCTCGATTAAAAATGCACTCTAAAAGTCCCTACGTAATTTCTATTAAATTATATAATAAACTACCCGCAGCAATAAAAAAAGAAGAGAAAATAAACATATTCCTAAAAAACCTTAGACGATTTTTGATAAAGAAAAGCTACTACTCAATAAACGAATACCTAAGTAATAAACTTATAAAGTCATAACTTAGGTACTCGACTTTAAACTACATATATTTAAATCATAAGCATAATTTTATTATTTTAATGTATCTTATTATTTTTATTATTATTTTATATCTCAATCATATTTTGTATCTTGTATTTAATATTATGTTTATCAGAATTATAATACCGTAATCATTATCTATCTTTGATCATTATTTTTATATTATTATAGAAGTTGTCTAAGTAAGGCTACATAATTAACAAATGCTTCCTCTCTCCTAACTCACTTATTTTGCTGTGCCCGACAGGGTCCAAATGATCTAATTATAAGTTTACCACCTAAGAACACATGTGGAATGCAATAAAAATATTGAGTATTGAGTAAACTACCCCAACAGAGTTGGGAAAAGGGCTAGGCAGAAGATGACTGACAGAAAAAGTAAACTATATTCTCCATAATTCTCCACCAGATATCAGTGGTGTTCCATTCGGCGGCGACGGTGAAGTTCGACGAGAAGCTCAAGCTGTCCGTGACCATCAACATGCTGGGGACGCAGCAGCTTGTGCAGCTCTGCCATCGTATGCTTATTCTTGAGGTGAGTAGCTTAGCTTAAGTGGTAATTAATCTTGCAAACCTGGAGCCCAACATGATAGAATTGACATCGTCTCACATATGTGTACAAATATCCCTTTAATAGCTTCGCAAGCGGGTGGCGACCGCAGTATGGTGGTAATATGCATAGAGCATGCTGTTGCCCATTCTCTAGTAAGTCCCTTAGTCGCCTTTTAAGATACTTACGGAAGAAAAGGGGTGGTGCTATTCTTCGTCCGGCACCACACGGAAATTAAGTGGTAGTGGATCCATGTATCGCAAGACTCAACTGGAGCCAAGCATGATGGGATTGGATCATCCCGCATGTGTGTACAAAGAAATATCATTCTTTTAATAGATAGGGTATGCCTCAGGGCTGGTCTCGTACAAATTTTATTAACTTTACTTGGGTAGTTTCTGCGTGAGCTTCTATAATACATTTTTAATCCATTTTGTTCATCTTCATGACATTCTATTACCTACTGCCTGTTGAAACCATTATAAAAACCAATTAGTTTTAAAAGAGTAACCTTGGAGTATTATGCCGGGTCTCCTCCATAGGAGTCAACAAATTGGAACCGTGATCCTAGCTTCTGAATTTTCATAAGTGCACATAGCTGAAATAAAAATATTTTGTTTTGATTTGATCCTGTTACTGTTGTTTACAAAGCAAGTAGAGGTAGAGTACCATAACTAAAAAGTGAAAAATAAAGACATTGTTCAAAAACAAATCAACCGACTTCCGAGAAAATACTACAAAGTGAAAAATAACTTCAGTCGGTGACAAAAACTAAAACACTGATTCAAAGATACCGACTTCGGAAATTAAAGTCACTTTTCACTTTGTAGTATTTTTTTCGGAAGTTGTTGGTAAAAGTATTTTTTGTAAACGTGACATAAATAAAAGTAAAATAGTCAAGAAACAAAAACTGAATATTGATAGGAATGGCGGGATACCACAGGCTAGAACGCAAAAAAAAAACAAGTCAGAGTAACATTTATTACAGAACTAATCAAAATAGACCAACCTGTAATGGTGGTCATGTAAGTATTTTCAGTATTACCTTTTTCTTTTTTATGTGTCTGGTCTTTCTTTGCGTCATGTTTAACGCAAATAAACTTATTTTCTTTCTTGTTCTTCTTTCTCAGTAATAAATTCATTGCATTTTCGCATGACGTGATTAGAGACGTTAATCGTATAAAATGAATCATTTTAAAATGACTCATACATACACGTCATCAAGAAATTCAATTATTGTAATTATTGAAACATTTTACTCTGTAAAAATAACGTTTGTAAGAAATAAGACCGATCAATGTCACTATGTTACTGTTATCATGGGATATAAATCAAATTTAAAAGTTATGGCATTTTTTTTAATTTTTTTTTCAGGATGGGAAATCATCAAATGACTTCTCCCGCTCTGGGCGGAGCGGGAGGGCGTGTCAGACTTTTACTGACTAAAACCTACCCGTGTTCCATCAGTTGCCCATGTGCCAGGGTCACGGTATCTCTTTCGAACAATCATGCGACCCCGACTTAGAGTTAGAAGTAAATAATTTTCGTATGAGTAACCACCCTTTTCTGATATCCTAAAGGAAGATGGCAATGTTTGATGAACTCTGGTCCCACTTTTCAATAGCTGTGTGTAACGCAATATTGGGTAGGTATTACTAAGCTGAACAAAAGTTACTATGGCGTCAAGTTCCAAATCGTAGTCCATTCAAAATCATGCGTTATTAAAACAAGTCAGATTAACGAACGACAAAAAAAGGTTATTCTAAATATAATGCACTTTTTGAATTAACAGAGTACACAGTATTATCTACAAAACTACCTTTATCATCAGAGTCGTAAGGGTTGTTTTGCATCATCCTTTGTTGTCAAATGTGATTCACAAATAAAAATGATATGCACAAACTAAACGCACATTAAAAAAAACTTAAAATACACACAGACAGCGTAGCCAAATGCCTCGTATTCAAACAATTAAAGTCATTCAAAAGAGTTGGTTGGAGAGCAGTGGTGGCCCAGTGGTAACGGCCGCGACTTACGAGTAGTAGGTCGTGAGTTCAAACCCAAGCAGGCGCATTACTTTGTGTAAATTATTTCATCGCCACTGCTCTCAAAAACGGTGAAGGAAAACATCGTGAAGAAAACCGGCATGTCTTAGAACCAAAAATTCGAAGACATGTGACATCTACCAACCCGCACTGGGCCCGCGTGGTTTATTACGGTCCACGGGTTTCTAAAGAGCCTCTTCTATGTTCTATAGCAGTGGTAACATTACAAGCTGATTATGTAGTAGGCCATTCCAATTTCTCTCAAGTCTTCACCCAGTTTTTCATATATATTTTCCTCAATATTCCAGGCCCTAGTGCACGTATCGACAGCCTACTGCAACTGCGAACGCGAACGTGTGGAGGAGACGGTGTACGCGCCGCCCGCTCACCCAGAACACGTCGTGACGCTCGTCCAGACCCTGCCGGATGAACTGGTGGATAGGATCACACCGGATTTAGTTGGTGAGTGAATAGAGAGGATGGTCTTTTATTCACTACAAGTTGATGACGGAAAAGGTGACGATGTAGTTGATGGACGTGATGATGACGTAAAAGGTGACGATGGAAAAGGTGACGATGCAAACGAAAATCAGCTCACAATTGGTTTTAAGTAGGTAAAATATCAATACGACTTAGTTTGTAAAGGGATAGAAAGACGTTGGCCATGACATCGGTAATGTTTTTTATGAGTCTCAAGTAAATAGGACAAAATAAAGTAGACTTGAAGGTGCTACTGAGATTGTGGTAACGGAAGAACCTTATAAAACTTTTCCAGATTCGACGATCACTATAAGTGACTAAACAAATGAAATAGTCGTACAGTCAACCAAACATTTCTCTTTTTTGGGTGGGAAATCATCAAATGACGTCTACCGCTCTGGGTGGAGCGGAAGGACGTCTCAGACTTTTACTGATTAAAACCCAACCGTGTTCCTTCAGTTGCCTATACCAGGGCCACGGTAACTCTGTTGGAAAAATCCGCGACCCTGCCAGGAACTAAACAGTCCCCAATAACAATTTGACAATAACACCGCCTTTATTTCATAGAAATGAGAGCGAATTTCGTCATTCAACTGTTACTAGAAACGTGTTGTCGATCAAACATCAATGTTGCGATTGTGAGTGCGTTTCGCATAAAAAAAAACTGCAATTCTTCTTTCTTTTACAATATTAACATATGTTTTTTTCTGTATTCCAGGTGACAGGCCTAATACATACACATTCACAAAGGCTTTAGCGGAGGATATGCTTATAAAGGAAAGCGGTAACCTACCCGTCTCTATTGTTCGGCCTTCTATCGGTAAGATTGTCATTTATTACCTAGTATTTAATGCTATATATTGTATATATGCGAGAAAGGAAGAAACGCTAAAGAATATAAGAGTGATGAATATAAATGTTGATGGTTGAAGAGAGATAGGAAATCAAAAGAAAGGATAAATGGTTTGTGTGAGGGACGGTATGAAAGAGGTCATGAAAGCGTGTCGGCTGACAAAAAAAGATTGGAAAAAGAAAACGTGTTGCACCGACTCCAAGTATTATGGGACAAGAGCAAAAAGATGATGATAATGCAATGATATCTAAACATTTTAAGTATGAAAATCAGCATATGTTGATTAGAAGCGATTTGCCACAGATACTATCAACTTTTGTCTGAGTACCTTTATAACGTTATAACATCCCACTTTGTTCATATGGGGTTATTAAAGGCAAAGGGGAAAATTTCGCCGCATTCCTAACCATTGCGATTCCTGGAAGCCAAAATTATATTAGCAACCTAAAATCATAAATCTGAATTCAATTATTGAAACTAGGCTTAGAGTCAGCCTCTTTTGAACATCAAATAACACGGTCTCCCAAAACGCCCGCCCTTCACCGTGTCTTAGTGCTTTAGCTAGGAAGTAAAAGTGGCGTAAAAAACTTTACAGCAGCAATTAACCAAAAAATGTGCATTAATAATGAAAATTTCGAGAGGTCCAGTTAAGAAGAAAAATAGTTGGAGTAGGAAATAATTATAGCTTATAACAATCATGAAATAGAAAAAGTAAAGGTAAATAATAATGGCAACATGGTTTTCTCTGTAAATATATGGCTTTGGCATGTGAAATGTGTCGATTATCAGTCTAAGCATTTTTGTTACCTAATTTGTACATCACTAGCTTGAACCAAAAGACGTCTTGTCAAAATTTCAGTAAGTCATACAAAAATCTCATAGGAATTGACGGGATTTATTCTTAACTAGCTTCAGCCCGCGACTTCGTCCGTATCAAATTTTTGCTCTTCTCGTCCATTTTTCGTTGCTGCTCCGCTCCTTTTGGTTGTAGCGTGATGTTATATAGCCTATAGCCTTTCTCAATAAATAGGCTACCCAAAACAAAGATTTTTTCAATTCAGACCCTACTGGTCCTTCCTGAGATTACCGCGTTCAACCAAATAAACAAACTCTTCATCTTTATACAATAATATTAGTATGGATGTTAAAAAGAAAAATTGGAAATTTTAAAGTGAACTGTCCTAGTTTTCTTTCCATCTGACAGAATATAGCCAAACGGATCCAGTTTCAGCCGTTTTCAAGTGTTACGCTTACCAACTAACAGTATTTCATTCTTATTTATATAGATAAGTTACATTTTTATGAATTGTTTGTCATCCATATTTTCTTTGATCTTTGTCTACCTCTCTACTTATCAGCATATTTATTTATTTGTCTTTTAATTACATTCGTTTAATGCAAGTTCTGCATGACCACAAACTTTTTTATATTACATGAAATTGTTATAAATATGCCTGTAAAATATATTATGATTTGATAATAGACTTACCTATATATTAGTAATCAGACTGTTTGTTTCGTAAAGTTTATCGGATATTCGCCTAAATCGATTAGTAAGTGGCCTTGGTTGGAATGATAAATATTACGATGACGTCAACACTGTATTTAGGTTAGCCGGCTGCATTTATGCAATTCAAGGATAAATTTTCGGCAATCATTAGTTTTGTAACTATGGTTTTCCCAGTTGTTTATTACAATGTGAATGCGATAACGGTGGACAGAGTATAGTATTAGACAAATCACTACATAATAATAATGAGACAAGTAGACACTTATTAGATCCAGTAACAATAGTAAACGAGACCAAACTATATTTTCCAAACTTAGCTGGCCCCAGTTTTGAACCATATACTAATGCACAACAGAAGAATATTAAACATTGGCTTTAACCGATTTCTTTGGAAAGTTTAACCTAATTACATTAGATAATATAATAAGCCTATACCATTACATCTGCTAGGATATACGCCTCCTCTGGAATGGAACGTAATCCATCACGCGTATCCAGTGCGGGTTGGTTATCCAACTACATTAGATGGTACCAGTGACTGTCAAAGTTAATTTTTATCTCATAAGACATACGTTGATGGGTAATCTGTACAATGCTCTATCTACGTCGATGGCTTTTTTGCCCCAGAGTAAATGCTTAGATTTGGGGATGGTAAACATAACAGAACCAGTTAATGGTGTTGCTACGCATTCTAAAATAATGTTGAATCTGAAAAATCTAAAGTGATCTACACTATATCGATACCTTTAGGTATAGCTCTTACACCTTACTGTGTTTCTATTTCCCATCTTATACCAAACTAGCTTCTGCCCGCGACTTCGTCCGCGTCAAATATTTGCTCCTCTGACCCTTCCCGTTGCATCGCAGCCTGCCAGTTCTCGTCCATTTTTTTGTTGCTGCTCCGCTTCTTTTGATTGTGGCGTGATGTTTTATATAGCCTATAGCCTTCCTCAATAAATAGGCTACCCAACTCAAAAATAATTTTTCAATTCGAACCAGTAGTTCCTGAAATTAGCGCGTTCCACCCCCCATTTTAGGGAAGTGGAGGTTAGAAAGAGACAAAAAGTAGCCTATGTCACTCTCCATCCTTTCAACTATCTCCACTTAAAATATCACGTCAATTCGTCGCTCCGTTTTGCTGTGAAAGACGGACAAACAGACATACACACTTTCCCATTTATAATATTAGTATGGATTTCCTGGCACACTCATCTACAGTCCCACCTGTATTGTGACTAATACCTTATCTAGTAGGTAATATTAATGTAGTTTTATCAAAACTATCTATGTCGTGTTCACTGACGTCTAATGATTATAGTGGGCAAATCCCATTTGTTTTTCGATTGTTTTCAATACCTATGTTGAGTTTTCCTCGTGTGTCCTACTTAACTATGAAGCTGTATGTGTGTGCCTAATAGGGTCCATCTATATATATAAAAGAAAGTCGTGTTAGTTACTTCACTTATAACTCAAGAACGGCTGAACCGATTTAGCTGAAAATTGGCAGGGAGGTAGTTTAGAGCCAGGAGAAGGACATAGGATACTTTTTATCCCGTTTTTTTTTTTTTTTTTTTTTCCCCTTTTTACGACCGCGTTCCCGTGAGACGTCACATAAAACGTCAAAGAGAATACAAGTCACTATAAAACGTGGTACTATGACAAAAACGTTGCCTTCGAAGTACCAGGTTATCATAACTTGACAGGAGCTTACCAAACAAAGGAGTGTCAGCTAGAAAACGCTTTATGCCTTCGAAGTACCAGGTCATCATAACTGGGTAGGAGCTAACCTAACATATGAGTGTCAGCTAGAAAACGCTTACCAGATCACCACCGCGTACCAGGTTGTCAAACTTGGTACGTTTATAACAACATTTATTGAATCTGAGGCGATACGAAGTTCGCTGGGTCAACTAATTATCTATACTAATATTATAAAGCTGAAGAGTTTGTTTGTTTGATTGAACGCGCTAATCTCCGAATCGAATCCGGTCCGAATTGAAAAATTCTTTTTGTGTTAGGTAGCCTATTTATCGAGGGAGGCTATAGGCTATATAACATCACGCTACACCTCAGAGGAGCGGAACAGTAATGAAAAATGTTGCAAAAACGGGGAAAATTTATTCCTTCTGAGAGTTTCCGTTGCGTGCGCTGCGTAAACGGTTAAAGTAACGCAAAAATCATGTATGACGGGATTGTTATTTTTAAAAAGTTCAAAAAAAAAGTCCCAAGAGCATATGTCTATCTTTTAAGGTTGACTCACTATAACTCAAGGAGCGAAAATGGACGAAAACTAGCAGGCAAATCGATGCGACGGGAAGGGTAAGGGGAGCAAAAATTTGACGCGGACGAAGTCGCGGGCAGAAGCTAGTCTTTTGATAAATAGCTAATGCAGCACTAACTTTTTATATACTAAAAATGTTATTAAACCATTTATTTCAAGTCCACCTTTCAGCAGGTACTTTCGTGTGTTTTAAAATAGGCATGAAATTCCATAGTCACTCTTTAAAATTTTTTGCAATTTATTTTGACTAAGTTTAATAACACATTTAGAGAATTTTGTTGTAGAGTGTTGAGTTAATAGGGGTCATTTTGACGTGTCATATTGACGTTAAATCTAAATTGACGTCATAGCGCAGGAATTTCAATATTCTTAGTTTATATTTAAAAAAAAAAACATAATAATGTCACCATTTTCCTCATTCCTGTAAATGTTGCTAAGTAAATGTTACTATGACTATTTGACGGCGAGTCATTCATTGATTTCTTGTCAACTGTCACTCTATCATGACCTGCTTTCTCTTCCATTTCATCCCTCACATAAAACATCCATCTTTTCTTTAGTCATCCTCTCCCACTCCACCAACAATATTCTGTATATTCATAATACTTTTAGTTATATTCGTTTACGACGAGTCATTAATGACTAAAGTTTAATAAGGATAAAATTATCCTTGTATATCGCAGTGATAGCGCTGCATAATGACGCCGATTGTTTTAAAATAATTTATATGTGCAAAGTGAGTATTTGAGACTCAAGTGAAAGACTTGCCTGCCTTTTTAAAAGTAACTAAGCTTCTGTCTACATCAGCGTTTCCACCATATGACCCCTGGCAATACCGCAGCTTCCCATTACGAAAAGAATTTTCTGAATCGGATCAGTTGTTTCGAAGATTACCACCTTACATACAACCTCACAATTTTTACTTCTTTGTCATTTATTTTATTTGAAATTGATTTCGATATGGGGCCTAAGATTGTCCCTTGGGGCACACCTTACTTCGAAGTTCAGGTATCAATGTAATCTAGTGATCACCCAGTGGTCCAATTTCGACCATAATTAATTGAAAACTTAGTCTATTGCTTATGCATTATTATATTAAAATATAAGCCTTTTCCATATTAACTTTAACTGTACCAAATTACGTACTCCTCCGTCCGCTTGGTATTCGTTAAAAGGGGTACAAAGATTTTGCTTAACGTATTTAATATATAGATTGATTTTAAAACTGGATCTTAAACTTATCCAGGATATGTTTTGTCTTATCAGATACCTAAACAAACATCATCAATATCATTACTAAGTATTTTATCTTTATTTTATTTATAAGTTAAGAATTGTGTCACAAAATTTGGATATAATCTAATTTATCATTGATGAATCGAACAGGCGTAAGTGTTTCAAGATCGAGACAAGATTATGTAATTTTATGTAGATAGGAATTGCGTAATGTGATCAGCTGATTATTTGTCACGTGCTGTTTGAAGACATAGGATAATGTAATGTAGGGTAACAGAATATACCCTAAAATAAGGGACCTTTACAAATCTTTGTGAGGGTGCGACAAAAATATGATTTAAATCTCGCTTGCTCGGACATAAAAATATCGCTACAAGATTTTATGGTGCACTAGATTTTCAACTCTATGTTGAACTAAGGATTAAGAATCCAACAGAGTGCATTTCATCGCGTCAAACAAATACACTGTTGTATTTGCCGTTTCAACTCTCGGCACTAAGCTGTGCGTTAAAGATTCCATTGCACGAAAAAATCCCGTTGAGATATTTATCCGACTATGCAAACGTGGGTTACGAGTAATCGGTACAGTTTTCTGTCTGCGCCTATAATAAAAACTATAGTATATATGGGAAACAATATTTTACAGTCGACTTGCCAATGCTTCAGATAAATCATCATTCATGTTCTACTATTCTTCTAATCGATGATCTATGTTCTTCATATCGTTTGGTTAATCAGCTGCTCTCATGTTGTGCAACAATCGCAATCCTTTTAATATATCAATTAAAAATATATCCATCGCGGTTTTTAATTTGTCGAGCATAAGAAGCAATATGTGTATTATAAACCCTCTTCAAAATGAAAGCATTGTGATAGTAAGAGTCCATAAAGCTGAATGCATTGGATGAATGTTTAATTATAACAATAAAGTCTGTGACGAACGTTTTATATAAATTATTTACATAAAGCATTGTTCTCTTGTAAGTGACTTTGTCTTTTTTAGAGACTAAATATGTTTAAACCAAAGAGTGTTACGAATGGTTGAATGCGAGCCAACGAAAATATTTGGTCCTAGTTTCAGCTGACTAAAATCTTTATTTTTCTTCTTTTCCAGTGCTCTCATCAGTCCGAGAGCCAGTAAAAGGTTGGGTAGACAATTGGAATGGTCCCAACGGTATCATCGCAGCGGTGGGCAAGGGTATCTTCCGTACGATGCTGGGAACAGGCACGAAGGTCGCAGACTTGGTACCCGTCGATACTGTTATCAATCTAATGATTGTCTGTGCATGGAGGACGCATTTGAGACGGTAAGCCATAATTAATTTGTTTTTTCTTGGGAAGGTCATCTCTTGGGTCTACCTAGAAGGTCGGCTACTTAACCGTACTTTCCTATGACGGCCTAAATAAATTAAGGCCTCAAGCCAGGGCTTAAAATTTAAATTAGAGACTACACGCTATGAGCACTCCCTGTGGGGTACGGACCTTGGCTTAGCACGTCGCTGGAAGAAGGCAGCAAGGAACGGGCTGGATTGGTGTTATGGAATATTTTTTAAACTGTTTAGGCTCTAGTAGAGGAATACTAAAGAAATGATGTCGATGGATGCTTTGTGTGAAAGATGAAATAATATGATAGAAAAATATATGCTGCGCTGACTCCAAATAAGTTGGTATAAGGAAATAAATATGATGACCAACTCTCTCACCTGTAGTGGATCAACAAGGCCATATATCAAATAGGACTTGTCGAGGATATTTCACTAAAAGTTTAATTAATCGGTGTTGAAAGATATTAAATATCTAGACACGCGGTAGCGTGTCAAGCCAAGTTCAATTAACAGAACTGGCGAGCAGCACCGTGTGTAATATTACACGAACCATTTGGAGCCACTTTTGACCCACTCATAACTCAAAAACTGTTTCACATAAACGTGTCAAATTTGGCTCATATATTGAAACTTGCGAGATACATACATATATGCTCCAAATTTCATAAACACATCCTAAACGGTTATTTAGATATTAACGTCCAAAAATCGACATTTTTATCACTGACTGACCTATAGATCAAAACTCTAACCCAGTTCCAGATGATCTAGAAAGTTCAAATTTGACATGCAGATAGGTAATTAAGTGAATACCAAGGAATAAATCAGAAACTGGTAAATTTTTATCATTTTATTATAATTTTTCACTTAATTGATTCTATTAGGAACACTTATTACAAAAACCATTTGGTATTAATTTTGTTATAAATAAGTACCTACTAATAATTTATGTACAAAAAGTAATGATATCCCATCAAAAACATAAATGTGAAATAGAGCCAAGTTCAATATCAGACCAAAGTCAGACCTTAGGCTACAATATATTATCCTAAGTTATAAGAAGAAATGATATTTTATGTAGTTACAAATAAATTTCAGGACTGACCTTGGCACCCATTTAGATCTCACTTCTTTTGTCGTTGAAGTCAACAACCAAGGCATATATTGAACTTGGCTCTATTTCACATTTATTTTTTTGATGGGATTAAATGATTTCATCAGCACTGCTCCCAAATCAGGACAGAAAAATATAGTGAGGAAACCAGAATGTCCTACCAACCCGCACTGGGCCTGCATGGTGAATTTTGGTCCACTCTCTTTAACAGAGAGGAGGTCTGTGTCCCAGCAGGGGGAATATTATTGGCTGATTATATTGATATATAAAATATATGTCGGTAACCTTGGTTTTCCTATGGATCTCATCGTTGATTCGATCACGTAGGGAAACTCCAAGCATAGCCCTCTCAATTGCTCTTTGGGTGACTTTTAGCCTTCTTATGAGGCCCATTGTGAGCAAGATGGACCGATGACCTGGTGAAGGCCGCAGGAATGCGTTGGATGCGAGAAGCACAGAACAGGTCGAAGTGGCGGTGCTTGGGGGAGGCCTATGTCCAGCAGTGGACGTCTTTCGGCTGAAATGATGATAAAATATATGTATATGGAAAAAACTTAAGTTAGCGGGCGATATTCAAGAGCCAAACACTCGTCTTTGATGAAATAGCATAAAATGAATTCGTTATTACGATATATTGGTCCTTAAATCTAATATAGCACGATACGGATAATCTCTGAGTAAGCCAGCGTTGCTAAGCCAAAGCCAATGTACAATCACTTTACTGAAGTGTTGATTATTATTGGACTTTGTCATATTAAACAGCCTATTACACAATCCTAATCCAGTTGTTTAATCATTATCACACTATCAGTGTCTAACGTCTTTTTAGCGTTATTTTTGACTTCGCTATTTATATGATTTAGTATGAGTAGGTCCTAAAGTTGGTCAACATTTTCATAAGCCACCTTTATCGTCTCTTTTTTATGTTTTTGCTTAGGATTTCAAATCTCATGGACTTTGATTTTTGTTTGAACCCTATCGAGACACTGCTGGTGTGATTTTTTATCATTGTACTGTTGAAATACATATTGAGATTAAAAGAAAGCAAAACTCGTAATGTTTAGAATATATTCAGAGAAGAATTTACGAATGTATACATGTAGTTACAGTGGTCAACACGAATTTGTACAAATTATTTGAGAACTGAACGACTGAAAAGGTCGATTTCAGTGGCCATTTTGGTCTAGCAAATTAAAACCGTAGGATAAAGTTCCTGAAGTTCTGACGTAACAGGTCCACTCAATCTTTTTGGTTCTTTTATCAAAAGACCATTCCAGACACCAATCGACATGGACTTTATATGATCTGTCCAAGATTATGTCTGGACTTTAAAAGAAACTATGACCTCTGAGTTTGTCTCGGCCTTTTTTCTCAGCGTAGTCAGATAGGCAAAGCCAATCTTATCTAGTTTTAAAAATCTGATTGACGTGTAAAAGTCATCAGCAGCCTATAATATTCCCATTGCTGGAAAACAGGCCTCCTCTCGGTGAGAGAGAGTGGGCCCTAATCCACCACGTGGGCCCAATGTGGGTTGTTAGATGTCACATGTCTTTGAATTTTTGGTTCTAAGACAGACGTGTTAAAGTGTTTGTACAAATTTTTATCTTTTACAGAGGTGAAGGAGTAGTGGTGTACAACTGTTGTACTGGTCAGCAGAACCCCATCACGTGGCAACGATTCGTGAAGACCAGCTTCAAATACATGCGGAAACATCCGTTCAGTAAGTATATGCTCTATACTACCATAACGTGTACTTAGATGGTAACTGTATAATTTAAATCATTATGGACCCGTAGGGCACAGTAATAGGATAGGAGAGAGGAAGCTCTGTTTTTGAAGATAATCATTGGTCAGGAGATATCTATCGCTCATATTTGGGTCTCATGGCGCTTTTTTGGAACAATATTGAGATTTCATTTTTGATTTTCTCAACAAACTTCTATTTACGACCTACACTGTCAGTCCTTCTCTTCAAATCAAATGCAACTCATAAACAACCATTTGGTCACTATGGAAATAATTTTAAATTGGTTTGAACAGTATAAGTTTCCGACGCGCTGCGATGCACACCGTTCGATTTATCAACTCTCGGCTCTATGCAGTTCGATGAAGATTTAGTGCGCGAAAAACTCCTTCCGCGATTTCATTACGGACGTCGACTTCAGCTACTTTCTTTGGACTTAGATATTATTGGATTTGACAAGCCATGCCAATCGTTGGTCAGTGGCAGATAATAGAAAAGAGTAAAAAATGGTTTAATGGCAGCAGAAACACGTGTATCCGGTTGAATGTACCAAGTGACTTTTGTCATTTTTTCGTAATTTATATTGTATTTCTCTACAATGCTTATGAATCGAACTCAGTGGGGTAGGTCAACCAGCGCCAGATAAGAACAAGCGTGACGTTCGATTCCCGTTATTATGATGATTTGTTAAAACGTTAAATACGAAAAAGGGGCAAAAGTCACTTGTAGCACTTTAGCGGACATACAAAAAGATACCTCGAATAATAAAGAAAAAAAATTTAGATCTTTATCGAGCACAAAACAGAAATAATCGACAGCAGCACGCCATTACTGTGACAAGAAGGCGTGATGCTATGGCATGGAAAGACCCATATCACAGTGCTACTTTTGGCTCGTTCCGTATGGAATCCTGTCTATAATCAAGGTTATTGATTGATACTATAATAGGTGATACAATAACGTAAACGGTACTCAGCAACGAATTCTACAACCAACTATAGTTGGTTGTAGAATATATGGTTAAATTAAGATAAGAGCATTAACGTTAGCAAAAGCTGCTTCTTTTCAAAGACAATCAGTCATTAACATAGACCATGAATAAGTCACTAACAAAAACCTTTTTACTTCCAGACGAAGTATTATGGTACCCAGGAGGAGACATAACGAGCAATAGATTGAAGCACGGTACGTTGTCGCTGTTGCAACATCGCGCGCCCGCCGCCATCATGGATCTCATTGCCACTGCTACTGGCAAGAAACCCATGTATGTATACCATGAAATAACGACGTTCACTATAGCCGGCTTACGAGCTATCTCTACTCGTATACAACGGTACCATTACTTCCGTTAAAAAAAACCCAATAATTTCATCGTATGTAGAAGACAAATCTATTTGAGATTTTATTACTACAGCCAATCAAACTTCTACTGAAAATGTACTCGGTGACAGAGACATCGATACGCAAACTGAAAACATTAATTCAGTACATGATTCTAAATCCAGCATTGTTTTTTTTTTAGTATTTAGAAACATATCGTGGTCCAGTAGGATCCATGGTTATAGGTTGCAATCGCTGTCTCTACCAACCTGTTTGTAGTGACTTGATTTCACTCCAAGCAGATGCGATTTAGTTTACAGTTATTCTAAATAGCAGTATTTACATAATTTTCTCGACCACTAAAGATGTTGTGAGATATTCAGTTTTACGAACTTAAATGATTCTCAAAGATCGAAGTTCACCAGCTCTTTGGTTTTTTGCTGTCAAATCCATTCCGTGTCTTAGGGATTTTTTTAGTTTCCTACATATAAACTAAATACTATGATACCCGGAGTTTGAATTTGGTGGTGTATCACCCCCGTGTCTCGGTGCGCACGTTAACCCGTTGGTTCTGCGCCTGATCTCTCTCCGGTCGTGTCGGATTGCCGTCCCATGGGACTATGAGAGTAAGGGAAGAGTGAGTGCTCCTGTATCCGTGCAGATACTTGTACACTATAATTTCTCCCACACCGATGGTTAGACTCTGTTGGGATGGCCGTAAGGGCCGAAATACGGCCTGTAGAACTATATATATATCTAATTTTATCCTTATATGACACCACTATACCCATATGATGATGTTATTTAACTCCTTCTTCTCTTCCAGGATGGTCCGCGTACAGAACAAGTTAGAGAAAGCGGCTGCATGTCTGGAGTACTTCACTACGCGCCAGTGGGCCTTCGCAGATGATAACGTGCAGGCTCTCTGTGCGTCACTTTCGCCTGACGATCGCAGGTATGTAAAGAAAGACAAAATAGTCATTTGTCATAGAAACACGGGCTTAAGAAAAAAATAAGTAAACTCGAATCCATAAAGAAAAATATAATGATGCTATAATCACGAACACAAAATAAATATATTAGCAGCTGCACATCGTGCGTGACTGTGATAAGAAGGTTAACCCTTGATAACTAAACATTCTTCTAGGTGAACATCGATATCTGCTGTGGCTGTGTCGAATAGTTCTTAATTACTGTTTTGGTTATTTTTTGTTTAATAATGATTCAAAGAATGTACCAATGTCAGAAGTTCCTATGGTTAATAAATACATTTTTTGGAAAAAGTTTGGCGTAGTCGGTTCGACGAATGTTTAGTAACCATGTAACAACGAAAATAGTTTAGTTATCTAGAGTTAAGACGATGATGATACTGGATATTTCTTAGTGAATTATACCAAGTACTTTACCAACATTTCTTTCTGTATGTGATAGTCATACAGAAATAATATCCACATAATTTGGCAACCTTTCTTGAAATACAAAAGGAGAATAAAATGCTTTAGTAAAACATAGCGTATGTTCTTCATGGCTGCGCTAATAAAGATCATATCAGCATGAATGCCAGACAGACTTTGTCAGTGATGTCGATATGTTTTTAACTATGAGTGTCAAACATTTTATTTTAGTCTTTAAAGTGTTATATTTTGCATTCTAACATTTCTAATTTTGAAATGATCATCCAGTTAGATATTATTATTCTTTACCTTTTATGTTTCAGTTACACATAACTACAGAATACTTTTGATAGAATCTGCTCTAATATAATTTAAAGGCTATCCAACAAAATTCTAATTTTTCACCATAATTATTCATCTATATCTTTGTAATATCCGTATTTAACTGATTCTATTGATCAGTATAATAATATCGTCCTTGTAAGTCTTTCCCAATAACCTTCTGATATAAATCCTTCCCTTGTTCAGGATTTTCGACTTCAACGTACGAAACATCGACTGGGACGCGTATATCGAATCGTACGTGCTTGGCATCAGGAGGTTCCTCTTCAAAGAGAGCCCAGACACGTTGCCTAAGTCCAGGACCGTGCTGCGAAGGTATATATTCATTTATTTCATTTGATTTTACTTAAACTACTGGCTACTAGCTTCTTGACTCAACTAAGTTGCTCTTTCAACTTGAAAAGAACAACAACACTTGTTCTTTTAAGTTTTGTAAACTAAAGTTTTATCCCAACTTTTTTTGACTTTTTCAATGAGTTTAATCTAGATTATCATACTGATGAAACGATAATTAGTATTTATTTTGAAAATTGGAAAAAAAATATTTTCTTGTAAAACCCTAAATAGATCGTTGTTTCCTAACCGTCACCTCTGACAAAAACAGTTAAACAAATTCAGAGGTCAAAGTTTCTTTTAAAATTCATACAATTATATTGTATTGATCAGATCACAGTAAAGATTATGTAGACAAACTTTCAAATTTTGGAAAACTTTGTGATGTATTAAAGCCAGTCACCATAACTTCAATATTGAACTACATATATAACAATATGATTTTGATTACAGATTACATATAGTCCACATTCTAACCCAAGTGGCCACGGTGTTCTTCCTATGGAGATTTCTGTTTTCACGCTCCAACGCGCTGCGTAACGTTTGGCGACGTGTCTTAGAATTGTTAACGAGGGCAGCTCGACTCTTAGCTATAGCCTGATGTCTTCTGCAAACGAAGTTCTCCTCGTTAACGCCTCTTCGTTTCAAGCTTCCAATCACGCCACGATAAACAAACCAATTTTGACATTTGACATTCGTTTGACATTTGTTACAAGATGGCGACTCCCGCCAATTCAACATTGACACCAATAGATAATTGTTAAGTACACAGGCAAAAAATTTAGGTAATATATTTTCCTCTTTAAAAATAAGCTTTTACGGGGCTGTTATATTTGCTTCGGGATTTACACTGTGTTGTGTAGAAATGTATATTGTGATTGTTGCAATTGTCGATATGGTATCTTTGAAAATATGACGTGCATCATGTACTGAAATTATTACAATTTCTATATCCTTCCCTGTTGTCTTTCATGTATAAAGGTTAAGATAAAAATAGGTCTATTATTGTATAATAGTAACAACATCTGTCTCCTATGTAAAAACTTGTTGAAATCTGTTCCTAAGTACTTTAGAGGCGTTGGTTATAAAAAATAGTATCTTGAACGTTGTAAAAAGCATTAATGGCGACCATTTTTCCATAACACAGTGTATGTCTACTACTTCCCAAGCGCTAGGCTGTTAGTTACGAATCGTTATAAGTAATAGTGATTCCAATAATTTTGTACCTTTAACAGCTCAATATCTAATGAATTCAAATCTGTTATCGCCTAGTTTTAATAACAATAGCGAAATGTAATGAGATATTCATGTTAAACTCGTGAGATTATATTTTTAAAGTCGGTTATTGTGCCAATAATTTCTCAAGTCTTCGATTAATTTAATTGTCATGCTTCCATGAATGTCATTTAAAACCACTCATCGACTGGCTTTTGGATTGATTGGTCCTCATCTGTAATTTCATTCATGAATCTTTGATTCTATATTGATAAAATAATGTTCAAAGAATCAATTAAGGTGGACGGTTTTAAGATACAAGATAAAATATTTGACCAGCACTTAACTGACAAGATAGTCAAAGTTTATAAATTTTGAAGCTACACATGCCTGCAAAGCAAATGCTTTATACCTTTTGTTTTTTATTGAAATATTTTCTGTTATCCGCTGGAGATTCATTGTAATGTTTTAGCAAGTTTAAGGGAAAGCATTTCGTTTAGCGGACGCGTGTATATTTTTCCAAGATCGCAATTAGGATTTCTGATGGCTCAATAATAAATAGAAGTTTATGAACTAGTCAAATGCATTCGTTTCAAAGAACAACTCTTATGTTAGTCTTGAGAATTAGTTGAGCTGTTTTATCACAATTGTTCGTACATATTGATATATTATTATAATTAATATAACACTTTGAACACTTGCTAAATACATAGAGTTGTTCTTAAACGCAGAAATATATATTATATATAGGCACCCATATAAAATAAAGATTCCAAAATAAAAATTGTTAAACAAACGATTTAGCGAAAATATTTATGAAGTGTAGTTATGGCATCTTCTAATTTATTGTCTACTTGTAATATACTTTTTGCATTTTCGATCTTCTCTATTATATTACAAATTGAGTAAAATTTGAGTTCGCGATCGATGGGTGGCCTTATAAATATCAGATTTACCAGTCCAATTAGTAGACTTGTCTGGTATGAATAGGTTTCAATTTTCAAGATTATCATAATTTGTAAGATTGTTTTGACATTATATCAGGCTAGGTTTGTCTACTATTGGACAAAGGTGAAATTTAACAGTCCTTTTTAGTATATTTTCAGTTCTTCGCCATCTCATGGACGCTTCTCGAAATTGTTATGTAGAAAGTTTACAATTTCTTACGATTTCTATAGAAATATGATAATGGTAATTTATTAGAAGGTGTCATAAAGTAATGATTTTAAAGGATCGTGCGATTTGATAGCGGCTAGGAGCGTAGTGGTTCGTGGTTATGTATGAAATTTAGGAACGCACTGAGAAGAATGCGGAAATTCACACTCGTGATTTTTTATAATGGTTTACCGCCAACGCTGAAAAACCCATTTCGAAGAATTTGTAAAGATATTCTTATGGGTTTTATTTTTGTCCTTAAAGTTTTCCATTTGTAATTTCGATACCTTGCATAGGAGCCATTTGCGGCCAATTGAAATTCGATTGATCGTTATCGAAGCTTTGCAATTGATAATTTGGCTCCTACTATTCCTTATTTTGGCTGTAATGAAGCTCAATTTCATATTCTTCCTTATTCACATGCTATTTTGAATAGCTTTTACATAAAGGTGTGTGAATCAGACCATGTCTATTTATACGTAACAAATTTTAAAAAAATAACAGTTCCCATGTCATAAATTTTGATATTTTATTAAAAATACGTGGGAATTTTCAACATAGGAGTTAATGCCACTATCAAACTCAACACGCCTGAGGCCTATAAAATTAATAAGAAATAGACAAGGTTAATATAGATTTTTATTGCATTAATCTTAGATTTAGATTCAGGTTTCTTCTAAATACCTATGACTTTTGTAATGGATTGCAAATCCAATTTTCACCATTCAAATGAGTGATAATTAATGAGTAAAATTGTTGATGGTCTTTAGTTTTTAACAAACTAGTAGTCCTAACTACAAAAATCTTCCAATATTGAATTTATTTTATTTTTGTTCACCTCGTTGACATAGTAGTTGTAAAATGTACGTGAAAATATATTTTTTGAACCCTTTGTCACTCGGTAACAATGACATGCTTCCCTAAATACTGTGAATGTTTACCACTGTTATGAAAACGAAATGTTACAGTGGGAACTCCTTTCTCTAAAGAATGATGGATGTGTCTAGAACTTCCATTCTGAAATGGAAAATATTTTCACGTTTAGAGATAGCAGTCAGCTAGATATTTAATTAATAAAACGTGACATGGGTCCTTCTAAGCGATTAGTTAACGCAAGCAAACATTTTTTAAAAATAAATAAATAAAATTCGTTCCAAAATGACGCTTCCTTAGTGATAATTAACGTAGGTATTTATTGATTTTTTATATAATGTAAAAATTTCAGTTTGTATATCTATGCTAGGAAACCTGTAGACTACAGGAGTTCTACCCCTCGACTATACCCAATGCGTACTTATATTTTGGTTGTTCTCACCAAAAAAAACGCAAGTTGTCTTCGTAAACCCATAATAATCGGTATAAGCGGTACTTGTTAAGTAATGCCTAAGTTTATACGACATGTTATTTAAGTGTTAGCATTTTTTCTTATTGTATAAGTCTAACGCAGGACACTTTGGCTCTCACTGTTTTTCTTATATCACAATAAATGTAAGTAAATGATGGACTGTTTCCGCAAAGTTGGGGTTTCATTAACGCCACAGCTTCATTGATAAATTGTAATGTTTCACTGTCTTCAACTCTGTGTTTGTCATTCTCAAATTAACGTTGGTTAGTTTTGCCTTTTGTAATATTAGCATATTTTGATTACTTAAGATTTGTTGAATATGCTAGTACTTAAAATTGATTCATAAGAATAATCTGTGATTTAAAGTTTATTGTTATTTCGATGGCACATCGATCCTAGCTTTTAAACTATTGTTGCTTCAAAATTGTTATGTGTTTCTATTGTTCTATGTTACTTCGAATTCCTTCTTACATTCTCTTCAATGACTTAGAATATATTTTTCTTGTAACATTGAAATAACCTAATCTTTATGTAAAACTAGAAAAATATCAGCAAACTCAATCCCAACTTTGCGATTATCGTTCCAATTTTCTTCCAGTGTCGAATTAATTTAAGTTCTCTTAGTGTAAATTTAAAACTTATAGATTCCTAAAAATGGAAGTGAATTCGAGAATGGTTGAACTAGAATTTAACGAAGTCATTGATTAAATTGTCAGGAAGTCAGTGACTTCGATAAATAATTGAAACTACGTGCGTACGTAAATATTTGTTTTTGTCTGTAAGTATATTATATGTACATTTTGAAAAAGAAATACTTCAGTCATGTTGTTATTATTTCACGCTTTCTGTTTAGTACTGTTTTGTATTTAATTAAGATAAGAAGATATTGTTTGGGAGACTTCCGGTAAAATTGTCCGTGCTGAGTTATTATTATGTATATAGAATTTAGTTACCCAAAGTTAAATCCAAATATATACATGCGGGAATATTTTTTCATTTTTTCGCTGTATCTCTATAATGTAGACATGTTTTGGAGTGGTGTAAGGTTTTGGCGGTTTTCGAACGAACTTTCAATATGGCGGTTGATATTGGATGAGATTGATAAATAATGATAGTATTTCGCAATTTTTATAATTGTGGATGACAGAAGAATTATGGCAAACAAACCTAGTAAAACTTAGATGTTAATTCGGAAGGCGTTTCTTCAACTTTAATGGCTGAGTAGATAGTAAAAATTCTACCAACTTATACGGAAATTTTGAACTAACAGATAGTACAAAAAATATAACGAATCATATAAAATAAAATGTTGCTGTTTATTTATTTACAAGATATAAATTGCATGTTGAATTTTATATGATCGCACCGAAATTATCACAGTTAAAAATGGTGGCTAACGTTCGAAAACCGCATAATAATGCTTTAAATAAAATTTGTTTTGCTTAGACGCCAGCGGTTAATGGCTATGGTAATTCAGTAAAACCATGATGGGACGAACAAATAGTGCAGGAAAGAAATATGCTCAATGGTTGAAAGTCTACGTCTCTACTGGCTGGGTATAGCGTGGCATTTTGAATGATGAACTACTCTTTATAATATATTTGGAATCTTTAATAACGAAATTTGGGAACGTCCAAAAAAATTCAGTGACATTGAACATTCTAAGATGGTCCTTTTTTGCATTTAATTGAAATCTTATGCATTTTCATCTTGCTTTTATTTTGTAGTGTCTATCTAATTAATAAAAACATCGTTAAGAAAATTATCACTAAATCAATATCATCTATAAATGCATTTATCGCAAGTCAAAAATTCTAACACCCTGGATAGCCTCCAAAGTTCTACTAGAGCGAGACAACTCTATACGCAAATGCCCAGCTAGAAAAGGACGACGATAGTCCGCAGGCAGGAGAAACGTGTCTCGGTGATAGGTCGGTATATACATGGGGAGGTTTATTTATTATTCCATAATGTAATAAAACGAATGTAAAGTTTATAATGTTTCATTGGAAACCTAACCAATCGAAATTCCTAGAATCCTTCCTATTTCCAAAAGTCCCTATAGCAAATAAAAATCAGCGCCAACCGAGCAGCAAAAAAACTCTTGACCAGTAATTCTTCATTGGTAAATTGAAAATGAAGGCAATCATTTACAAAATACCGTTCAAAATAGCTTGCAAGAGATGATTTCCTGTCACCTGTATTCGAACGTGCTCGGTCATAACATGACAGCAAAGAACATGCTTCAGCATTTTCTGCTGCGCGTGCGCCAAACCAAGAATTTCTTAACAATAGCACGGAATCTAGATTTGTGCTCGGTTAGTGGCAATAAGCTTTTTAAACATAACTGATGAAATGTGGGTCTGCTATACGTACACCTCTGCATAATCAGCCAGAGATAAGGCTTTTATTTTTTTTATGACTTCTCGCAGGTCAACCTATGAGATTGTAGGCTGCTTAATCGGACTTGCCTGTAGGTGGTACTTTAACAAATTAAGGCCTTCAGCCAGGGCTAAAGAAAAACTTAAAACTAGAGCGACTACTCGCTAAGGGCACGCACCCCCTGGGTCGCGAGATTGTTCGAAAGAGACACCGTGACCCTGGCACATGGGCTACTGAAGGAACACGGGTGGGTTTTAGTCAGTAAAAGTCTGACACGCCCTCCCGCTCCGCCCAGAACGGGAGAAGTCATTTGATGATTTCCCATCCAAAAAAGGGCAACGGCTGGCTCGAGCAAGGTTCGAGGCGGACATGGATTGGGGCGTACCAGCGGGCCTCGGTGGCGAGGACGGAAGGACGGCGATCTGTGTCTGCGTGTCTTGAGTGTGCTAGTTAGTTTACTACTCTCCTGGAGAAGGGTTGTAGCGTCATCGGGAATGAGGGTATGCCTCGTTAATGCGGGAGGGAGTGTAGCGGGCGGTGCTTCACAGCAGAGTCACAGAAAAGCTTTAAAGGCGTTTCATGAACTGCTGCATTGTGGGCATTCTGAGATCTAGATGGAGATTCTCGTTTCGTACATATACAGGGATAACAGACATAATCTTATGATGCACAAGCAACACACAACAAACACACACACACACACACACATGACATGACATGTTTAAGCAAATAAATATTATCTTATCTTAATATATTAAAAAACGAGTGAGCAGTTGCACTAGTTGCAAATGATGTGTAATATGTGTAACATCTTACCTTGATAATATGCAGTACTAGCTTTTGATAGCGGCTTCGCCCGCGTGGAGTTCGGAAATTATCCCGCGGGAACGTTTTACCGGAATAAAAAGTACGCTATATGTTAATCCAGGTTATAAACTATCTGTGTGCCGAATTTCATCTAAATCCAATCTGTAGTTTTTGTGTGAAAGAGTAACAAACATCCATACATACAAACTTTCACATTTATAATATTATAGTAGGAAGCGGTAGGTCCCATTTGTTCTATGGAACATGACGTAATAGAACAAACTGAGAAAATTTTGTCCCTATTTGTACTATAGAACAGTTTGTACTTTTTGTCTCAATTTTTTCCATAGAACAAACTAAGTATATAAACTTTATATCGTTAAACTGCTGTTTTGCTTTTATTTTTCAAAATAAAAATATTACGTAGCGACTAGTTTCATTTTTTTGATAGTGAACTGTACCTGGTATTAACGTCAGTGATTAATGTCATTCACGTCTTTTAAATCTCATCATGGAAGAATTTGGGAAAAGCGATTCCCATTTAGTTCTGTGCATTCACAGACAAATAAAAACAGGAGCAAAAGCTAGTATGTAGTTCTATAGTACAAATAGGGACAATATTTTCTCAATTTTTTCTATTACGTCATGTTCCATAGAAAAAATGGGACCTACCGATAGGAAGTAGGATTGGACTGGTATCATTGATGGACTACTCTACCTCTGCGCGCGCTCATTGTTCAAATCAAACAGTGTGCGCTTTCCTGGCGTCCTGTTACACGCTTCCACCCCTTCCCAAAAGATGTAGATTACATATGAAAAAATAAACCTAAACACTTTTTAGGTTTTATGGCTTAGGCAGAATTGGCAATGAGGATATAATGGTGAGAATGATAAGTTACAAGGAAAATAAATTGAACTGGAAAGGTACCACCCAAAGAACCGGTGAAATGCGTATTGGACCACGCAAAATGCAGGGTTCCGTAGTTTCACAACTTTCCTATAGGTATTCCAAATGCCAATATAAGTAATTAGGTACCTACAAAAAATATGGGTGTACTACGTGAGCTCGACAAATGAATGTGCGAATAACACTTGTGCGACAAAACTGTACTGCGACTCACAATAGTGTACGCTTGTCCGACACACTCAAGCCCTATAGTACACTAGGTTAGGTTAGGTTAAAATTGTGACCTACGGACGAGCCAAGTGAGCGAAGCGAGCGGTGCCGCGGCAGCGGCCGGCGAGTGCTAGAAACGACTAGATTCAGTGTGTTGCACAAGCGTGCATTCGAACTATGGTTAGTCGCAGTACAGTTTTGTCGCACAAGTGTTATTCGTACATCCATTTTCGATTTCACGTAGTACCTACACTCGAAGAATATTCAGAGATATACCAAATACACGACATGTTTGCCGCATGCCGGATAAACTGTGGTCCCACGTAGCACAGAACTGGTGCCCTGGTACAGTGAGGCGGGGACAGTTCACACCTCTCAGCAGACCACGTAAAAGATGGCGAGACGAGCTGGATAGATTCCGTGAAAACTGCACCAAGGGCTCTGTAAAAACCTGTAGGTATTCTCGGTTTATGCATAAGATTTATGTTTAGAATTTTTTTTTTTTTGTATTTGAGTTGATTGAATGAAAGGTAAATTGCGGTTTACGATTTATGACGTATTTAAAAAACAAACAAATTACTAGATCTCGTTCAAACCAATTTTCGGTGGAACTTTACATGGTTATGTACATCAAATATTTTTTTTAGTTTTATCATTCTCTTATTTTAGAAGTTACGGGGGGGGCCCATACATTTTACCACTTTGGAAGTGTCTCTCGCACAAACTGTTCAGTTTAGGAAAAAAATATATTAGAAACCTCAATACCATCTTTGAAAACCTATTCAGAAATACCCCACACATATGGGTTTGACGATAAAAAAAAAATTGAGTTTAAGTTCTAAGTATGGGGAACCCCAAAATGTATTGTTTTGTTTTCTATTTTAGTGTGAAAATCTTAATGCGTTTCACAGAATACATCTACTTACCAAGTTTCAACAGCTTAGCTCTTATAGTTTCGGAAAAAGTGGCTGTGACATACGGAAGGACAGACAGACAGACAGACATGACGAATCTATAAGGGTTCCGTTTTTTGCCATTTGGCAACGGAACCCTAAAATACCAAAGACTTTCCTATAATCTAAAATAATTAGACCTCTAACTTCTGGTTATTTTTTCACAATTTTATAGATTCAGTAAGTACTGGCGCATAAGTCCCCGAAGGATTCTGAGCAAGGAAGCAAGAATTACTAGGCTGTGACAGACGGACTGAGTGACTGACGACACAGTGATCGTATGAGGGTTCTATCTATTGATTCGGACGTACGGAACCCTAAAAACTTTCCATGCATCGGAAATAAAACTCACATAAGGAAAGCTTTATAATTACGTCATTGCAACTACAAAATAAAATAAAACAAAAATAATTAATGTTAAATAATTTATTTAATTAAAAGTTAATAACATCGAACATGATAACACTACAAATAACAAATATAAACGGATACAATACAAAGTTCAGAAAGGGAATTCTTTTGCTTGACTAGAAACAAAACTACATAAGCTCAGTTCTAATAAAATAAAGGCAATATGCAGTCATTTTGGGGACTGATATCACGTTAACTACCATGGCTCAAATCATAAAAAGTAAAAAAATGTACTTAGTGTTATTTCACTTTAAATAGATTATTTATTCCATAAATACTTTATTTATTCCAAAAAGTTATATTGACACCGTGGTTTTTGAGCTCTATGGGACACTAAATATAGCTGAAACAGTAATAAACATGGCCGCCAGGCAGCAACGACATGTTCAGATTTTGTATGTGTTGTCGGTCATATAGTCCGACAAGGCCTAAATGGAACAAAAAGTGTCGGACACATAGTCCGACATGGTAGCTAACGTGTTAATTGCTTAACACAATACCAGTAGGAATGCCATTCATTTTAACAGTCTAACATAAGTTATGTTTTTGGGAATCTTAATCTTAGTGACAGCCCAGAGTTTCGAAGTTGGCCGTGTGCTACCCCCGTACCTCGGAAAGCACGTTAAGCCGTTGGTCCTGCGCCTGATCTCTCAAACACGAAGCATTTATTTCCAATAAACCAATTACAGACAGTTTTGGATTGTCAAGTTGCGGTGAGTAAGTCAACTCCATGGACATTCTTTTTAATCAAATTCTCTCCGGTCGTGTCGGATTGCCGTCCCATCGGACTATGAGAGTGAGTGCTCCTGTGTCTGCGCACACACTTGTCCACTATAATATCTCCCGCGCCGATAGCTAGTCTCCGTTGAGATTGGCCGCCGTGGCCGAAATACGGTCTGGAGGATTACTTATGTTGTTGAGCAGGCAAATTTTTCGAATATATGAATAAATCGATTAGCAATAGAGTTCAAAATGATTCAAATTCTGATTGATAATGTGTTATACAATTAAGTTACTGGACATGCATTTCAAAACTATATATATAATATATTATGTATAATATTCTCACTAAACTTCATTATAAAAGGGTTTAAGATCCGTTTTAGATCCTGCTTCGGTGTCACACATCTTACTTTGGACTCGCAGGCTTCGAGGCTAAAATATTGTTTTCAACTTATTATTTTAAGTTCAATACAATATTCAAACTAACACTAAAATAAATATATTTGGTGCAATTAAAGGGAAGAGCTAACTGAGCATCAAATAATTCGTCCGCATCACTGTCAATAGGAAAAGTGCCCAAAAGGCTAGCAGCGTTGCCACGTTTGATGGCAATGCTGCTTTACCCTAAAAATAGGCCAGCCCTCTGGTCACGTGAAGAATCGACCAACTGTTTTAGGATACCCCAAAATACTCCATGAGCACTCGGACCCAACTGCCCTAATGTTTCAATCCCAAAAGGCTCCAACATATGGCTCCCAATAAGGTTGTTTCAACTTATTAGACAACGACTAATGGAGGAGGGACTGCCTCGTTGAGTGGTCAGCACTACTGTTGAGGATAAGGTTCTGAGTTCGATTCCCAGGCCAGGAAAAGTGTTATTGGGAGTTTTCTATCTGGAATTTGTCAATAGCAGCTCGGAGTCTGGAATTGTGCCCGGTTGATGGCGATAGACTCGCCCCCTATTACATGGGACTTAAACATAACTTGCAAAATGTGGGTCTACTATAAGTATACTTCTGCCAAAGTCTTCAGGGACATTGAATATGTTCTTATTAGACAAAGCATCCACTTTATAAATTTAAATACAAGGTGCAGTTTTGGATCTGCAAAACATTTTCGGAGGTAATTATGTTAGTGATTCTCGACCCGAATCAACAATAAAATGGGCAGGTTTGTATGCAGGTTTTTTCATTTTATTCTTATTTACGGAAATCGGTAAGTGTGAACTCCCTTTTTTAAAACGCGGCCAGTCTGTACGTGTCCTTAAACTGCGCTTTCACACACACAAACTAACGCAACTGACATTTCTTTCAAAGATTTTTTAAAGAGGGTTATTAAGAGAGTTATTCTGAAAAACAATAAAATTGAAAAATCTAAAAGAAAAATTATTATTGATTATTGACTTGGTATCGTATTGCTATATGATTATTTACGAGTCTCATAACAACATCCTGAAATGTTTTGCAGGTTCAAAACTGCATCTTGTATTACAACTAGAAGACTACTAATACAATTTTACCAAGAAAAGGTGAGGTGAAAGAGTGCTATAACTAAAATGATTAACAGTGCTAATAGTGTTTTGGCTAGGTACACATGCCCACAGATCAAGCTATACAAAACCAGTTTTAGCTGACCTCGCTTTGTATAGGCTTTTCGTACAATGAGAAGTCAGATTATACTGGAAATATATGAGTACGAATAATAATAAGGTTTATTTATTTCACAAATCTTCTAAATCTTCTACTCGGGAAGTTGCTTCGACCAAGTACTGCATGCGAAGCATGACCACCGTAGAAAGGGGTTTTGTTGACGGAAGAATAGACAAAATTACAGATTGTAGAAAGATTAAAGACAGAATTAAAGATTGTAGAAAGATTTCTACCGTTTTATGCTGGCGTAGTATGACAGTTCTATCTCTATTCTACCAAGAATAGACAAATTTCTTTCTATGGTGGTCGTGCTACGCGTTCTGGTCGAAACTAACCTAACTCCGAAGTTCGAGACTAAACCCTCATACTAAGAACTAGAAACGCTTCGAGTCCTAAATACTTGAATTTCAGTTACCAAATCAACCAACCATCGATTGATCAAATGAAGAATGGGACGCTCAAAGTACAATGAAAACTAGTGTATCTTTAAATGGAAATAAGGTTCATAATTCTTATTCTGTAATAGTACCACCTGTAGCGACTTCTTCTTTCATAGGTACATCATTTGTTGCGTAGTCGGGTTCAATGTATCTGTGAATGAACAAAAATATGAGAAAAAATTCAATTTTCCAACAGAATTTACCAGATACAATAGCAACCTTATCTATACTACTTATCTATACTTTAATTTTATAAAGCTAAAGAGTTTGTTTGTTTGGTTGAACGCGCCAATCTCAGGAACTACTGCTCCGAATTGTAAAATTCTTTTTGTGTTGGGTAGCCTATTTATCGAGAAAGGCTATATAACATCACGCTACAACCAAGAGGCGCGGAGCAGCAACGAAAAATGGTTGAAAACTGGCAGGCAATTCGATGCGACGGGAAGGGTCGACGCGGACGAAGTCGCGGACAGAAGCTAGTAATCATTATTATAAAGCTCAAGAGTTTGTTTGTTTGTTTGTTTGGTTGAACGAGGTAATCTCAGGAACTACTGGACCGAATTGAAAATTCTTTTAGTGTTGGGTAGGTAGCCTATTTATTGAAAAAGGCTATATAACTTCACGCTACGATCAAAAAGAGCGAAGCATTAACAAAAAATGGACGAAAACTGGTAAGCAATTCGATGCGACGGGAAGGGTCTGGGGAGCAAAAATATGGCGCGGACGAAGTCGCGGGCAGAAGCTAGTGAAACAATAATCTTCATCGTATTATACAACGTCTGATCGGAGGATCTATGGAGGTTGAGTGAACTTTATACAATATTCCTCATGCCTCTGTAAAAACAAAGCGTTTATTGATCTTACTTCTCAAGCGGTGGGCAGAGGAAGTGTCGTATATTTCTAGGCATCACCATTTCGGCTTGAACCTTGCAAACTTCATTAATATACTCCTCGAAGTCCGCTATGATTTCCACATCCACTGGACCCCCGATGCCAGGAACGGCGTATACCAATGTTATCTACAATGAAATAAATAGTCTATATCTATACTTATAATAAAACTGTGGAAAGGCCAATTCTGTACATTGAAAATATATTGAAAATTAATACTGCAGGATGAATGGTGATCGATACTGATGCCAAAAATGCAATCAGTAAATTTTTTGTCTGTCTGTCTGTCTGTCCGTCTGTCTGTATGTGCACGCATGGGTCAAAAACTACTGAAAGGATTTTAACCAAACTTGGTACGATGGTAGTCGGTACTCCTGGGCAGGTTATAAGCTATATAACATAACGCTAAGACACATAGGAGCTGAGCAGTGACGATAAATTTGAAGCAAGTCGGATGAAAATACGCTTTCGAGCTAAAAAAAAATTAACCTGGATTAACATATAGGCTACTTTTTATTGCGGTAGTATGTTCACGCGGGACATTTTCCGACCTCCACACGGGCGAAGCCGCTGGCAAAAGCTAGTCTACACATAATATAGTATAGTATTAATATTCTTTTTGATGCCGGACGTAAAGAATAAAACCATCCCATTTCTTTCCGTGGATGTCGCAAGTGGCGACTAAGGGACTTACTAGAGAATGGGCAGCAGCGTTCTCTATGCATTTTACCACCATACTGCGATCGCCAACCCGCCGGCTAAGCGTGGCGATGACGTCGTCTTTCGGCTTTAATGATGATGATGGTGATGAAAATACATTACATCAGGTATAGGCTCTTCTTCCTCCTCAACCTCTTCAACTTCTGGTACAATTAGATCCATGTTCTCATCCAGGAACTTTTCCAGGAGTTCTCGAATCATCACCACTTCTTCTGGCTTTGCCTGTTTAAAAAAAGCATATGTTTTGTTAAAGAGAGTTATAAGTAATTTCTACAAAACACGAATTTAGTTCTTTGGGGTCCTATCGTTTTTGACTTAATTCTAACTACAAAGATATTTTAGTTATATAAGAAGCTGCTAAAGACGAATAGGACGGAGTGATATGAACATCTGATTGAAAGATAGAGTAAAAAGTTCAATGTTTAGTAAAAGAAAGACGAGATTTGCGGTCAAACAGGTCCTGTCATTGAAATGGAAATGGTCAGGTTATCTTCAGAGAGCTTTGGATGAAAGATGGTCAGAAATAATAACAAATTGGTTTCCAATTTACGAAAGAAGAAAGGAAGGGTAAACCATTAAAAAGATGGACGACATGGTACAAATAATCGGACAGTCATGGCCCAGATGGGCAAAGGATAGAGCCAACAGGAAGCGATATGGAGGAGGCTTTCACCACAAACCCTAGTTCCGTGTAATACCGGACGTAAAGAATACCATCACCTCATTCCTTCCCGTGGGTGTCATATAAAGCGCCTAAGGGCCTTACTAGAGTACGGGCAGCAGCGTTCTCTATGCATTTTACCACCATACTGCGATTATGCCACTCGCCTGCCAAGAGTGGCGATTATGGCAGACCCCAAGTTGAGGGAGGCTTATGTTCAGCAGTGGTATTTTTATGGCTGAAATGATGATGATGATGATGAGACTGAACAATACTAACGTATTTCAAGTAGACAACACAAAATAAAAATAACTATATGTAAGGGACAAAATAAACCTTATAAATAACTCCAAAATATGGCTACTAAACTTTTTATAAGATTTGACGATAGATTTAATTGCTTACTATCCACCCGTCTCAGGAGTCGTTACTTAAAATAAATCTTTCACCAACTTTCACTGAAGCACATCTTGGCATATTTATCAATGAGGTCTTCATTGTTTATATGCCAAGATGTGTTTCAGAAATCAGAGAAGTGTGGAAGAAAAAGGCATATTGCGCCGACCCCAAATAAATTGGTATAAAGGCAGGAGATTAATGATGACCTTGGCGTATTGCAACAAAATTAAAATTACTGCCTGTCGTATCTTTGAATGGTAGCGTTACAATTTCTACGTCTTTAAATATTATCAGTCTATAATATACAGGCCTCCTCTCTGCAAGAGGTGAGGTGAGTGGTGTGACTCAAGCTGGACTGGTTATTTTGGGCCTACAGCTCATTGCTACATGACGTTTAAAGAATTATGTTCTCTATCTATAAAAACAGTAAAATGTATTTATCCCAAACCCCAGGTCGTAACAATTTACGAGCTAGGGTTTGGGATAAATAATTTTAAACCAATTTTACCAAAATGCACTAAAACAGTTTAATCGACTAATCAGAAATACCGCCGTAATCAGAAACGTCAAACATAATCACTTGTTTCGCATTCCATGGCATTCGTAACCAAACTGTCTTCTCAGTCCAACAATTTATTAGCCGAGCAGAAAATTCTGGAATACTCGCGATTCTTTGCCACAGTTCACAGTTAGTAGCGAACTTTCTAGATAATACCAGAAAGACAATTCCGCCATTTGATAACAGATGGCGGTGGCGTCTACGGATAATCGTTCTTGTAATACCTGCTACTTGAAAAAATGGCGTTAGCGTATCGTTTCAAGTCTACAATCTACGTAATAATACATTAAAACAAACTATCTTTACCTTCTTCTTTTTCAGATCAGGGTCAGGCAATATGGCGATCTGCTCATCAATGTAGTCCATTATCTCCTTCTCAATATACTGGACGATGAACTCCCCGCTCGTTGTCGACATCTGACGGCCGGCCACCATTCCTTTGAGCAAATTGATTCATTTGTATAACTTTCTTCATAAGAAAGAGACCAGTCCGAAATTATACTTTTCCTTTTAAAAAGAGATCACTCCGACATTATACTTTTTTATAAAAAAATATCGACTACCAAAAAAGAAGACACTACAAATTTTTAAATAAATTCAACTTCTAAAGTTGTTGACGAGTTCCAAGTTCTGGAGACGTACGGAAGTTTTCGATATCGTAAACTAGGAAATGTTTAGGGAAAGGTTTCTAACCCAAATCATAGTTAGCAGACTTGAACCTTTGAACCAGCTCTTTTATTTCTTCGAAGGTACTCTCAAGGTCCTGTATACGATCTTGGCGTGTTCTTTCAACCTAGGGCAGAGAGGACAGGAATGAAAGACTATGGAAAGGAGTTATAAGGGCATTTTCATTTTAAATGACACATCGCTGTTTTTGAGCTGTCCTTGCAAATGCACATTTTTTATAAATATTTAAATATTGATTTCGGTTATAAATTTAACTTATATTGAAAATATATGAAACAGTTTATCTGTTTTTGATATTTATAAAATAGAATAATGTTATTTTAGTTAAAATCACATTTTAAATTATGCTAATCTCCAGTTTCATACTGTCCCTTTTTTTGTTGGTCAACTTTGGATTAAGTTTTTAATAATTTTTTATATGATGGATTGTGCGGCGATGAGTTGATTTCCTTAAGAAAAGCTGGTTCTTTATTTTATCATTAATAGTGTATCGATTTTCATTGTTGTTCATTTTTAATTATTTTTTATAATTTGTCCCTCAATTTTTTGCATTCCGGACATGTCTGGTTTTGTAACTAACAATTTCGTTCAATTTTCTACCAAAGTGTGGTAAATTTTATTAGTCTTGCAACCTTAGGCATGAGACTATACTAGAGAATTAGCCATTTTGAAACCAGTGTCAATAAAACGTTTATTTGGATGGACGTGTTCACTCGTGTTCGAAATTTACCATCGGTGTTCTTTTGGTAAGTAACGTTATTTTATGTATTTTAACGACTTAATCTTACTGTACATTTATGTTCAAAGCATGCCTTGGAATGTATTCTATGGGAAAAACACACGGTATTCAAGGATTTGTCGTGTTATATTCCATTAATTTTAAATTAATTTCGAAGCGGCAGCATTTTTGTAACGTCTGTTTCGTAACGTTACAATAGTACGGACTAAAATGTTACAAAACAGACAAGTAAAGGTTAGGTTACAAAGGCAAATTAATTATTGACCGACCGCGGTGGAGCCTAAAAGGAGGGTAATGTTTTAGTTGCTTTGTAGGTCAGTCTTCATGTTTCCTCCAAGATGATAAACGAGTAAACCGATTTCAAGAAATAAGATTTCCTTTAATTCTTATTTATGGAGCATTAACAATAGCTAGACAATGTTGTTAAAAAAAAGCCGTTGTAAACTGTAGGTATTTATAAAATGTCTATGGTTGTGACTTTCTTAACTCGTTGAGTTCCCATAACGCGATATCGCGTGAGTTGTCGGCTCTGCATAATATGGCTGATCACGCGATATCGCGTGCTTGCTACTAACAATTTTGTATGCGCTCTTAAATCTGTGGCCATATCGGATTAACCATCAATCTGTGTTTGGCACTCCACGTGTTAAACACTGTGGACCGAAGTTTTCGCTTATTGAAAGATTCCAGGAAAAGCAGTTATTGATAAGTAATACGTGTGAGAGTTAAACTCAAAATTTACTGGTTTCACTTTTTCAGTTTTTAGATCACAATGGCTTTAACATCAGCTGAAAGAGTAAGAAGATATAGAGAGAAATTAAAACAAAATCCAGATAAAGCGGAAGAAATCCGGAAAAGAAATTTAGAGTGCATTAAATCTGTTATCAAGGGTCTCTACAATAAACTATTATTTTCATGTGTTCATTTACGTACTTATTTTGCAAAATGACGTTAGAACCGGTGAATTTTCTCGGATTAATTACATTTTCAAGCATAAATATTTTTTAGAAATAGGTTTTATTTTTTTTAAAGTTATCCAGAGTTTGTTAAGTGTTGATATATTTAAAGTTATAAAATTGTAAGTTTTGTATTAAAATTGTAGGACTAATACTCACTTTTATATTATAAGCTATTCGATGATTATTAATTGTTAATTTATTCAATGCTTAAGGTGCTTAAAATTACTAATGGTTTTTGCAAATTGCAGCAATTTTTTCCGTCGAATATTAGTTAGTTGTGATTTGCGTTTTATACTACAAATATGACTGTTCCGTGTTTTCACCGAACACCTTAGTTAGCAATATCGGCGCGACGCGTTGACCTAATTTTATTACTTATTACTAATCATTTATATTAGATTCAGTGCACTTTCTTCTATCGCGTTAGCCGGGTGTATTCAAACATTTTATAAACAATTTAACATTAAGAACAGTTTTGAGTGGAATCAATAAATAGTGTTCAACATAAACATTTGTTTCTCCTCAAAAACACCGACACCTCGCTACCTACCCCAACAATGACATAAAACAGAACTGGACTTTGCAAAAACGTTATAAAAATTTAATTTCAATGGCTAACTTAAAGCTGGCCGTTAAATTTAACTAAAATAAATAACTGATATTTATGTTAACTTAATAATATTTTTTCTATTAAACAATTGTTCCTAATAACAAATAAGTTTTCTATTAAGTAATTTTATTTAAATGTTAATAAAGTTACCAAATATTTATACCAACTACTAGTAGTAAAATAATAATAATTTATTTATTCCAGATAAGAATTAAAGTTGATTTAATAGTTTTCTATTACCTAAACACAAAAATTGTTCCTATTATAATACTATCTATCTTAAGTTTTCCCAAGATTATTATTGGTTTATTGAAATATTAAACAATATTTTATGCATAAAAGCGTATTTAATTGTCCCTTTTTATATTTACTTGCTATACTGAGAACTATACCTTATAATTTCTGTTTTGTAACATCTTTTGTCTATTAGTAACTGTCCCTATTTTTTTCCGTAATATTTACGTTTTTTTCTCAAAAATCCTCATCTATATTAAATATATTTTTATTATAATAGTAAAAACAAATTAAAATCTTTTTGTAACAATATAAATCAATATGGCATCTAAAAAACTAAAAATGTGACGTTAAAAATAAAACTTTGTTTTGCACAAAATGTTACAAAACCGAATGAAATGTTATGATGGTTATTTCAAATTGAATAATTTACTTCATATTTATGGTTATTTTGTAACTGTTTGCTCCAAAGTTAACAATCGTTAAATTATTCAATTTAATTAATGGTTTATTTTTTTTTTTTTTGTCAATTTGATTTTTGTTACAAATCAGACAGTTTTCGACCACCCTACTCACAAAATTATCAATTTATACGAAAAATATAAAGTTATTAGGTAAACTTTTCTAAAAAATATTAAATTTATTAAATTTTAAATTGATTAAAATATTTTCTGCAACCTTAATTAATAAAATTTTAAATTCTATCGAAATAATAATACGTGTCATTTAAAATGAAAATGCCCATAAACTAGTCAGTCTTGAAAATAATTCATTTAAGTGTCTGCAATCTATGGTTTCATAATATTTGATTTGACGAAATTTAATTTTATTCAAATGTTGATGTGCCCTGCATTACCTGACCCCTCCTACACTGAAGAAATGAGGAAGAGGGGTCAGGTAATGCAGGGCACCGACTGTATTTTTAAGAGCGCACCGAGAGATTTGCGAAATAATTGCGTTCGTTTGATCCCTAGGTGCATCGTTATTACTTAACCTTTAGTTATGAAATTAATAAATAAAATATTTAAGGATTCACTCTATAAATCATACATTTTAGAAACACGATAACTTTCCACAAAAGAATAAAATCTAAATTAATCGTTTCAAAAAAACAAAATAAACTCTTTCTACGGCGTAAATACTTCACTTCACGGAAGATAGTCAGTTTTTTTAATAATAAATAAACTACAAACTATACATTTGATAATTTCAAAATATTTATTTTTTATAACAATACGAAGGTACTAAATGAGTATGATTGATGATTGCTATAAGAGTAGAGGGTGTGTGAATTATGATATGGATAGAAAGGGGGTGACTACTGAGATAACGACTAATAGAGAAGTGCGGAAGAAAAGGACACGTTGCGCCGACCCCAAATAAATTGAAATAAGGGCAAGAGAATTATTAATATGAAGGAAATATCTAAATTAGCGCGCGAACCGCCCATTTTAGCCAGAGTCGCTACGTTTCAATTAGCGCTAGAAACTCGGTGCGCCATTGAGTATTTTTCTATTTATCGACCATTTAATGTTAGATCTAAATAAATATAAAAATCGTTATTAAAAATTACTTCAGCAACATAATCCCGTATTTTCTCTGCTTCAGTTGGGACGTACACTTCTTCTCCCTCCTTGGGTTCCAAGAATTCTGACTCAGATATTGCATCCTTTGGTTCTCCTGTTGTATAATGACGTGTTATAGCTATCATTGTACTGGCCAGAGAGAAATAGCGCTGTAAAGGATGTAATAACAAAATCTCTTTTTGGCAGCGGTACAATAATAACTTCGGACCTGTAGTCCTATTCTGTAAAATGTCACCATTTAAAAGGTGAAGTGAGTTTGAAGCGAGCTGTCAAATAGCGTCTGGTAGGATGACAGTTCACTTCTAGCTCGCTTCATTTAACTTTTCACTGAGTTTTTTACAGAATAGATTAGATTGAAACCTGTTTTTAAGATTGTACTAAAACCTGGACTATGTTACGGCTGGTCTAGGATATCTAAATCTTTAAGTGCGAGACTTAGGTAACTGTTTGTAATGTCTATTCAAAGTAAACAATAGTAACGATACAGTACTACTTATATAATTGATCTGATAGAACCGAAACTACTTACTCATCTATAACGGCTTCTTCTACATATTTATTTATTTATATTTATATATGCTTTATTGTACACCAGAAAATACATAAAAAAAAACATTTAATGCGGCCTTATCGTTTTCTGCGATCTCTACCAGGCAACCTTCGAATGGACAGTGATTGCGTGGACATAAAAATGGGGGTACATACTATGTACTTTATATTCATTTAGCAAATATCTTACAAAACAACGGAAAAAAAAAATAAGACTTAGTCATTACTAATTACAACCAAACTACGGTAGCAACATCTTCTTAATTCATATTATTATATTGAAGCTCAAACCTTTTTTGGCACTATTGTTCCTACTTTAAGACAAAAAATTGCTAGTACAAAAATATTCTAATTTTAATCAACTATGCCTAGTATTTTTTTTTATAAATTCTTCAGCGTTTTACTTTTACTTTACTTTAAATAAATACTTGACAAACTACTTTTCCAAAATAATCAACTTTTACAATACTCTTTAAAATAAATGGTTCAACTACTAGGTAATAAATATATTCCATGCACAAATTGCAGATTTTATAAAAACATACAGAGTGGCAAGAAAATTTAAATTGAGCATCTATGTTGTGATGCGTAAAGGAAAATGAGATACGCGATCAAAATATATGGAACAGTATTTTTTTTTAAATTAACCGACGAAAATTTTCAACGCCGCACCGCCTGCGTTGAATATTTCAGAATCATGTATCTATTGAATCAATCGACATACGTTTTGCGTATATTCCTGCCACCTAACATACCTCAACATTAAAATGGAGTCGATGTTACGATATCGGAAAATACAAAAGAAATCTGAAAATTATTTTATTAATTTTGAGAGTTTCATGTCGTCGAATTTCTTTTTATGTGTCAAGTCATATGACTGACTTCGTTGCTAGTTGGACAAGACATGTTTGTAAAATGTCTCCCATATGAATTGATTGATTGATGTATGCCCAGTTGATGGCAATAGGGTCGCCCCCTATTACATGGGACTTAAATGTTAGTGACAAAATATGGGTATACTTTATAAGTATAACCCGAACTCTACGTGAAATATAGGCGTGGTAGTATGTCATTTCTTTCTTACTAAATCTGCAACATGCGATGGTTTTTTTTTAATAAATAAATAATTTAAAACCGTATAATTCATATTCCACAGCGTTCATATCCTCGTCGTAAACGAATATGTCAACTTTGTCTTTCTTCTCTTCTTTCTCCTTTACTTCTTCTACCGGTTTTTCTACTAAAATATTATTTCTAATTTAAAAGTGATATTCTTTCGGAAAGCTACCGCGCTTAAATGGAATTGGACTGGATACATCTGCCGCATGTCAGACGATCAATGGGCCAAATTACGGTCCGGCTTAGTGGTAAATGACATCGCGGCAGACCCAGATGAAGAAAAGGAAGGTCGTTGCCCTGAATTTATGGCTAAAATTAATTAAATAAACGACTACAGTAGCACAATATAATACATTCAGAGAAAGACAACTGAATCGGGAAATATTCCTGGACTTTCTTGATGACATTACGGTTGAGGTAAGTGCACTCAGCGAAGCAACTAGCTTCTTGTTCCCGTTTAAATCCCCCATAGAATAGGTTTAGTTGGTTCACAAATTCTAGTTTAGGGTTTTGACCACATTTTCTTCCACTGAGTGTGAATTTCACCAATGATACTTTACGCGACCATCACATCTTAACCGCGTTTAAGAGCTGTCAGTGTCAGTATTCCTCGGCAATGATGACAGGCGCAGATCTTGATCGTGGTTCAGATTTCACCAATCGAAATTCACTGAAGAAATTAAGCGCAATCGTGCTGAGTTTCATCGGTGAAATTCGCCCTAGTGTACTTTTCTAGAATATCATCTATACTAATAAAATAAATAAAGCTGAAGAGTTTGTTTGTTTGGTTGAACGCGGTAATCTTTGGAACTCCTGGTCCGAATTGAAAAAATGTTTTTGTGTTGGGTAGCCTATTTATTGAGAAAGGCTATAACAAAAAGATAAGGCTATATAACATCACGCTTCGATCAAAAGGAGCGGAGCAGCAACGAAAAATGAACGAAAACTGGCAGGCAATTTGAAGCGACGAGAAGGGTCAGGGGAGCAAAAACATGACGTGTACGAAGTCGCGGGCAGAAGTTATTCATAAATAAATTTAAAACTTGTAAACTCACCAACTTTCTTGGGTTCAGCGTCGGTTTCCGACATCAACATTGAACTCATCTCCTTCAGTTTTTTCTGAAAAATTAGTAAAGTTACTAAATATGGCGGTTTGTTCCACACTAATTCTGGTTCCGGCTGTAGACATGGCACATCAAGGTTATGAAAAGTTTGACTTCGTAGAGCATTATCTCTTTCATTCATACCTATTTCACCTGTTTCTAAAGCCCTAATCTGTTAGTTGGAGACAGAATTTTACTGCGCACTGAATGGACCTAGTTAAGCAAAAAGGATCCAATCCACAACTAGGTCAAATATGAGTTAACTGCAGCAAACTGATCCAAATTATACATACTACGTGTTAGTGAATATGATCAAGCTAAAAACAGCTTTATTTTTCGTATACTTAAAGTTAAGAACCAATGGTATGGCACTTCTTAATTATTTTTTTTCAGGATAAACAAATCAAATTTCTGGTTCTTAACTAGTATTTCTAAGAGAATATGTTAATATACCTTTACCATAAAAACAAAATGTGTTAATATTCCACTGACAAAATAAAAAAAGAAAATGAAAAAATACCTTTTGAACTTCAAACGTCAATTTCTCGAAAGTAACTGGGTGTGGATTGAGTCCTTTCTGCTTAACTACGTCTGAATTATCAACACTCGGTGTTTAACCGAGCATTGAAAATCCAAAAGCGAGGCAAAAAACACTTTGTTAGATTTTAAACTCCCGGTGCATTGAACATCCAGTGTGCGATAAAATCTCTTCGCGATATTTTTATGTTTATACGTACAGTCAGTGCCCTGCATTACCTGACCCCTCCTGCGCAGAAGAAATGAGAAAGAGGGGCCAGGTAATGCAGGGCACTGACTGTACGTGGACTAAGGTCCATTTGCATGAGTTATCTTAAATAACTAGGAGTTACAAGCTAACTCATGGTTAACCAAATAATTCATTTTGTGCCATCAAGAGTTAGATGTATAGCGAGACTTTTAAATATTTAAACCGACGATGTAGAAGAGTCAGTGTGAATTTCACCAATGAAACTGAACATGATCAGCACATTCAAACCACGTCAACAGCTGTCAGTGTCAAAATTACACAGAAATAATGACACTAGGACCCCTTTTTTTTTCTGGATGGGAAATCATCAAATGACTTCTCCCGCTCTGGGTGGAGCGGGAGGGCGTGTCAGACTTTTACTGACTAAAACCCACCCGTGTTCCATCAGTTGCCCATGTGCCAGGGTCACGGTATCTCTTTCGAACAATCACGCGACCCCGGCAGGCATCGGTCCTAGTAGCCCCTACACTGCTGCTGACATCTCTTTGAGGCGCGCGTGGAACACTGCGCGCCGTTGACCCGAGCCTGGTCCTTACCGGGCGGCGAGCCACCCATTGCTCGCCACCCGCAAGCTCGCGCCTACGGTGGCCGGGAGTCCGCAATTGACTCCCGACGCCCAGGGCGTCTCCTCCTGCGGCGGCTAGGGGCGTGAGGGTGCAGAGACTGCCACTCCCTCACGCGCCCCGCCTCCTCCTTCGCGAGCATCACTGCTTCGCAGAAGGAGGTGACGGCTTCCCATTCCCTCTCGCTCCGTACCATGGCTCGCACCAGGGCCGGACGCGTAAGGTCGCCGCCGCCGATCGCCTCCACGAGGACACGGTGGTGCTCCGCCCAGGCAGGGCACACCTCCACCGTATGCTCCACTGTGTCCTCCAGACGATCCTCGCAATGGAAACACCCGGACGTATCCTCCCGCTTTATCCTGAACAGGAACCCACCGAAGCACCCATGCCCGGTGAGAACCTGCGTCAGGCGGAAGGTGAGGACGCCGTGACGCCTCTCTATCCACTCCTCAAAGAGGGGACTTACCGCCGCAATTGTGGCGTGCCCAGCACTGGGTTGCGACAATCGTACCCGCCATGTCGCCATGAGATCACACCGGAGCTCTGTCCGCCGTGCCGCGATTTGTCGCGGCAGCGGAGTTTCGCCCCGGCGTTTCGCCTTCTCGCGCCACTCCCACATGTGCGCGAGGACCTTTGCCTCCAGATCCCATGGCGGCACTCCGGCAAGGAGGCTCGCCGCCTCGCACGAGACCGTGCGGTATCCCCGGATTAACCGGATGGCCATGACCCTCTGGGCCGCAAACAATCGGCGCGCTGGGCGCAGCCTCAATGAGGGTGCCCACACCGGTGCCCCTAGAGGGCCATGGACCGCACGATCCCCGTGTAGAGCCTCCGGCAGGAGGCGTTTGGACCCCCCAGATTGGGCAGGAGCCGCTTTAATGCAGCCCCAGCCCGCTCCAGTCTGGGAGCCAAACGTCGGAACACTAGGACCCCTTAGCCGCGGTTTCTGTATTTATCGTTTTCAGTATCATTGGTGAAATTGGCATTTAGTCGCTAAACTGTGGGTAAGTAATATCAAAATAAATTGACGTAATGTTATGAGCTACCGATGATAAGTTACTTTGTATCTATTCTACTTTGTTCTGCTCGGTTCATAAATGGGTGCACATTTTTACACACTGAGATCCATGCCTTGGTAAGCACGTTCAGCCGATGGACCCGACTGTCCTACGTAGATCTTTGATAGTCGTTACGGGTCGTCAGAAGCCCGAGAGTGTGACAACCAGTTTTTCCAAAGGGTATAAGTGTTGTCCAGTAACTGGATTGTGGAGGTCAGATAGGCAGTCACCCCACTTTAACACTTAACTGCGTCCGGTAAGATTGGAACCCGACCACATCACAGTTGGAAAATGGCTAGGCAGATGATGAGTTACTATTCTACACTTCTACTCATAGTTGATTTTTAAAATAATATATTAGTTATTTCCGATGCAAAGGGAACTACAGAACTATGAAGATACACTAGAAATAAGATCTTTATTCTCAAATGAAGATTAAAGACTTATAACAGCTGACAAAAAAAAACTAAAAGCTACTGTACCACCAAATTAAACTAACATTAACTTCTTCAGATTGCTCTGGTCTCCCTGAAAATTGAGTTTGAATTAGCAAAAGAACCTCTATGAGGAATGATGCTAAGTTGGTACAGTCAGAGAAATGAATTGCTCATCCAGTTGACACACTACCTCAATTTGTCGAGTTATAGCTATTTAATCAAAGAAAGCTAATTGTGCTTTAAACATGCGGGCAAACTTAGTTTGGTAGTCAATTAGATTTATCAATGAATTTTACTGACTTCACGTACATGCGGCGCCATTTACTCATTCATACTGACTTCACAAATTACTGGTACTCCGTTGCATACAGTTAGACTGGAAGTCGACCCCAATATAGGCTTAGACAGAGGATGATCATTATTCTTTAATTAGGCGCGCGGGGTCGCAGCGACCCCAACGTGACCAATTAGGTTATTTTTTTACCTATTAATGCTGTCAACCCGAATTTATAATAATAATGTAATGAAATATAATATAATAGTTAATTTAATTACTACTTTAAATGTTTCTTATTTCATACCTATCAATTTGGGGTAACTGCAGACCCCGCGCGACTAACAATGTTAGTTTATTGGCGCGCCTAATTAAAGGCTATGAATGCCTTATTTAAGGGGTCCATCTAGGATCGGACCACATGTTATTGGATTTTCCTATCAGGAATTCCTTAATAGCGGCCCGGAGTCTGGATATGTGGCCAGTTGATGGCGATAGGCTCGCCGTCTATTACATGGGACTAAAAGATTACTGGTGAAATGTGGATCTATTAAAGCACGCGGCCCTTTCTGCTCGCGTGAATCTCTCACGCGTTTTACCAGCCCTGAATTTATTATATCAACACAAATCAAATTAGGCAGATACGAATGAAACAAAATAAAATACAGAAATATAGAACAATAAAGAAAAAAAAGAAATATAGAAAAACACAGTCTACGTTCTCCGCTATAGTGCTGCTACAGCACCATTATCCTTTCGTTAATCTAATGTCTTGTGCACATCTATATCCGGCTCGAAGGGCCGGACATAAGGGTTGGTAAAAAGTGAAGGAGACCCAAACGAGTGGGAAGTTACCGCTAACGTATAAGTAAACAAACCCCTGCTTTACCCTTCGGGGAAATACCATCATGATGTCATGATAATCTAACATCTCATCATCTCATCTCTGTTTAAGTATAATTATTTTATAATGTATAGATAGTTTAATTAGTGTGTATAACATCGTATTGGTACACTTACTGTAAGATGTTGTACTTATTATTATAAATAAATAAATAAATCTAATTGGGTGCTCTCAACAAATAGGCCGCATAAGAAGTCTGAGAGTCCCCAAAGGGCGATAGATGTTATGCTTGAAGAGGTTATGCTTGAAGTTTCATAACGCGATTGAATTATAAGTGAAGAGATTCGTAGGAGAATAGCTTAACCGACATAGCTCGAAGAATTGCTAAACTTAAGAGGCATTGGGCAGGGCACATTGTTCGCAGAACAGATAGCGGATGGAGCCGAAAGGTTCTAGAGTGGTGATCCGATGACTTGCTGAGGGTGGCTCTTGATGAATCCGCTGGATGCAGGAGAAGTAAAGAAGTGGTCGAAGTGATGGTGCTTGGGGGGCCTATGTCTAGCAGTGGACGTCTTTCGGCTGAAATGATGATGATGATACCTATTCTACTGACATAAACAACAAGAGAACCTGTTCTTTGCCTCATATAGTTTTCCCTTTCAATTTCCGTCATCCTTTCAATGGAAGGCGATCTTTGGATTGCTCCCAGAGTGGGGCGGTTCAACCTCATGCTGAGTCGAGCTGTTCGGTCTACATGGTCATTTATCAGCGATAGTCTTTGCAGGTCAGCCCCATTCCAGTAGTCGTCGTCATCTGAATCTCCCTGCTTTTGGTATAAGGGGCGATTAATTTCATCCTATCCGTATTGATTAAAGTAACTACCTATTTAATGGGAAAAGGATGAGTACACTAGCTATTTGAGATGATGGAAAAAGGAAGATAAACAGAGTAAAATTAGCTGGCCATACTTTAACGATGTGTTAAGTATCAAAACCGGTAACTACGAAGCTAAAAAAAAAAATATGTATGTAAAATATTCGATGGACGAAGGTCAGACCTGTAACCGGTCAGCGGTTTTACTATTTTTCCCGTAGAACTTACCTGGATTTTTTTTATGAATTTCACAAAAAATTATAACATAAAATTCGTTTGGGTGCCTTATTTTAAATATTATAGGGCCCTTTAAAGTTAAGAACACAAAGTTGGAATTATGAAAAGAACTTTCTTTTTTGTTTAATTCCTTGATATTGATACCGAACACGTCAATAAGGAATTGCCAGTTAAATTCATTTGACCCTAGATAATAGCTATTATACGATGTCTGCTAAAGTCTAAACTTACAACATATAAGACTAACGAGACTGATGACAGTAGAATGATAGAAAATACTGATGCACACGCCCCAGCATAGTACTATTCTCTAAAGATATTTTCGCCGCAGCGGCGAAACAATGTGGTATTGACTAAGCAGCTTTAAGCGCTAGTGTAGCTTCCACTAGCGCTCAAAGCTGTGACGGCCGTGAGTTAGAACTACTCAACTACAATAATTTAAACCCATTATATCAGTTAAGATTGAACGATTATAATTTTAAGAAATTTGTTGCAAGGCTAAATTCTTCTCCGAAACAGCTACGACGGTAAGGACCAGGCCCGGCTTGATGGTGCATTGTGTTCCACGCGCGCCTCAAAGAGATCTCAGCACACATTGCTGGGACCGATGCCTGCCAGGGCTGCGGCATTGTTTGAAAGATTTACCGTGGCCCTGGTATAGGCAACTGAAGGAACACGGGTGGGTTTTAGTCAGTAAAAGTCTGACGTGTCCTTCCACTCCACCCAAAGCGGAAGACGTCATTTAATGATTTCCAACCCACATAAACAAAGTGAACAGAATTATGACTACATGTGATAACTTAGTACTGATTAAACTAGTTCATATGGAATGAGAATATAAAGAGTACGTTATGATTATAAGAGATTAAATACTGCATGAAAATATAGTTTCAATTTTCACCACTTACGATAAACTTGACACCATCCTACAGACAAAAGAAAAATTAGTACATCATCAGACTATAATGTTCCCATTGCTGATATAGGCCTCCACGATAAAAATAAACTCAAAAGTATATTTCGATTACGACAACTGTTTCATTGGAAAACCTAAATTTACAAGGTTGTTGGCTGTTAAGACCTAATTTTATAGTGTTAGTAACTATGTGCTTACAAAGTATGTTAGTAACACCCTTATAAAGACAAAAACAGAAACAGATTATGATATCACTGCTGCAAGGTGACAGGCCCAGCTGAAACCTTGCAGCAGTGGTTCACAAACTCACTATCCAGCCTACTTGTTATCATAGATAGGATGCTGTTGGCTAATGAGACAAATCTAGAATTATCAATAAATTTATAGTTTAAAAACACTAGAAAAACACGCTTTTATAAATGCACGTAAAAACCAAAAACTTAATCGTGGTCAAAGTTCATTACAAGACTTTTCTAACAAGTCCAAACACAGCTATGATACGATGTTCCATCATGAAGTTCCAGTGACTATCTTCCGGCTTCATCATCAGACCTTGAAATCTAATTGTTGTCAAAATTCATTACAAGACTTTTCTAACAAGTCCAAACACAGCTATGATACGATGTTTCATCATGAAGTTCCAGTTCATATCTTCCGGCTCCATCATCAGATCAGTTCGACAGTACCATATTATTGTATTGTCATCAGAACTACATACAGCTGCCAATTTTCATAACGCTACGACTCTTGGAAGATGGTTAAATTAGTTACCTTAGATTCCATTACATAGTTAGTTACATACAGGTCGACCTAATAAAAGCGTGTTAAAAATGTCGAAAATTCTAAGGAACCATGCAAAAGACATTTAGGTCAGGTATTAAGTCTCAAAGCCCTAGCTGGAGGCCTTAATTTATTAAGGTAGCCACAGGCAAGTCCGATCAAGCAGCCGACTACCTCATATGTTTAACTGTGAGAAGTCACTCCGAAAAAAAAAAGTTTTACTAGCAACTAGTTTGACTTTGTGTAGTCAGTTTGAATGTGTCCCTTTTTCTGATCTAGCTCAGAGAAAATTCTTTATTTGTCTAGCTCCTTTAAATTTTTGCTTGTGTAACGTATAGAATCAAGTTCTTCTAACTGAACAGATAGCTGTACTGCTGTGGAGTATGTTGCGCCATTTCTTCTTCCCAGCTAAAGCACTAGGAAGTGGTGAAGGGCGGGCGTTTTGGGGGACTATATTATGTAATTTCGACTTCCTTTGCTGATTTTCACCCTAGTTTGAATAAGTAACGTTTAATTTTATTAACATAAATGATTTACTACTTTTTACGCCTCATGTGCTGCTGGACTTAAAGAATAGCACCATCTCATTTCTTCCCGTGGGTGTCGTAGAAGGCGACTAAGGGCCTTACTATAGAATGGGCAACAGCGTTATCGATGCATGATACCACCATACTGCGATCGCCAATCCGCCTGTCAAGCGCGGCGATTAGGAAGCCTTTTGGGAAGGCTTAAGTCACATAGTGTACGTCTTTCGTCTTAAATAATGAAACGATTTGCTTACCTGATCTGACTGGCTTGCCTCTTCTTCTGCATGGTCAGATTCTGGTTTACTCCCTGAAACATAATAAGGTTCATTAATAACTCGCTTTTGCTCGCAACTTCTGTCGCGTGAAATTTCAGTTCCGTGGGTTTGTGGCGTGTTGTTAAATGTCCTATCGCCTACCTCAAGAATTTTGCCTCTCAATTCTTTCAAATCTGACTGCCCCCCCCCCCGTACAAAAAAACTTTACCTCTTTATAATATAAGCATTGAATGAGTACTTGCGCAGGTTTCGTAATAAAGTCTGAATTTTAGGCAATATTATTTTGTTCAAATTTTGCTTCCAGTTTTTGGTGGAAAACAAGACAAGAACAAGATTTTCATTTATTGAGAGATATTTCATTGTTATCCATATTTTACTCGTGGAAATTAAAGATGCTATATTTTATGAGCGAGAACTTAGAAGTAATCTATAGGTAAAACATGGTAGAATCTGTAGCCGAACCAGGACGAGTCCTGTATCTCAACAAACGCCAGTCCTCTAAAAAAAGACAATCCACACTAATATTATAAACTAGCTTCTGCCCGCGACTTCGTCCGCGTCAAATTTTTGCTCCCCTGACCCTTCCCGTCGCATCGATTTGCCTGCTAGTTTTCGTCCATTTTTCGTTGCTGATCGCTCCTTTTGAGTTATAGTGAGTCAACCTTAAAAGATAGACATATGCTCTCCCGGACTTTTTTTTAGGACATTTTAAAATGAACAATTCCGTCATACATGATTTTTGCGTTACTTTAACCGTTTACGCAGCGCACGCAACGGAAACTCTCAAAAGGAATAATTGTCGGGTCGGCGGACTAAAGCACATAAGTCAAAAAAATGCTTTATTTTTTCTTTGTACCAAAATTATTCATTTACACCAATACATCGGCAGACTAAAGCACATAAGTCATATTCGCTTGTTCGGGCTTGAATCTAAGTAGTGTCCTTTTTCAACCTATTGAATCGCATTAATCTTGCGGCGTTATAAAAAACATAAGTTGAGTTATGTTAAAAGGAACACTTGAAGCTCTCGGACTTCATGGACGCAGAAAGTGACTTATGTTATTAGGAACGTCAAGTGCGTCCTTTTATCTCGATTTTTAATTCGAGGGTGGGTACTCAAATTATTATTTATTGCTTACAAAAAACTGAAGTGGTAACTGTAGTGATTTGGGTCACACTATACTCCATTTACTATAGCATTAGACAGAAGTTAAAAAAGGCTCTTTATGGTGCACACTTTGCAATAAAATTACAACAAACATTATTACAGTCAACATTGATGTGGAGTTAAATATAATCAATTTATATAACAGCTGTCACACTTAATTGTACTTATTTAACCTATCTACCTTCTGAAATTACAAGACTTTCATTTAATATTGTTTAGATTTTACATTCTCTATTGTCGTGTCGATGTTTAAAATCTAAAAGAAGCAGGAGTAAACAGTACCGGGAACGTTTTTTACGTCACTATAATTCTACCAAATCTAAAATGTTACGTATTCGCTTCATAAGCTAAGGGAGCACGTGTTTTTTTATTTTGTCGGTTTATGCTATCAACCATCCGTCAAATTGCGTATCTGCAGTTGTCAATTGTGTTGTTTGTCATTCACTTGGTATGTACTTGTGAATGCTACGCCTTTCTCGTTGTTATTGCTGAATTTTCGTGATTTTGTTGTTAGTTGTTACTGTTTTTCTTTTGTTATTTTTTTGTTATCGTTATAATTGTTAGTTTTGTGTTGTTCGTACAAACTGGTACGTTTTGTGGAACTATGGATCCCGATGCAGGCCCGAGTGGCATGCAAGCGCAACAGCGAAAAAAACGTGGCCCCAATGTTGACCATGAGGATAAAATATTGTCACCCAAGAAACGTAGAATTAAACAAACACCGCTTCGTTCTACAGAAAAAAGAACAGTGATCAATATTTACAAAGATGTTAAGGAGTCCTTGCCCGAAGGTGCTGCTGCTTATAAAACGCAGTTAGTTAAAAAAACTGCAGAAATTGCAGGTAAGGATTTAAATTAAGTACTAGAAAGGTACCATCATCACCATCTTCCTGCCTTTATCCTAAGTTACTTGTGGTCGGCGCAACACGTTTTTTTATTCCACTTCGCCCTGTCACTTGTCTCACTATCATTTACCCCCTTTTCTTTCATATTCACTTCTCACACAATCCATCCATCTATTTTTTTTGCATTGTGAGATAATAACATATACATTACTAATCTTATTTTGTAGGCATATCTCGTGCAACCGTCTATAATATACTCAAAGAGTACAATAAAGAAGGTTGCCTGCAATCGCCCCCTCCTCGCCAACAGAAACACTCAAAATTTGAAGAGTATGATGATATTATATTTAGTGGAATACGAAGAAAAATTCATTCTTTTTTCTTCGATAATGAGTTACCAACATTGAACAAGATTCTGGAAGCTGTTAATAGCGATGAGTCTCTACCCGATTTCAAAAGAAGCACTTTATACAAATTAATAAAAAACAAATTAAAATTTACTTACATTAAAAGAAGTAGAAAAAGTGCCCTAATTGATAAACAAGAGATTGTATTATGGAGGGTGAAATATCTTTATGAAATTAAGAGATTAAGGAACGAAGGAAAAAAAATATATTATTTAGATGAGACTTGGTTAAATGAAGGTACAGTTCTGCTAATATTTTTAAGTCATTTTGCACGAAGTCGACACGGTTGGGACAGTGGTTGAGCGATCGGCTGCTGCGCTGGGTGTCGTGGGTTCGATTCCCGCACGGAACAAATATTTGTATGGCCTACAAATATTTGTTCCGGATATGGCTGTTTGTGTGTGTAATAATGTGTCTTTGTAAAACGCTCCCACAATACATGACAAATCTTAGTGTGGGGGCATGCTTGCCTTTACATAACTTTGTAAACTTTTATGCAAAAGAATACAGTGAATTAGTATTTTTAGTTGAACATAAGTCGATATAATATTGTATTTACATCTATAACTTTTTATACATACAGGACACACCAAAAGCAAGGTATGGCAAGACAGTACTATAAAGTCTTCAAAGGAAGCACACCGGGCAGGGTTATCTACTGGTTTAAAGAACCCGACTGGAAAAGGAAAACGGCTTATCATTGGCCATATTGGTAAGACATGATTTAAATGTATTTCTATGAAAATGCTTTACAATTGTCACTTTACCAATTCATGCATCAAATTATCTCTGTTGACACTGAAAACTGATTTAGTCTTAATGCCACCCCTTGGAGAATGATATTTATGGGTAGATTAGGGGTTTATGGCTGTAGATGATTAACAGAGTAGATTAATCTGTTCAAGGACAGTAAGGATGCAGTCAATTTCGGTTGCTATTATCTATTTCCAGCGGCCAAGAAATCTCTTTCACCAGTACACCAGTACACAATTATTGATTTGCTTTTATTTTATTTCACAGGATCAACAGACGGGTTTTTAATGGATGGTGAATTAATATTTGAAGCCAAAAAGGGTGATGGAGACTACCATTCTGAAATGGATGCACACAATTTTGAAAAGTGGTTCAAATTAATACTCACAAAAATTGAAAGTGATGCTGTTATTGTTATGGATAATGCGCCATATCATTCGAGGAAAGTGGAGAAGCTGCCAACTACAGCCACACGAAAGGCAGATATTCAGGAGTGGCTTAAAACCAAAAATATTAATTTTGATGAAAAAGACTTAAGGGCTACTTTATTAGAAAAAGTTAAACAAGTACGACATTTGTACCAAAAGTTTGCTGTAGATGAGATGGCTAAAGAAAAAAATATATTAGTATTGCGCCTCCCACCTTACCACTGCGAGCTCAACCCTATAGAATTAGTTTGGGCTCAAATGAAAGGGTATGTAGCCCAAAATAACAAAACTTTTAAATTAGAGGAAGTGAAGCGGTTGCTCCCTCAAGCACTAATAAATATTACTGCGGAAAAATGGCAATCTTGCATTGCTCATACAATTAAAGAAGAGGAAAGGTTTTGCCAACTTGATGGTATAATGGATAATGTTGTGGAAAGATTCATTATTAACGTTGGTGAAACTTCTTCATCATCCTCATCATCATCATCATCAGAGGATGATGAATAACAGAATAATAAAATTAGGTAAATGAATCATCTATCATCTCCATTGTATCATTAAGTTGGCAAAACTTTTTCTCTTCGTTAATAGTAATAAATCTCAATGTACGCTTTGTCTCTAGAAAATGTTTTTACTGTTGGTAGTGTATTTTTTTAATCCTCTGACATTCTAAATTATTATAGTTGGTTGGTTAAAAACAATATGAACGTCATGCATTGTGATAGTTGTTTTTTAATAAACTGATTGTTACTAAAAATTGCTTCATTTCATGTACCTATCCAAGCCTTGTGACGAGTAGATTGATAGTAAATGTTTAAAAAAACAACTGATTGTTACTAAAAATTGTTTCATTTCATGTACCTATCCAAGCCTTGTGACGAGTAGATTGATAGTAAATGTTTTATAATAAACTGATTGTTACTAAAAATTGTATCATTTCATGTACCTATCCAAGCCTTGTGACGAGTAGATTGATAGTAAATGTTTTATTATATGCATGCCATACATTGTTACAAAAAAGCTCACATTATTTATTTAAATTGTTTGAACTTAACTTGAAATAAAAGGTTTCGTACTCCTACTTCTGCGAGCCTCTTTTTTCTAATGTTATAATAAACAGAGTATAGTCGAGTAAGTCTTGCTCTGATTTGTTAACAGAACAGTTGTGGTGTGTGACATTTTACTTGAAAGTATTCCCAATTAATATGGATTGTCAGCGAGGAAAGAAATTAGTTGAGATGGTGATGAGGAGAAACACAAATGTTGAAGGTAAGTTTGCCATGTTTGATTTAAATCAGAAAGTAATATATTTATCTTTCATTGTAGTTTTAGCAGAAATCATCAGTGATTTGTTCATTTTAGCATCAATCATTAATAAATGATTAAAATAATTATTTTTTTAGCCTCTACAGTACGTTTTTTATTTTTAGATGAACGAAATGAACAGCAATCTACAGGCACAATAGCGGAAGAAGAACCAATGCCTTCCACATCATCAGGCCACACTGGCGTCATGTTTATTAATCGAGAAATGGATTTCTCAAGTGATGATTCTGTTCTGGATCCACATTTCGAACTCCCTGAAACAGCAGTAGATTCGTCGACATCCACCGATACTGACCGAAGAGCCGACACGCCACCTGCGGTCGAAACATCTCCAAAAAAAAGTATTCGCATTACGAAAAAAGAAAAGAAAATAAAACGCAACACAGGTCAATCATATAAAACATTAAAAGGTAAAGTTGTTTCCAGCAGAACAATGAAAGAGCTAGGGACGTGTCGAATGAAATGCAAGGAGCGTATATCATTGAACGATAGACAAGCTATTTTCAACGAATATTGGCAAATGGGAACATATCTCAAGAGAACAACTTATATGGCATCTTTAATTGAAATACACGACAAGGCAACTCAAAGACAACGCACACTAGATCCTGACCAACAAAAGAATCGCATGAAAACATACAAATATTTTTTATTAATTCACGGGAAGCGTGAACCCATTTGTCGGGGATACCTTTTAAAAACGTTAGGCGAAAGCGATAATTTTATAAAAACAGTTGCCACGAAAAAACGGTCTTCGATAGGTGGCACTCAAACAGATGATAACCGTGGGAAGAGTATACCCAAACATAAGATTTCTGATGAAAAAAGACAAGAAATTAAGGAACATATTTTATCATTTCCATCCTATGAGAGCCATTACACAAGAAAAACTACATCAAAAAAGTACTTGCCTTCTCATCTAACTATTACGAAAATGTATGATTTATTTTGTGAAAACCGCGACAATCCACCTTCAGTAAAAATTTATAGTCAAGAATTCCACAAATTAGGATTATCGTTCAAAAAGCCCCGTGCCGACACATGTTATACTTGTGACAAATTCAAGATGCAAATTCAACTATGTCAGGAAGATCAGGTGAAAACTGAACTAATTGCTCAACATGAACATCACAAGACTGCCGCAGATCAAGCATACGAAATGAAAAAATGTGATACTCAAGTAAATAAAAGTGATAGTACTGTGCAAGTTTACACATTTGACTTACAACAGTGTTTACCCACTCCAGCCCTCAGCTCTTCTGTAGCTTTCTACAAACGCCAGTTGTGGACGTTCAACCTGACTGTCCATGACAACAAAACTGGAAAAGCTGTGTGTTACATATGGTATGAAACCATAGCTGCTAGAGGAGCTAATCAAATAGCATCATGTCTTTTTAAACATCTTCAAACATACGTACCTGAGAATACAAAACATGTAATATTTTATTCTGATACTTGTGGCGGTCAGAACAGAAATTCTCATGTCAGTTCAATGTTGACTTGGGCTTTGCAGAAATTAGACATAGATGTCATAGACCACAAGTTCATGGTTCCGGGTCATAGCCACATGGAAGTGGACACGGATCATAGCATCATTGAAAAAAAGAAAAAGAAAACGGATTTGCAGATTTATCACCCGCATGATTGGATTCAACTCATCAGATCGAGCAGTAAAAAATTTGAAGTTGTCGAAATGCGTAGTTCCGATTTTTTGGATTTTTCTTCATTGTTAAAGGGTCCTTTAGTATTAAGAAACAAAGATGTAGAAGGGCGACAATTTAAATGGCTCGATAAAAAGTGGTTGCGCTATGATTCTGAATTTGGCGTAGTCTCCTACAAAGACACTTTGGACACGGAATGTAATTTTTACAAATTTAACTTGAAACGTCGAGTTTCTGCCATACCTGAAACTATTCCTGTTATATCGGTACAGCCCTTACCGATATCAAAAGAAAAGAAAGATGATCTGATTTCTTTACTCTCCTTAATACCCGACGTTTTTCATAGATTTTATTTAGATTTGCCTTAGTAGGGTATAATTGGGGGTTCTGCATCACTTGCTCTCGCTGCGCTCGAGCTGCGCGATGCCAAAGCCCCCAATTCTACCGCTAATGCAAACTGCATTGTCAAATGCATATCATATTCAATAACAATACAGCCGAATAAGTATTTGGTCCGATTCGCAACTGTTCACTCAACGGGAATCCGATTTCTTAGAACCGTAATGCAATGCATAGTAGATTGTTGTACATCTGTTATTCATTATACGTAGTAAAGATGGATCGTCTACATTTAAACTTGCGATATCGCATATAGAAATACAATCTGTTAAGATATTTATTATACTTACTTGCATTAATTAACAGTTGCTCATGCCTCTGTTAAAATAAAACATTGGATCGCAATTATGTTCCCTGACGGAGTAGGCAGAAGGTAATTGTATACCGCTATGCTTAAGTCCCATGTAATAACACCGCATGAAATCTTTCGCATAATGTTTTCCTTCACCGTTAATGCAAGTGATAATCATTATTGTAATTTACACATGGCTTCGAAAAGTAGTCGGGTAGATTCAAACTCGCACCCATTTACATAGTAGGTGAGCGTTTAAACTACTAGGCTATCACTGCGTACAAAAGTAAATACATTTCCTTTTTAGAATTTCATCTCAGGTATCCGCGACGCTGTGGCGCCGTTTCCTAATTACGGAAAGAAAGATATGTGTGCTACATATTATCAAATTAAACTCTATTTTTTAGTACATAATGTTTAATTTTGTGACAATGTACTGCTTTATTTATGATTCAATACGGCTGCTCTATTACATGTAGCAACATGTCACTATAGATTTTTCATATATAAGAGTGCAATTAATTAAAGAGTGCATTTAATTTGTAACAATTACTGTGAGCGTTCGTTCGAGATAATATACATATTAAAATATATATAAAATGTCGGTGAGTATTTTTTCTGCTTTTTTATGTTATCGTATAAAGTTATCTTATAATACATTAATAAATTGTATTTTTTGTTTCAGGACTCTGAAGACCTTTTTAATTTTATCCCATATCCACCAAAGGAACCGATTGCAAGCGAGTCACCTAAACTCAATTTAAAGAGAAAAGGGGAAACCTCGTCAACTCAACAAAAGCGCAAACGAGTTCAAGTATACTCGTATACTAAAACGAAGGTTCAAAACGTATCTGCATCATCAAGGACAATCAAAATTGAAATTTATGAGGGTGATAACCAGCCTGAAAAGCCTTGCGAGTGCAGCGCGGACACATGTGTGCAATATGTAATAAAAAATATAAATTGTGATGATACTTATTTAGCTCTAGAAAATATAATTGGAAAAATACATGAAAACATACAATAAAATTGTATTTTAATAATTGTATTCATAGTCTTTCATGATTGTGTAGCATTTTTTTTTCAGTTATAATTATCTTAGTTAATGCTTATAACGACATTGTACTTACAAAATTAATGTTATGTTACATAATTACGTAGTAATAAAATTATATAATAATGTAAGCTTTTGGAAAATATATAAAAATGTATTGTATATGATTTACACATAAAATAATAGTAATAGTTAAAATTATGTAAATAATTTATATATAAATATTATAACATACCTATGTATGTGAATTTTAAAACAAGTTAGAAATGTTGTAGTACCTTAAAAAGTTCTAATAAATTTGTTGTTGACTTTGGGTATGTACCAATCATTATTTGGTTTTATTTGTAATTAACTCTTTCTATAGCCAAGCCTGTTCTCAATGATGTAGAAAGTACACATGAATTGAAAAAGTTACTTTGGTATTTGCCCAGTTTCGAACCCACAACCTCATACATGAGAGGCGGGTCACTTAACCACTAGGCTATCACGATAATTAATATGCATCTCCCTGTGTAAAAATAAAAGTGATCTAGGTCGAAAAGTCCGTAAGACGAAATTACTACCTAATGACTGCGTGTTAAGGTCGCATTTCCTGTGTATTTACTATTTCACTTATGTCAGGTTACAATTAAAAGAGCGACTATCGTTCTTAGAAACATGTATGAGGCCTCTTACAATTAGTTTTACAAAAGTTTAGTGTTAGTGACCGCAGTTAATTGAGCTCTCATTCCTTATACGATTTTCATCTCGAATTGCTTGATGAAAAGCTGATATGGACAATACGATGAGCAGACATATCCCATATCTGTATTATTCGGAAGCATTCATACCTGAGACTAGTATGAGAAATTTGTTCAATTAAAAGTATGCTTTAAGTCCATCTGTCATAGGAACCAAATAACATCAATATTTATTTATTGTAGTTTTTTTTTGCTATAGCTTGTTACATTGAGTTTGTATATGAACACGGCTTAAGTTTTAAGGTCTATAAAAGTATGCACTCAGTGAATTCGTTCACTTTACTTTCTTACTCATAAGAGTGCATATTTAATTTAAGCCGAGTTCGTTATTGTTACGAAAATTTCCTGTGATTATTGTGCCAGAATCCTGCAACAGTAAAGTATGTAAGTACGTATTTATTATATATTTTCTGAAATTCAACATCATAAAATCTTGCCTATTCCCCACTGACTGCCTAAAAATAAAACAGTAGTTAAACATTTACATTTCTATCATTTCATTAATTACTCATTTGGCTAGTAGTTTCAAGCGCAGCTACTAAGCGTGAAGTTTTTGGATTCGATCTCCAGATCATTCCAGCCAATTCCTAGGTTCAGTATTTATTTAGATTTTTTTTTATGTACGTATTTACACTTTGAAATCTACGTCAATCGTACTGACACGAAGTCAACTTTTGATTCCCCATCATACATGCATCCCTGACAGGTGTGATTTAATCTTTTTTTTAATTACTTTTCAGGGCTCAAGTTAACAATCCGTTTTGGTTGCATGAAGAGGATTTGGAGCAACCTTCAACCGCTGCTAGCAGCAGTTCTAAAAAGAAAGCCGAACCGGCGAAGCGGGCTAAAAAGGCTAATAAAAAAAAAGAACTGCCCGTGAAAAATCCATTTGCTGAGGAATCTGATTCCGACGATGCGTTAAAGCTTACAGAGGTAACTACCTCACCAGCTATCAAACGAAAGAAAATTGGAGTGTTTCCTGACTCTGAGGTAAGTTTGTGCTATACTTTAAATGATGATGATTTTTATTTCATTTCAACTTCTGTTTACTTAGATTTATCTCGATCTATAAACCCAGTCTTTCACAGCCTTGGATATATTGCCTCTGCAGGCACAACAAAGTAAAAACTGTTTTCCCTTATTTATAATCATATTTCTTTTGAAACGTTAAGTGGCGATACACACCTTGAATTCAACCTAGATCCTTAGAATCGATATTTGCACATAGTAGATGTTATATTGCAATTTTATTATATTCCAGGATGAATTACCGCAACAACCGATTCGAGCAGCGACTTTAAGAAGTGCTTTCTCTCAGCGCATAGCTTCGGGTCATAGCTACCAGTCAGATCCGACGAAAACAGGGCAATACTACTTCGAACTGAGAGTGTACAACACTCGCGAAGCGGAGCAGCTATCATACAACGAGCGCTGGAAGCAGGCTCTCGTGACTTTGAAGCTTGCTACTGACCAGAACACTGGTGTTTGGGCTGCATTAACTGGTCTAGTTAATGCGGGTCGAAATGAAATGAGGGATATTCGCCCGGTACTGTATCCTAATTAGGATATTATCCTAACTTGATATTTTCTTAACTTTTTAGATTCATGTAATCCCGTCTTATGTTTATAACCATTTAACTTTATAGCAAATATTTTACTATACCTTGTTATTATCTATGTTTCACTTATTTTTTTTTATTATTCATTAATTTAAAAATAAACCTTACAGGCTTTACAAATAACAATTACATTTTAATCTTTCTAATAATTGTATTAATATGTATTTTCTTGCAGACATTTTACACATGACAAATAAAAATTGATTAAATTTACAAATGAGATAAGAAATTGGTTAAAATTATACTTGAGAATTTATAGAAGATTAACTTTGTTTTATGATAAAAATTAAACTTCTAATTGAATTTAAGTGTATTCTTTTACAGACATTTTACACATGAGAAATTAAAATTGACTAAATTTACAAATGAGAAAATAAATTGAATAAAATTAAACTTGAGAATTTAAAGAAGATTAACTTTGTTTTATGATAATATTTATACTTCTAATTGAATTTATGTGTATTCTCTTACAGTCATTTTACATATGAGAAAAAAAAATGATTAAAATTACAAATGAGACAATAAATTGATTAAAACTAAACTTGAGAATTTTGAAGAATATTAATTTTGTTTTATGATAAAAATACAAACTAAAAATAAACTTGAGAATTTAAAGAAGATTAACTGTTTTATGATGATAATTAAACTTCTGATTGAATTTATGTGTATTTTCTTACAGACATTATACAAATGAGAAATAAAAATTGACTAAATTTACAAATGAGACAGTAAATTGATTAAAATTAAACTTGAGAATTTAAAAAAGATTAACTTTGTTTTATGATAATAATTAAACTTATAATTGCATTTATATGTATTCTTTTACAGACATTTTATTCATGAGAAATAAAAATTGACTAAAATTTACAAATGAGATTATTGATACATTGATTATTAATTAAACTTGAGAATTTAAAAAAAGATTAACTTTGTTTTATGATATAAATTAACTAAACTTCTAATTGCATTTATGTGTAATGAAACAGACATTTTACACATGAGAAATAAAAATTGATTAAATTTACAGATGAAATAAGAATTTGGTTAAAATTAAACTTGAGAATTTAAAGAAGATTAAACTTTGTTTTATGTAATATATTTGTTTATTTAACTTTCATAAAATTATAAAATTCTATATTATAATTGTGTAGAATAACTTTTATATATCTTTCAATAATAGGACTGCCTATACTTTTGAAATGTTTTTTTGTAAAGATTGTAATATTTATGTTTCAAAATTGACATCACACAATAGAACTAATATTCATAAATTAAATCGCTTGTCAAGTTCTGAAATTGACAATGTTCAAGTTATAGCTTCTGCATTTAAAAAAAGGATTATAAGTTATAAAATTAATGCGACTGTTTGCACTATTACTCCCGAAACGTTTTTAAGTCAAATTTCAAACAATGTGTATGATATCATAAAAAATGCTATTAAAAAACATAAAGCAATTAAAGTAAATTTTGAACTGTTTGTTTCCTACATTTTGCCCAAAAATGATGAAATATCGATGAAATCATTTAACACAAAATTTAATATTATAGTGCAAAGTACTGATATTCTTGATATTTACCATATGTGTTCTGAGAAATTATTATCAAAATGTTCCGAGTTTGAACTTTCAGACTCAGGTTGGACAATTAATTTTATAAGTCATTTGGAAGTAAATATAAATAAGTACAATCCTCTAAGAGCTGGAACTTACTTACAGTTACCCACTGTTATAAGAAATACAAAATCTTGTTTAAACATACATAACAATGACAATAATTGTTTTTTGTGGTGTCTTGCAGCTCATATGTATCCAACTGCACGGAATCCTAATCGTATAAAATCGTATCCACACTATACGAAGATATTTAATATAAATAATTTATCGTTTCCTCCAAATTTTAATGATATTAAAATATTTGAGATGAATAATCCATTTATAAGCGTGAATGTTTATGGTATTGAAGCTAACAATCATGTTACTGGTCCTTTATATTTGACATGTAAACGAAAGCTTATCCATGCTAACCTGTTATACATATATAAAAACGGAAAAGCGCATTTTTGTTTAATAAAAGATTTTAGTCGCCTTTTGCATCGTCAATTAACTAAACATAAGTCGAAAGTATTTTTATGCGATGAATGTTTTTTATACTATGACAAAATAAATAAATTGATGAATCACAACTGTGGTAGAAAACAAACTGTTTTACCTGAAGAACATAGCAAATTGCATTTTGTGAATTTTGAAAGAACACAAAGAATACCTATTGTGATATATGGCGATTTTGAAAGTTTACTTTGTGAATACTCAGACAAAAATAAATCTCTTTTTACTGAGAGTGTACAAACACATAAAGCATCCTCGTTTGCTTACTATATTTGCTGCAAGTCTAAACCTGAACTGAATGATTTTGTTAGTTATAGAGGTCCAAATTGCGCCCAAACATTTGTAAAAACAATAATAAATAATGTCAAAAGGATTCATAATATTTTACAAGAGGACATACCTATGTTACCTCTTACCCCTGAGGAGTTAACTGTTCATAATAAAGCTACAACATGTCATATATGTAAATCTCAATTTGTTAAAAATGATAAAATAGTTAAAGACCATGATCATTTCACAGGTAAATACAGAGGTCCCGCACATAATAATTGCAATTTAAATTTTAAAAAATGTCAGTTTATACCTATAATATTTCATAATCTATCTGGATACGATTGTCATTTATTTATTAAAGAATTATCTGGTATCCTTGGTGGAATCAATTTAATTCCTAAATCAAAAGAAAAATATATATCGTTTACAAAGTTCATACCGATTGATAAAAGAAATACAGCACAGTTAAAATTCATAGATTCATTTAATTTTTTAAGTACTAGTTTAGACAAATTGGTAAAAACTTTACATTCAAACGATTTTCATCACTTGCGAATGTATTTTCCTAATGAAGACTTATTTCAATTAGTTCGTAGAAAAGGTGTGTACTGTTATGACTATATAGATACATGGGAAAAATATAACGAAACTCAACTGCCTGAGCAATCTAATTTTTTTAACAAACTTACTGGAGAACATGTTTCAACAGATGATTATCAGCATGCCGAAAAAGTTTGGACAAGTTTCAAAATAAAAAATTTAGGAGAGTATACGGATCTGTATTTGAAATGTGATGTACTTTTATTGTGTGATATTTTTGAAAAATTTAGAGACATGAGTTTAAATTATTATTGTTTAGATCCATGCTTCTATGTTTCATCCCCATCATTAAGTTGGGATGCTATGCTGTTATACACTAAAGTTGAACTGGATTTAATTTCGGATGTTGATATGTACCAAATGTTAGAAGATGGAATTCGGGGAGGTCTTGCTCAATGTTCACTGAGATATGCTAAAGCTAATAATAAATATCTATCGTCTTATAATAATGAAGAGCCAAACTCCTATCTGATTTATCTAGACTGTGTTAACTTATATGGATATGCTATGATGCAAAAACTGCCTATGCGTAATTTTAAATTTATGAATGAAAATGAAATAAACAATTTCAATGTCATGAATGTATCTAAAATAAGCAAACAAGGTTATATTCTTGAAGTAGACTTATGTTACCCAACTAGCATTCATAATTCCCATTCAGATTTACCTTTTGCAGCTGAAAAGTTTGCGCCCTTGCAAGGTCAATATAAAAAATTAATAGCAAATCTGTATAACAAACATCGTTTTGTAATCCATTATTTGCATTTACGAGAATGTTTAAAAAATGGTTTGATATTACTTAAAATACATAGAATACTAACATTTTACCAGGATAACTTTTTAGAGCCATATGTTTCTTTGAATACTTCTCTAAGACAAAAAGCTAAGTCAGATTTTGAAAGAGACTTTTTCAAGAAGCAAAACAACTCAATTTTTGGGAAAACAATTGAAAATAAACGCAAACAAGTTGATGTTCGACTAGTTCAGTTATGGAAAGATAAATTAAATACAACTAACAAATTACATGGGGCCGAAAAATATATAAGTGCTCCAAACTTTAAGGACTTAGCATTTTTTTGACAAAAATTTAGTGGCTATTCAGTTAAATAAAACAAAAATAATTTTAGATCGCCCTATTTATATTGGATTTTCTATACTCGAAATATCTAAAAGACATTTATATAACTTTCATTATTCTGTTATGAAAAAAATCTATAAAGATAATATAAAACTGTGTTATACGGACACCGATAGTCTTCTTTATCATATAAAAACTGACGACTTTTACGCTGACATGAAAAATAATATTATGTATTTTGATACAAGCAATTTTGTGGAGAATAATATATATAGTATGCCAAAAGCTAACATGCAATTACCGGGTTATTTTAAAGACGAAATGGGTGGAGATGTTATTTCAGAATTTGTTGGTTTACGTGCTAAATTATATTGTATACAGTCAGAGAAGGAAACCATTAAAAAGGCAAAAGGGGTTACAAAATCCGTAACAAAAAAATTGGATATTGAAAAATATAAACGAGCTTTAAAATATAATGAAAATTTAAGAGATGATATGTATGTTATACGATCTAAAAATCACTTCATTTTTACACAAAAATTAAATAAGTTAATACTTAACAGAGACGACAATAATAGACAAATGATAACAAATCGGTTTGAGACTATACCATGGGGGCACTGTAGTACAATACTTTAGTAAAAATTAGATAATAAGTACCTACTATGTATATTATAATCTATTGTGTGAATGTTAAAAAGAAATCTTTGTAGATAATAATGTGTAGTTTTATGCTTAATAAAAATGATTAAATTTATACTTTGTTTTTTCTTTTTAATTATACACACCTACATACCATTACGCCTGTATTTCCCGAAGGATAAAGCAGAGGTGTACCAATGTACACCCACAGTTCGTTGGTATGTTTAGGTCTCATGTAATAGAGGATGAGTCTATTGCCATTAACCGGGCCCACAAATCCTAACTCCGAGCTGCTACTGAGAATTTTATAGAAAACCCAATAACACTTTTGCTCGACCTGGGAATCGAACCCAAGACCTCTAGCATAGCATTCGCGCTTAGGACCACTAGGCTATCGAGGCAGTTACTTATTTTATTTATAAGGTAAATAAACGGAGATACGGAATTTTGTAATATTTATTTATTCAACAATAAGTAATAAAATAGCAAAATAAATATTTAGTACCTACTCTTGTAGAAATAAGATTCACAATCGATTAGACAAGCTAATTTTTTTAACTATTTTACTGATCAAATATTCAGTTTCATCCATAATATCATCACTATAGTCTTTCACTAGGTATTGAACACTTACACGAGCATTATTATTTTCACTGCAATTCACAACGGTATCACAACTCAGATCATCAACTGTTATATTTATCAAATGACGAGCATTTCCTGTTTCATTTCGAATAACATAAGACGAAGATGGGCCAAGCTTTCTTTTTTTCGTTTTCTTAGAAGTTTGAACCTGGTTATTCTTGGGGTCTTTAAATGATAAACGTTGCTGATCTGTCAAGCTTTCAAAATATGTGTTGTAGTTTCCCTCAGAATAAAATAGCGGATTTCCTCCATTGAGATTCTCAGAATTGGGCTGTAAAAAAATACAATTTATTATGTAAAGAATAGGGCTAAATAAAACGATATTTTGACTTGAGAGAATCTGAATTATTACTTACCTCTGATAAATTCTCTGAAATATCTTTAACCGGACTGTAAGACGGTGAGTGTGACATGATTCTGTAAAAAAAATATAAATAATAAAATTAAGTAAGTACTTATATCTAAATAATTTAATATATTATTTTATGATAAAAAAAATACATACCTCAGAAATTTATTCGCCAGCAAGCAAACAATACCTACTTATGGATAGGACAAACTTCAAGTGAGTGCCTAAATAAATGACATGACATTCGATATCTAATGATCTCAATTATTTAGTTTGAATCATCTTTCTTTCTTTCTTCAACATGTCTAAACCTGCACAGAAATAGTTACAATATGCCATATTACGTTTTACGTAGTTCATGTGTTTTAGTATAAAAAGTAAACATAAAAACGTATGTTAGCCATTCTTTAAAATCATTGACAAGATGAGGTTGATTAAGCAACCCATATCCCTAAAAGTTAACAGTATACAATTTAATGAACCTTCTGGCCAAATCAGACATAGTGCTTTATTACCAAATACGATTCGTTGTATAATATGTGGCCCATCAAACTGTGGTAAAACAAACGTTATGATCAGTTTATTGTTGCATGAAAATGGTCTCCGGTTTAAAGACATTTTATTTCTCAAAAAAACAAGAACATTACAGTTCACTTAAAATATTGAGAAATGATAATAAAACTAAAAGTAAGTGTGATTCTCTGTGCTCACAGTAAAATAATTAGGCAACAAAGGTGACAATTGATATTGTTAGTATTGTTTTCTAACATATTCTTCTAGGGCTTTTTTAAATTTAAATATGGGTTCACTATTGGTTATATCGTCAGGTAGTGCATTATACAGTTTTGCTCCCTCGTACAGTATATTTTTCCTTCCATAGTTAGTTCTGGGTTGTCTTAATTCTAGTTTGTCTCGTCGTCTTGCGTTGTATGTGTATGTTTTCTTTTTAAAGTTTAATTGTGAATGTGTACCTTGTGTTATGATTTTATGTATTAGAGTGCATGTTTTTAGTATGTATAATTGGCTAATTTTAAGTATTTTTGTATCATTATAAATTTTGGTTGTTGGTGTTAAGTAGTCATAGTTATAAAGAGTTTTTATTGCTTTATTTTGCAGAACTTGTATTTCTTGGAGGTTTGATTTTGCTGCAGTTCCCCATATCTCAACAAGGTATTCAATATGGGGTCTAACGAGAGAGTTGTAAATCATTGCGCGAACTTTTTTAGGGATGCAACTAGACATTCGGCGTATCGCTCCTATGAGAGGAGATATTTTAGACTTAATATAATCAATATGGGGTCTCCAAGTTAACTTTGTATCTAAAATGAGACCTAAATATCGTTCGCTGTTTGATCTTGTTATTTTTTCGTTGTTTATTGTTAGTTGGATTTGACTGAGAATTTTCTTGTTTTTTGCAGCAAAAACCATGTATGCGGTTTTTTTTGTGTTAATAGTTAGTAAATTTGACAGGAACCATTTATTTAAAATATTCAAATCACTTTGAGCTTCCTTTACTATATCAGTTAAGTTGTGGCCAAAGTAAAATAAACACGTGTCATCTGCGTAGAGTGTGATACTACCCGATGTTTTAACACTGTTGATATTATTAATATAAATCAAAAATAACAACGGCCCTAGAATAGATCCCTGTGGGATTCCGTATGTTAATTTAGCAGGTAAACTTTCGTAATTTTCAATTTTAACTATTTGTTTCCGATTTTTTAGGTACGATGTAAGAATTTTATGTGCGGGCCCTGATATACCTACGTCAGTTAACTTATTTAAAAGCAAATTATGACTAATCGTGTCAAATGCCTTTTTTAGGTCTATAAAGACACCTAGGGCATATTGTTTGTGGTCTATAGCATTTTTTATTTTAGTAGTCAAATCTATGGTTGCTGATAAGGTATTTGATTTTGGCCGAAATCCATACTGTTGCTCAAAAAAGAAGTCTATGTCTGTCAGATAGGTGTAAAGGCGATGGTAGATTATTTTCTCAAAGATTTTGGAGAGTACTGGCAATACGGATATCGGACGGTAATTGCCCGGATCAGTCTTGCTTCCGGATTTTAAGACCGGGGTTACCCTAGCAACCTTCAGGCTATCGGGAAATATCCCTTGTTCGAGGCATTTATTTATGCAGTCTGTTAAATTGTCTAGTATTAGGTTTTTGATGCATTTTATGTCTTTTACAATTATTCCATCAATTCCGCTACTTGTATTAATATCTAAACTGTCGATGATTGTACTAACCTCTTTTTTTGTGCATGGTTCTAATGTTTGCAGTGTATGGGTTTGTGATTGTGTTTTATTCAATGTGGTATTAATTTGTGTTTGTGTTATTTTATTGGCTAAAATTGAACCAACTGTGGAAAAGAAAAGGTTGAAATGTTGGCAGATTTGTTGCCCATTTGTTATTTCTTCAGTTTCAGTTTTTAACTTTGAAGGAGCATAGCTATTTTTGTGTTTATTATTTGCTAACGTATTGATCAAGTTCCAAATTTTCTTCGGTTGTTTCTGACACTTCTTAAAGCTGTCGAGGTAATACTTTCTTTTTGTGTTTCTTAATGCTTTATTGGCTTCATCTCTTATTTCTTTAAATTTTAATTCAATTTCATTGTTTTCCATGTCTTCCTTGTGAGCGCCCCACGCCTCGTTGCGTTTGTGTAAAACACTTAGCACGTGTTTATTGATCCAATCATCTCGAGGTTTGTTCAGAATTTTAACTTTTTTTAATTTGTTTATTTTGATTTGATTTGTGATGAAATCTTCCAGTCTGTGATAGTCATTCTCTTCATTATTAAATTCGGCTTTTTCAACTGATTTGTATAACATGCTGTAGTCTGTTGCTAGGTATTTATGTTTTAACTTTTTTGTGATTTTAGGTTTTTTTAGTTCCAAATACATCTGTTTATGGTCCGATAGTGGTGTATCAAGTAAGGTCATGTGAAAGGTATCTCCCTGAATGTTTGATGAAACGTGGTCAATAATGGTTTTCGTAGTTTTCGTTTCACGAGTACAGTAGTTGCTGTCTATGTTATTTAATATTTGATATCCAGACTCGTTAAGCATACTTGTGTAGATATTTGATTGTCTGTCGACATTTAATAAATTGATGTTGTAATCGCCGAAAACTATAGCTTTTCGCTTTTTGTCTAATTGCGAAGCATACGTTTCTATAAATTCGTTCAAGTTTGTGCTGGGTCTCAAATTTAAAAATCTTTATCTTTACTCCAAAACTGCTTTTCAACCAAAATATCGATTCTTGAGCGAAGTATTAAAAAGAGTTCCTCAGATTAACTTCTATGAATTCAAAGAGGATAAAGAAGTTATAACTCCGAATGAAGCTTTGACTAATTCTGTATTTATTTTTGATGATGTTGCATGCGAAAATCAAGTTAATAGCCGTAATTATTTTTGTATGGGCAGACATAAAAAAATTGATTGTTTTTATTTATCTCAAACCTATTCTAAAATTCCGAAACAATTGTTACGTGATAATGCAAATTTTCTCATATTATTTAAACAAGATGATATGAATTTAAAACATGTTTATGAAGAACATGTCAGTTCTGACCTACAATGGAAACAGTTCAAAGACATTTGTAAAACTATTTGGAGTAACCCCTATAATTTTGTACTTATTAATAAAGATTCTTCCATAAATAATGGAAGGTACAGAAAGAATTTCGATATCTTTTTAAAATTTTGATACTTCGAAGATTCATACAAATTAATATAATTATGAATAACACGATAAAGGAGGCTAGTGTCAATTCTTCTTTAAGCTAAAGCAGACGTTGAACATAAGATGGAAAAAAATATTAAAATTGAATTAATGAAGTCTGTAGACTCCATCAAGAATAAAATAAAACAAATGAAGACCCAGGAACATGCGATGAATTTGTCAGTTGATAAAATGCTAAAACCTGTCACAGATCCTCTTAAAACCCTAGTTAATTTGAATACATGTATTAAAAACAATAAAAATGAGGAAAACCTAACATTCACTAATTCTGACAATTTTGAATCTGATGACAATAACACTAGCTCGTTTATGAAATTTGAAGACTGTTACGATCCTACACCAAATTCTGCACGATTGATTAAAAATACACCTAAAAAGCAATTACTAGATGATTCAGAAATTTCATTAGAGGGTCATGATATCCATGATATTTATGATGGTATAAACATACCGTTCGGAATAAGAAGTGAAAATAAAAAAATATTCATGGGCAATTCAATAGTATCTTTTTCTAAAGTAGACAGTTTGAATAACGATAATGTAATTTTAATTAAAATTGGTGACAGAGCCTATAATTTGACCCCTGGTCTAAAAGAACTATTACTTCGAAGAAAACCTGATTTAAAATTAATATCTAACAAAGATAAACTTGTCTATAAGGATATGTTACATTTCACAAATGCACATAAAAGAGATTTTAATCCTAAAGGTCAAATAAGAGGTGATAAAGGAATTAAATACCGTGAAATCATCCGACCACTGTTTTCCGAAATATCAAATATTAAAGTTCCCACTAAAATTGGAGGGAAACTACCGAAGCTAAAGGAATACAAAAATAACACTGACTTAGTATATTGGGATGACCCAAACGAATTGGTTGAGAGATTACGATTATTAGTTGCTTCAAGAGATGCTGGTAATACAAATCATGATAATGAAATTTTATCAATAATTGAAGAATTAAAAGAAGCTAACATTATTAAAGAATAAATAGTGGGAATAATGTGCCTTTGGCTCAGTATCACGGAGGACATGATAATAGACATAATTAAATTGAGACAAAAAAAATGAGTAAAGCTGACGTGGTCAACGAAATTCATAAAAATGCAAGGGTGAACTTTCCACGAAGACACGTTATCATAAAAGATTTAGATGACCTGTGGCAAGCGGATTTAATTGATATGCAATCCATTTCTAAGGAAAACAAAAACTTTAGATTTATTCTCGTAGTTATTGACACATTTTCGAAATACGCATGGGCCTTTCCTTTAAAAAGTAAGACCAAAGATGTCGTATGTGACACTTTTAAGATTTTGTTAGATGAGGGACGTGTGCCTAAAAATCTTCAAACGGATAATGGAACTGAATTTTATAATAATAAACTTTTAAAGCTTATGCAATCTCATGATATTAATCATTATTCAACATTCTCGACAAAAAAAGCTTCAATAGTTGAGAGGTTCATCAGAACATTGAAATCTAAACTGTATAAAGAATTTAGTTTAAAAGGAAATTATAAATGGATAGGTAATACTCTTGATAGTGTTGTTTATAAATACAATCACACTTACCATCGAACAATTGATGAAATCCCAGCAAATGTTGATAATAAAAATAAAAAACGTATACTGGAAAAATATGTGAGTTTGATAAAAAACGTTAGTACAAGTATAAAAAGCAAGTTTAAAGTGGGCGATTACGTGCGTATCAGTAAGTATAAGGGAACTTTTGAAAAAGGATATACGCCAAACTGGTCGACTGAAATATTTAAAATTAAAAAAATACAAAATACAACTCCTGTCACTTATTTAATTGAAGATACAATAAGAAGTCGACCTATTTTAGGAGCATTTTATGCACAAGAGCTTCAAAAAACTAAACATTCCAATGTATATCTAGTCGAGAAAGTTCTTAGAAGTAAAGGACACCGGGTTTTAGTGAAATGGTTGGGTTTGCCTTCAGCTGAAAATAGCTGGATTGATAAGTCGAATAAATTGTAACAAAATTAAAAGTTACTTAACTTCACAGACACTATTTATTAAGGGTTTAGTGTATTGTTCATCAGTCGTATAATGTGTATTGCTGAGAGCAGTCTTCTCAATTGGTTAATAAATCATTTACCAGTTGAATTGCACTTACCAGGCTACAATTATTGTGGTCCTGGCACGAAATTAATTAAAAGGCTTACACGTGGAGATAAAGGTGTTAATAAGTTGGACGAATATTGTAAAGAGCACGACATTGCCTATCACAAGTCTTCAAAGTTAGAGGATCGGCACAAGGCAGATTTGATTTTGTTAAATATGGCGAAAGAGCGTGCAGCTGCTCCGGATGCTAGTCATGGTGAAAAACTCTCTGCATTTTTAGTAAGCAATGCTATGTCAACGAAAATTAAAACTGGTTCTGGATTAAAAAAAAGTAACAAAAAGTGTTCTCGAAAAATTACATCTGGAAAAGGGTTAAAAACAAAATTTAAAAATGTTGTAACAAAAACAAAAAGACATATAAGAAAATTAAAACCAAAATGTAGAAAAGTAGCAATAGAATTAGCTATGGCTGCTGCCAGGGAGTTAGCTGATGATTCATCCATTAAACTTCCTCGTGTTATTCCTATACCAAAAACTGGTGGAGTATTACCTTTAATTCCTATTTTTGCTGGATTATCTGCGGCTGGAGCCTTAGCAGGCGGCGCAGCTGGTATTGCTAAAACTAATTTAAGATGGCTAAAAAGCTGTATGAAGAATCGAAGAGACACAATGAAAAAATGGAGGCACTTTGCATCGGAAAAGGACTACATCTTAAACCACATAAGAATGGTCTTGGTATTTTTGTAACAAAAGAAAAAAACTAGTATATCGGCTACCCAAACGAGCATTAACTAATCTTGATATTTTTAGGTATGGAAATGATATTCCCTATTTCAGGGGCGTCTTTATGAGAGATGAGCTCCCTAAATATTCATTAAAAAAAGAATGTGGGGTTATTAATTTAGATAATTCTAAAAATCCTGGTTCTCATTGGGTAGCCTATGCAAAACACAATGATTATATTGAATATTTTGATAGTTACGGTAATCTTAAGCCCCCAAGGAATTTATTAAATATTTAGGTTCTAAAGTCCACTATAATTATGAAAATATACAAGGTGATCACCCTTTTAACTGCGGCCATCTTTGTTTGAAGTTTTTAAGAAAGTTTTGGTGTAGGCAAGGAATAAAATAAATAGTTTTAAGAAAAAGTGATCAGTATGCAAGTATGTCTATAACAGTGACTATCTCTGGCAAGAAATCAGAATTAGAATCGTTTTTTCAACCTCCTCTGGTTTTATCTGGGAAATATGAGTGTGGATTGCTAAACATTTCAATATTGAATTCAATACCAAAAGTGCATTTTAATAAAAATAATTATAGTAACTTACCTGTAATTAGAATTGAATGTGATTTAATATACGGATCCTACAGTAACGGATTACCAACTCATATTATTCATGAATTTATATCTAATATTGGTGCAGACCATCAGTACATAGAAACACCTGCAAACGTTATTTACTTTCCAGTGAACAAAAATATCATTTCATCTATATCTATTAAAGTTGTTGATCAGTTAGGCTACTGCATTGATTGGATAGAACATATTCAACTGCGTATTCACTTAAGGAAAATAAAATGATATTATATAATATATATCCTCCCATCAAAATAAAACGTCTTATTTCTTCTACAACCACAAAGGTGCTCAGACGTAAGAAAAAAGTTAAGACCTTAACTAAAACAAATATAGATTTTCTTAAAGCCCTAGGTTTTAAAGTATGAATATACTACAGATTAGTGACTTGCCGCACTTTGATACTTCGATCGAAAGCTATGAAGTCCATTCTTACAACCCCTACAATAACTGCTTTAGAGAAAATGAAGGTCGGGCAAAGCTCTTCGGTAAAGATGGAAAACCGCTCGAAAAGACTATTTCGTTTAGCAATAACTCTGCTATGTTCTTGTTCCAAGACAACAGGTACGAAATAAACGGCATTGAAATAGATCGTATAAAAAACTCTGGAATAACTTCGACAATAAAATCGTATATTTCATTAAATGAAGCTGAAAATAAAGTGGCTGCCTTATGGGGCTGGAACTTAACTGGATTAAAAAGTGATGGTCATTTTGATGCTATGAAACCAATAAACAAGGTTTTAGGATTTGCGGAAGATTATAATAAAATTATAATAAATTGTAAACATGAGCTTATATTGAATAGAAGTAACTCTAATTTAAATAGCGTTATACTTACTGAAGATATTGCACATTTTCAAATAGAAATAGAAAGAATACAATGGAGGGTACCACACATAAAAGTGTCAGATCGCGTACGATTGACTCTATTAAAACATTTAGAAAAAGATAAACCTATTCAAATGGCATTTAGAAATTGGGATTTGTACGAATATCCTTTACTACCTAAAACCACAAAGCACTCATGGTCCGTTAAAACTGCATCACAATTAGAAAAACCGAGATATGTAATTCTTTGCCTACAAACTAATAGAAAAAGCAATAAACTAAAAGACAGTTCACTATTCGATCATTGTGAAGTGACAAACGTCACTCTCTTCTTAAATTCGCAATATTATCCATATGAACCTTTATCTTTAAAGTTTTCTGAGAACAAATATGGTATATTATATGATATGTACGCTAAATTTCGTCAGTCTTATTACAACTGTCCGGCAGGACCGTTGCTTAATCTAAAGGACTTTAAAGAAAAGGCTCCCCTATTCATCTTAGATTGTTCAAGGCAAAACGATAGTTTAAAAACAGGTCCAGTAGACGTTCGGTTAGAAATTGAAAGTACAGCGCCAATACCAGATAACACCGCTGCATATTGTTTGATTATAAACGATAGACTTGTGGAATATAAACCTCTGAGCAACATAGTACGTCGATTATCATGACTGCCATTGTAGACGTCCAAGGCTTCAAAACGGAAGCAAATGAATTTGTGCTAAAAGAAATTGCTATATTGTGTAATGACAAATTACAAGTATTTTTAATTAAGCCACCATTTCCATTTTACGATTTGACAAAACAAGAAAGACGGCAAGTTGCATGGATTGAACGTAACAGGAAGATACGCTGGGGTGAAGGATTTATACCTTATTCAAATTATCAATATTTTATTTCAGATATTTTAAGAGATAAATGTATTTATATTAAAGGTCTTGAAAAAGTGTTATGGTTAAAAAATATTTTAAATAACAATAATAATGTGATTAATTTAGAAGATAAAGGTTGTCCTAGTTTGCTAAGTCTGTATGATCGATATCAAGATTCTGAAGATTTGTATAGTTGTATTTATCATTATTCAATATGTGCTTTAAAAAATATATTGTGTTTAAAAAAATGGTGCTCTGATAATAAACTATTAATATAATTTATTTTTCATTTTTTATTCATTAAATAACCATCCCTTCCTTCTAACTCATATTTAAAAAGATATTTATAAATTGGTTGTAACAGCTATGAGAGTTTATTACACTCTCATAATTGTAACAATTAACAAGAACATTAAGAGAGTATAAACAAATAATCTAAATCTATTCAAGTCTCTACTATGAGTACTAAGGGGAAAAATGTAGAGGAAGAGTTAAGAAAATTGGTTGACGATCCAATAAAAGGACGGGACGAGTGTGGTTTGGGATTATTATCGCCAGTGACAAACAAAAGAACAGTCTCACCGATGAGTGAACTTAATTTGAGAGAGAGACCTCAGCATCCAGATTTCAGTTCCAAATCAAGACGATTGATTAGTTTCTTAGACTGGCCCCAACAAAAGCGACAGAAACCTGAGGATTTGGTAGAAGCTGGTTTCTTTTACACCGGCCGGGGAGATAGGACTGTGTGTTTTCAATGTGGTGGAGGTTTAAAAGATTGGGAAGATAATGATGATCCCTGGCAGCAACATGCGCTGTGGTTTAGTCAGTGTTCCTACCTAAAATCCTAAACGCGTCATATAATACTTGTTCGGCTGTATTATTTTTGAATATGATAAGCACTTGACAATGCAGGTTGCATTAGTGGTAGAATTGGGGGCTTTTGCATCGCGCAGCTCGAGCGCAGCGAGAGCAAGTGATGCAGAACCCCCAATTATACCCTACTTGCCTTCTGTGAACAATGTACGTAATACTGACCCTGATATTTTAGATAGTGAAGAAGATGAATAAATAGTTGAATATAAATTATAAATATAGGCTAGTATATAAATGATGCATGCTAAACTAATTTTATGTTCATAGAAGTAACTTTTGAATGTCAACTAAAACATAGTTTATAATTAAATTTACTGTTCTCATACACTTAAGTCACAAGTACCTACTAGGTACACAGTGTTCTTTCTAACATAAGTCACTAAAATCGCTTTTTATTATATTTTTTCAAATTATATTTACGTGCATGTTAGTATTAATTAAAAACATCCCAATATTCCAATAAAGTTGAATTTATAGTTAAACGCTATTTTTTTATACAGTTTTTAGTTGTTCCTGAAAAGTTTCACTTTTGGACTTATGTTTTTTAGTCTGCCAGCCCTAGAATTTTTCCCCGTTTTTGCAACATTTTTCATTACTGCTCCGCTGCTCTTAGTTGTAGCGTGATGTTATATAGCCTATAGCCTCCCTCGATAAATAGGCTACCCAACACAAAAAGAATTTTTCAATTCGGACCAGTAGTGCCTGAGATTAGCGCGTTCAATCAAACAAACAAACAAACAAACAAACAAACTCTTCAGCTTTATAATATTAAGTATAGATGCAAAAGTAACTCTGTCTGTCTGTCTGTCTGTCTCGCTTTCCTGCTAAAACTACTGAACCGATTTAAATGAAATTTGGTACACAGATAGTTTAGAGCCTGAGAAAGGACATAGGCTACTTTTTATCCCGGTAGTATGTTCCCGCGGGATAATTTCCGACCTCCACGCGGGCGAAGCCGCTGGCAAAAGCTAGTAAAATATAATAGCCCAAATGACATGCAAATAGATGCATGGATGAATGATCCTAAAACTACGCTGACATACGTCATAAAATACGCTAACTACGCTGACATACGTCTGTTTTCGGGTTTTCTGTGGAAGCGTGTTTTTTAGTTTTTTTAAACTATTACTTATTTTCAATTTTTATGGTGTTTAGAATTTTGTGATGTATGTCAGCGTAGTTTAGAAAGTAAAGACAAAGAAATGACATACCTTCTCTATACCCGTCATGGTACTCCACGTTCTTAGAGGCATCGATGACAGCCAAGTACCGGTACATCTTCAGGAACTCTTCCACTGGTATAGCTGCTGATCCTCCATCGGGCTCCTTGGTTAGGGACTCACAGAGCAGGATCATTGTGTGGGTCAGACACTGTTGAAGATAGTACTTGATTAACAGAAGGTTTTATTCAATGCTGGAAAGCTTAAAATGCTAAGGTTTTCAATGGGCCTTATTAGAAGGAAAGTCACCCAAAGGGCAATGGAGAGAGCTATGCTTGGAGTTTCCCTATTTGATCGAATCAGAAATAAAGAGATCCGCTGGCGAACTAAGGTAACCGACATAGCCCAAAGAATTGCCAAACTTAAGTGGCAGTAACGTTAGCGTCAACGGAAGACGTAGAGATGATAGGCCTCCAAGAAGGTGGACCGATGACCTTGAAAGGCCCCAGGAATCAATTAGATGCGGGAAGCACAAAACAGGTCGAAGTGGCGGAGCTTGGGGAGGCCTATGTCCAGCAGTGGACGTCTTTCGGCTGAAATAATGATGGCGATGAAAGCCTTCGCCAGTACCGCATATTAGATAATTCTTCCCATAGATCCATGTGAATAGATCAATGGTAAGAAAATTAAAATCACTTGAACGAACAATAAGTTCAAAAAACTTTTTAACAAAAAATTAAACCGCCGAAAAAACTGAAAAGGAAAAAATAATAAACCTTAAAATTATGAGTCTGCGCTTTGAGTGATCTATGTTCATTGATTTTTCAGCGCCGACTCAAAATTTTAAGGTTTATTATTTTTTGCTTTTCAGTTTTTTCGGCGGTTTAATTTTTTGTTAAAAAGTTTTTATTTTATATTTTTTTGTAGCTTGAATGTACTAATAATACTTGGCAAGGTATACCCCATCCAATGAAAAAAGAATTATCAAAATCGGACTACTCTGTATAAAGTTATGCGTGGTTATACATTACAATCAGTGAGTGAACAATCAATCATCCCCTGTTTTCCGACCCTTAGGGTTCGATTTTGTTTTCCAAATTTATATGGGACCACCTTGGGAGTATACCCTTTCCAATAAAAAAAGAATTGTCACAATCGGACTACCACGTACAAACTTATGCGTGATCATACATAAAAAAAAAAAAAAAAAAAAAAAAAAAATAATAATACGCGTCGAATTGATAACCTCCTCCTTTTTTCTTTCGTCGGTTAAAAACTTAAAACCGACTACTAAAAAATTCACGCTCTAAAAAGAATATAACAAGATAATATTCTCACTTGAAAGGTTTTGGTTTGGGAATATGTCACTTTACTAAAGCTTATAATCGCTAACTACTGTTAGAATGTATTGTTTAACCTCTAAGTCCCTGAGATACCACATTTGGTATAGACACAATGGTTTTTAATTGTGTCTGTAATTAGTGGCATTCAACGGGTTAAGTCGCAAATGACCACGGCTTTCAGATACAAAATTTATTTTTTCATATTTTTTAGACACATGACATCTTTAGACTTTAACCTATGGCTAACAGGTAAAGAAAGACAGAAAGAAACGAAACAATAATAAAAATTGTCACAGAAACACCTGCTTATAAAAAGATGAGATAACATAAAAAACCGGCCAAGTGCGAGTCGGACTCGCGCACCGAGGGTTCCGTACAAACCTATAGGTATTCTCGGTTTAAAAATAAATGTTTTTTTTTTAATTTTTATATTTCAGTTGATTGAATGTAAGGTAAATTGCGGTTTACGATTTATGACGTTTTAAAAAAAAACTACTCACTCGATCTCGTTCAAACCAATTTTCGGTGGTAGTTTACATGGTACATCATATATTTTTTTTAGTTTTATCATTCTCTTATTTTAGAAGTTACGGGGGGGGGGGGGGGACACACATTTTACCACTTTGGAAGTGTCTCTCGCGCAAACTATTCAGTTTAGAAAAAAATGATATTAGAAACCTCATTACCTTTTTTGAAGACCTATTCATAGATACCCCACACGTATGGGTTTGATGAAAAAAAAGTTTTTGAGTTTCAGTTCTATGTATGGGGTTCCCCCAAAAATTATTGTTTTTTTTTCTATTTTAGTGTGAAAATCTTAATGCGGTTCACAGAATACATCTACTTACCAAGTTTCAACAGCATAGCTCTTATAGTTTCGGAAAAAAGTGGCTGTGACATACGGACGGACGGACAGACAGACAGACAGACAGACATGACGAATCTATAAGGGTTCCGTTTTTTGCCATTTGGCAACGGAACCCTAAAAATATGAGAAGGTGAAGGTTTCTCATTAGAGGTAAAAAGTCATAAGTGTGGGAGAAATAGACATGTTGCGACGATCCCAAATAAATTGGGATAAGAGCAGGGGAATGATAAATTGGGGGTAAAAACTTTTGTTTGTAATTTTATATGTATGGCGTAATCTCTGGAACTACTAGTCGGATTTCAACAATTCTTTTTGCATTCGGTAACTTAACTATTGATGAGGGTTATAAGAAAAACATCGGAAAGAACGCTGAGTGAAAATGAACTATTACCATGCTGCGGGTCGGTGGCAAAAATTTCACGCAGTAGAAGACCTGCGCGACTTATACAATACTAACTTTTGCCAGCGGCTTCGCTCGCGTATCATACGTATAAAACTTCCTCTTGAAGCACTCTATCTATTAAAAAACCGCATCAAAATCTGTTGCGTAATTTTAAAGATCTAAGCATACATAGGGACAAACAGAGGGAAGCGACATTGTTTTATACTATGTATTATAGTGACAAGTAATACAATATTGGTCGAAAAAAAACCAACCTTAGTCAGCATCCCACCAGCGACTGCCAAGAAGTGGAGAAAAGGCACTGCCTCTGCCCGAAGGTACACCTCGCAGAGACACAGAATCCTCTTCAGTTCCACTCGGTCCAGGCAGAATCCCTGCCAGGCTTGTTTCAGCACCAATATTGGGATTTCTTGCATGCCGTATAGCTGGAAACATATACAATATTATGGATGCTAACAATATAAGTATTTTATTTTAAATCACCACCAATAACAGTTTGTCCGACTCCGAAGTCGAAATTAATTAAAAGTTAAGCAAAGCATTTATTTATAATAGGCATATAAAAGGCACCTTTGAACGTCAACATTTACATTAAATTAATAAAATAGAATTGATTTTAGTCGCTCCTTCCAAGAGGTAGATTCGTATAGAGAAGAATGGGCAATAAACTCCACAGGACTTCAAGTTGAGCAGTCACGCTTACGACTATTAGATTCGGGAGACAGTGCCCTATTACTCACATTTCCTGTAAAAATATCATCATCACCATCATCAACCGACCGGTTTCACAAGGTCATCGGTCCACCTTGTGGGAGGCCGGAAGAGGTAGAGTTGTAAAAAATAAATAAATATAATTAAATCGTTTCTTTTTCAACCGAAGAAAAAAAAACGGAGGAGGTTCTCAATTCGACGCGTATTTTTTTTTTTATGTATGACCCCGCATAACTTTTTACATAGACGTCCGATTGTGACAATTCTTCTTATATTGGAAAGGGTATACTCCCAAGGTGGTCCCATATAAATTTGGAAAACAAAATCGAACCTAAGGGTCGGAAAACAGGGGATGATTGATTGTTCACTCACTGATTGTAATGTATAACCACGCATAACTTTATACAGAGTAGTCCGATTTTGATAATTCTTTTTTGTTGGTTAGGGTATACCTTGCCAAGTATTATGAGTACATTAAAGTCACAAAAAATTAAAAAATAAAAACTTTTTAACAAAAAATTAAACCGCCGAAAAAACTGAAAAGCATAAAATAATAAACCTTAAAATTTTGAGTCGGCGCTGAAAAATCAATGAACAAGGATCACTCAAAGCGGCGACTCATAATTTTAAGGTTTATTACTTTATGCTTTTCAGTTTTTTCGGCGGTTTAATTTTTTGTTAAAAAGTTTTATAGTCAAAATAACAGCTTCTTCAGCTATATCGTGTTTACTTTTGTCTCGTAAGCACGTTGGATAATTTCCAACATTCATTCGGGTAAAGCCGTAGGCTCAGCTAGTTTATGAATTTACAAGGTTTTTACAAATGCAGCCGTAGGTCCAATAAAATCTAAGATTATCGTACTTCGAACATCAGACATTCAGTTCAGTATTAACCGAGCAGGATATCGGTTAAAATTCATTCAGCACCTTTATATAGCCCTTAATGAACCTCCCCTCAGTACTATAATAGACTTCAATCTCAATATGACAGGCGAAAGCCTTAGTGCTAGAGACTGCCCATCAGTGTTGTAGGTGGTTTACTCCAGCCTCAGCTTGTCTGGGGGAGGCCTGAGTCGTGGCAGTAGGAACTTTAGAGGCTGTCCATAGACTGCTGCTAGATCTTCAAACATCACTTGGTAACCCCCCCCCCCCCCCCCCCTCAATACTGCAGATGGGATACTCCACACTCAGCTTAACGGGCGATGGACTGAATCTCAGCAATGAGAACAGTAGGGGCTGACTCTTCCCTAACGAAACAGCAGCGTCAGACAGCCCTTATAGTGAGCCCCCCTTCAGTGATGTAGATGAGGTACTCTAGCCTCAGTATGACGGATAGAGGCCGGAGCCCTAGAAGTGCTAACATTAGAAGCTGACTCTTACCTGACGAGCCAGAACCTTCAGACAGCCCCTGGTAAGTCCCCCTTCAGTGCTGTAGATGGGGTACTCCAGCCTCAGTTTGACGGGAGGAGGCCGGTGCTCCGCCAAAGCCTTGAAGTATTCGAACGACCAGCGCAGAAGATCGTATGGTTGGGTTTTTATTGCGGCTGTTGAAGAACAAAGACAAAGTAAAATTAAGGATTCATTTCGGTAACATTAGTACCTATCTACACATAATTAATTAAGTAGGTTTTTCCAGCATTTTCGCCCGCGTGGAGGTCGAAAAGTATACCACGGTAACGTATCATATGCGTTAACCAAGGGTATAAACTAACTGTATGTCAAATTTCACCCAAATCCGTTCAGCCGTTTTTGCGTGATTGAGTAACGAACATCCAAACATCTAAACATCCAAACCACAGAACAGGTAAACCTCTTTTATCTGTTCTGAGATCCAAACATACATGCTTTCATATCTTTATATATATAAAAGAAAGTTGTGTTAGTTACACCATTTATAACTCAAGGACGGCTCAACTGTTTTGGCTGAAAATTGGTGGGGCTTAGAGCTTAGGACCACGGACATAGGATACTTTACTATAGGCACATAATTATACATAACATCACGCTACAATCAAAAGAAAGCAGGCAATTAATTCGATGTGACGGGAAGGGTCAAGGGAGCAAAAATTTGACGCGAACGAAGTCGCAGGCAAAAGCTAGTTTACAATATTGTAGGAAGTAGGATTAGATGGATGTCGCCAAAACACAATAATCTTAAGTAGGATATGGTGTCATATACTTTCTGCCATAACTTGTCTGCTCAACAACGTAAATAACGTAATTTATGTTGTTGAATTGTCAAAATGAAAGCGATTCTAGCTGTCAGTGTGTCACGCAAATACCCCCAGATTATGTAAAAACTTCACCAATGACCGGGAAAGGAAAACATCGAGGCAAAACTTGGACATAACATCACATCTGTCCTGAATATCCCTAAGGGGTAGGCAGGGTTATATAATTTTGAATTTATGCTTAAACATCAATTCAAAATGTGAGTTAAATAGGGCCCTTAAAATAGGGGTGAGTCTGTTGCCATTCCATAACACATGAGCAGCCTATAATGTTCCCACTGCTATGATGCCAACGTGCCTACGGTGGCCAGGAGTCCACTATGGACTCCCGACGCCCGGGGCGTCTCCTGCGGCGGCGTTGATTTAAAGCTTACCTTTACAATATCTCTTGAGTATGTAGGGGTACTTCGGTGGTATCACGATCTGCTGAGAGCAGTACATCTGCTCCAGAAGCTCCGGCATTTCGACGAGTTCGATTCAACTTTCAGTAACTAAAAAAACACTTTGTATTAATCTATTAGCATGGTGGATTTAATGAAATATGAAGTTCAGTATGTGTTTGTTAAGTGGAGTTGGGCAGGTCATCTGGTAAGACCGAATGGTAGCATATTTCTCTTAACTCGAGGTTTGCTAGTCGACATAAAAGTAGTTCTGGCTTGGTGGCATAGATGGCGCTACTGGTATGTAGAGTCTGAAATATCTACTTGTAATTTCGACTCGTTTAAGTTATCGCGTTGATTAAACAATATTGGCTTATTTTCATTATCTTGTTACTTAGTTAATTAGTCAGTTAAGAATAGTAATTATATAAAACACTAGCAATACCTCCCTGTTTCATACAACTTCACAAAAGATTGAGATTTTTTTTCTTAGGAAGTTGAAAACCACATCAAAATTGGTAGGTAGTAGGTATTCCCGACCGGGGATATTCTTAAAAATCAAAAAATCAAAAATCAAAAGTCATTTATTCAAACTAGGCTGAGAGTCAGCACTTTTTGAACGTCAAAGTTACAAAAGACAGTCCCCCCAAAACGCCCACCCTTCGACACTTCCTAGTGCTGTAGCTGGGAAGAAGAAGTGGCGGAACAAACACCCCAGCAGCACAGCTGTCTGTTAAGTTAGAAGAACTTGATTCTATACAATATTGTGTAAGTAATTAATATTATAAAACAAAACATACATTATTCGCCATATGTCAGCTAGCACACGCCAATATAGCAACAAAAAAATTGAAAACTAAAGTCAAGCTGAAATAATAAAACAAAAACGTAAACAAAACTTAAAAACTAAATAAAGCCTCCAGGCATAAAGGGCGTGCCCGCTTACATGTTCAACGATGCAAAATGATCCATATACATACATTGATGCATAATATAGCTAAGTTGAAGTTACAATAGTTAAACTAGCACCTCCGGAGTAGAATAAAATTACAGTTAATACAAATAACAATAACTAAAAAACCATGGTCAGCAAGACGACCAGTCACCACAAGCAGCACCCGTTCACGAGCATAACGCAAAGGTCAGCCATTACCCCCCTCGCCATATTTGAGGAAAGGTGGTAACCCGACCCCCGACGCTACCGCAAGCAGTGACATCTAAGGGAGCATGACGAACTTGCTGCCGGTTGGTCAGGCAAGAATATTATGAACAGCTGACGAGGTCGCTAGCTAACTACATGTTGCAATACAACTCATTTAAAATCATTTTAATGAGTAGATTATGTCCACAATAAATGAAATTAAAAGAAAATAAAAATAAATAAATAAATTAACAAAATCTGTTAAATAAAAAAATAAATAAAAAACAATTATATGAACTACCCATATAAACTGTCAGTAGGAAAGCTAATTCTGGATTGAAAGAACATAAACATTGTCTTGAGTTTGTCTTGAGTTAATCACAGCGACCAACCGCCTTAGCCCGCGTCATCCCACAGCTGGGCAAAAGCTTCTCCCCATGACTCTCAACTCTGTCGATCCAGGTCCAAAGGGGACTGATCTAGAGTGTAACAAAACACACTGGTCGTGAGTTTCCTCAAGCTCGTACGGCCATCTTCTCCGCCTCACCATGGTGAGCCGCGACGCGCTCTAATTTCACATCCAAAAAAAAGGGCTCTACGTAGTGGTTATTTTGGCCAACAGCTCATTGGGTATATGGCAGAAGATACCAGCCCAGTTCCACTTCAGCTTAGTGGCTTTTTGAGCAAAGTCAGTATTTTTGAGAGCAGTATGGTGTTGCAAATATGGTCTGTGAATACGTTTGAAAAAATCCTTTTTGCAAAATCAAAATAGATAAATGAAATTGGTACGGTTATGATTATTTTTTAAATAGTGTTATGGTCGACTCTTACCTTATTTTTTAAATGAAAAATCAAAGGATTTAGCGTTTTAACTCACCACAAAAAATTTAATAATCCCACTAGTGTTTATACTTTGCGTTGCTATGGTAATTGTCATCAAAATAGAAAGATTTTGACATTTGATATCCATGCTTTTACACTATGGTTGTTATTGGACACTCTAAGTTGGACACATTAAGGGTCGGTTCACATCTGACGGAAGATGCGTCGAGCGTATCATCGGTCGCGTCTATTCGGTCTAATAGTGTGTTTTCATATCTGACGGAAGATGCGTCGGGCGTAACTTGTACTTCCGTGATAAATCGTTCTGTATCAAACATTTTCAATGCAAAAAAGCTTCGAACGGTCTGTACACAAACGATCTCCGCCGGTATTACGCCTAGTCTGAATGCATCAGTCAAAATACACGTGGCGGAACGTTGCCGCACTTTACGTCGGCCGACAATGCGTTGACGAAAACGGAACAGACGCTGTACGCTCGACGCACTAACGCATCTTCGGTTAAGTGTGAAAGGTTGAATGTTTTCTCATATAATTGTCTGTTCTGGCGTTACGCGACCGATGATACGCGACGCATCTTCCGTCAGATGTGAACCGACCCATAAAAGACAAAACCTCCATATTAAAACATCCATATACATTAATGTTGAAGATTTTGACAGTCATCACAGAGTACTATTTTTAATGTATTTTTTAATGTAATTTTCTATTCGGGTAGCACATCAGACCCTACTAACTATATACCAATTTCAGTGCTACCTACCTACCTTCAGTAAAATTTTTGAAAAACTTATTCTAAATCAATTGCAACGATTTTTTAATAAACATAATTTATTACACAACAAACAGTTTGGTTTCACAAAGGGTCGTTCAACTACCGATGCCGGAGTTGAACTTTTAGGTCATATATATAATGCGTGGGAGGACAAATGCGATGCTTTGGGTATTTTTTGCAATTTGTCCAAGGCATTCGATTGTGTTCTTCATGAAACATTGATCAGGAAACTTCACCACTACGGAATCCGGAACGCCTCTCTGGATCTTCTTACTTCATACCTAAGTGATAGGATTCAGAGAGTTGACGTCAACGGAAAAAGATCACCTGGATCTAAAGTTAGAATGGGGGTCCCCCAGGGCTCAATTTTAGGCCCATTTTTATTTCTTATTTATATAAATGACTTGCCTTACCTCATAAAGGATAAATATGATATAGTGTTGTTTGCAGACGACACTTCACTTTTATTCAAACTCAAACGTCAGCAGCTGGTTACTGACAATGTAAATAGAGCCCTTGCTAATGTAGTTAACTGGTTTAATGTTAATAACCTACTTCTTAACGAGAAAAAAACCAAATGTATTAAGTTTACGATACCTCATGTTAGACAAGTAGAAACTAGTGTCCTCATAAAGGGTGAAGTGTTGAAACCCGAAGATACCACAGTATTCTTAGGCATAACTCTGGGTGCCAAGCTTCAATGGGGCCCCCATATAGATAAATTGTCAAAAAAGCTTAGCTCTGCAGCATACGCTGTTAGAAAAATTCGTGATTTAACTGATTTAGAGACAGCCCGTTTAGTTTACTTTAGTTATTTTCATAGCGTGATGTCGTACGGTATTCTGCTGTGGGGAAATGCCGCCGATATTCAGACAATTTTTGTTTTACAAAAAAGGGCAATTCGTTCGATTTATAAATTTAGTCCCAGATACTCCCTCAGAGACAAATATAAAGAGATTAATATAATGACTGTGTCTTCTCAGTATATTTTTGAAAATCTGCTGTATGCACATAAAAATATTAATCTCTTTAAAAGATACAGTGATATCCATAATGTCAATACTAGAAACAAACAAAAATTTGTTGTTCCTAAGACCAGGCTCAAGAAAATAGGTGGCTCGTTTAGATGCCAATGTATTCGTTTTTATAATAAACTTCCTAGCCTCATTCAAGAACTAAGCCTAAATAAATTCAAATCATTCATTAAACGTAAGTTGTGCCAGAAAGCCTTTTACACTGTTAAAGACTATATTGAGGATAAATTGGCCTGGGATTGAGCTGCTCCAATAAATCTACACTGAATGTTGTTTTTTTATTATTATTGTTATTTTGCTATTTTTACTCTTTTTTTTATTATTTCACATGACATGAATATTAATTGTATGAATATTACTTTGATTATTGAGAATTTGAGGACTATGTGGGTCACTGTTTCACTTTTGACTATGGTCTGGCAGTTTGAGTAGTTAGTGGCAAGATCTGTGTGGTTCTTTCATCAAAAGACCATTTCAGACACCGATTTTACAATTTTTTCATTTGATGACCATGTAGATCATGGTCATCAAATGAAAAAATTGTAAAATTAATCACCAACAAAATTATATCAGTTTTTTTTTTTATATATACACATTGACATTGATAATTTTTTATATATACAATGACATGAATATTTACTTTGTAAAGTATCGTATTGTTTTAATTATTGTGAATGTGAAGACTATGTGGGTCTTTTTTAAATTTTTTTTTTCTTTCGTTCTCAGTAATCACGATCTGGCGGTTTGAGTAATTTATGTGGCCTACCCAAATGTCCTTTCTTTGGTACTGTTTGTCAAAGCGTTGGGCTCCTTATCTTCCGAGTTGAGCTAAACGATTAGTGACAAATGCTTGCACTGACTGGACAGGTCCACTCAATCTGTATGGTTCTTTCTTCAAAAGACCATTTCAGACACCGATCTATACGGTCATCAAATGATCTGACCAACAAAATTATATCCGTTTCTTTTTTTTATATATACACATTGACATTGATAATTTTTTATATATACAATGACATGAATATTTACTTTGTAAAGTATCGTATTTTTTAATTATTGTGAATGTGAAGACTATGTGGGTCTTTTTTTAATTTTGTTTTCTTTCGTTCTTAGTAATCATGATCTGGCAGTTTGAGTAATTTATGTGGCCTACCCAAATGTCCTTTCTTTGGTACTGTTCGTCAAAGCGTTGGGCTCCTTATCTTCCGAGTTGAGCTAAACGATTAGTGACAAATGCTTGCACTCACTGGACAGGTCCACTCAATCTGTGTGGTTCTTTCTTCAAAAGACCATTCCAGTCACCAATCTACATGATCTTCACATGATGTGAACAAGATTATGTCTGGACTTTAAAAGAGACTGTGACCTCTGAGTTTGTTTCGGCCTTTCTTCTCAGAGTAGTCAGTTAGGAAACGCCGAACTCATCTAGTTTAAAAAAAATATAATTGACATGTAAAAGTGTTTGTACAAACCTACTTACAGAAATAAAATCATTTATCATTTAAAGCGGGTAACAGTCATCAAGAAACTAGTCAGAAGCCCAAAAGTCAGACAGCCAGTCTTACCAATGGGTATCAGATAGGTAGCCGCTCTGCGTAAAATGCTAGTATTCAGCTCTAGTAGAAACCGAACCCGACATAGTTGGGAAAAGGCTAGGCAAATTGATACCAAATAACTTTACGCCGCCTATTTATCCCTTGGGAGAGTACAAAAAAACCGGCCAAGTGCGAGTCGGACTCGCACACCGAGGGTTCCGTACAAACCTCTAGGTATTCTCGGTTTAAAAATATATTTTTTTTAATTTTTATATTTCAGTTTATTGAATGTAAGGTAAATTGCGATTTACGATTTATGACGTTTTAAAAAAAAAAACTACTCACTCGATCTCGTTCAAAGCAATTTTCGGTGGTAGTTTACATGGTAATGTACATCATATATTTTTTTAGTTTTATCATTCTCTTATTTTAGAAGTTACGGGGCACGGGGACACATTTTACCACTTTGGAAGTGTCTCTCGCGCAAACTATTCAGTTCAGAAAAAAATAATATTAGAAACCTCATTACCATTTTTGAAGACCTATTCATAGATACCCCACACGTATGGGTTTGATGAAAAAAAACATTTTTGAGTTTCAGTTCTATGTATGGCAAACCCCAAAATTTATTGTTTTTTTTCTATTTTTAACCCCCGACGCAAAAAGAGGGGTGTTATAAGTTTGACGTGTCTGTCTGTCTGTCTGTCTGTCTGTCTGTGGCATCATAGCTCCCGAACGGATGATGCGATTTCAATAAAAAAAATATGTATTAAAGGTGACTTATCTGCGAGTGTTCTTAGACATGTTTGATGAAAATCGGTTGAGCCGTTTAAAAGTTGTGGGGGGGAAAGTGGGGAAGAGTAACCGAATGTCAGCAAATATACTCGAGTGGGGTCTCAAATGAAAGCGCACTGAAAGAGAATATTGATGAATTAATCGAGAGTGTTCTTAGCTTCGTTTGATTCTACATTATATTAAGTATATACCTATAAAAAGTACAAAATAAAAATTTTAATTAAAAATTTAAAAAAACCCCGACACAAAAACCTAATTTCCCTTTAAAAAGTAAAAAATAATAATAAATAAGGTCAGGTGGGGTAAGTGAAACATACTTTACTTGTAATTTTATGTGAACAGCTCTAGTACTGTAATATGACTCAAATTTATAATAACGATTGATGCGACGTACTTTTCCTTTAATCAGCCGTCTATGATTCGAGTTCCAAGTTCTATAGTCGTGCATTCATCGATAAAATCATCAAATTTAAGTTGACTATGGTTTTGTTTCACTTCCCCCATATATGGGGTAACTGAAACTGTCGCCAGAATATCTATATTATTGAGTCTGCAGAACTATTAAAAAGATTGAAATGACATGTCAAAATCCTTTTATCTAATAGGAGTCGTATTTCGTCGATATTAGGTTTAATTTAGGAAATATATTAAGAAAATAGAATTTGGGGTAAGTGAAACATAGTCGCGGTGGTCAGGGGTACAAAACAAGTGCAAAAATCGAACAAGATTTTTAATTTCTCAATGATTGATAAAAATAAAATTGCGAAAATATTATCAAACAAATTAATCTCTTTATTTAGGTACATAGTTTACAAATTCAAGCCTTTTTACTTAATTCAAATATAATTATGTAAGTAGTATTTGTCGTCTAAAAAAAAATCAACAATTAAACTACTGGCTGGGGTTTTTTGACCGACAGTCTGTGCCTTTTCTTAAACCCCAGAAACCAATCATCGCCTGGCACTCCGTTATTGAATGGGTTAGCAACACAATTTTTGTTGACATATTCACCAACTACTTCCAGGAGTTCTTTCCTTGTTAGTCCAAACCCATACTTTTCCATAATATGAATATTTTTTGCCAACGACTCCTCTACTTCACGTGATAAAACCGTACTCCTGGCCAAGGTATTAGATTTAAATCCTCTGCGTTCATAAATACGGTTACCTATAGTTGATCTTGGAATATTATAATATTTGGAAGCAGTGTAAGCAGACATAGTTCCATTTTCGACTAGTTGTATTGCATCTTGCAGTTTTTCGTCTGAGTAAGCAGCTTTATCAGTTTTTCGGATGTAATTTCGAGGCATGCTTTAGATGACCTGGAAAAAAATCTATTTAAATCAAATGAACTTATCTACTATTACTTAAAAACCGTAAAATGGTTTTGATTGTACAATGATGACATTGTTGTCCGATAATTAATATTTTATTTTATTATATGCATTGAAAAAATTATAGCTATGATAGCTATCGACTAATTAGGTAGAGGTCCTCGAACGATTTTTTGATTTGTCTGTTTGTTCGGGATTCTTGCAAAAACTGCCTATCGGATTTTAATGAAAACTTTATCCTTCTGCTTTCCTTCTGCAGATTTACTATAACCACTCGGTTACTAGAACTTTGCGCGAACTAAATGCCAAGACGTTAACCAATAAATCAAGTAGGTATCTAGTAAAACTAAACATTATACAAGAAATTATTTTTCAAAAGAATGTTTGTGTACCCTGGCACGGGGGAAGTGGGCCATATGTTTCTCTTACCCCGGCCATCACTGTTTCACTTTCCCCAATCAGTACTTTTGGAGGTTAGAATTTCGGCCGCCTTATAATTCAATTGCCTGCACGTTTTAGCTGGAAATAACTATAAGAACATGAAATCTATAGTTTCAATACGTTACTTACCTATTAAAATCTTCATAAACACTATTAAATTGCTTGACACCAGCGAAAAGATTAAGCACGTCCAACTCGTGTTTTGAAGTTTACAAAATGTCAGATTTCTTTTCGTTATAAAACTTCGTAGAATGATCGTAGCGACATCTGTGCTAGAATATCGAAACCTCTTTGCCGATCCTGTTTTATCGACCGGTCGCTATTAGAGCTGAACCGTATAGTTTATTGTATAGGGTTGGGTGTTTCACTTACCTCTTCGTTTCACTTACCCCACCTGACCTTAACTCAATCTTAAAGTACCTAAGAATGTATTAATAATTCAAAAAAAAAAAACGTCGCGTTGGGGGACCGCTCCGCGAGTGCAGACGTCGTTGACTGCTTAGTTAGGTAATAAGACTATTGGTAATTAAATTGTTAGGTTTGAAGCGGTCCCCCAACGCGGCGTTTTTTTTTTTTTTTTGAATTATTAATACATTCTTAGGTACTTTAAGATTGAGTTATTTATTATTATTTTTTACTTTTTAAAGGGAAATTAGGTTTTTGTGTCGGGGGTTTTTTAAATTTTTAATGTGAAAATCTTAATGCGGTTCACAGAATACATCTACTCACCAAGTTTTAACAGCATAGCTCTTATAGTTTCGGAAAAAAGTGGCTGTGACATACGGACGGACGGACAGACAGACAGACAGACATGACGAATCTATAAGGGTTCCGTTTTTTGCATGACCAATTCTATCTCTATTCTACCAAGAACAAATAAAGTTCCTTATGTATTTTAATTCTGTAAAAATGTTTCTATCTCATCATAAAAATAGTCATCATACTTGACATTGTAGTCTTGTCGACTGAAGAATACACATATCTCTTCTTTTCAGTTTTACACAATTTTTCTACGATACAATCTATCATTTTGTCCCAGTTACTGGGTTCGAACCCACGACCTACAACTCGTAAGTCGCAGCCACTGGGCCACCACTACTCACATCTGCGTGGAGTGGAGCATTTTTTTTTTGATTCGTAATCATTAAATGACTTCTCCCGCTCTGGGCGGAGCGGGAGGGCGTGTCAGACTTTTACTGACTAAAACCCACCGGTGTTCCTTCAGTTGCCCATGTGCCAGGGTCACGGTCTCGTTTGAACAATCTCGCGACCCTGGCAGGGAAATGGACCATTAAGTTAAATTTATTTGGGGTCGGAACAACATGTATTTTTCTTCCACACGTCTCTATTAGTCATCATCTCAGTGGTCACCCCCCTTTCCCTGCCGGAGTTGCGATGTTGTTCGAAAGAGATACCGTGACCCTGGCACATGGGCAGGTGAAGGAGCACGGGTCGGTTTTAGTCAGTAAAAGTCTGACACGCCCTCCCGCTCCGCCCAGAGCGGGAGAAGTCATTTGATGATTTCTCATCCAAAAAAAAACCCCTTTCTATCCATATCATCTTTCACACAGTCCATCCATCGTTTCTTTGGTCTCCCTCTACTCTTATAGCCATCGACATTCATACTCCAAACTTTCCTCACTCACTGATTGGCATACAACTTTTCAGCTTTCGTTGCTATTTTCAGACTTCCTCTTATGTACTCATTTCTTATTCCATTCATTCGTGTAACACCACACATTCCTCTTAACATTCTCATCTCAGCTGCATGCAACTGCCTTTCATTCATCCCTTTTGTGGCCCAACATTCTGACCGATGGGCTATACAATACCAACCTGCACTCTAATATTGTGGAACGCATTATCAATCAGAATCTAAATCGTATTGAAGATTACACAGGCCGAAAAAAATTTTACCCAGAAACCAGACTATACTTTTCGTATATGAAAATTTCAAAATGCGATATCTCAGGGAAAAAAAGATATTTGAGTAAACTCAACGTCATTTTAAAGAAGAAGACGAGTCCTTTGAGATACTATCAATAATTTTTGAAAATAACTAAGATCGGCCGTGCTACATAGCCTCAAAAATGAGAAAAAACGGTATTTTTTGCACTTTTAGGTTAGGATATCTCGAAACCCTGACGTGATAGAGCAACTTTGAGAGCCAGAATCGAATTCAGCGCGTCAAAATCCTTCGGAAAAGTATAGTCTGGTTTCTGGGTAAGAGTGTTCGTCAAATTTTGTCGGCCTGTGTATTTGTAATCCATTGCATTATTTGTTCTAATAAACTGTCGGCTCAGCAACGTAAATAACGTAATGAATGTTGTTTAACTATGAAAATGAAACCGATTACTACTGATAGCAAGTTACGCAATTACCTCTCTGATGAAAATGTATGGTAGTGCAATTGTTTTTTAGGGTTCCGTTGCCAAATGGCAAAAAACGGAACCCTTATAGATTCGTCATGTCTGTCTGTCTGTCTGTCTGTCCGTCCGTATGTCACAGCCATTTTATTCCGAAACTATAAGAGCTATGCTGTTGAAACTTGGTAAGTAGGTGTATTCTGTGAACCACATTAAGATTTTCACACTAAAATAGAAAAAAAACAATAAATTTTGGGGTTCCCCATACATAGAACTGAAACTCAAAAATGTTTTTTTTCATCAAACCCATACGTGTGGGTTATCTATGAATAGGTCTTCAAAAATGGTAATGAGGTTTCTATTCTCATTTTTTTTCTAAACTGAATAGTTTGCGCGAGAGACACTTCCAAAGTGGTAAAATGTGTGTCCCCCCCCCCCCCCGTAACTTCTAAAATAAGAGAATGACAAAACTAAAAAAAATATATGATGTACATTACCATGTAAACTACCAACGAAAATTGGTTTGAACGAGATCGAGTGAGTAGCTTTTTTTTAAAACGTCATAAATCGTAAACCGCAATTTACCTTACATTCAATCGACTGAAATATAAAAATTAAAAAATATATATAGGTATTTTTAAACCGAAAATACCTACAGGTTTGTACGGAACCCTCGGTGCGCGAGTCCGACTCGCACTTGGCCGGTTTTATTTTAAACCACCGAAAAGTTTCAAGACACGGAGGTGTGCGTCGATCTCCCTACCAGCGTGTATATGCCCGTTCTCATAAAAAGAAGGAATTAATGTTTTCTCACATATCTTTTGTTCTTACTATACCTACTAGTTAAAAAGATAAGCACTATGTTTCGAACTATGTTGGGGTCGACTTTCAATCTCAACTGATGCCGCTAAATACCAGTATTTTACATAAAGCAACTGTTCTATATCAATCCTATGATTCCCACAACCCAGTTACTGGGTAGCATAATAACCCCTTGTTAAGACTGTTGGGTTTCTAACATAAGCTTTACTATATCATAATCTGCGTATAATGCTCCCACTGCTGGGACCCACGCACCTCTGTGAGAGAGAGTGGGCCGTAATCCACAACGCGGGCCCAGTGCGGGTTGGTAGAAATCACATGTCTAGAAATGTTTGGTTCCAGCACGCGTAGCATGACCACCATAGAAAGAACTTTGTCTATTCTTGGTAGAACAGAGATAGAATTGTCATGCTACGCCAGCATAAAACGGTACAAATCTTTCTACAATCTTTAATTCTGTCTTTAATCTTTCTACAATCTGTAATTTTGTCTATTCTTCCGTCGACAAAACCCCTTTCTACGGTGGTCATGCTACGCATGCAGGACATGCCAGTTTCCTCACGATGTTTTCCTTCACCGTTGTGAGAGCAGTGGTGATGAAATAAATTACACGAAGTAAAGTTCCTACCTGGGTTCGAACTTGCGACCTATAACTCGTAAGTCGTGGCCGTTAGCACTGGTGCCACTACTAGTCCACTTACTATAATATGCTAGGTTTCAAACCTGAAGCCTTTTACATATCCCTTCTTACCAAATTACTTACTAAGTTACATCTATAAACACAATAACACAACACAACATAACACACGACAACAACACACACATCACAACAACACAACACAACATAACTGTTTCTTATAGGAGTAGGCCGAATCTGCACATCGTTACGTGCTGAATCGCTACCGAAATGAATGGATATAAATATATCCTAAATTTCTTAAAAAAAAAAGAGAAAAATGTAAAAAGAATATAGGTACCTACCCACATTTATTTATTTCATATATTCCTCATTATTTTATTTTGTTATTTGATCAAAATTAAATTTAACAAAATAATAATTCATTCCTGACAGTTCTAGGGGTGAGTTGGGAACTAAATGGACCACTAGTATTTTTATGGGCAATTAAAGTACAAACAATGTTATTTTTTTCATTTTCTTATTTATTAAACGTACAGTGGCATTTCTGGGCTGTTGCATAAATTAAGCAAACAGCTAGTCACAAATTATATTTAACTATTTTATTACTTATATGTTATTTTTAGTCAGTGTTCCCTAAATTTTCTGATGACCAGTACCTACTAATAAATCTGGAATGTTTTTATTTAACTAAAATGAAAAACAATCCGATAGAATTCAGATATTTGTGTAGGTATACCTAGTACATACACAAAAACACATTTGTGTTACTCACAAGATTTCTAGGAGTATATTAATAAGTCTTTCTAGGCTCATTTTAATATAAGATTAACATCTAATAAATAACCTCAGTTGACATTAAAATTAACAGTAGACACATAAAACCATACAGCTAAAAGTCGTTGGCCGCTGCGTTATCGCACTTATCGCCAATATTTCTAATCAACATAAAATGAAATTCATTTCATACCAAAAAATATATGCTAATAAAATTTCCATGGTTGATTCACGTGAAGAAATAATCTTTATAACTCGCCGGTTGGTTTTAATTACTTTTGGCTCTGATTTCTTACGCAACATGTGCTGCCATCTAGCGATACATGGCCGAACTACGCTCTAATAGTCGATATCGTCACGTGGTAAGGACTGGATCGAGAAGAAAAAAAACAAAACCTGTTTGGCTGTTTAGTAGAGTGACGTTTCTCATGTTTTTGTGTCGTGTGTGATTCGGGGAAGAAGTTTATGCGATTTTAGCGTGACATTCCTATAGATAAACCTTCAACAATCACTTCTGTTTGATAAAAACCAAGTTTTAATAGTGTTTTGAGAAGATTTTGCTCGTAATTTGTAAAGGGAACGCAAGTAATTGTCATTTCGACCTGTAAACCTCGGGTGAATGAAACCAATGTGATAGTGTCTAGTGATTTAATCATAAATACGGGAAAAATGTACAATCAGTGACATTTGTTAACAATAACCAGTAATAATGTGCGAACATACTTTTGTTAAATTGGTTTTATGTGCAAAATAGTGTCAAAGAAATGGGTGACAGATTGAAACATCCATTTAAAGTGAAAAGAACATTTGTAGTTTGTGTTTTATTAGAAAAATGGATGTGATAACTGGATTATCCCCTCTAAGTGAGTATAACTTTCTATAGGAAAAGGGTCACTTGACAGTTGATTGGTATTCAATGCACGCTATTAGGGTCTATGACCATACATTGGAATTCGTGGAATTTGCATACGGTGTTGGCTTGGCCAAAACTTTTTGTTGTTCCTATGATTTTTCCTGGTTATTAATATAATCTTTAAAAAGCTTATGTTCTACCTTCTTTTAAGTTTGACGTCATAGTTTTTTTTTTTAATCTTTAAAGTTTCCTCGTACCGTATTTGTCTAGGTGAGTGGAGATATTTTTATTTAAGAACAACTTTATAATACGGCATTTATTATAAAATCTGAATTATTTGACTACATTTAGTACCAGATACGTAAGTACATACAATAAATAGAAGAAAAAAGTTGTAGACTTGCACCTGTAGTTGATTAATACCAGGTGGCGCCTCTGTCACCGTCGAAGTTATTATTACATACCTATGTTTACTATCAAAGTCTCAGTTATGGGTTACCTAATGATACCCATTTCGCGTTCGTACTACTATTATGGTATGAGAGATATGTTGCTTAATATTTTATGTGTTGAATTTATTGTTAGCTCATGAATCATCGTCTTCTTAATACTTTATAATAATGCTAGCTGCATTATATTAAAACAAGTTTAGTTCCTATCGCGATCGAAATGTCGTGACTGGATTCAAACTTGCGTCATTGCCTTTATTTTATTTTAGCTTGCGCCTTCCTCCTAGTGCAATTTCTTATTTTAACGTAAAGTGTACCTATACTGTATTTTTTCGGCGGTGAAAGAATTTTTGAAAACGGATAGATAGATTACGACTAAATACAAAATCACCAATGTTACCTCTATAGTATATTATTATTAGTATTTAAATAGATTCTTGAAAACTACAAACTAGTTTGTAATTTAAATAAAAATAGTAAAACTAAAACCTGATTCGAGTTGCGTAGAAAAATATTAAATGTTATTTAAAAACTTCGACACAATGGCATGGGAAAATATCTTGAAAAGAAATAACATTAAAGTATGAAGTAATGTGGAATGTAATTAATTAAAACTACGTTTGAAGACTCAGATTTCAATTAGTAATTATGTCTGTTTTTCTCGCATTTTTTAACATTATATGTAAATAAGTAGAGTAGGTAGGTACCTACTTGGGATTTCACTTAACTCATGTTAAATAAAATCCATGAAATATTATAATTTTCAAAATAAAATTAACAAAATAATTTTGTTCTATTTTACCCCGTCGTCCCCATAGAGACTAGCTATAGAATTACGATAAAAATACGGGATTATCTATTGCGCAATAGAGGTAAAATGCGATGAAATAATCGATAAAAAATTATAGTTAAAAAAAAAACTAAAAAACACGCTTCTATAGAAAACCAAACTAAAAAGCAGAAAATAATGAAAAAAAAAAGCGTGGGGTGCTTTTTAAGGTAGGTATTTTTATTGATATCAGGCACCCCACGCTTTTTTTCCATTATTTTCTACTTTTTAGTTTGGTTTTCTATGGAAGCGTGTTTCTTAGTTTCTATAAACTATTATTTATTTTCTATTTTTTAGGGTGTTTCGAATTTTGAAACGTATGTCAGCGTATTTTTCGAAGACAGTTTTTTGCTGTCCTGGTAACCCTGGCAAGGATAATGGCAAAAATTTATGAAATTATTGCATTGTCATCGGTCTTTGACAGGTGTGTAAAGTTTGAATGAAATCTGGTCGTTTAAAGTGGGTCAAAATCGCGCTATAAGGAGTCGGTTACAAACAAACATATAAGTGAAGCTAATATAAAGCGTGTAAAAATGAGTCTGCCTAGCCTTGTCCTAACTATGTTGGGGTTGGCTTCCAGTCTAACCAGAAGCAGCTGAATACCAGTATTTCACATGGAGCGACTGCCTATCTGACTTCCACAACCCAGTTACTAGGTAACACAATAGTCCTTGGTAAGACTGGGAGTTAGAACCGTAGAGTTTCATACCGGCTCTTCTCCATAGGAATCAACAAATTGGAACCGTGCACATAGCTTCTGACGTTTAATAACTGCCCGTGTAGGTTTATGTGAAATAAAATATTATGATTTTGACTGCTTTTTAGACTTTTAGGCTATAGTTCAGACTACCCGTTACAATTGTAGAAGATCTACGAACGGTGGTATTTGACCTCAAAAGTGTTACTACGACTTCTACGCTCACTAACTCCATCAAATCTATATACTATAATATTATAAAGCTGAAGAGTTTGTTTGTTTGATTGAACGCGCTAATCTCAGGAACTACTGGTCCGAATTGAAAAATTCTTTTTGTGTTGGGTAGCCTATTTATTGTGGGAGGCTATAGGCTATATAACATCACGCTACAACTAAGAGGAGCAGAACAGTAATGAAAAATGTTGCAAAAACGGGGAAAATTTATTCCTTTTAAGAGTTTCCGTTGCGTGCGCTGCGTAAACGGTTAAAGTAAAGCAAAAATAATGTATGACGGAATTGTTCCTCTTAAAAAGTTCTAAAAAAAAGTTCGCGAGAGCATATGTCTATCTTTTAAGGTTGACTCACTATAACTCAAAAGGAGCGAGCAGCAACGAAAAATGGACGAAAACTAGCAGGCAAATCGATGCGACGGGAAGGGTCAGGGGAGCAAAAATTTGACGCGGACGAAGTCGCGGGCAGAAGCTAGTTACGCATAAAGTTAATTGAATTGACTGGGAAACAGATTCTAAAAGCTGGGCTACTAAAGCTACTATCATCATCATCATATCAGCTAAAAGACGTCCACTGCTGGACATAGGCCTCCCCCAATTTGGGGGGGATTGCCATAATCGCCACGCTTGGCAGGCGGTTGGCGATCGCAGTTTTATGGTAACATTCATAAAAAACGCTGCTGCCCATTCTCTAGTAAGTTCCTTAGTCGCCTCTCACGACGCCCATGGGAAAAAATCGGATGGTGCTATTCTTTACGTCCGGCACCGTACGGAACAAAACTGCTATGAAAAGGCATAATTATCAATTGTTAACGGGGAGGGCAAGGTTAACCCGCGAAGTTATTACGGTTGCGAATCATATTTTTAACAGACTTCAAAAAAAGGAGGAGGTTATCAATTCGACTGATTTTTTTAAAATTTAATTCTTTTATCTTTGTTACCTCATAACTTTTGACTGGGTGAACCGATTTTGATGATTCTTTTTTTATGGTCCAATTTTAATTTGGTTCCATTCGGACAATGGGGTCCATGTGAAAACCATATAAATCTTAAATTTGCATTAAGTAATTTGGTACGCTACAAATGACCCAGTAACGCGATTAGATTAGTGCGGGGTATCTACCATAACTAAAAAGTTAAAAAAAAACAACTGACTTAGTCAAAAATAATTTTAAAGCTATTTTTGACGTTGTACTGTTTTTTTAAGGAAGTCGATTGTTTGTAAAAATTTTTGTACAACATAAATATAGCCATGACCTTGTAAAGGCCGCAGGAATCCACTGGATGCGAAGAGCACAAAAACAAAACCGGTCGAAGTGGCGGAGCTTAGATAGTCCTATGTCCTCCAGTCGGGGATCGCGGAAGACGCATTTGAACACGTGGTGCCCGACGTAGGTCTGGGACGGAACACCGGAGTGGTTTTAGTCAGTAAGAGTCTGACAGACCCCTCCGCCCAACCCGGCGAACCCGGCGTGTCCGGTGGAGGACATTCATGAGGATTTCCACCTCGAGATAAAAAAGCCTACGTCCAGCAGTGGACGTCTTTCCATTGAAATGATGATGATGACGATTAAGTACTGCCTGACATTGATCAGCAAATTACATATAATCTGAAAAATTTCAATATCACAGGCTCTCTTAGCGCATTCTCTTTAAGCTAAGGGATCCTAGAAGATCGACTAGGTTAGGTAAGAACTATGACCAACTTTGCGTGAGTCGAACTAACAGTGTACACCTGCACAGAAATAGGAAATAGACTTAGTTATTATTGTGCACCTTGTTTTGTTTACTAACAAATTACTAACACCCTTTTATTATTTTCTTTGTGTGTACTACTAACAACCCTACTAATGGATAGCATTAGTAGGGTTGTTAGTAGTTGGTTAGGTTGGTTAGGTGTTAGTTTGTAAAATGTATGGACGTATGTCTGAAATAAAGATAAATTATTATTTCCTTTATTTAAATTTTTACAACATATAAATTACATTTTTAAATATTAAAATAACAAAAATCATAAAAACATTTAAAAATATAAAAAATAGTAGCCCACCGGTATCGGGAATAGGATCCAAGCTACCGGTGGTCAGGGCCGCTGAGAGAGGAACCTTCTCACTATACGTGCCGTGTCCAGTAATACCGCCTTCTGGATCAAGCGCTTGATCCAGCTGCCTAACGAGAGCCTCTTTAGGTGTTGGTCGAGGCTCTAAATTATTATTATTATTATTAAGAGGCAATTCTTGTCATTCTCAATCTTTCAAAAATAGTGCTAGATTTCATACATTTTTGACAAGTTTTTGACATTTGATTGCTGGCCTTCTAGTCTCGGTAACAAAGCCAAGGTTTGGCGATCGCAGTATGGTGGTAAAATGCATAAAGAACGCTGCTGCCCATTTTCTAGTAAGTCCCTTAGTCGCCTCCTACGACATCTCCGGGAAGAAATTAGATAGTGCTTTTCTTTACGTCCGGCACCGTGCATACATAACCTACATACATGTATATTATGACGTCATCCACATAACAATTTATTATTACGATGTTACTAATTTTATCGAAAACAAAATATCGAATTCCGTAATTTATGAATTTCGTCGGATACGTTATCTTTTCGCGTAATTTTGTGCGTAAATGTAGACAGATGGGTTCAGTACCCTAACTACGTCACATACTGTCATTCAGGATCTGAATCATTTTGAAAAATATAGCTTATCCATTGCTGACGATTAGCTTGTTCTAGAGTCATCATCTGCCTAGCCTTTTCCAAACTAATCCATACTTCCATACTATCCATACTTCCATACCATCCATACTTCCATACTATCCATACTTCCATACTATCCATACTTCCATACTATCCATACTTCCATACTATCCATACTTCCATACTATCCATACTTCCATACTATCCATACTTCCATACTTATATACTTATATACTTATCCATATCCATACTATCCATACTAATATTATAAATGCAAAAGTAACTCTGTCTGTCTGTCTGTCTGTCCCGCTTTCCTGCTAAAACTACTGAACCGATTTAAATGAAATTTGGTACACAGATAGTTTAGAGCCTGAGAAAGGACATAGGCTACTTTTTATCCCGGTAGTATGTTCCCGCGGGATAATTTCCGAACTCCACGCGGGCGAAGCCGCTGGCAAAAGCTAGTAATATTATAAATGCAAAAGTAACTCTGTCTGTCTGTCGGTCTGTCTGTCTGTCTGTCTCGCTTTCCTGCTAAAACTACTGAATCGATTTAAATGAAATTTGGTACACAGATAGTTTAGAGCCTGAGAAAGGACATAGGCTACTTTTTATCCCGGTAGTATGTTCCCGCGGGATAATTTCCGACCTCCACGCGGGCGAAGCCGCTGGCAAAAGCTAGTTGTAAATAAAATTAAGCAAAATAATTTTGTTCTATTTTACCCCGTCTTCCCCAAAGAGACTAGTCATAGTTAATTGTGATGAAAACTTGGGATTGCGCAATATCGGTAAAATGCGATGAAAATATCGATAAAAAAATTAGCCTTTTCGCGACAATGTTGAGGTCGGCTTCCAGTCCAACCGTAGTACCAGTATTTTACATGGAGCGACTGCCTGTCTGACCTCCACAACCCAGTTACTGGGTAATACGATACCCCTTGGTAAGACTGGTTGTCAGACTTTCGAGCTTTTGACGACCTGTAACGATTCTCTAAAATCTACGAAAAACAGCCGGGACCAACGGCTTAACCTGCTTTCCGAGGCATGGAATGGTCTTGGTATGTAAAGGTGGTAGAGGATCCCGAGATTCGGGATCCCGGGATCCCGACCGTTTTCTGGCCCCGAAAATCCCGGGACTGTACTTGTCTAATCCCGGGATTTACGGGATTGCCACAAACAAGTCTGATTTGTATTCCGTAGTCCGTTGCGCCTTGACAATAACCTTGCCTAGATTATATTAATAGCATTTATTACATAATGACAAAAAACTACCCTTAGATACGCCGTCGTACGATACGTTCCTACTTTACACAGTACACACTAAACAGGTACAGTCCTAATATACATAAGTTTGTCGTAGAACTTAGAAGGGACTTAAAGGAAAAGTTACAGCTGGAAATTAACAAGAGTATAAAATCCCCAGATCCTGAAGAACAAGTACAAATTAATTGGGGTTGGCAAATATTGTAGTATTAGACGTCAAATGAGCCTGTTCAAAAATGGAGGAGTTCGTGGATATCACTTAGAAACAGCATATAAGTATCTACACGTATTGTCTATTCCTCTAAGCAGCGTAGAAACTGAGCGAGTGTTTTCAGCTGCTGTGCTTATGTTGGCAATAAACTAAGAACCAGGCTTGGAAGTCAAAGATTGGATGCTTTGATATCTGCGATTATAATTTCGAAATTTTAAATATTTCTTTTTGTTTTCATTTTTCGCAAAAGTATGTTTTTTTTGTTTTGTCTTTATCTTTTCTTATTATATTGTGATTTTTGTTGTGCAGACATTAAAAAGTTTTTTTTTTAATTATTTAAGTTTTTTTTTTTCATTTTAGTTCAATTAGAAACCACATAGTCTAATCCCGAGATAGGCCCGGGATCCCGGGATTACGCTTCAAAAATCCCGTAATCCCGGGATTGAAAAACATGCTCGGGATTGTATCCTCTAAAAGGTGGTCACCCATCCACGAACCGACCGCGGCAAGCGTAGCTTAAACTGAACGATCAACCCGTGTGGCTGTTATTCTTTAGCCACAAGCTTGTCATAGAGTAGGTACATCCAATAAATGGTCTCTGGAGAATAGCATAGCCGAAGACCCAAATGATGGTGTTTTTTTTTTTTTTTAAATAGGTGTTTTTTTATAAGTACCGTTAATACTTTCATACCTATGCATTTAGTAAACAAAGCTATTATTTTGTCATTACAAAAAAAACACTTCAATTTTTCATTTATTTGTTTGTATAGATAGCTACTGCCCGCGACTTCGTCCGCGTTAAATTTCTTCGTTCGCGTCGAATCGCCTACCCGTGCGATTTTCCCCGTTTTTGAAACATTTTTCATTACTGCTCCGCTTCTTTTGACTGTAGCGTGATGTTATATAGTATATAGCCTTCCTCAATAAATGGGCTACTCAACACAAAAATATTTTTCAATTTGGACAGGTAGTTCCTGAGATTAGCACGTTAAATCAAACAAACTAACTCTTCAGCTTTATAATCTATACTAATATTATAAAGAGGAAAAGTTTGTATTTTTGTTTGTTTCTTTGTAATAGATAAAACTCAAAAACCACTGGACCGATTTTAAAAATTCTTTCACCATTAGATAGCTACATTATCTTCAAGTAACATAGGCTATATATATATATTTTTTTAAGTAGGGGTCCGTAAGATATTTGGGTTTTTCGGACCCAAGGTTTAAAAAATCATCCAAAAAGTTCCTTATTAATATGTCTTCGAAGTACCAGGTTATCATAACTAGGTAGGAGCTCACCTAACATGGGTTTTATTGACTCTAAGGCGGTACGAAGGTCGCTGGGTCAGCTAGTATTAGTATAGAAGTATAGATTTGCTGTAAGTTTTAGCGTAAGCAATGCATAAGAAAGTATGGATGGATCGTAGTAAGTGGCGTTACGTATTTTCTACCTACCTTCATGCGTGGTCATAAGGCGTGAATTTACGGATAGGTTTTGAGGACTGAAACTTTAGGAACAATCTCACAGCATCCCATTTGAATAAGACAAACTTTTACAACCACAGCAATAAATAACGAAGCTTTTACTAAACCAACAGCAGCTTACTTTAACTGTATATCAGTTTTTGTATCGCTCTTGAGAATAAGGAAAAGGCAGTGACTATTCTTTATTTATAGTGTTCTGATGGTTTTTCCTGCTCTTGTCTTCCTAGCGATGCTAATAGATACCTAGGCGTCGCGCGTCGTGACAACCAAGATCATTCGTAGATCGCTCCAGTTGATTTTCGGAACGTTAAACAATCCAAACTCAAAGTCCAGGGTCGCGGATTTGTTTGAAAGAGTGACCGTGGCCCTGGCACAGGTAACTGAAGGAACATGGGTGGGTTTTAGTCAGTAAAAGTCTGACACGCCCTCCCGCTCCGCCCAGAGCGGGAGGCGTCATTAGATGAACCCTCTCCCAGTATCCTACTTTGCTGTGCCTTACAGGGTCCATATTTATGTACCTAGCCCCTGGCCCTTTGTGCTTTAAGCCACAACGGGCTTCATTCAACACGTGTTTTTATAATATTCAATGTAAAATAAATGAATATGAACGTGGGAATTCATATTTATTTATTTTCCATGAAAGAAAAGAATAAAGGACGGCTAACAAAATGCCATGCCGAAAGGGGACGCCGCGCCCTCGGAGAACATATAGTGACCTTATTGGTGATGTTCTTCAGAAGAGTCAGTGTATAACTAGATGTATATATATAAGCTTAAACGAGGCAATAGGAGTATGTCAGGATCGTAGCAGGTGGCGTTCAGAAAAATGCGTGAGTTTATTCGTAATTCGTAATTCTTTATTGACATAATTGTTTACATAAAATTTTGAAGCCTCTGACTCCTGAACTAGGTGTACCTGTATGTCAGGAGTCAGCGCGCTCTTCCATTTTATTTGTCTTAGACCCTAATGTCAACATAGCAAAACACAAACTTAAGTGCTACAAAATACAATTTTAAAAACGTAAAAAATGATATAAAATAAAATACAATAACAAAAACGAAAAAGCTAAAAAATAAAATTATACTAACATTATTATATCGTGCTGTGTGTATGTGTGTGTGTAAGTGGGATATGTGTATGTATGTGTTCTATGTAAGTGATTTATGTATGTATGTATCAGCTTTAGGACCCTCGATAACCACAGCAACGAAACCCATGATGATAATTTTAAAATTTTGACAGCCGCCATTTTTGATTTTCATTTTGACCACACTTTCAGTTTATGTGTGCTGTTGTAAAATAACATTAAGACATCCAATAAACATTTGATTATATAAAGTTAGAGTTGATAAAAAAGAAGATGCTCATAACCATTACATGTCTTCCAGCCGGCATCCACAGTCAATTGGATGATAATGCGAATGATGTCAAGGCAGACAAAGGTACTAGAAATTCGTCTGCCCTAACTACGGGACAATGGGACGAACGCTGGAACCAGATCGGCTATTATCTACTTTATATTGTGTGGTGGGGTGTGGACTGAGTCATAGGCGGACACAGTTAAAAGAAAAGAAAGAAAAATTGTTTATTCTACACAAACAAATCGCACAATATGAAATATATAAAATAGTTGCAAAAAGTACAGACGCCAGTACATCAAGCTACCCGAAACTGTCAAAATATCCCAATCAATCTTAAACCTAATATTGTAGCGATAAAGTTGAAAATCTATTAAAGAAATTTGACAGATTGTAGTAGCTTTTCGTTTTGGCGTCTGTACAATGCACACGTACAGCTGAGAAAGCTCAACTGCACTGTGTTGTTGCTGAAGGTTGAGTTGAGTTGTTGTTGGAGTTTTTGAGATATTTTTGTGTCTGAAAAGTTTATTTTCTTGTGGAGTTAAATGGTCGGCAAAACATCATCATCATAATTTCTGCCGAAATATGCCTCTCCTAGTTTGAGAGGGATGCTCAATTTAGAGTTACTCTTGCAACATTGCAGCTAATTACATTTTGTCCAAAACAAATCTCACTCCATCAAATTATTAGCAACCACCTTCGGACAGAAGCTTCGCCCGCGTCTTATACTCATAAACCTTCCTCCTGAATCACTCTGTCTATAGATGAGAACCGTATTAAAATCCGTTGGATAGTTTATAAGTTCTAAGCGTACAAACGTGTGAAGCTATTTTATTTTTATGTAATGATAAACCGCTGTCGCTTATGCCTTGGACCACGTCCTCCTTATCTGCATGTGTTCGGCTCGCATTCACAGAGAAGGCCAAGAGATACACAAATACCTGATGTTTGTCTGTCAATACGATCATTGGAGTGCTATCTCATCAAGTAATCATCAATCACTCTGACTTGTCAAAGTCAAAGCATTTATTTCAAATAGGCACAAAAAAGGCACTTTTGAACATCAACATTTACATCAAAATATAATTGACTAGCTTCTGCCCGTGACTTCGGACGCGTTAAATTTCTTGTTCCTCCGACCGACCCTTCCCGTCGCGTCGAATCGCCTACCCGTGCGATTTTCCCCGTTTTTGCAACATTTTTCATTACTGCTCCGCTCTTCTTGGTTGTAACGTAATTTTATATAGCCTATAGCCTTACTCGATAAATAAGCTACTCAACACAAAAATAATTTTTCAATTCGGACCAGTAGTTCCTGAGATTACAACCAACAAACATACAAACAAACAAACTCTTCAGCTTTATAATATTAGTATAGATAAGCATTATAATATAAAATATTCGCTTTCTGTAATCCTTCTCCATATAAACTTTAATTGCCCCAAATTTCATACTCCTCCGTCCGCGTAATTTTCCTAAAAAGGGTATAAACGTTTTGCTCCATGTATCTAAACACTACAAAGTCAAAAATAACTTTAATGTCGAAAGTCGGTGTCTTAAGCTCTGTATTTTAGGTTTTTGCCACTGACTTCCGAAATTAAAGTTATTTTTGACTTTGTAGTGTTTTTTTTAAAGAAGTCGGTTGTTTTTTTTTTGTAAAAAGTTTTTATTTTTAACTTTTAGTTGTGGTAGATACTCCGCACTAATCTAATCGCGTTATTCGTTCATTTGTCGCAGAAATACGTAATGCAAATTTAAGACTTATATGGTTTTCACATGGACCCCATTGTCCAAATGGAACCAAATTAAAATGGGACCATTCGGAAAGCACCAGTTTTCAAATAAAAATAGAAACATCAAAATTGGTTCACCCAGTCAAAAGTTATGAGGTAACAAACATACGGTATTCGTTCATTTGTCGCGCCAATACTTAATGCAAATTTAAGACTTATATGGTTTTCAAAAATTAAAAAAAATGAACAAAAACTGGCAGGCAATTCGATGCGACGGGTAAGGTCAGGGGAGCATAAATTTGACGCGGACGAAGTCGCGGACAGAAGCTAGTTATTAATTTTTTTTTTTTTTTTTTTTTTTTTTTTTTTTTTTTTTTTTTTTTTTTTCAGGATGGGAAATCATCAAATGACTTCTCCCGCTCTGGGCGGAGCGGGAGGGCGTGTCAGCCTTTTACTGACTAAAACCCACCCGTGTTCCATCAGTTGCCCATGTGCCAGGGTCACGGTATCTCTTTCGAACAATCACGCGACCCCGGAGTTATTAATAGTTATGGAGATTTAAGGGCAGTGGTGGCCCAGTGGTAACGGCCCCGACTTATGAGTTGTAGATTGTGGGTTCGAACCCAGGCAGGCGCTTTATTTGTAAATTTCATCACCACTGCTCTCAAAACGGTGAAGGAAAACATCGTGAGGAAACCGGCATGCACTGGAACTAAAACTTCGAAGACATGTGACATCTACCAACCCGCACTGGGCTCGCGTGGTAGATTACGGCCCACTCCCTCTCCCAGGAGGCCTGTGTCCCAGCAGTGGGAAAATTAAAGGCTAATGATGATGTAAATTCTAAAATTTTACGGCGATGCTTCTAACCACGTACATTTTCATCTGAAATTCAGCTCAATGGCGACATAACACACAGGTGTTCGTGTAGAATAACGTCGGCGTGTAATCAGCGGTGGCACAATGGCTGACTCTAGCTCCTTTTGTCAGCCATTGTCTTTGTGTACGTGGGAATACTGCGTAGGACAGGCATGGAGCAGAAGTACAAACCGTAGCCAACATGTCTGGTACCCTAGCGATCCGTACACGATGTTTAACACGGGTGGTATCTACTATGATGTGGGGAAACATTTACATTTGTTTATTTAACCAATTATGCACACATATAAGCAGACAATAAGAAAGGAACAGAAAACTACGTACAAAGGTAATGCTTATTTCTATAGAAATCTCTTCCAGCATACCTGCAATAGGAGAGAAGATAAAAAGAGATATGGACAACGTGTGTAATAGTAGAAGGAAAGACATAGAATCAAAAATTATACCTACTACAAGTTAAATATTATTATTTCTTTTCAGTGATAAATTATGTAAAATATTCATACCATAAATTAAATATGCAAATAAAAACAAACAAATAATGGTTCTTGTAGCGACATCTACACCGCCACATGCGAATTACGCATCACACTGACGTCACGCAAAATCCTGCATCGCGCAAGGAGAGCTTACCGCGCAACTAGCAAATATACAACGTCCCGACATCAATCATTAGGCATTTGCCCACCAGACACAACATCCGTCTTGTCGGAAGTTATTCCCTCAACAGCAAAAAAAAGTATTTCAACCTTTTTAATACTTACATCTTTAACAATCTGGAGGTCTATAGAGTGTCGAGTTGTGGTAGACTTACTAATGGTCGAACGAACACCCTCCATTAATACACTTATGAATGGACTGTGTTGGTTATGTGTCTCATGGAAATAATCCGTTTAAGAGTTTGAGGTTGAGGGGAATTGAACGGACAGACAGACAGACAGACAGACATGACGAATCTATAAGGGTTCCGTTTTTTGCCATTTGGCAACGGAACCCTAAAAACTTGGGTGGGTTTTAGTCAATAAAAATATGGAGAGAGAAGAGTGGGAGATGTAATGTGGTGGGAAATCTGATGATTTCCAAAAAAAAACAAGTCTCTAATTAAACAAAGATTAAAAAAATAATGCTATAATAAGCGTGAGAAAACAAACAATACATAACCACATCGTCCAACAACAAATACGTTTTATGGCGTATTAAAAAGCCGTATACATAAAAAGATTTGTTTTATGGCATGTTAAAAAGCCGTATACTTACATAAAATAAAATGGCACGTTTTATGACGTTTGTTACTACATTTATAAATCCTCATACTCATTATTATAATATTAATAATATTAATTAATATAATTAATAATATTATAAATGCAAAAGTAACTCTGTCTGTCTGTCTGTCTCGCTTTCCTGCTAAAACTACTGAACCGATTTAAGTAAAATTTGGTACACAGATAGTTTAGACCCTGAGAATGGACATTTTAAGCCTGAGAATGGACAAAATACGTACCAAAACTTCTGCTATAAATTTTCTTTGTGGCAAAAAACAAAATCGTTTGTGAATGATTAAGTAAGGTGCTGAGAGAAATATTTCTATCTCTTTTCCTCTAAGTAGCAGCTGATCAAATACGAAGATAACAGTTTAATGATTACTGTCTTAGGACAACTCTTTTAAAGTTCGCAGGTTACTGAAAGGTATGTTTTATGTATACAAGGAAACTCTGGAGGACGTACTCGCTTGGAGCCGAACGTAAAGAATTACACCATTTTTTTTTATTTTTTGGATGGGAAATCATCAAATGACTTCTCCCGCTCTGGGCAGAGCGGGAGGGCATGTCAGACTTTTACTGACTAAAACCCACCCGCGTTCCTTCAGTTGCCCATGTGCCAGGGTCACGGTATCTCTTTCGAATAATCCTATCAGACCCCTTCAGTGCTGCTGACATCTCTTTGAGGCGCGCGTGTAACACTACGCGCCGTCGACCCGAGCTTGGTCCTTACCGGGCGGCGAGCTACCCATTGCTCGCCGCCCGCAAGCTCGAGAATAACACCATCCCATTCTTCCCGTGAGTGTCGCAAAAGGCGACTAGGGGACTTACTAGAGAATGGGCATGCATTTTACCACCATACTACGATCGTCAACCCTCCTGCCAGCGTGACAATTATTGCAAAGCCCCCGAAAACGGGGGAAGGTCTATGTCAATAAGGAAGAGTGCTAAACGGAGCAATGAGCTCAATTTTAATATAAACTCTACTTACACTGGGGTTAACCCCAGTTTCCCATTCTCATCAAGGTAAAATCTTTTAGACCAGTTTCGCACACACGTAAAAATATAACGGCGGTATTTTATCGCGCGCTGTTTTTTGAATTCTTGTTGTTAAACCGAGCTTTTGAGTGTCAACAGAATGCATCGCAGCGCGTCAAAAGAACATACTGTTCTATTTCAAATTTTGGCGCTAATCCGTGCATTGAAGTTCAATAGCGCGAAAAATTCCCACCGCCATATTTTTTGGCCCGTTAGTCGATTCGAAATCAGTGTCTTTGGATCTGTAATTTAGTTTTTTGCCACCGACTTCCGTAATTAAAGTTATTTTTCACATTGTAGTGATTTTTTTGGAAGTCGGTTATATTTATTAGCAAAAAGTTTTTGTTTTTCACTTTTTAGGGTTCCGTTATCAAATGGCAAAAAAAGGAACCTTTATAGATTCATCATGTTTGTTTGTCTGTCCGTCCGTATGTCACAGCCACTTTTTTTCGAAACTATAAGAGCTATGCTGTTGAAACTTGGTAAGTAGATGTATTCTTTGAATCGTATTAAGATTTTCACACAAAAGTAGAAAAAAAACAATAAATTTTGGGGTTCCCCATACTCAGAACTGAAACTCAAAAAATGTTTTTTCATCAACCCCACACGTGTGGGGTATCTATGGATAGGTCTTCAGAAATGATATTGAGGTTTCTAATATATTTTTTTTTCTAAACTGAATAGTTTGCGCAAGAGACACTTCCAAAGTGGTAAAATGTGTCCCCCCCCCCCCCCCGCCCCGTAACTTCTAAAATAAGAGACTGATAAAACTAAAAAAAATATATGATGTAGGTACATTACCACGTAAACTTCCACCGAAAATTGGTTTGAATGAGATCTAGTAAGTAGTTTTTTTTAATACGTCATAAATCGTAAACCGCAGTTTACTTTTCATTCAATCAACTCAAATATAAAAATACATATAAAACAAAACATTTAATTTCATAAACATAAACCTTATGCATAAACCGTGAATATCAGGTTTTTACGGAACCCTCGGTGCGCGAGTCCGAGTCGCACTTGGCCGGTTTTTTGTTATGGTATTTACCCCGCTCTTATTCGAATACCACTACTGGCCAAGTCAATAACAGTGACAGGATGTATTAGAACACCATCACGATATACAAAGTGGATACTCCATTTTGTTTTTTTTTTTATACATAGCTTCGATAGCTAACGCAAAAACTACCCAAACGAAGTCTATAGAACATTTATGGGCATCCCTGCAGCATAACCTATCCATTCAAAAAAAATCAAAATCGATTCACAATTGCCGGAGATACCGCGGAACATAGGTAATACAAAAAAATATATAGACGAATTGAGAACCTCCTTCTTTTTGAAGTCGGTTAATAACATTCGTTTCTCTATGCACTTTAGTGCATGTGCTTGCAGTAACCTTTTGACATAAAACGAAGCAAAATATAATGTTGAATCGATAAAGCAGATTCTATTGTGAAATTAGCAGACGAAAATAAACCTTATGGTATGGTGACGGACGTTTTTAGTGTATGACCTACCTACGCCAGGCGTCCTCCATGTAATCGGCCCTCCTACCCGCCAGCAACCTTACTGACTAGCTTCTCGTTTTTCTGACATTGTCAGATACCTTATTGTTTAGCCATACTTAATAATGTATATAAAACTAGCGGACCTGAGAGACGTTGCTCTGTGCGAACAGCGCCACCTGTCGGGTCCAATTGTAAATCTAAACCATCCAGGGATCCACTCAACCACCCACAAAAGAAAACATATAAATCAGTCCAGCCGTTTGGGAGGAGTTCAGTGACATACACACGTACAGTAGAATTATACGATATATTATAAAGATGAAATAGTTCTGTAAGTAAATCTTATAAGACACTTTTACACGTCAATATTTTAAAAACTAAATGGCAATTTCCTAGCTAACTGTATAGGTCTGTCTCTCCTGTTTATTCAAATGTATGAGAAGTTTTCAGACGTACCTATTGTACTGCAAGTCGCGCAATACCACAATGGCTGCCCTACCTTTAAATGTCACAAATTTACAGCATTGCGAAAACTCTGGTACGGTTATACCACTTAAACCACAGACTGATTCGGACTAGTAATTTATTGAGGAAGGTAAATGGTTTTTGTGCGCGTTTCTGACCTTCAGGACTGATGAAATTAATCCAATAAGGCGTCGGTCGTGGTGATTGTCTCCAAGGTTAGTTGAGGAATTAAAACAACACTAATTTGCAATAGTTACAGGCAAACTAAGTTTATGAAAAAAACATGGTATATTGTATCTATATTTTTGCATCAATGACAAATCCACAAAATATTGTGTGGGATTTTACTTGTGGTCCCAAAATAGTACTAAAAATATTTGGTATATTAATAAGTGGAATCAGAGACCGCGGTCCCGGTTCCGAAAGACCCACGACCCTTTGTGTGTCCACGCAATCACTGTCCATTTTAAGATTGCCTGGAAGGGCTCGCAGATAGGGAGAAGACCGCCCATTAAAGGTTTTATATTGTTAAATGTATATTTTTGTTGCGGATTTTCTCGTGTACAATATTTTTTTTTAGTTTACATAACGTAAAAAGAAAGAAATTGTCACAAATAATTGACTGAACGTAAATTATAAATCGGCCAAGTATGAGCTAGACTCGCACACGATTCCACTATAGCGGCAATTTTTGTAGTTTTAAGAAAGTTTACAGTCTGATCTCAGTCTCAATATGTCAAAAATACGTGGAGTTTCCATACTTTTTTTATACATTTTGACATTTTGTTCTCGCCAAGAGGAGACTGCGACTAGGCTTTGAACGTTTTTAATTACGGGAATTGGTTTTCTAAAAATCGTGTTCCTTAAGTTAGACTACCTAGTAAGTTTTTCTTAGCTAGGTACTAGTTTTCTTCTGATGTAAAAATTAAAAAACAGAACAAACTAGTTTATTAAATATTGAATTCAAGACAACTTTTAGTAGAGCAGGGTTCAATTTTTTTTTGTAGAAAAAATTACTTTAGGTCAACAAAAAAATTCGAAGCCAAGTCCACAAAAAAAGGGAATATCATTAATAAATGTTGCAATTTATTCGTATCTGTTCAGCCGTTTTAAAGATACAAGGGTAAAGACGAACAGACAGATTGCACAAAAACTCACAATAGCCTTCAGGTACAACTATTCAATTGTTTTTGACAGAAAAAATGACAAAAAAAAACAAAATGTCATGGAACAATGCATTTTAAGTTGCAATATTAGAGGCTGTATAAAATGTGCCAAGTCTTTGATTCTCGTGGTTGGATTTACAATTGAAGGTTACTCAATGCCAAGGTTATTTATTGTGAAAAAACGTTTTGTTATATTTCCGTATTATTATTATTGTGAACCTATCCCAATGTTCCGTGTGGCGCCGGACGTAAAGAATAGCACCGTCCCATTTCTCGTGCAGTGAGTGTCGTTAGAGGCGAGTAAGGGACTTACTAGAAAATGGGCGGCAGCGTTCTCTATGCATTTTATCACCATACTGCGATGGGCGATGGGCCTAAAAATTATTTATTAAAAAATTATATTTTATAAGTATATACAATATGTAACAAAAACCCTGTCCGATCCAATAAAGGCGTAATCCTCGTTCAACATACGTACTAGAAAAAATGATATATAAATGTATCTAAAAAAAAAAACAAAAGGTAATTGATTTTTTATTTTTATAATCCATGCGAAATATAACAGTGAATATGGGAAATTTTCATAAGTTAACAACACTCCACCCGCCGGCAAAATCTTGTTATTTTTACCTATTTTTATTTCAAAGATCCACCGCCCTATAGTACCGCGTTGTAGGCACTCGTTCGACTCTTTGATGTTGCCGACTGGTTGCCTATCGGCGCGCTACTTGTTGGCCAATTGCCAGTCTTTCGTGTAGATAGCTTTTGATAGGACGTCTGTACGTATCACGTGCCGCTATCGTTTTGCGAACAATTTCGTATTCCAATCAGCCTTTCCACTGGATTTTTATTTATGGGGTCATGTTAAACAAATTGTTTATAAAAGAGAGTGCGATTCGGAAATAGAAGTCAGAGATCGAATTGTGGCAGCTTTCGACTCACTTAAATCGGACACAAATGCGCTGCAAAGAGTACGTGCAAATTTAGTGAAAAGGTGTCGAATGTGTATCAGTGTTGGAGGTGGACTTGTGGAGCACGATCGCCGAAGTATGCAACAACAAAAGAACTGAAACCTGCAGTCAGTAAGTACATTGCCCAAAGGACATCATATTAAAAAAGCCCTTATCAGGGCTACATTTAATTCAATAAATTGTTTCTTAATAAACATGATTAAATCTCCGGATCACTATGCCTACAAAACAATATCAGCTGATACCTACGCGTAGGCATAAGGTATGACGTAGCGTAATTTTCTTTCGTTATAAGTTTGTTTGGCGGCACGCGACAAAGCAGGTTCATGACAAAGGATCATACAAACCGCGGCTTCTTTGACACAAAACTGTACGTAGTAACACGTGAACTTTGTCGAGCGATCAGTGTTGCGTTTGATTCGTTTTCATTTTTATTTTTATTTAATTATATTCACAAGGGAAAAATAATAATCTCAAATCCATTAATTGGTTACGTAATAATGTACGCAGTACGATGCCGAATAATACCCTTAAGGATCGGACAGGGTTTTTGTTACATGCTGTATATATATTTTTTTTTTTTATATGTAATACTTTTTGATTGTGGCATTCATTGTCATGTCCGTAAGTGTGTTCGTGGCATCACAGCGGGCCCTATCAGAATACCAGCGCTGCGGTAGTTGTTTTTTTTTACAAATATCGCCGTATTATGCTGAGATAGGCCTTTTTGGCCTCGCACAGGTCTTACTCTTTTATTTTTATATCTTTTAGTACTATTTTGTTAATTGTATCTTAAAAGTTTCTATGTTCTTCTTATTGTTTTTATGTCCTGTGCGTCAAGTAAAATATTTTTCATTCTGTCTTTCAAAAAAAAATATGCTTCCCGGCAGAAAGGGCTTGCCCGATTACATATACAATTCTGCACTATGTGTATTAAAGTTTCTTGTAACTCAGTAAGCCTTTAAAAACGTTTTCGTTGCTGAGACTCAGATCTCCTCTTTGTGAGAGGAAATGGCCCATAATCGACTATGCGGGTTGACCTAGCTTGGGTTGAACTCGGTTCTCTACCATTGACCTAATTCTATTCTTATCATCACTTCGAAATTCGAACAGTGTCTCGTTGTGAATCCGCGATGATTTACTTTAAAAACAAATGAGTTCGCTTTCAAATTGTGTGCGCTCACTTGAGTGAGGTGAGCAGTGTACTTTAGGTACAAATTAACACTGCTTTTTTCACTAGCTTTTTGGAAACCTGTCGTGTAGAAAGAATGAGTGATTTGGTTCCATTTGATTAACATAATAGGGTGTTTTCTTTTGCGCACATATCAACAGAGGGGGTTACTATGGCAGTGGTGAGCCATTGAGTATAATGGGAACCTATTTTTTTATATCGAAAGCTCTATGAATTTTGTTCGGTATATGTATCCATGGTTTTGTTTTTGTAGAAAGCAAATACAAGTCTTGGTTTCTAGAAAACTACTCCATTGATTCAAGACTGCCTCGCTGGTCGCAACTAGTCGCAAATGCTATGACTTTACGATAATATCGGAAATTTAAATCGGACGAAATCAGGCTTTTTGAGATATTTTTAATGTACATATATACAGCACCATGTATCCAGCTACCAAAACCGGCCAGGATAAAGGCCAAAGCACAAATTATTGAGTATACGACTAAACGCCGACAGACACTACGCCGACAGACTGAACACCGACAAGATTTTCCTTCGACGGGGCTCTTCGCCGACTGGGCTCATCAACACAATCTAGTCGTTTCTGGCCACAGTTTTAACCTAACCTAAGAGTCCTGTCGGCGAAGTATCCTGTCGGCGAAGAGTCCGGTCGAAGTAAAGTCTTGTCGGTGTTCAGTCTGTCGGCGTAGTGTCTGCAGGCGTTTAGTGGTACACTGGAAAATCACGATCTAAGATTCCATTACATACATACCGACCTAATAAAAGCGTGTTAAACAAAAAAAAAACGACATCCTTAATACTAGGTTCAGCCCGCGACTACGATTACTACATCATCAACATCTAAGTGCAATAAAAATGTATTATTGAAGCTAACTCAAAAACTACTCCTCAGAACTTGACCAAATTTAAATAGAACTACCCTATAAGTAAACTCTTTCAAACAAAAGAAAAAAATTTCAAATCGGTTTATATATGACGGAGTTCTGAGGTTAAGGTGAGGTCTTCCTTTTTAACCGACTTCAAAAAAAGGAGGAGGTTATCAATTCGACTGTATTTTTTTTATTTTTTTTTTATTATATGTTTGTTAACTCATAACTTTTGACTGGGTGAACCGATTTTGATGATTCTTTTTTTATTTGAAAGCTGGTCTTGGCTTGGCTTCCCAAATGGTCCCATTTTAATTTGGTTCCATTTGGACAATGGGGTCTATGTGAAAACCATATAGGTCGTAAATTTGCATTACGTATTTGCGCGACAAATGAACGAATAATGCGATTAGATTAGGGCGGACTATCTACCACAACTAAAAAGTTAAAAAATAAAAACTTTTTACAAAAAAAAACAACCGACATCCTTAAAAAAAACACTACAAAGTCAAAAATAACTTTTTTTTAAGGAAGTCGGTTGTTTTTTTCTTGTAAAAAGTTTTTTTGCTGTCGGTTAAAAATATCTGTTTATCAAAAGTGTGCATTGAGCGGGCGAGAGGCAGAGAGAGCTGGAAATCTGTAGAGACCTTTGTCGAAAGACAAACCGTTTAAAAAGAGTGCACCAAATGCCGATATTTTAAGAAAATAATTTTATAACGTATAATAAAAAAAAAACTTTTTAAAAACATTGTAGAACCAGCAATAAAAGCTTTTCTGGCCTATATACCACTGCCAACCCCCACTAAGGTACAGTCGTGACAAATAAACAAAATTGTCCTTCATACCTTAAAAAACTTACAATTAGGTAGTTTGTTTGTGAAAAACTAGAGGTTATTAATACGTAATTTATATCGTTTCGTGTATACTAACGTCGCTACAAGACATGGCAGTGAAAATTTATCATGCTGTGATGTCATTAGCTCATAAAGGGTGTTGAGAAAATATTTAAGATGTGTTTTTTTTTACTCTAGTAACAGTGGGCATGTGATGAGGAGGAAAGATATGCATCTGAATCATCATTCCAGCTGAAAGATGTCCACTACTGGACATAAGCCTCCCGCAAGGAGAGAGGGGCGAGTGTTACCAAAATCGCCATGCTTGGCAGGGGAGTTGGCGATCGCAGTATGGTAGTAAAATGTTAGAGAACGCAGCCACACATTGTCTAGTAAGTCCCTTAGTCGCGTTTTACGACACCCACGGGAAGAAATTTCTATCTGAGTAACCAAATGTCCTTTCTTTGATATTGTTTCTCGAATGTTTGAGCTCCTTAAGTTCTGAGTTGAGTTTCATGATTACTGATAATCGCGTGCCCTACTGGAGAGCTTAACTCAATCTGTGTGGTTCAGGCCCCAAAGGACCATCGCAGACACCAATCGAAATGGATGTCACAAGATCTGACCGAGATTATGTCTAGACTTCAAAAAAGGCTGACCTCTAGGTTTGTATCAACCTTTTTTCTCAAGGTTGTCAGATAGGAAGTACCGGCCTCATGTTTGCATATTTGTACAAACCTACTTACGAACATAAAATCATTCATCATTGAATATCAAAGATATTTTATTTAAAACTTTCAAAGCATTATCAACTAAACTGTGCATGTTCATATTATACAAACGCACATTTAGGCTAGTTTATATACAAAGACAGCCGTTCTCCTTGACATTTTAAATGGTACAATCATCTGAAAGTACCTGCTTCTATTGGTTTTACCTTTAGAGAGGCCAAAACTACTCGTATAAGTAGAGTTTACGCAATTGTAGAATTTATGTAAGTACTTATGTGAAGGAAAATGTTCTTAGAAGGGACTGGTATAATGGAGAAACTGACTTGTTAGTTAAACCCACTGACAGCGATGCAGACGATTTTTTTGATGCCCAATGAATTCTTTTCATTCTGTTTTCCTTTAAACATTTGTACATCTTAAAATCATTTACATGCAAACAATTACTTTGCTGTAAACAAGGTTTGTACAAAAAACTTACCGTTGCGAAAATTTGAAAAACGTTTCACAGAATTACTTGTAAATAAAATGTTATTATTCTTTGCAGGACTTCTTAAATGATATTTTCTTCGAATATTTTTTTTATTATTCTCTACTTTGTATGACATTTGAATGTACATGGATGCCATTAATTAATTTAACAACTTATTTGTATGTTCATTCTAAACAAATAAAGACGTATTCTATTCCAAAACATGTTTAAGCCGAGAAGCACTGGATATACCATCCTGTATACAACTGTTTTGGCTTTGACGATGCCTCAATTTTTGACGTTGTAAAGTAGCGACGCATCGGCACGCGTTCTCAATTTAAAATCCCTGCACCCTATTGGTGGAAACCACTCAAAAGGGTAGGGGTAAGCCCCGCCCACATATAACTACAGGTTGCTACCATTATTTGGTCGATGTTGGAATGGTAGTCAAATACCTTGAATTTTAACGAATTTAGCCGAGTATATACGAAGTTACCCCATCGAAAGATCAAGTACAAAGGTAAAAATATCATGAACTCTGTTTTACTGCGAGCCATTTTTAGGGTGTAGACCTGAACAAAGAAACGTTGTTGAGTAAAATGTATAGTAATATATGTTTGCTTAGGTGTCTAATATTTATTTATAACTAGGAAACCTAATAATTTCTAATAAACTATTCTCATTATTATGGTCAAATCGTGTAGCTCCAAAACTAGGGCTGCCTTGGAAAAGCCATTTTGGGAATATTAGCCCGTTATTAAGGTTGAAATTAAAATCGAGGTTAGAAAACCTAAGTGAGAAATTAAAAATATACTGAACGCTGAACGAATAAGTCTTAGAATCAACACTTACACAACGCTATAAGTTATATAAGGCTTTAAAATCGTCAATTTCTGGTATTTGAGCTTGGAAGAAGTTGATCAAACAAAATCCTCAGTTCCTTCATTTGTCTTTCTAATTACTCATTGCACGTTTTTACTGCGATGTTGACGTTCATTGTCCTAATCTAAAGACAGTCAATCCAACAATAGGTCGAGAGTTCCAGTATTTTATATGAAACGACTGCCTATGGGTAACAGGGTACTCTTTTCGAACACTGATTGTCATTTCTAGACGTTGGACAACACGTTTGGACTAATTGATAAAAATCATAATAACAACCAAAGAATAATTATTACTAAGCAATTAAGGATAATATTTTTTTATTGTTTTTTTTTTAATTTTTTTTTTTGTTTTTTTTTTTTTTGATTTTTTTTATAAGTATATATTTTTTTTTTTTTTATTATTGCCTCTTTCGACATTCGCAGAGCTGGTGGTGGTATACTTACCTATGTTCCAAAAACTATGTGAAGTACTTACTATTGCTTCCCATCATCAGCAGCCTATAATGTTCCCACTGCTGGGACATAGGCCCACACACAGGGACACAGGTCCCGGTGAGAGGGAGTGGACCATACCGGCCATTAGTTCTTAGACCTGCCGGTTTCCTCACGATGTTTTCCTTCACCGTTTTGAGACCAGTGGTGATGAAATGATTTACACAAAGTAAAGGACCTGCTTAGGTTCGAACTCAAAACCTACTCTCGTAAGTCGCAGCCGTTACCACTGGGCCACCACTGCTCTGTGCTGCTTCCTATACCTAATGTATAGCCTAATGTATAAACCACATACAATCAAAATGACGGGTGTGCTATTTACGTTAGATCTTCCATTAAAGCTGACGTCAAGGAACCATATTTTGCCGACGCTAACTGTCTTACTTGTTGCATAGAAGACGTTACAATAGTGGCTATTTATCGCCCTCCTGTTTAAAAAAATATAAATACATTTATTGACAGTCTCGATAACGTACTCAAAATAACTACTTCCGTGGTCTTGATCGGCGATATGAACATCGACATTAAGATTGACAATATTGATAATCACTCGGATGAGTATCTAAACTGTACTGCGTCTAACGGGCTTCTCCCAGCGCACCTGTTTCCAACTCGGCTCACAAACTGTTTGGACCATATTTTGCTGAAAACAAATAAATCTGCCTCGACGTTTGTTATTGAATCATCCATAACAGATCACGAACCGCTGCTATTATTTCTACAAACTAGGTCTTCTAATTCAGTTGTTACCCGTACTAGGTCAAAAATAGATTACGAATCCGCGACAGAAGATATCAATGCCCATGACTGGTCTCCCATCCTGTCCATCTTAGACCCTAATGATGCTGCAGATGCGTTAATCGGAAATCTCTCCTCCATCGTTATAAAGCACACCCGGGAACAAACAGTTCCAAAAAGAGATCGTAATTTAAAGCCCTGGATTACGCCTGGATTACTCCGCTGCATACGGCATCGAGACCGAATGCATGCTAAATATAAAAAGTCGGTAAATAATGAAATATTAAAAATTACCTACACTCGCTATCGAAATTTCTGTAACTCACTGCTAAGAAAACTTAAACGCTCGTATGAAAAAGAACAGTTTCATAATGCAAAAAATAATGTTAAGGCAACTTGGAGTGTTATTAAGAAAGTCTCAGATCTTCAAACTCAGTGTTCTCCATCTTTTGATCTTTTAAATATGTTAGATAATCCTAAATCCTCACTTAATCACGTCAACAACTTTTTTGCTAATGTAGGGAGCAGCTTGGCGTCTAAATTTAAATCAACCTCAACGGTGCCCCATTCTGTAGTGGAATCACAGTCTAGCAGCTCAATGGCCCTCTTTGAAGTAACCGAAGACGATGTGGACTCCATTATTATGAGTCTGAGGACTGACTGTGCTACTGGCTTAGACTGTATACCACCTAAAATAATAAAGGCCTCGAGATCTGTTTTGGTGCCAGTTATTACACATATCTGTAATCAGTGCATAAGAGAAGGTGTCTTCCCGAGGGCATTTAAAAAAGCAGTAGTTCACCCTATACATAAGTCTGGGTGCAGAGACGATGTCAATAACTACCGTCCAATCTCAATTTTAACAGCAATGTCAAAGATCTTAGAGCGAGTACTGAATAAAAATCTGACCAGTTACCTCGAAAAAAATAAAATCTTAGCTAATAACCAATACGGGTTCAGAAATGGAGTAAGTACTGAGGACGCTGTTATGGATTTATCTAACCACGTAGCTAGGACGCTTGATAGGAAACACAAGTGCCTGGGAATCTTCCTTGATCTGTCAAAGGCATTTGACACCGTTTCTGCCCCAGCCTTATTGAGAAAAATGGAAAGCATTGGAATACGTGGACACCCACTGAAAATCTTTGCAGACTATCTGAGCGATCGTACCCAAAAAGTAAAAATCGGCCAACATGAAAGTGATGAGCTTCCAATCACATACGGCGTTCCGCAAGGCAGCATCCTCGGGCCTACCCTCTTTCTCATTTATATAAATGAACTCTGCAAACTGCCTCTCGAAAATTGCAGGATCTATACGTATGCGGACGATACTGCCCTTGTTATAGATGGTTGTGACTGGCCCCAAACATACCAAAACGCTGAGGTTGCGCTTTCTTCCGTGATGAAATGTTTGTCCGACAACTTGCTTACCTTAAACGTTGATAAAACGGTATACGTTCCCTTTGCTTTAAGGTCAAATCTGTCCCCCCCAAATTTCCTTAACCTGAGAGCACACACTTGTGATTCCCTAGCACCATGTAGCTGCCTTCTCCTTACTAGATCCTCTTGTGTAAGGTACCTAGGAGTACTTATTGATCACCACCTCAACTGGCACCCCCACATAGTTAAGATCACGTCCCGCATACGTAAGCTAATATATGTCTTTAAGAAGCTACGGAACTCTGCTGATCATGAAACACTTAAATTAGTATATTTTGGCCTGTGCCGTTCGGTCCTAACGTACTGCCTGCCCGTTTGGGGTAGTGCCACAAAAAATGTTTTTATCCGGCTTGAGAGAGCCCAGCGAGCCGTCCTTAAGGTAATGCTCTCTCTTCCACGTAGATACCCCACTGTGCAGCTCTACTCCGATTGCAAGGTACTCACAGTCCGGCAACTTTACGTGCTCTTGACTACCTTGCGTAAACACTCTGTACGTCCCTTAAAGGAACCGACTGGCAGACTTAAGCATAATGTGTTCCCTCACGAACGCCATAGAACTGCCTTTGCCAAACGTCAATTTTATGTTATTAGCACTAAACTGTACAACTGCCTAAATAAAAAGTTAAATATTTATTCGTACCCCAAATATCATTGCAAAAACGTACTAAAAGATTATCTCCAAACTCTTGATTATGATAACACTGAGGATCTTCTGCTGGGCAACTTACGGTAATGATGATGAATTATATATATAATTCAGTCATAAATGTAACATCCTATTCTTTCTCACTACACACACTCACCCTACACTTACTCACTACATACACATACCTACACTTATTCAATACACACACACTTACACCCTACATTTATACACTTCATCACACAGTTAAACTTTTTTTTTTCATTTTACTTTTAATTTACATATTTGTTTTCTTTGCCACATCTCTTATTGTTTACACGTCCTAATTTACTTTTATTTTGGCTTTGTTTGTTTACGGAGAATCACTGACTCCTAAGTCACAGGCCTACACCTAGTTTAGGAGTCAGAGGATTTAATTAATGTGACCTAGTAATAAGCCTTATATGTTTTTAGTTTTATAGATATTTAATGTCATGGCTTGTGGTGAAAATAAAGAATTTATTTATTATTTATTTATTTATTATTAATGATATTCCACTACATGCCTACAATAGTACAAGAGGTCTCCGTATAAACACATGCACAGGGCGAAAGTGATGCGTCGCCTTTTGAAGTTACTTTCACTGGTTTATTGAGTCTTATCCTGTCTATTTTGTTGTATGTGATCATCATTTTAAATCAATGAGACCTATATATATATACTAGCTTTTGCCAGCGGCTTCGCCCGCGTGGAGTTCGGAAAATATCCCGCGTGAACGTACTACCGGGATAAAAAGTAGCCTATGTGTTAATCCAGTTTATTTTTTTTAGCTCGAAAGCGCATTTTCATCCGACTTGCTTCAAATCTATCGTCACTGCTCGGCTCCTATGTGTCTTAGCGTTACGTTATATAGCCTATAACCTGCCCAGGAGTATGGACTACAATCGTACTAAGTTTGGTTAAAATCCCTTCAGTAGTTTTTGACTCATGCGTGCACATATAGACAGACAGACAGATAGACAAAAAATTTACTGATTGCATTTTTGGCATCAGTATCGATCACCATTCATCCTCCAATATAAATTTTGAATATATTTTCAATGTACAGAATTGACCTCTCTACAGTTTTATTATAAGTATAGATATCAGTGAACGTATGACAGAGTAACAGACAACTGTGCTGCTCGGGAGTTTGTTGCGCCACTTCTTCTTCCCAGCTAAAGCACTAGTAAGTTTTGAAGGGCGGACGTTTTGAGACGTTTTTGACGTCAAAGTTACATAAGACAGTCCCCTGTCTTATGTAACTTTGACGTTCAATAAATGCTGACTCTCAGCCTAGTTTTAATAAATGACTTTTGGTTTTGAGCACAGAACCGGTCCAAGTGGCGGTGCTTGGGGGAGGCCTATGTTAAGCAGTAGAAGTTTTTCCGAAATAATGAGGATATTATCAGCCCATAGACTATGCTATCAGTCTGTACGATGTCTGACTTCAGAATAAAATAATAATAAATAATAAATATCTTTGGACAACCAACACATCGTTGTCTGATCCCAAACTAGGCAGAGCCTGTACTATGGTAACCAGACAACTGATAAACATACTTATATATTTCTAAATACATACATATTATAGATAAATTACACTCAGACACAGAACATATGATTGTGCTCATCACACAAAGATTTGTCCTGGGTGGGAATCGAACCCACGACCTTAGTCTTAGCAGTCATGGTCACTAACCACTATACTAACAGGCCAGTCAAAAAGAATTGATGGCTTTTCTGACATTTATATATTTTAGAAATTAACCCTCACGCTTGATGTCTACGTCTTGGCATTTCCGATTTCATCTATATCTTTCATCATCATTATTTCAGCCGAATGACGTCCACTACTGACAAAGGCCTCCCCCAACTTGAGGGGCTTTGCCATAATCGCCACGCTTGGCAGGCGGGTTGGCGATCGCAGTATGGTGGTAAATATGTATTTTACCGCTGCTACCCATTCTCTAGTAAGTCCCTTAGACGCCTTTTATGAAATCCACCACACAGAACTTACTAGATATTTTTACACACAATAAAATAATATTGAAGTGTTCGTCTGTAATATCAAAGTAACTGCTTTTTAACCAACTTCAAAAAAAGGAGGAGGTTATCAATTCGACTGTATTTTTTTGTTTGTTACCTCATAACTTTTGACTGGGTGAACCGATTTCGATGATTCTTTTATTTGAAAGCTGGTGCTTCCCGACATGTCACATTTTAATTTGGTTCCATTCGGACAATGGGGTCCGTGTGGAAACCATATAAGTCTTAAATTTGACTGGCCTGTTAGTCTAGTGGTTAGTGACCCTGATTGCTAAGACTGAGGTCGTGGGTTCGAATCCCACCCAGGACAAATGTTTGTGTGATGAGCACAATCAGTTGTTCTGTGTCTGGGTGTAATTTATCTATAATATGTATGTATTTAGAAATATATAAGTATATTTATCAGTTGTCTGGTCACCATAGTACAGGCTCTGCCTAGTTTGGGATCAGATAGCAGTGTGTTAGTTATCCTAAGATATTATATGAACGAATAACGCGATTAGATTAGTGCGAGGTATCTACCTACCATAACTAAAAAGTTAAAAATAAAAACTTTTTACAAAAAAATAACAACCGACTTCATTAAAAAACACTACAAAGTCAAAAATAACTTTAATTTTGGAAGTCGGTGGCAAAAAACCTTAAATACAGATCCTAAGACACCGACTTTCGAAATTAAAGTTATTTTTGATTTTGTAGTGTTTTTTTAAGGAAGTCGGTTGTTATTTTTTTTGTAAAAAGTTTTTAACAAAATAGATTTGAATGTATATAGGTACGGTACTGGTATTCAGTTACATTAGGTTATACTGGAAGCCGACCCCAACATAGTCCGGTAAAGGTTACGCAGTTGAGGAGTATATTCATTTCGCTTCGTTCTATACACAAGCATTAATACAGGGAGCCCCTACGGCTATTATAATACCGTACAACCTACAAAGAAACTAGTTTTCGCTTCAAACAGATACCTCAAAATATTATAATTATACGCCCCATTAAACAACAAAATCTCCTATAATGTCATGGGCAAAACATAGCCGCCTCAAACTCGTATTGATCAAACTTTGCTTCGGCAAGGCGGCAACGGTTTCGTGTTTCGCTTTCGATGACGTGGTTCACGATCAGAATTAAAATTTGTAAACCAAAGCTAATGTTGTGAAAACTTCGAGGTATACTAAGGGTTTTAGATGCGTGATATTTAAGTCTCAGAAACATCGAGATTTTTCTTCGAGGTTTTTGAATGTCTGTAAAACTTATTTTTGGATTTTTAACACACCGTTATTAGTTTGGTATGCATGTATGTAACGGTTATCTTTGAATGTGATTTTCACCCTCTTCAAAACGTTGGATCAATTTGAAACTTTGCACACTTATCAAGGACTGATGCCAATGCAATAATTTCATTTTGTGCCATTATCCTGGCCATGAAAGTAAAAACACGCTACCCCAAAAATAAAATTAAAAAAAAAAAACGTGACGTGCTGGATTGAAAATACCTCAAAACGCACCTCACACTTTTTTTTCATTATTTTTTACTTTTTCGTTTGATTTTATAACTATTACTTATTTATTCTAGTCATGTTGGGGTCTGGAGACAGCTGACTACCCAATTTATTTATTTATTTTCTCACCAGAATAATAATTGCAGACATTGTTACACTTACGGTACATGATATGGTCTCGTTTACTGCAGGGGACTGGTGCCTAAGCTAGGCTTTAAGGGCCTGTCTTTCAGGCCATCAGTGTGACCAGCCAAAGTTTTAAGATATTGTAAAAATGTATTTAACTCCTAGGAGTTAAATACATTTTAACAATATCTTAAAACTTTGGCTTCTAAATAATCAAAGCCTTCGTATAGTAGCCAGGCAATTTATCATTCTCGAATTTAATAAAAATATTGAGTTCATGCAACTAGTAGACCTCCTAATCAAAATTACTGATTTTAATCGTGTATTAAATTCGTTGCGAGATTTTGACCTTAAAGTACGCCTCATTTTATCGTTGACAATTTATAAATTAGTTATGCAAATGTTAATGAAATTATACTGAAAAACCGGCCAAGTGCGAGTCGGACTCGCGCACCGAGGGTTCCGTACAAACCTGTAGGTATTCACGGTTTATGCATAAGGCTTGTGTTTATGAAATTAAATCCTATTTTTAATTTTTATATTTGAGTTGATTGAATGAAAGGTAAATTGCGGTTTACGATTTATGACGTATAAAAAAAAAACTACTTACTAGATCTTGTTCAAACCAATTTTCGTTGGAAGTTTATATAGCAATGTACATCATATATTTTTTTTAGTTTTATCATTCTCTTATTTTAGAAGTTACAGGGGGGGGGGGACACACATTTTACCACTTTGGGAGTGTCTCTCGCGCAAACTATACAGTTTAGAAAAAAATGATATTAGAAACCTCAATATCATTTTTAAAGACCTATCCATAGATACCCCACACGTATGGGTACGATGAAAAAAAATTTTTTGAGTTTCAGTTCTATGTATGGGGAACCCCAAAATTTATTGTTTTTTTTTCTATTTTTGTGTGAAAATCTTAATGCGGTTTACAGAATACATCTACTTACCAAGTTTCAACAACATAGCTCTTGTAGTTTCGGAAAAAAATGGCTGTGACATACACGGACAGACAGACAGACAGACAGACAGACAGACAGACAGACATGACGAATCTATAAGGGTTCCGTTTTTTGCCATTTGGCAACGGAACCCTAAAAATATGGCTGATATTGCTGGTAATAAATTTTTGGGGTTCGTAAAGTTATCTTTATAACAACAAAAATTAGGTTTTCTGTTATGTTAGATTGATTTATTTATATATTTGACTTCATTATTCCATTCAAGATCTTTTTTAATTTACAACTACTAATCTGCCAAGGTTTTTATTTGCAATTACCCAGCTGATGCAATTGATTACTAGTCGTTTTTATCGAGAAACTGTCTATCAGACCCCAACAACCCAATATAGGGTATGACATTACCACTTACCAAATTCATAACACTTACCTACATATTTAGAGAAAATAAAAATACCGGCCAAGTGCGAGTCGGACTCGCGCACCGAGGGTTCCGGACAAACCTGTAGGTATTTTCGGTTTAAAAATATATATATTTTTTTAATTTTTATATTTCAGTTGATTGAATGTAAGGTAAATTGCGGTTTACGATTTATGACGTTTTAAAAAAAAACTACTCACTCGATCTCGTTCAAACCAATTTTCGGTGGTAGTTTACATGGTAATGTACATCATATATTTTTTTTAGTTTTATCATTCTCTTATTTTAGAAGTTACGGGGGGGGGGGGGGGGGACACACATTTTACCACTTTGGAAGTGTCTCTCGCGCAAATTATTCAGTTTAGAAAAAAATGATAATAGAAACCTCATTACCATTTTTGAAGACCTATTCATAGATACCCCACACGTATGGGTTTGATGAAAAAAAACATTTTGAGTTTCAGTTCTATGTATGGGGAACCCCAAAATTTATTGTTTTTTTTCTATTTTAGTGTGAAAATCTTAATGCGGTTCACAGAATACATCTACTTACCAAGTTTCAACAACATAGCTCTTATAGTTTCGGAATAAAATGGCTGTGACATACGGACGGACGGACAGACAGACAGCCAGACAGACAGACAGACAGACATGACGAATCTATAAGGGTTCCGTTTTTTGCCATTTGGCAACGGAACCCTAAAAAGGCCTGCCTGGACTGCCTAGTTGGTCTTGTGGTGGCAAGCGCTGCTGCTCTGAGCATGAGGTCCTGGGTTCGATTCCCAGGTCGGGCAAAGTGTTTATTGGGTTTTTCCATCTGGAATTTCTCAATAGCAGCCCGGAGTCTGGATTTGTGCCCGGTTGATGGCAATGGGCCAAACATGGCATGGGCAAAACAGGCGAAATGTGGGTGTACTGTAGGTACACCTCTGCCCAACCCTTCGGGGAAACAAGGCGTGATGTTATGTTTTATGTTATGTTAAAAAAAGGCTAATTAGTCAATTCGCACGAATTTACTTGCCGAAACGGGCGAATTGACACTTTAAATTACATATATCATTATCTGCAAGCGATTCACACGAAGTTCATTTATTTGTCTCGGCTGAATCGACTAATCTGTACTTAATATTATAAAGCTGAAGAGTTTGTTTGTTTGTTTGTTTGTTTGATTGAACGCGCTAATCTCAGAAACTACTGGTCCGAACACAAAAAAAATAATTTTTCAAATTCTTTTTGTGTTGGGTAGCCTATTTATCGAGGGAGGCTATATAACATCACGCTACAACTAAGAGGAGCGGAGCAGTAATGAAAAATGTTGCAAAAACTGGGAAAATTTATTCCTTATGAGAGTTTCCGTTGCGTGCGCTGCGTAAACGGTTAAAGTAACGCAAAAATCATGTATGACGGAATTGTTTCTTTTAAAAAGTTCTAAAAAAAAGTCCGCGAGAGCATATGTCTATCTTTTAAGGTTGACTCACTATAACTCAAAAGGAGCGAGCAGCAACGAAAAATGGACGAAAACTAGCAGGCAAATCGATGCGACGGGAAGTGTCAGGGAGCAAAAAAAAATTTGACATTTGGGCAGAAGCTAGTATAGAAATACGTATATTGGCACGTTTTGAATTTGATGCACTACTAGCTTTTGCCAGCGGTTTCGCCCGTGTATTATATATGTTATGGACCAAGTGAGAAATTGAGCATTATACATAATGCCCGGTCATTATGAAAAATGCCCAATATGAGAATGCAATTTGATAATAATTATTCAAATTATCAAATTGACCGGGCATTATACATATTGTCCATCACCTTTTGGGCAGAGTAATACAAATATATTTAATGGCATAGAATTAAAGCGGCAGTTCAATATTTGAGTTATGGTAGGTAAAAAAAATAAAGACTCATGTTTGCAAACTAGTTTAGCAGTAAAAACTGAGCAGTTTTAAGCAGTTCTATAAATGATGAGGCATGCAAGCAAGCATGCAATATGCAGCAGGCATGATTTCTGTCAAGGCTCCGGCGCTACGGGGCTCCGACGGTCCCACGCGAGCTTATCGTCGCAGATGTGTTTTACGCTCACCACCGCAGCTTCGGCTCGCTGGCCGGCTTCGCCGCCCAGCCTCAGCCGCGGTGGCGAGCGTCAAAACCACCTGCTCCTCAGCTCGCGGGCCGCCTCGCCCCTCCGCGCCTACTCGGTTTTAAATTACACTCTAGGGGTAGGTCAAACAAGACTACGTGCAGTCGGTTTGCAGCGATTCGTTTCTGTCACTAAATGCAGCACAACATATTGAATTTATAAGACAATACTTGTAAAAATTAAACAGTTGTAAAAATTAATTCCCATATTTAATTACTATTTTTTTATTGTTATTGTCATTTAACTTAAAATAAACTAAATATTAAACCATTTAAATAATTAGACTTATTATTTGGATTAATTATCAAAAACTTCTACATCAAGAATTCACTAATTTTTGCATTTAAAACTTAAGGAAAGTCATAATGGCGGTCTCTGATTGGTCAAAGCGTGCCACGCCATGCGTGCCTCCCTCCCTGCCCTCACACCGCGTCATATTTAGCTTTATTATCAAATTGCCCAATTATCAAGTAGCAATATAATAATGACCGTGCAATGTGATAAATAATGAAGTTAAAATAGTATTAATCACTTTGCCCGATAGAGCTAGACATTATTCATAATGCTCATACATTATGCATAATGCCCGCATTAATCACCTGGTCCATAACATATACATATATATAAACCTTTCTCTTGAATCACTCTGTCTATAGATAAAAACTGATTTCAAATTCGTTACGTAATTTAAAAGATCTTAGCGAACAAATGCGGTTAGCAAGTTTGTTTTAAGCAAAGTAAAGAAGATATTGTGGGTACTTCCAGTGATCTTTTTCTCATAACTTAATTGCATAAAACTTTTTTTACAAAAAAAAAAAACAACCGACTTCCTTAAAAACACTACAAAATGAAAATCAACTTTAATTTCGGCAGTCGTTCTCTTAGGATTTGTATTTAAGGTTTTTGCCACCGACTTCCGAAATTAAAGTTATATTTCACTTTGTAGTGTTTTTAAGGAAGTCGGTTGTTTTTTTTTTTTTTTGTAAAAAAGTTTTTATTTTTAAATGTTTAGTTTTGGTCTGTCTATTTACCCCGCACTAATTCCAAACAAACAATGCATATTAATGCGATAGCAGAAATCGCGGTTGATTTGCCGTCATTTTTTAAAGAGTTCCGGTGTCAGTCTACGGAAATCATCATCAGATCTATATGAAATTTATATGGGACCATTTCGAAATAAAACCCTTTCGAAAAAAAAAGAATTTTGCAAATCCGTTTATATATGACAGAGTTATAGCCGAACATACATAAAAAAAATATATATAAACCTCCGAATTGATAACCACCTCCTTTTTGAAGTCGGTTAAAAATTCAAAATGTGCGAATTGTCTAATACCCATTTCTGGAACTGTCGATTCGCCCACAACTAAATTAACTTCCTGCAAGCCGCTTAAAAACAATCATATTACTAGCTTTTGCCGAACAAATCTCGCGACCCTTGAAGATTAGCCTTCACAGTGTTTTCGAGGACAGTGATGCTCTTCCCAACAAAACAAAAACGATTAATTTTAAAAACAGGGGTGTCAAACAATTTACTTAATTACTGTAATATAGTAATGGCTGACAGGTCAGTCGCACGACCCCGTTTGACGCGTATATCCGTTCATAATTGGTGACACCCCTAACTCATGGTAGGGGTGATTGGGGAAATTAGTAATGGGATCAGGGATGTCCGTGAATATTTTTATACGTTCTGTTTTAGAGGCTTTTTTAGGGTTCCGTAGCCAAATGGCAAAAAACTGAACCCTTATAGATTCGTCATGTCTGTCTGTCTGTCCATCCGTATGTCATAGCCACTTTTTTCCGAAACTATAAGAGCTGTGCTGTTGAAACTTGGTAAGTAGATGTATTCTGTGAACCGCATTAAGATTTTCACACTAAAATAGAAAAAACAACAATAAATTTCGGGGTTCATCAAACCAGTACGTGTGGGTTATCTATGGATAGGTCTTCAAAAATGATATTGAGGTTTCTAATATCATTTTTTTCTAAACTGAATAGTTTGCGCGAGAGACACTTCCAAAGTGGTAAAATGTATGTCCCCCCCCCCCCTCCCCTTGTAACTTCTACAATAAAGGAATGATAAATTAAAACTAAAAAAAATATATTGTACATTACCATAAAATAGTAAACTTCCACCGAAAATTGGTTTGAACGAGATCTAGTATGTAGTTTTTTTTTTAATTCGCCATAAATCGTAAACCGCAATTTACCTTTCATTCAATCAACTCAAATATTTAAAAAAAAACATTTAATTTCATAAACATAAACCTTATGCATAAACCGTGAATACCTACAGGTTTGTACGGAACCCTCGGTGCGCGAGTCCGACTCGCACCTGGCCGGTTTTTTCTGAATGCTCCTGATGGTCACTTGGAAGGACGATCATCGCAGAGTGGTTTGCACCCTGAAGAGCGTTCTTACAACTAACCTTAGGTGACCGTCTACATGTTCCAAATAAATTCATGGTTACATTACAGACAAACCAATTAGCCCAAAAATCAATATTTTACGTGAATTGACTTCTCCATTGCTCTATTGTTCCGTGTGGTGTCGGACGTAAAGAATAGCACCACCCCATCTCTGCCCGTGGGCTTCGTAAGAGGCGACTAAGGGACTTACTAGCCGGCTGAATGCACCAAGTGACCTTGGGTCATTTTTTCGTATGATTTTGTTAAAACGCTCAATACGAAAAAGGCACAAAAGCACTTTAGCGGCTAGAGAATGGGCAGCAGTATTCTCTATGAATTTTACCACCATACTGCGATCGCCAACCCGCCTGCCAAGCGTGGCGATTATGGCAAAATCCCTCGTTTGGGGAGGGCTAAGTCCAGCGTTGGCTTTCAGCTGAAATGTTGCTGAATGAGACTACTCTGCGATACCACTAGGCCACCATTGCTCTCTTTATACCTGACGAAATATACTTAGTGACCCTTTTGGGTGTACAAACGTGATATTTTGCTGTATCAAACTTGACAACTCCAAACAGAAACAACCTGAACATCAGTAATTCACCTGTTCGAATCATCACAGAAATAACATAAATTATATTCAAAGCTAAACGCCCGTCCATATCAAAGGTCATCTGCCCAGCCCCCTATTGTGTAGTCGTTATAATGACTGGCGTGGGAATACAACAAGACTACTGCTGATTGTTATTTTTTAGGGTTCCGTTGCCAAATGGCAAAAAACGGAACCCTTATAGATTCGTCATGTCTGTCTGTCTGTCTGTCTGTCTGTCTGTCTGTCTGTCCGTCCGTATGTCACAGCCATTTTATTCCGAAACTATAAGAGCTATGCTGTTGAAACTTGGTAAGTAGGTGTATTCTGTGAACCGCATTAAGATTTTCACACTAAAATAGAAAAAAAACAATAAATTTTGGGGTTCCCCATACATAGAACTGAAACTCAAAAATGTTTTTTTTCATCAAACCCATACGTGTGGGGTATCTATGAATAGGTCTTCAAAAATGGTAATGAGGTTTCTATTATCATTTTTTTCTAAACTGAATAGTTTGCGCGAGAGACACTTCCAAAGTGGTAAAACGTGTCTCCCCCCCCCCCCCCCCGTAACTTCTAAAATAAGAGAATGACAAAACTAAAAAAAATATATGATGTACATTACCATGTAAACTACCAACGAAAATTGGTTTGAACGAGATCGAGTGAGTAGTTTTTTTTTTAAAACGTCATAAATCGTAAACCGCAATTTACCTTACATTCTATCAACTGAAATATAAAAATTAAAAAATATATATATTTTTAAACCGAAAATACCTACAGGTTTGTACGGAACCCTCGGTGCGCGAGTCCGACTCGCACTTGGCCGGTTTTTAAAATTATGTGTGGGTTGTGACAGTAGCTAGATATTATTTGTTGCCCTCCGCAACAAATAATATCTTATATTATAATGGCGAATCTGTTTCGGGAATCATCGGTTATTCTCGGATTTCCTTAAACCAAGACCATTCGAATAAATGAATGAAGTGCGCCCATCCCAGCGTGTTTTGACCAGACTCGAATTTTTTAATTAATCGAATGAACCTCAAGATTTGCACTAGCCCATGAGGTCTCTTGTTTCTTTTATTTAACCATTTATGCACACATATAAATAGACAAAAAGAAAGGAACAGAAAATATGTGCAAAAGTAATACTTATCTATATATTAATACGTGAAGCGAAAACTTTGGATCCCTTTTTACGAAAATTGGGCGGACGGAGGAGTATGAAATTTCGCACACTTATGGTTTATACAGAGAAGAAGTGACGAATGCTAATATTTTTTTTAATTATGCGTAAAAATACATTATTTTTAATAAATAACACGTTACACACACTACTATTCATTACCGTGTATTTAATACACACATGCATAATTTTTTGTGGTTTTTTGGGGAGTGTCAAGTATGGCATTAGTAAGTTTCCCATACAAAACTTAGTGTCGTGTGCAAACTGTAGAGGTTGTATGCCTCACGATTGAACAGGCTGGTTATAATTATGACATTGTGAACTGTCATAATTAATTTAAAATAATAGGGAAAATTCTATAAAAATAGAGCTTTCTGTGATAATTCATTCCATATCCAGCAGTTAAGAATATTAAGAAAATAAAGAAGAGAGTCCTGAAGAAATATTCTTTACTCATTACACCTACGTCCTGGTCCTGGCCATCACCATCCCGCCAGCGAACCCTCTCCACAGTAGTACAGTGTCAACAATTTGTCTATAGTGTTACTGAATGTCAAATATAACCATATTATTTTTTTATATATTTATTATTATATATTTTTTTTCATTTAATAATGTATTTCTATTCAAATGAAGTACGGTCAAATTTCGACCAATGGGCGATCACTAGTTTCTATAAAAATCTCTTCCAGCATACCTGCAATAGGAGAGAATATACAAAGAGATGTAGACAACGTGTGTAATAGTAGAAGAAAAATAATACTATAATTTAAATATATCATACAAACGCACATAAATACTTCTAGAATAAATATCTCAAAATATATACTAATAATGGAATTAAAATGAAAAAAATCATGAGCAATTATGACAAAGTGGAGTGATAGTGTTCTTTCACTCTTCTTTAAATCAGCAATAGTACGCACAACCGAACCGCATGCACGGTGAAGGAGTAGAAGTAGAAGTCGGTTGAGTGGGGAGGGGACTTGAGGAGATTTCTAAGATGCGACCTGCAAGGTGCATCAAAAGGATGGGCGTAGGAGAAGCGTTCCCGCAAATAGAATGGAGTGTTAGGGTTGTGGAGAATTTTAAATAGCAGACACAATATCCGAGAGTTCCTGCGAATTCGAGTAGGGAGCCACTTGAAAACCTTGCGAAAGATAGAAACGTGATCAAATTTTTAAAATTAAAAACAAAACGAATGCAAACGCTCAAGTTTATTATTCATGGTGCCACAGAGTCTATTGCACATCAAGAAGTAGACCGGGGGGCGCTATAATGGTAGGGAAGATGTATCTTTAAGATTGGAAAGGATTGCGAGCCTACCTATCCTAAAGTAAGCATTGGACTAGTGGCAAGAAGGGTGGTATTTGACTATAGGAGGACAACTTTTCACGGCGTCTTGAGCATGCTGATCCAGGTCGAGCTTCACCAATGCATCTTTTGGTGGGGTTAACAGTTTTCTCAGCTTTTTCCCATGTCGTTGCTTCGCTATATTCTGTGTTGTTGCTTTCATAGTTGTCTTCTGAGTTCTCGCTGCGATCAGTTTCTGTTTTTTTTTTATAGATATCGCTAGGCTCTTTCTTGTGGATGGTCTAAGTCCGTCTAAGGTACTCTGCATAATTTTAATTTTCTGCCGTTTTTAACAAATTCTTACTTAGCTCTAAGTTGTTATTTACGTTGTTGTTGTTGTTCAACAATTGATCTGCGCATCCGCCATGTTTAAATGTTCGCATAGGCAAATCGTCAGTCTAACACCAGTCTTACCAAAGAGTATCGTTTTACCCAGTCACTGGGTTGTAGAGGTCAGATAGGACGTCGTTCTATATAAAACAACAGAGGGGTTTATGGCTACTTAAGTAATAACAGCCGCACGGGCTCATTAATCAGATTAAGCCACGCGGTTAATTTAAACAATATTTAATTCCATTGAAAGATGGCTTGATGGTGCAGATAGGATCATATTTTTAAGAAGGAACGCTTTACCCTTCCTTAGTATCGTCATGAATTTAAATAATACACTTCGAAATTGAAACAATGACTTGCAACATTTCACCAAGTTTATTTCTCCATTTACTGGTTTAAAAACAAAAGACAGCTGTCGTCACCGTTCATTGAGTTGATCAGCACCTGATACGTACCCTAATTTATACCCGGCACCCATGAGATGTAACGCACCATTGATTCGGACCGGTGAACTACTGGTGAGCAGCTTATTGGTCACTGAGCACCTGTGATATGGTCGAATACACATTATTCTTGTCAGTTAAAAGGCAAAAGCAAAGGTCCTCGTCTCATAACGTGAAGGAATGGCCATAATTCACCAAGTTTGCTTTCTGCTTGTTGAGTAACTCACACTAAATCGTAAATATTGTCATCACCATCACCATTTCAGCCGAAGGTAGAAAAAAAGATCGGATTTTAAAGTAGTAACGAATTATTCTAGGCCATGGGTTTGAAATGACTGACTAATATTAAAAAAAAAACAAAAACTTTAAGATATTCTGAACAGTTTACAAAATACAAAATAATTTATTGGCCACAACTAGCATTTACATTACGTTTAGACGTGATTGGAGCCTCCTTTTAAGCAAACAATGCCTATATTAGGAGACTCCGCTCTTCCATATCATTGCTGTACTAACTGCGAGTAAACAAAATATAATAAAATACAATAAACAGTGTGCTGTACGTAAGGGCTGACATACATTATGAGTAAGTATACTGTCTATTTGTTTAAAAACTACATAAATCTGAACGTATATAATAAAATTTGTTTAGTTATGAACAGGAAATCAAAATAATAGTAGTTTCTAGTTTATGCGTGTAGTGTTTGGTGTGGTGTGTAGAGTGGTGTGTAATGTGATGTGGTGTGTGGGTGGTGTGATGTGTTGTGTGATGAAGTGTGTGTGTGTGTCTGGGGTGGTGTGGAGTGGTGTGTAGTGTGATGACGTGTGTAGGATGTGATGTGTTAGGTTATAGCAGATTGTGTGACATGTGCGGGGTGGTTTTAGGCTACTTGTTCCAATAGTGCTTCGGTTTCCTCATAGGTAAGTGGCTTTAACCAGTCTATTATACTTTTTTTACAGTCACGGCAATTTTTGTTATAAACGTATACATGTTTATTAATTTTGTTGTAGATTTGAGCTGAGCGTTTACTAAATTGTCTGTCTGCAAATTTTGTTTTCGTTTGGGGAATTTGGGCCAGTAGATCTTTTCTTCTCTTAGTTTTATTCATCTTGTTATATTGTAAGGCTTTGTGTGTTTTTAGAGCTATTTGGGGTACATACAATTTTCTGACCGAGAGTAAATCACTTATATGGTATAAACCTATAGTGGAAAATCTTTTATTTTTAAAATACATTATTTTTAATAATGCACGTTGTGCTCGTTCTAGAGCTACAAATTTTGTTTTAGCTGCACCGTCCCATATCGGAATACAGTATAATAGTACAGATTGGGCCATTGCTACATATATTTCATTAAGGAGATTTCTGGGACGGTTCTTATTACTCACTATTTTAGTTGGAACAATATGTCTAAGGGTTTTAAAGATCCAGCAGAGTTTCCTTATTCTTCCAGACGTTTGCTCAAGTTGTGGGTACCAGGACAATGCCTGATCTACCACAATTCCCAGATATTTTATGTCAGTTACCTTCTCAATGCATGGGCAGTCACATCTTATAGTAGGCACGCCTCCACATGTGTACTTTTAAATCTAGATCCTTCATAGGATGAGTTCGGTTACTGATGCTGAAGCAAATGTATTTAGTTTTGTTTGTGTTCAGTGAAAGTAAGTTAATATTTAACCATTCAGCCACCCGAGCCATTCCTGCCTCCGCACTCAGTTTAACCTCGTGCCAAGAAGAACCCGAAAACACAATAGATGTATCATCGGCGTACGAGAATACTTTTGCATTTTTTATTTCCATGCTGCAGAGATCGTTAATATATAGGAGAAAGAGAGTAGGCCCTAAAATACTACCCTGGGGGACGCCGTATGATACATCTACATCGTCACTGGTGTGCTGTCCTATTATAACTCTTTGCCTCCTGTTTGAGAGGTAGTCTTTGAATAGATTGAGTGCAGTTTCTCTTATTTCTGCTTTTTCCAGCTTGTTTACAAGAATTGGGACAGAAACGGTGTCAAATGCTTTTTTGAGGTCTAAGAACACAGTCAGGCATTTCTTTCCTTTATCAAGGTGCTCAGATACATGAGAACTTAACGCCGTTACCGCATCCTCAGTACTTACCTTGTCTAAAGCCAAATTGTGAATTTGTTAAAAGATTAAATTTTTTAATATATTTAGTTAGTCGGTTAATTATAATTTTTTCGAGCACTTTTGAAATCGACGGCAAAACAGAAATGGGCCGGTAGTTGCTGACATCGTTTGTGTTCACTCCCTTGTAAACTGGGGTAATAACAGACTGTTTCAGTGGAGCTGGGAAGACTCCTTTTTGAAAACAAAGGTTGGCAAGGTGAGTTAAAACGGGAACAACCTCCTTTCTTATAAATTTCAAGAATTTGGTTGAGACGTAGTCCCAACCCGGGGCACTGTGCGATTTTAAGTTCATAAGTATTCCGTCTAATTCAGTATCGTCCGTATCTAGTAGTACGAAAGTATTAGATTGTGATGTATTTGTTTGGGTATTCGGTGCATTATGTAACAGTGGATTAATGTTTAAAGCAAGCTGTTTTCCAATATTCGCAAAATAGTCATTGATATGGTTCATTGATTCTATGGGGGTGGTTTTTAAGTTTAGTAGTTCTAAGTTTTGACTTTTTAATTTATTTGAGTATGTGATGGTTTTTATATTTTTCCAGAGTAATTTGTTATTAGTGACTGATTGTGCAAGTAGATTACTTTCATATTTTCGTTTTAGTTTTTTTATTAGGCTATTGCAGTAGTTCCTGTATCTAGTATAAGTAATTTTTATTATTTCATTATGAGGGTCTTTTCGATTCTGTTTTTGCAATTTATTTCGGTTTCTTATGCAACGTAAGACGCCCGCGGTAATCCACGGCTTTATGATGCGTTTATTGCTTGGAATATTTTTTACCGCAGTGTTTTCATTTATAACGTTAGTTAGCATATTAATAAGACTCTCGATTAATATATTTGGGTCATTACAAAATAATAAATCAGACTATTTTCTTTCCTTTAAATCCTTTAAAGCTTGTTCAAAATTTAGTGTAGTGGTGGTTTTGTTTATAATTTGAATATTTTTTAACTTTTTTATAGATATAAATGTTGTATAATGGTCTCAGTTTCATTTCATAAAATTAAAAAAAAGACTATCTTTTACAACCCTAATTGCGCATACTATTACTTAGAATCTGAATCATTTCGAATCCATTATTTCATATCTTCGAATTAATTGGTTGCTTAGCAACGTCAACAACGCCATTATTGCTGCGGAACTGTCAAAACCAAAGGGATTCCTCATCATCATCATTTCAGCCGAAAAATGTCCACTGCTGGACATAGGCCTGCCATTCGACCCGTTTTGTGCTTTCCGTATCCAGCGGATTCCTAACGCCTTCACAATGTCATTGGTATCGATCATCGGAAAATAATTTTTTATTGTTAAATAACGGTAGGTATTTAGTTTACGTTTTTATCGAAACTAGTGATCGCCCATTGGTCGAAATTCGACCGTACTTCATTTGAATAGAAATACATTATTAAATGAAAAAATATAGATAATAAAAAATATAAAAAATAATATGGTTATATTTGACATTCAGTAACACTATAGACAAATTGTTGACGCTGTACTACTGTGGAGAGGGTTCACTGGCGGGATGGTGATGGCCAGGACCAGGACGTAGGTGTAATGAGTAAAGAATACTTCTTCAGGACTCTCTTTTTTATTTTCTTAATACTTCTTAACTGCTGGATATGGAACACTATGGAATTAATTATCACAGAAAGCTCTGTTTTTATAGAATTTTCCCTATTATTTTTAATAGCTTCTGCCCGCGACTTCATCCGCGTCAAATTTTCGCTCCCCTTCCCGTCGCGTCGAATTGCCTGCCAGTTTTCGTCCATTTTTCGTTTGCTGCTCAACTCTTTTTGACCGTAGCGTGATGTTATATAGCCTATAGCGTTCCTCAATAAATGGGCTACCCAACACAAAAAGGATTTTTCAATTCCGATCAGCAGTTCCTGAGATTAGCGCGTTCAATCAAACAAACATACAAACAAACAAACTCTTCAGCTTTATAATATTAGTATAGATTAATTATGACGGTTCCAAATGTCATAATTATAACCAGCCTGTACAATCGTGAGGCATACAACCTCTAAAGTTTGCACACGACACTAAGTTTTGTATGGGAAACTTACTAATGCCATACTTGACACTCCATAAAACCACAAAAAATATTTCTTATAAATCTAAACTAAATTCCTATCGTTGCTAATACAAATAATATTATAGACAAATATTCTCGATATGATCAAAGATTATAAAAATGAAATAGGTTAATATATCCATTAAATTAATTTATTACCTATGGTTATACTTGACATTCAGTAAGACTATAGACACAAAATCAGGCTTACCAACTTAGGGGTTTTTCCAAATTTAGGGGGTAAATAAGAGGATTGAGATTTTTTAGGGGCGTTCCATTTTTAGGGGTATTCTAAGGGATTTTTTGCCATCTTACATTTCTCATTGTGTTTTTGATTACAATAAAAGTATTAACGACTTCTAGTACGGTTCCTCGATACTAAGAATGCAGAGTGAATGATTAACAAATGTCGCGTAATAAATATAGACAAATATTACTACTGTGTGCCGGGTCTATGATTACTGAACATTCGTTGGTTATTTTCCTTATAATTTTTTAGCGGATTTTTTTAGTAATTGTGGAGGCATTTTTATGGGTTTTTAACTTAAGCTTTAGGGGTAAATATTTCTGGGTGTTGGTAACACTGTACAAAATAATAAAGACAGATTTGGACCATAAACAAAAGAATTTATATGCATGTGTGTATTAGATACACGGTAATGAACAGTAGTGTGTGTAACGTGTTATTTATTGAAAATAATGTATTTTAACTCATAATTTAAAAAAAAATATTAGCATTCGTCACTTCTTCTCTGTATAAACTATAAGTGTGCGAAATTTCATACTCCTCCGTCCGCCCAATTTTCGTAAAAAGGGATCCAAAGTTTTCGCTTCACGTATTAATATATAGATAACGAAAGAGTTACAACGGTCATTTTCCTGATGTAAATAAATCTATACTAATATTATAAAACTGAAGAGTTTGTTTGTTTGTTTGGTTGAACGCGCTAATCTCAGAAACTACTGGTCCGAATTGAAAATTCTGTATATTTGTTTTGGGTAGCCTAGGGTAAAAAGGACGATCAAAAGGAGCAGTAGAAATGAAAAACGGACGAAAACTGGCAGGCAATTCGATGCGACAGGAAGGGTCAGGGGAGCAAAAATTTAACGCGGACGAAGTCGCGAACAGAAGCTAGTAAAGTATGAAACTGTATACTCTTCTTATTATTCTAAACAAGAACCAAAACTTAACGTCTTGACCGTGTCTTGACTATGGCTTGAATATCAAATAGAACAATAAATTACTTGCTAGTACATAAATATTTATGATCTGAGTCAAACGGTATACTTAGAAACGGTAATCCATGGTTTAGTGTCCTAGGCTCGATCACCAGCTCAGACAGACTGGCTTAATAGATACTTATTGTACTTACTGATAGGCTACTGCTGAGAAAAAGGTCCAGCACCCCTAGCCAAGTTGATAATCTGCAATCGTTAACGCTAGTCGCTCAACGTTAAGTCACGTGGTTAGAACAAACGAACAGAAAATTCGTAGCCAAATTCACATCGTTCAAAATGATAGAATGATTTTTTATCGTTTCTACAATGTTCAACGCTAAATCCTTTGTTATAAGGTGTCGTTTTTCTAAAGACATTGTAGAACGAGCGGCCGACTCAGGCGCGTCAACATGGCTACCAATTTATCGTTTTCTACAATTCCTGACACTGAGGCGTTACCGATTGTAGAACGGTAAACGTTTGTGACTTGGCTAGGGAGGCTGGTTCGATTCTAAGGCGGACAAAATGTCATTGGTTTTTCGGTGTCTAGATTTGTACCCGTTTGATGGCAATAGGCTCTCCCCATGTTACATGGGACTGGTGAAATGAGGGTAGTGTACTGTAGACAATGGTCGTCATCATCTTTTCAGCCAAAAAACGTCCTCTGCTGGACATAGGACTCCCCAAACATCACCAATTCGACCGGTTCTGTGCTGCGTATCCAGTAGATTCTATACAGATGCAGTACGCGATCACCACTCCAGAACCTTTCGGCCCCATCGACTTTCTGTTCTGCGAGCAATGTCAGCCCTGCCCACTGCCGCTTCAGTTAGGCAATTCTTCGGGCTATGTCGGTTACCTTGGTTCTCCTACAGATCTCTTCTTTTCTTCTTCTATTCTCTTTTTTGTAGACAATAGTTGTCCAATTTATTACAAACTAGCTTTTGCCCGCGGCTTCGCCCGCGTGAATGTCGGAAATGAACGCAGGTATTTTTCTAAAATACGTATAAGAATTTTTCTAAAATAAAAGTAGCCTAAGTTTCTCCTTATTACATCAGCTACCTGCCAATAAAAGTCCTGTCAAAATCGGTCCAGCCATTTCAGAGATTAGCCGGAACAAACAGACAGACAGACAGACACAACAAAAGTTTTTAAAAAATATTTTTGGTTTAAGTACCGTATTTACTTTCATATGCATTTAGTGAAAAGCTGTTAATTTGAAATTACAAACAGACACTTCAGTTTTATTTATTTGTATAGATGTATAGATAAGTCTTATCAAGGCTATCGAGTCATTACAGGATTGAATATAAAGGCTTATTCAGACCGGCGCGACGCGACAGCGCGACGCGATTTTTGTAGAACAATTTCCATGAAGTTCACATAAAAATTGTTCTACGAGTGTCGCGTCACGCTGCCGCGTCGCGCCGGTTTGTAGGAGGCTTAATTAAGCGGCAGCCGAGCCGCAATTAATTATACCTAAGGTACTTATGCGCTTCCTAAGGTTCCTAAATAATTACAACCGCACGCATCGATCGGAGGTTAAGCTACACCCGTCGCGGTCAGATGGTGGATGGGTCACCGCGGTGACCGCGTTATCATTTGACCTATAGTCATAGGTAATAATTATATCGAGATGAGATCAGTCATTTGATGATTTCCCATCCTAAAAAAGCACTGTGCGTCGGAAAGTAAGTTAAGCCGTTGGTCCCGGCTTGTGCCCAACTGGGTTGTGTCAAATAGGGAGTCATTCCATGAAATACTGGTATTCAACTGCATCAGGTTAGACTATCCATTAGAAGATGACCCAAACATAGTTGGGAAACGTCTGGGCACATTGATTTGACTTGAGCGAGCCCTTCCAAATACCTACAAACCAAATGAATACTAAATATAGAAATCACTGGAAAATCTCGACAAACATGTTAAATTAAGTAAATATTATTTTAGTTTACTACACACGCTATGTAAATAATCGTCCACCCCCAATATTCAAATTAGGAAAATCATCCCCCTACCGTTTAACTCGTAAAAGGAAAATCACGCGATTGGTCAACATTTTCCCTCCAAACCACCAATGTTTTCCGTGGAAACCGTGAGAAAGCTAATATAGCTGTCCCATTCTAACTCACCGTCACGGTCGCTTAACTTTCTCTCCGTCTCTTTTTAACGCAAGGGGTGAAACGCAGTGTTGACGTTTGTTGTCAGTGCCTTCTAAGTTTAAACTAATGACGGACGTACGGAGACAAACAAAAGACATTTTAAATTAAGAACAATAAAAAAGTAAATAAAAACAAAGAGTGTTACGAACATTAAAAACAGTGAATAAATACTTTGTTGTCGTATTTAAATTCGCTACACACTGGCTGAATCGTGACGGTCCGACGCTCATACTAATTTCACTGTGAAATGTGATTTAAAAGTGAAAACGCAATTCTATAAAAAAACAAACTATAAACGCACGTGATGTGGTAACAATTAATTACATAGCGGAAAAGTAATAAGTTCGCGCAAAATCCGTTTCTAAGAACTTTAAAAATAGAATAGAAAAAGAATACATTCATAATTTGACGTTTCTCGCAATGTGTCATATCGGGTTCGTTCTCGATGCTACGTGAAATAAAAAACAGATAAAAAATGTGTTTTTTCTGAACTAAGATGGAATATACTTGGCACATGGAGGAGGCCGGACAGGAATCGAACTCTCGGACCACACGGTCGCAGAGCAGAGGCCAAGGTAATTAATGTGATAGTATTATTTAGAGAATGAAGAATTTTACAAATCTTAATAACTTCTGCACGTGGAGCGGCGGCGTCACCCTTGTGGAGGTCGAAAGTTATACCACAGAAACGCGTACTACCGGCTTAAAAGTATCATATGTCCTAACCTAGGTCATCTGTTTATTCGCCAAATCTCATCTAAATCCGTTCAGCTCCTAAGGCGTTAAAGGTAACAACCGAAAGAGCTACATTCGCGTTTATAATATTAGTATTGATAAGTACCTATAATATAAAAGTTTTGATTAACAATATGCCAAGAAAACCTGCTCAGGTCGAGATTCGGAGATTCACAGATGACTCCGCCTTGGAGTGTAAATGTGGTGCTGTCCCGCAAACAATGCGGCATTTAATATATTGTCCAGCGTGTCTTGTTGTCTGCACGCTACAGGAGCTGATGAACGCTACTGAAAGTGCTAAACTTGGAGCCCAATTCTGAACTGACTATAATGGTCGACACTCTAAGAAGAAGAAAAACAATATTTAGACAGATAATTAACATATATAACGTCTGGGTCGGTGCAACACGTTTATTGTTACTAACATTTTCCCTTGTCAGCCGTCACGCTATTTTTAACCGACTTCAAAAAAAGGAGGAGGTTATCAATTCGACTGTATTTTTTATTTTTTTATTTTTTTTTTTATGTTTGTTACCTCATAACTTTTGACTGGGTGAACCGATTTTGATGATTCTTTTTTTATTTGAAAGCTGGTGCTTCCCGAATGGTCCCATTTTAATTTGGTTTCATTCGGACAATGGGGTCCATGTGAAAACCATATAAGTCTAAAATTTTCATTACGTATTTGCACGACAAATGAACGAATATCGCGATTAGATTAGTGCGGATTATCTACCACAACTAAAAAGTCAAAAAATAAAAACTTTTTACAAAAAAACAACCGACTTCCTTAAAAAAAACACTACAAAGTCAAAAATAACTTTAATTTCGGAAGTCGGTGGCAAAAACCTTAAATACAGAGCCTAAGACACCGACTTGCGAAATTAAAGTTATTTTTGACTTTGTAGTGTTTTTTTTAAGGAAGTCGGTTGTTTTTTTGTAAAAAGTTTTTTCTTTTCTTTTTCGTCATCCCTCACACATTTATTTTTTCTTTGATTTCCTTTTTGTCTTCAATTAACGGCATCTATATTCATCTCCCTTCCAGTCACTTTTGGGCTGGTGGCTAAGTAATAACAGCCACACGGTGTCGATCGATCAGGTTAAGCTATGCTTGCCGCGGTTGACATATCAAGACCCTCCGTGCCTAAGAAAACACGTTAAGCAGTTGACTGTCATTTGCGGAACTTTGATAATCGTTACGGAAAGTCTGACAACCAGTATTACCCAGTAACTTGGTTGTGAAGCTCAAACAGGCAGTCGCTCCCTGTGAAATATTGATACTCAGCAGCATCCGGTTACACTGGAAGCCGGCCGCAACACAGTTGGGAAAATGGCAGACGGATGATGCGATAGATGATTAAAGGCAACAAGAATAGAAAAGAAATAAAACATTCAGACTACATCAATTACAAACCTGAGAAGATGCTCAAACAAATGAATACGTTTTCTTTAAAAAAAAGTGTCACTCCCGTAGTATTCAAAATAAAAACTTTGTATTAGAGATGTTATGGATATGAAATTTCGGATACGGATTGGTTACGGATGTAGGAATGATTATTATTATACCGGATACGGATATGGATACGTATTTGAAATTATTTCGGATTATCCGTTAGTTTCGGATAATTTCGGTTACGGATATTAAACTTTTAAGGAATTTCAAAAATAAAATACAAATAGCTAATAAATTGTTTTTATTTATTATAACAGCTACTTATTTAAAATTAAAATGATTATAAATATATATTGAGTGTTATCTAATCTACCTAAAATAAAAATGTAATAACAAATCCGATATTATCCGAAACTTTTATTTCGGATTCGGTTACGGTTACGGATACATTTTTATATCGGATATCCGATAGTGTCGGTTACGGTTACGGAGCTCCCTAACATCCCTGCTTTGTATTATGTTATGTATGACGCAGATCATTATGATATAGGTAATATACACGTGTGTAATTGCCATTATTTAGTACGTCAATCTGCTCAACACGGCTTAGTGAGTAGGGGAAGACCAAAGAAACGCTAGAGTGCGCGAAATAATGATATGGCTAAAAAGAGGGTGACTGACTACCGAGATGACGACTAATAAAGAAGTTTGGAAGAAAAAGACATGTTACGCTAACCCTGAACAAATTGAGATGGGAGCAAAAGATTGAAGATTGCCACAGAGCCTAGCTAGTCTCTACCAGTACTCTTTGAGACGGGTTGTGTTCCACGCGCGCCTCAAAGAGATGTCAGCAAACATTGAAAGGGTCCGCTAGGGCCAATGACTGCAAGGGTCGCGGATTTTTTCAAAAGTGTTACCGTGGCCCTGGCACAGGCAAATGAAAGAACACGGTTGGGTTTAGTCAGTAAAAGTCTGACACGCTCTTCCGAACGGGAGCAGTCATTTGATGATTTCCCAGCCAGAAAAAAGGGCCTACCTAGACAAAGTGAGATCCTATCAGCGAAAACGAAATGAAAAAGTTAAAATGTTTATGAAGCTTATTCCATTCTTGTTGAAAGTCTTTGTGAAATACGAAATGCTTTAAAAGCGATTGCCACTAGTGTAGGTTCTCTTGTCACAACGTGGTCAATGAAGATACACTTTGATAAACTCGCTGGAATCATTTTGTCCAAATTATCCATTTAAGGACTGACGTATTACTGTTTCTAGAAAGACTGATTGAAGTTCCTGTGTTTATTTGTTGCCAAATCTGAGGGTAACTGTTTATCTGACTCGGAGAGTTAATGGCGCCACTTCTTCCCAGTAAAATACTAGTGGTCGAAGGCGACCGTTATCTTCTGTGATTTAATCGTCCCAAAAGTACTGATTCTCAACCTAATTTGAACAAATGTTTTCACAACCCACTGATTACCTAATACTGTACCCGTTGATAAGACTGGTTGTCCGACTTTAGGGCTTTCGACTACCCTAGCTCACAATTGAAAAAAATGCCTTTCAAATATGTATTATTGTTTCTCTTATGTCCCTTACAACTGATAGTACATACTAATTCCATGCTACTGACACTTGACACGGTCAAAACATTCAACAGTCACTTAAAACTAGTAGCAGAGTTAATACGAACGTTATGTCTCATTGCTTGCAAGGTTAAGTATGCGAAATTACGTACGTAATAAGGACATTTACATTCATCAGCGTACAATTTTCCCACAGGTAGGACTTGGGCCTTCTTTCTGTGAAAGAGTATTCGTCACAATATTTTCCTTCACCGTTTAAAAACCTACAGGTTGACTTTGATTGCAGCAAGCTTGAGCGCCTTAGTTTTGTTCCTGATCCTGAATCTAGTGCTATTATTGATCAAATAGCATTTAGCCAATGACAATATTGTAACAGAAAAAAAAATCAAATGCCATTGGACTAATGCCCAAAATGCAACAAAAATATCTCACAATTAGTAAGTACATACAGTAAGTAATTTTAAATTCCATGCAATTTGAAAACAAGAACAAACTTTTAAAATTCGAACTCGAAACCTAATCCTGCAAAAATATGCCACCGCCGCGCGCCGCAGTTTTACCGCAAAATATTTCAGAATAACACACGGGCTAGTTAATGGAGCGTTGCCCGCTTTCGTACTGAGTATTTAAATAGAATTATTAATTCGTACATACATACCGGTTTTGTTAATACGATCGATATGACCATCGTGCCGTGTAAATGGAATCTGCGCAATTTTTATTCAGTCTACCTTTAATAACGTCCTCATGTTGTTTTTTTTTTTAATGAAAAAGATTAATTTATTTCACCTCGAACCCAGGCAGGCGCATTACTGTGTAAATAATTTAATCAACACTGCTCTCAAAACGGTGAAGGAAAACATCGTGAGGAAACCGGCATGTCTTAGAACCAACAATTCGAAGACATGTGAACTCGCCTACGCGAGGCAGTCTGTGTCCCAGCAGTGGTATTACTATAGGCTGATTGTGAATCCCATGTTTCGATTGGCCTCTTTATCAGGTGGAGTAGGGCTATAGTACGATAATCCACCACGTAGGTTGGTGACTGCCACATTTCAGTAAAAAAAAAAATATTTTTAGGACGTTTCTACAAAAAGGGATTTTAAAGGAAAAAAACTAATATAACTTAGCATTAATACAGGTTAAAAATCAACAAAATAGTTACCATTTCAGTTAACTTCAATCAAGCATTGAGGTAACCGTGATATGTTGTAGCTGTATTTAACAAAAAAACACTAAACCGCGCTAGTTAACTCAACGATATAATTAACGTAACCTAATTAATTAGTGCGGGTAATGTAACGTAATAAGACATTTATTATTTACTTTGTTAAGCTTTGATTTATTAGAGACTACAAAGGAAATAATAACCCAGCCTGTCCTTTGCCGCCCTCTACCAGCGATGCGCTAAGCCGAGTCACTCTAGTTTTAAGTTTTTAAAGCCCTGGCTAAAGGCCATAATTGCTTAGGTAGCCACAGACAAGTCCGGATAAGCAGCCTACAACCTGATAGGTTGACCTGCGAAATATATATTTTTTTAAACCGACTTCCTTAAAAAAAGTGTAACAACTTTAATTTTGGAAGTTGGTGTCTTAGGATCTGTATTTAAGTTTTTTGCCACCGCGACGTTAAAATATGAGTGGAAATCAGTTCTCGTGGTATGGTCATGTGTTCATGTGGTCATGTCAAAGTTTTGAGTATGAATATCGATGGTTATAAGAGTAGAGGGGGACCAAAGAAACGATGGATGGACTGTGTGAATTATGATATGGATAGAAAGGGAGTGACTACTGAGATGACGACTAATAGAGAAGTGTGGAAGAAACAGACATGTTACGCCGACCACATATAAATTCAACCACCAGACCCTCAATTTTCGTCGCACATACGTCACAATTCTCCATCAACTTACAAGAATCGCAGTAAGTAGGTGACCGGTTCCGAATGCCTGATGAAACTTGACATGTCAGCAATTAAATAATTAGCCGTTTGATTACTGAGGCGGTCATCTTGAGACTAACGGGGTAAACAGGTGGAGTGGGCGGTGGAAAGTAGAATCTTGTTAGAACGGTTTTGTATTACATACAAGAACTCACGTATACTTAGATGGTTAGGTCATGTTGAAAAGATGAATAAAGGGCGGCTTACAAAAGCTATTTACAAGGTATATATGAGTGGAAACACCGAGAGGGAACGCACATTGGGGATAGAGCCAATTTTTTGTTCAAAACCACCTAGAGAACGCAAAAATAAACCAAATGAGACTGAATTTTGGATAGAAATGTTTGTAATTAAATTCTAAAGAGACTGACGAAGCCGGATTTCTGATAATCCTTAAATCTAAAACTTCATAACCCACTAAAACCAAGGTAAAGCGAGTTTTACCCTGTTCTTTAACCCATTATTCAACAACTTATTAATTAAAATTGTTTCTAAATATTAATGGCATATTTTATTTTTGTGCATAAAAAAAACCCTTTTTAAACAATCTTTAAAACAAAATATAATCTTGCAACAATTTGCAACACGATTAACCCTCTAATATATATTGTTTATTTCGTATCAGGAAAAAATCTCATGATCATGAGTATAATATCAAATCAGTCACAACTCACAATATAAAAAAATAAATATATTATATTCAATTCATATGCATTTTTAGGGTTCCGTTGCCATATGGCAAAAAACGGAACCCTTATAGATTCGTCATGTCTGTCTGTCTGTCTGTCTGTCCGTCCGTATGTCACAGCCACTTTTCTCCGAAACTATAAGAGCTATGCTGTTGAAACTTGGTAAGTAGATGTATTCTGTGAACCGCATTAAGATTTTCACACTAAAATAGAAAAAAAAACAATAAATTTTGGGGTTCCTCATACATAGAACTGAAACTCAAAAATGTTTTTTTTCATCAAACCCATACGTGTGGGGTATCTATGTATAGGTCTTCAAAAATGGTAATGAGGTTTCTATTATCATTTTTTTCTAAAGTGAATAGTTTGCGCGAGAGACACTTCCAAAGTGGTAAAATGTGTGTCCCCCCCCCCCCCCCCCCCCGTAACTTCTAAAATAAGAGAGTGATAAAACTAAAAAAATATATGATGTACATTACCATGTAAACTACCACCGAAAATTGGTTTGAATGAGATCGAGTGAGTAGTTTTTTTTTTAACGTTATAAATCGTAAACCGCAATTTACCTTACATTCAATCAACTGAAATATAAAAATAAAAAATAAACATTTATTTTTAAACCGAGAATACCTACAGGTTTGTGCGCGAGTCCGACTCGCACTTGGCCGGTTTTTTTATAAAACAATTACAACCTTATTTCGCAAATCGGGCTTTGTGAGTGTCTTTGGAATTCACTTTCAAAAATTTTTGTGCAAAAATGGTTTAATTTGGTTAATATTTGAGGTGGTTTTGAACATTCTGTCCCCAATGTGGGACGCCCTAGGAGGACATATAGTGACGTTATTGGTGATGTTTTTCAGAAAGGTCAGGTGCGTAGTACTCGTAACCGGCGTGTGTGTATGACCAATTGTATGAATCTAAACGAGGCAAATGAAGTGAGTAGAGATCGTAGCAGGTGGCGTGCCCTAGTTTCTGCCTACCCCCATGGGAAAAAGGCATGAGTTTATGTACATATTGTAGAATGGTTTTGTATTATGTAGGTAATAATAATGATAGAATTTAAAAGCTTTGGAATTTTATAGCTCCCGGAAAAGTTAACTTTCAAAAAATTTTGAGCTAGAATTATAAAAAATATATGTAGTTTAAAAAACAAAAAAACACACTTCCTTCGAAAACCAAACTAAAAAGTATAAAATAATGGAAAAAAGCATGGGGTGATTTTTGAGGTTATTTTTAGGGTTCCGTTGCCAAATGGCAAAAAACGGAACCCTTATAGATTCGTCATGTCTGTCTGTCCGTCTGTCTGTCTGTCTGTCCGTCCGTATGTCACAGCCACTTTTCTCCGAAACTATAAGAGCTACGCTGTTGAAACTTGGTAAGTAGATGTATTCTGTGAACCGCATTAAGATTTTTACTCTAAAATAGAAAAAAAAACAATAAATTTTGGGGTTCCCCATACATAGAACTGAAACTCAAAATGTTTTTTTTTCATCAAACCCATACGTGTGGGGTATCTATGAATAGGTCTTCAAAAATGGTATTGAGGTTTCTAATATATTTTTTTCTAAACTGAATAGTTTGCGCGAGAGACGCTTCCAAAGTGGTAAAATGTGTGTCTCCCCCCCCGTAACTTCTAAAATAAGAGAATGATAAAACTTAAAAAAATATATGATGTAAATTATCATATAAACTACCACCGAAAATTGGTTTGAACGAGATCGAGCAAGTAGTTTTTTTTTAAACGTCATAAATCGTAAACCGCAATTTACCGTTCATTCAATCAGCTGAAATCCATACTTCCATACTAATATTATAAATGCAAAAGTAACTCTGTCTGTCTGTCGGTCTGTCTGTCTGTCTGTCTGTCTTGCTTTCCTGCTAAAACTACTGAACCGATTTAAATGAAATTTGGTACACAGATAGTTTAGAGCCTGGGAAAGGACATAGGCTACTTTTTATCCCGGTAGTATGTTCCCGCGGGATAATTTCTGACTTCCACGCGGGCGAAGCCGCTGGCAAAAGCTAGTATAAAAATAAAAATAAAAACATTTATTTTCATAACCATAAACCTTATGCATAAAGCGAGAATACCTACAGGTTTGTACGGAACCCTCGGTGTGCGAGTCCGACTCGCACTTGGCCGGTTTTTTTATTGATAATTATCATGCTCTTCTATTTTATTGTTGTTTCAAATTTTTTGCCGTATATTAGCCTAGTTTTCGAAGACAGTTTTTTTGCTATCCTGGTAATCCCGGCAAGGGTAATGGCACAAATTTACGAAATTATTGTACTGTCATCGGTCCTTGATAAGTATATCAAATTTTGAGTAAATCCGACGTTTTTAAGGGAGTCAAAATCATGTTCAAAATTTTCGTTACATATGCACACACTAACATACTAAAATACGTATGAAGTTAATAAAATTTCTGTAAGTAGGTTTGTACCGATAATTTTACACGTCCTACTAATATTATAAATGCGAAAGTTTGTGAGGATGGATGTATGTGTATGTGTATGTTTGTTACCCTTTCACGAAAAAACTACTGAACGGATTTGGATGAAATTTGGAACACAGTTAGTTTATAACCTGGATTAACACATAGGTTACTTTTTATCCCGGTAGTATGTTCCTGCGGGATAATTTCCGACCTCCACACGGGCGAAGCCGCTGGCAAAAGCTAGTCAATCATATTTTTTAACGTAATGAGGACGGCGTTTCTTATCTGACTACTCTGAGAAGAAAGGGCGAAACAAACTCAAAGGTCATAGTCCCTTTTAAAGTCCAGACATAATCTTGGTTAGATCATGTGAAGGCCATGTAGATTGATGTCTATAATGGTCATTTGAGGAAAGGACCACACAAATTGAGTATAGCTGTCCAATCATTGCACGCTTTTGTCTGTAATCGTGAAGCTCAATTTAAAACTAAATGAGCTTAACTCATTTGAGCCTAAAGACGCCCTGGATATAGGCCTCCGCCAAAGGGGTTTTGCCATAATCGCCACGCTTGACAGGCGGGTTAGCGATCGCAGTATGGTGGTAAAATGCATAGAGAACGCTGCTGCCCATTCTCTAGTAAGTCCCTTAGTCGCCTTCTACGACACTTATTGGAAGAAATGCTATTCTTTACGTCCGGCAATACACGGCGCTCAACTAAGAAAGGATTTTTGTAAATTCCTCCTAAAAGAAAGGGTTTAAAAGGGGATGAAAGTGTATGGAAGCCTTGTCTGCCTTATTGCTTTTGTTTTTTTACTTTTGTCTTGTTTTCCGTCGTCTTGTCTTGCCTTTGGGCCTTATCTTTTCCGATGTAAAATTCCATCTTGCACACGGCTCCTCTTACGTAAATATCTTCACTCGTGAACGCAATTACTCGTTTTACTACTCCATAACAGATGCACTCTTACTTGCTAATTGTTAATAGTAATCAATTCATAGAACCACATGATAATAAAAACTCCACTTTATTATTTGCGCACTATTGCAAGATATAACGCAATAAATTCTGTGCACGTGTTTGCTTTGTCTAATTAACAGACTTCAAAAAAAAAAAACTACTCACTTGATCTCGTTCAAACCAATTTTCGGTGGTAGTTTACATGGTAATGTACATCATATATTATTTTTAGTTTTATCATTCTCTTATTTTAGAAGTTACGGGGGGGGGGGGGGACACACATTTTACCACTTTGGAAGCGTCTCTCGCGCAAACTATTCAGTTTAGAAAAAAATTATATTAGAAACCTCATTACCATTTTTGAAGACCTATTCATAGATACCCCACACGTATGGGTTTCTTGAAAAAATCATTTTTGAGTTTCAGTTCTATGTATGGGGAACCCCAAAATTTATTGTTTTTTTTCTACTTTAGTGTGAAAATCTTAATGCGGTTCACAGAATACATCTATTTACCAAGTTTCAACAGCATAGCTTTTATAGTTTCGGAATAAAATGGCTGTGACATACGGACGGACGGACAGACAGACAGACAGACATGACGAATCTATAAGGGTTCCGTTTTTTGCCATTCGACTGTATTTTTTTTTTTATCTTTGTTACCTCATAACTTTTGACTGGGTGAACCGATTTCGATGATTCTTTTATTTGAAAGCTGGTGCTTCCCGAATTGTCACATTTTAATTTGGTTCCATTCGGACAATGGGGTCCATGTGAAAACCATATAAGTCTTAAATTTGTATTAAGTAATTGCGCGACAAATGAACGAATAATGCGATTAGCTTACGGAGTATCTACCACAACTAAAACGTTAAAAACTTTTTACAAAGAAAAAACAACCGACTTCCTCAAAAAAAACACTACAAAGTCAAAAATAAGTTTAATTTTGAAAGTCGGTGTCTTAGGATCTGTATTTAAGTTTTATTGCCACCGACTTCCGAAATTAAAGTTATTTTTGACTTTGTAGTGTTTTTTTTTTTAAGGAAGTCGGTTGTTTTCCAAATTATCATAACGTAATGTAGTAAATCATCAGCATCATCCTATTTCGTCCCGTGGGTGTAGTAAGAGACGACTAAGGGACTTTCTAAAGAATGGCAGTTGAGTTCTTTATGTATTTCACCGCCATTCTGCGATTGCCAACCCGCCTGCCAAGCATGGCGGTCTCCAGACGTGTCGAATTGCCGTCCCATCGCACTATGAGATTGAGGGAAGAGTGAATGTCCCTGTGTCTACACACTTGAGCACTATAATATCTCCCGCGCCGACGATGGCTAGTCTCCGTTGACATTGGCTGTCATGGCCGAAATACGGTCTCGAGGACTATATAAGGTGTATCTATTCATACACGAAATATTTTAAGGGGTACACCTGTAGGTGGTAAAGAAGCTATAGAAGCAAAAAGAAATTTTTTATCTAAGCGTTTTTGAATTTTCGTATAATTATTATAATTTTAAAACTACTTGAGACGTTTTGCATAAAATCTTTACTCCAAATTCTATGAATGGCCCGCCTGACGCTGCGAGGGCGACGACCGGACGGCACGAGTATGGCCGCGGTGTCTCGGGCCGTTAAAAATAAGAAGTAGCCAGTATTTCTTATGTGCGTCAAATAATTTATAAATATTACATTAAAAATAACCCTTAGAAAATTTTTTTTTCGTTGTTATAGCTTCTTTAGCACCTACAGCTGTACCTCTTAAAATATTTCGTGTATGAATAGATACACCTTATGTCAGAGTATAAGGAAAAACACAAATAAAAGTAGATTTTCAATGTGTATTTCCCATCACAAAAAGCAAAGAATAATAGTGAAACTGACGATATCTCCTGGTATTACGGGCTGGCCGGTTATACGATCCGTCTGGCCATAGATAAGGCCGTGCCGATGTACTGTCCCACAGTTTAGATTTTGTTAGTACCACGGAGTACATACTGTTTTTTATTGAGATAACTGTTTGTACTTAGTGTTTATTGTTTATACGCATAAACGTGTTTTCACGCGACAACTAACTTAACCGATCATCATGAAACTTTGTACACTTATTCTTGGTGGTATTAGAAGTAACACAGGATACTTTTTTAGGAAAAAAAACCATTTTTTACGAAAGATAAAAATAAAATTGTCATAAAATCTCAAAATCTAGCTACTTCAACGCCATCTAGCATTCCAGTAATGAAGTTCCAAAAAAAAATTAATTGGTGCGTACGAAGTCGCGGGCACAAGCTAGTTGTTTATAAATGGACGGATAAACGTGTAAATTTGTCCTGATCAAGGAAGCTGATACTTTTTTGTCTATCTGTCATTTCTCTTCTGGTCTAACCTAGAGATAATGCTGTTGACGTTGGTGTACGCTTACCTAGAAGAATTATCTTTTTCAAATTTTTTGAAATCAAATTATCATCTTCATCTTGTCTATTTTTCTCTTTTTAGCATTATGCTGCAAGCATGCAGTAATGGCCGTTTTGCATGGATGTGACGCATATGTTCCCCCAACTTGTTCTTTATTGTCTTCTTTCTCTGCGTCATATTTACTGCAAATAAACGTATTTTCTTTCTTTTCTTTCTTGTCTTTCCCTTATCTCTATTAAGGCCAACGTAGCATGTCTTTTTCACCCATACCATTCTATCAGCTGTTATCATAGAAATCACCCCATTTTCAACCGACGAAAAAAAACGGAGGAGGTTATCAATTCGACGCGTATAGTTTTTTTTTTTTTTATTTATGACCACGCATAACTTTTTACATAGTGGTCCGATTGTGACAATTCTTCTTCTATTGGAAAGGGTATACTCCCAAGGTGGTCCCATATAATTTGAAAAACAAAATCGAACCCTAAGGGTCGGAAAACAGGGGATGATTGATTGTTCACTCACTGATTGTAATGTATAAACACGCATAACTTTATACAGAGTAGTCCGATTTTGATAATTCTTTTGGTGTTGGATAGGGTATTGCCAAGTATGATTAGTACATTAAAGCCACAAAAAAATATAAAATAAAATTAAACCGCCGAAAAACTGAAAAGCATAAAATAATAAACCTTAAAATTAATTTTGAGTCGGCGCTGAAAAATCAATGAACAAGGATCACTCAAAGCGCCGACTCATAATTTTAAGGTTTATTATTTTATGCTTTTCAGTTTTTCGGGGGTTTAATTTTTTGTTAAAAAGTTTTTTGGCATTACCTTTCACAAACTCCGTCCATCGTTTTGTAGGCCTTCTTCTATTCTTATAATCATTCATATTCATACTCACATATTTTCACACGACATACCCTTCATTCTTCTGTTCCTCCGCATCACAAGCGCATACCAGAAACTCCAAGTTCTTTAAAAAAAATCGAGTTACGAATTCGGTAAACAATGACACATATTCAGGAATTCCATTGGCGTCTAAATACGTCATAAAATTGCAAATCTGGCTTTGATAAAGCTCTCAAATGTTTCGGTTATCTCCGCGTTTTTTACACAGTTTCAAATGGCGCCAATTACGTCAGGATACGACGCAAAACGATTCTGTTCGTGTTATTTTATATATTGGGTGATAGGGACATCGACGCACAGACTGTAACCATGAAATCTGCGCATGATTGGAACGTATCCTCTAACGTAGATATTTATCGTCGACTTAAAAAAAGCAAGGGACAGCAATATTTTTTTTAGCATAAGCATATTGTACTATAATGTGTCCCCCCCTGCTGAGCCTCTGTGTGTGAGGGAGTGCCCGGTAATGGGTTTGTAGATGTTACATATCTTCGAGTTTTGGTTGTAAGACATACTGGTTTCCTCGCGATGTGTTCACTGTGAATGTAGTGTATACAAAATATTAAAAAATAAAACATTTTTAAAGAGTTCCTATTGTAGAGTATCTGTGGACTTTCTTGCCTATTCCTCTCAATATGAAACTACTTTTTGGAAGGAGCGCCTAGAAGCAATTCGATTGCCATTCAAATGCCAACGCTTTGCCTTTTATATGCCTACTAGCTTCTGTTAGCGGCTTCGCCCGCGTGGAGGTCGTAAATTATCCCGCGGGAACATACTACCGGGATTAAAAGTAGCCTATGTCCTTTCTCAGGCTCTAAACTATCTTTGTACCAAATTTAATTTAAATCGGTTCAGTAGTTTTAGCAGGAAAGTGACACAGACAGACAGAGTTACTTTTGCATTTATAATATTAGTGTGGATTTGAATTCGGAATAATGATAATCACCGAAATGCATGCCTCCTTTGGTTAACCTGTATAAAAGCAATTGTTAACCGGGAAATTATTTAGGATTCCTAAGATTCTTAGAAAAATAGTTTTAAAATGTTTCTTATCCATATATTGACGTGAATTTTTTAGTGGAGATAGTTTAAGGGATGGAGAGTGACATAGGCTACTTTTCTTCTTTTTTTTCTTTTTTAGGTGGCTGGGGTGAAATCAGAAAAGCCGTGCTTTTCCCATTGATAATTGTATGTAGCATGTTCGCGTGTGTCCAATACCCAAAATTTTTACATTTTATCCCCAAATGGAAAGACATATAATATCGTCTAGAGTAGCGTATAAAAATAACATTCTGTTCCAAGTTCTCTTCTGTGTTCTAAATCAGGAAAGGGGAACCGTGTTACCCCGAATTTAACGCAAGCGAAGCCGCGGGCAAAAGCTAATCTCTATATATTTAACTATCGACACTTATAAATCAGTCTTATATGGGTCAGAATGTTGGGCCACAAAAGGGATGAATGAAAGGCAATTGCATGCAGCTGACATTAGAATGTTAAGAGAGATGTGTAGTGTTACACGAATGGATAGAATAAGAAATGAATACATAAGAGGAAGTCTGGAAGTGGCACCGATAGCCGAAAAGTTGTGTAGGAATCGGTTGTCATGATATGTGGACATGATTCGGAGGAATGGGGCAAAAGTCGTGAGGAAAGTCTTGAGTATGAATGTCGATGGCTATAAGAGTAGGGGGAGACCAAAGAAACGTTGGATGGACTGTGTGAATTATGATATGGATAGAAAGGGGGTGACTACTGAGATGAAGACTAATAGAGAAATGTGGAAGAAAAAGACATGTTGCCCCAACCTCAAATAAATTGGAATAAGAGCAGGAGATTGATGATAATCTATACTTAATATTATAAAGAGGAAACCTTTGTATTTTTGTATGTTTGTATTGAATAGGCTCAAAAACTACTGGACCGATTTCAAAATTTCTTTTACCATTACTTAGAGGAATTCTTTCGAATCCGTATAGGCTATATTTTATCCCGGAAAATAGATAGGATTTTTCGTGGTAGTGAAAATTGTGGAGTAAGGCGTCGAAAAAACTGCCGTACGTTAACGATTCTCGCGAACGCTGCCTAAATGGTTAGAGATGTATGGTTGACTTCTAGAGAAAAGTTGTAGAACTCAATAATGCCTACAAAAAAGTCCGCGATAGTATAAACCAAACATTTATATTTTAGCCATTATAACCACTTTTCCATAGAATAAAAGTAATTAAAATTATTAGCCTATGTTTATTGATCATATTATCGTCAAATACTAATCCTTATCCAAATAAACTATTTATTGAGCAAGATTGTTTCAATAGCTATAAATTACTTTTTATTTTATTCCAATCGGACAATCCATTCAAAAGATATTACGAATTTAATATGTGCAATGGGACAAGACTTTTGATAAAAGAATTGCGAGCCAATGTGATTGTAGCGACCATCATCACCGGCCCGGCGCGGCGGCTGGACAGCTCGCTCTCATTCCGCGGATCCCGATGATACCGACAGATTTGCCTTTTTCCTTTAAAAGATAACAGTTTCCCGTCAAGGTATCGTTTGCCCTTACAATAAATAAATCCCAGGGTCAAACTTTTTCAATGGTAGGCATCGATCTCAGAAAAGAGTGTTTTTCTCATGGCCAATTATATGTTGCACTTTCTCGAGTAGGATCTCCTGAAAACCAATATGTTTCAATGCCATCTACAAATACTACTGCGAACATAGTGTGTAGTGAAGCATTAAGGTAAAGAGAAAAAAAAAAAAAACAACAAAAAAAATTAAAAATTAAAAACAAAAATAAAAGAGTTAAGCAGGTACGAAACAAAGAAATGTAACACGAATAAAAAACCTATAAAAACATACATACAAAACAATTTTTTTTTTTCAGCGGCTTAAAAAATAAATGTCCACCCGTGCGAAGCCGGGGCGGGTCGCTAGTGATTTATAAATCTGCTGAACAACATCGTACAGCCCGTGGCTTCCACGACGCGTGTCTTTAGTAGTTAAGTACACTTTAAGGCCCTCTTGTAGTTGAGGACGTCTCGACGAACACTGGTCGGTCGTTGCGAGCGCCTGAACTTTTTTGTGGATTTTATGTATATTTGTTTCATAAAAATGATAGGGAAATTATAAAATGTTTTCTCAGCATGCCCAGAAAAACTATAAGTCCTATCTTTTGGTATAAGTTTTACGTGGTTTAGTGATGGAATCTCTTCAAGGTACACGTTTTGTCATTGCTATTTGCTTTAGTTCACGTTTTTTATCTTCACACAGCGCTTGAAAGTGTGTTCAATTTTCCTAAAATATTTTTTATTTTTACGGAAACTTGTCATTAATTTACAGAGGCTTTTATAAATAACTTAAAAATACTGCGACCTCGCTTAAGATCGGATAGCATCATATCAACGGTTAAAACGTAATAGGGTACAAGCGACAAAAACCAAATTGTTCAGGAGAGCGGTTTAAAGTTTGAAATTGTACAAAAATGGACATAACTTTTTTGTTTATTGTTATATCGTGAAAATGGAAAGACGTCTTAGAGCTATGGGAGTAAGTACATTCGAAAAAGCAGAAAATTTTAAGTAGGATTGAATTCATAAGTCATTTTCGACCAAAATGGCGCTTATGCTTATATACCCTTTAACCGTCGCGTCGTGTCCATATTTATAATGATGACCGGCAACTTTTTAAAATACGAGTAAAGTCGTGTTTGATAACCACTTGGATGCATAGGTACGTCAGTAGTTTTGTATAAATTATAATTACTTTAAAAAAAAAAAGTGTGGAATGGCGTATGTAGTTGTGGGAAAACCCAGCTTGGTTCTTTAAACGTGCAATAGTAAATAACACAAGTTAAATATTAGTTTTTCACTGCTAGTTTTTTATTTATTTAATAATAGTCCTCCAGACCATATTTCAGCCACGGCGGCCAATTTCAACAGAGACTTGCCATCGGCGGTGCGAGAGATATTACAGTGCATAAGTGTGTGCGCAGACACAGGGGAACTCACTCTTCCCTCACTCTCATAGTCCGATGAGACGGCGATGGCAATATGGTGGTGAAATGCATACAGAACGCTGCTGCTCATTCTGTAGTAAGTCCCTTAGTCGTCTCTTACGACACCCACGGGTAGGAATGGGATGGTGATATTCTTTACGTCCGGCACAACACGGAACCTTGCTCTTTGTAACATACTGGTATTCAGCTACATCCGTTTAGACTGCAAGCTGACCTCAGCAAAGTTGCGAAAAAAGGCTAGGTAGACGATGTGCAGTGCGTCTCAGACTTTTACTGACTAAAACCCACTCGTGTTCCTTCAGTTGCCTATGCCACGGCCACGGTAACTGTTTCAAATCCGCAATCCTGACAACTCTTTGAGGCGCGCGTGGAACACAACGCGCCGTCGACCCAAGCCTGCCCTTTACCGGGCGGCGAGCTAACCATTGGTCACCGTCCGCAAGCCCGCGCATTCGGTGGCCAGGAGTCCGCTATAGACTCCCGACGCCCGGTGTGTCCCCTGCGGAGGCTAAGGGCCTCTCCAGCTACACCTCAAAGAAGGTACTTACCGCCGAAATAATGGCGTGCCTAGCACTGGGTTGCGACAATCGTACTCGCCATGTCGCCATGAATTCCCGCCGGATACATGTCCGCCGTGCAGTTATATCTCGCGGCAGTTTCACCCACCACTGCTCTCCAAATACAATGGGATAAAAGCAGGAGCATGATAAAAGTAGTCATTTTCGTAGCAGCAATAACAGGACAAGATTTTGACCGCCATATCATGTGTTGGAACCATTCATAAATTTCAATGACGGTACCGATTTGATACCACTATAATGATCGGTCAATTGGCCTTTTGTTAACCGTTTTGTGAATCGAACGTCAACATCCATTGATAAACAGTGAATTCCCTGGTATTTGTGATGTTTACTGAGGTCAAAAAGACTGATACATTTTGACCTTTATAAACGTAGTGATAAAAATTCAATGTTTGATAATTTAGGATCGTATATTTATTATGTAGTAATTCGATACGGTTCGTCGGTCTATGAAGTTTTAATGTTTAGTGAGCTTGGATGTTCTCGAACGGATTCAGATGTATTTTTCTGAGTGGGATTTCATCATATGACGTCTCCCGCTCTGGGCGGAGCGGGAGGGCGTGTCAGACTTTTACTGACTAAAACCCACCCGTGTGCCTTCAGTTGTCTGTGCCAGGGCCACGGTAACTCTTTCGAACAAATCTGCGACCCTGGCAGATACAGGTAGACTATGATCTGGTTTATATAATACTAGCTTTTGCCAGCGGCTTCGGCCGCGTGGAGGTCGGAAATTATCCCGCGGGAACATACTACCGGGATAAAAAATTGTTCAGGAGAGCGGTTTAAAGTTTGAAATTGTAGAAAAATGGACATAACTTTTTTGTTTATTGTCATATCGTGAAAATGGAAAGACGTCGTTAGCTATGGGAGTAAGTGCATTCGTAAAAGCAGAAAATTTGAAGTAGGATGGAATTCATAAGTTATTTTCGACCAAAATGGCGCTTATACTTATTACCTTTTAACCGTCGATATTTATAACTAGCTTTTGCCCGCGACTTCATACGCGTAAATGTCGGTTATCGCGCAAGAAATCGCGGAATAGAAAGTAGCCTATGTCCTTTCTCAGGCTCTAAATTATCTGTGTACCAAATTTCATTTAAATTGGTTCAGTAGTTTTAGCAGGAAAGTGAGACAGACAGACAGACAGAGAGTTACTTTTGCATTTATAATATTAGTATGGAAGTATGAACTAGCTTCTACCCGCGACAACATCGTGTTTCGTAACCCACCCGCTCCCGCTATTACTTAGCGTTCTTTCCGGCTTCTTTGGCATTCTTCTCGGCTCATAAGGGTCGTAGCGTGATCTTAAAGAGCATATAACGTTATTCAAGAATTGAGCTGTCAGCTGAAAAAAAAAAGCTTTTTTTTTTCAAATCCGACTGGTAGTTCCGGAGATTACTTCCTACAAACAAACTCACAAACTTTACCTGTTTATTATAGTGTAGATATAGAAAGATGATATAATATAAAGTACAATATGTAGTGAAAGGGAGAGGGAGACCTTTGTCCTGAAGTGGGACGATACAGGCTAGTTAGATTGAATGTACTACGTGAGCTTGACAAATGGATGTGCGAATAACACATGTGCGACAAAACTGTACTGCGACTCACCATAGTTCGAATGCACGCTTGTGCGAGCCCAGCACGCGTAGCATGGCCACCATAGAAAGAACTTTGTTTATTCTTGGTAGAATAGAGATAGAATTGTCATGCTACACCAGCATAAAATGGTACAAATCTTTCTACAATCTTTAATCTTTCTACAATCTGTAATTTTGTCTATTCCTCCGTCGACAAAACCCATTTCTACGGTGGTCATGCTAAGCATGCAGTTAGATTATCTTTCTTTCTTGTCTTATGTAACTTTGACGTTCAAAAAGTGCTGACTCTCAGCCTAGTTTGAATAAATGACTTTTGATTTATGATTTTGATTAGATTAGACAATATATAGTCATTTTCCAAGGATGCCAGTGTAACCGCGGGCAAAAGCTATTTAAATGATTTAACAAATTGGCAATTCTCGTAATTTTTAAGAACGTTCACAGTCTGATTACAACCTTCAGGTCATGTTAATCATAGACTAAAGACCGTTTATAGAAAGAACCACAAAAACAAAACACATGACATTTCCTACAACACTATTCCATAAAAAAATAATACGTAAATTACAACGATTAGAACCAGATGCATTTTCACGGATCACTAGTTTACAACCCCCTGGCGTGGGGTGTACACAATTTAGTTTACAAATTAGCGTGGGGTGTCCACAATATTAGCCTGCTCGGTCAACTGTGTGATTTGCTCAAATAAAACTTTATTTACCTTTGAAAAGGGTAGTTTAAGAGGGGAAACAGGTGTACTTTTCGTTATGGTTTTATTTTCAGAGTAGGTAACGGTGATGTATGCAAATAAATAAAATTGTAAGTCTCTGTTTGTAATTTCAAATATTCAAATTAACTAAATCATTAAATTCATAAGAAAGTATATACAGTAGGTACTTACATCAAAATTGTTTTTTTTTTTTAATTTTTGTCTCCCTGTCTGTTTGTTCCGCCTAATCTCTGAAACGGCTGGACCGATTTTGGCGGGACTTTCATTGGCAGATAGCTGATGTTATAAGGAGTAACATAGGCTAGACTTTTTGTCTGAGTAGCACGTCCCTGTGTGATAATTTTCGAACACCACGCGGGCGAAGCCGCGGCTACAGCTAGTTTTTAATATACTGTAGAGTTATAGTTTTGTTTTGTATAGAAACTGGGCTCATCAATTCTTCTATAGGCTGGGGATGAGAGTGGAATCTACGATCTCCAGATTCGCATATTCCAAAATCAATTCCGTGAAATAGTAATTCAATCATAATTTCATAATCCGTACCGTGTGGTGCCGGACGTAAAGAATAACACCACCCCATTTCTTACCGTGGGTGTCGAAAAGGCGACTAAGGGACTTACTAGAGAATGGGCAGCAGCGTTCTCTATGTATTTTACCACCTTTACTGCGATCGCCAACCCGCCTGCCAAGCGTGGCGATTATGGCTGTTGCGTCCTGAAATAGTTTCTCTATGCGCACGCAACGCGTAACGGAATGACATCTGACTTGTCAAGTTTGATTTTGACGTTTGACAGCTCTTGTTTTTTTGCCGCTAAAAGAAGCGTGGTTCGCCTGTTGAGTTCCGCGACGTTTTTGTTGAAATCAATCTCTTAACCGGTCGTTTTGGTGGACAATGGACCATGACCCAGTTGTTTGAGTTAATAACCCCTATCTTGGTGTAATAACACGGGTTTTGGACATATTTTGGATAAATAGTTTGAAGGTCAAACCAAAGTGACGCTATTGTGAATGAGTGATTTGAAGACCGCATGCTGTGACCTCCTCCGGCCTAATTGGAAGCGGAATCTAACCTGAAGAATACTCGTAACGTCACCACACAATACAGATACACTCACTTACATACAGAACTCCAGGTTGGCACCAGAGCAGTGTCCTTCAACCATGAGGTAAGTGCTTTTGTTGTATTTGTAATTGTTCACTTGTATTGTCTGCTCCGCGTACGGCGGACAGTACGCTAGCCACTCTTGTCTCTAGAGCCCCAAGGTTATCACACTTCCACTGCGCATTTAAAACCTTATGTGGGCCTAGTCTGGCAACGTACATTTTGGTAGCAAGAGCGTGGCTATAAGACATATAACCACAAATTGGTAATTTACAGTAGGCTAATTACTTGGCAGTCTCTATAAGGGAAGTAGTAATTCGCTGTAAATGTTTGTTAACGGTAATTAATTGTTTGTTTGAAATAATTTGTAAATTTGTTGAGTTGAGTAACTCATATTGCCGGGGTCAACCAGGGTTGCATATGCTAGTAGAGTTGAATGAATTGGGCTATGTTACAACCCCTTGTTTGTGTTTGACCTCTGTGTTGCATTGAATGTCAGGAAGACATTAAAATATTGAGTTTTGTACCATTGATATGGTTGTTTGTGAAGGTTAATATTTGAAATTGGCATTTTTGAGTATTACCATTGTTTTGAATTGGAATAAAGGATTATTATTGTTGTACCATTAACAAAGTGGTTTGTGAACTTAACATTTGGAATTGGATTGGAATTTGAATATTTGAATTGAATTGTGAAATAGAATTTTGAACGTTGATATTGATTTTGAATTAAAATAAAAGTTTATTGTTGAATTGAATTGAAACCAATTTAATGTTACTTCTTGAGTTGCTGATTAGTCAGTTTTGGTATTTGATTATTTAATTTTGGTTTATTTGAATTGTATTGTTTGTGCAATGGCACACAAAGCGGTGAGAGAGGCAATCAGTGGATTGACCACACAGCTACGGTGGTTCGCTTCAGCTGCAGCAACCGCTGAGCGCCCGGATCTTGAAGCGGTCACTCTGGCTCGGTTCGAGCAGTTGAACGTGAGACTCGGCAACGTTGATGCTCTGCTTACCCGCTACAACGAGTACATTTGTGATGTGGCTCTGGAAGTGCTGGATCAGGCAGCACGTGACAAGGTCCTTGCTGACTACGACCAGATCTTGGACCTGGGGGATGTCATTGGTCAACGTGCTCGGGAAATATTGGAGAGCCGGACACCTGTCCAGGTCAAACCGGAGACCTCGATTGTTTCAGGTCCCGGACTATTGAGTAGACTGCCTACTTTGGAACTGCCACATTTTGACGGTCGTCTGGACCACTGGTTAAGTTTCCAAAACCTGTTTGAAAGTTTGGTTGATGCACGCTCGGACCTCAGACCCGCCCAAAAGTTGGCCTATTTGTTGTCCGTCCTGGAAGGTGAGGCCCGAGCCTTGGTGCAGCATCTGTCTTTGACTGACTCAGCCTACCCTACCGCTGTGGAACTACTCACCCGGCGGTACCAAAATAAACGTTGTTTGGCTGACGTTCACATTGAATTGATTTTGGGGTTACCGGTCATTACTGGATTGTCAGCATTGCGTACTGACCTGTTGAACCCGTTGGTGGCAGCGACCAACGCTTTAAAGCAATTGGAGTCGCCGGTGGACCATTGGTCTTACTTTTTGGTACATGTTGTGCTGCAACGGCTTCCTGCCGATTTGAGGGCTCGTTTCGAGCAAAAGTATGGTGGGGATAGTGTCACACATCTCCCCCCATTTGATGACCTCGTCCAATTTTTGGAGGATGAGTGTCGGTTTGTGGACAACCCTGGCGTTGCCACTGAGTCATGCCAGCCGTCTTCCCGGCCACGAGACCAGGGACGGACTAGGGCTCGCGGGCCTGTTGATGGTCGCCCCGCCGCTCGTTTTGCTGGCACCCAGAGTCGTCCTGGTTGTGAGTTTTGTAGGGACACGGGGCATGGCATGGCAACTTGCGTGGCCTTTTTGAAGTTGCACGTGAGTGCCCGCCGCCGAATTGCCAATGCACGCCGCCTGTGCTTCTCTTGTTTGGGGGCTCACTTCCATAGGGACTGCCCCAACCCCCGCCCTTGTAGAATTTGTAGGGGGTCCCATTTGGACATTTTGTGCGCTAACGCGAACCACGCTGGCAGACCAGCCTCTGATGAAGGTTCGCGCACGGGGGGGTACCATGGAGTTGGTCACCGGGCTTCTGGCTCGCCGGTTCAGAACCGGGGAGAGGCCCGCAATTTTGAGCGCCGCACTCCACCCCCCGCGCAAGTTGATCGGGAGCCGCGCGACCGCCATTTGGTCTCCCCGCGTAAAGGCGATTACGCAATTGTTGCTAGGCACCGCTGGCCAGACCAGCACCGCCTTCCCTCCCCTCCTTTGGCGGAACGTCCCCGGTTGGAGTCACGCCCCCCGCCATTCAGGCCTCCGGTGGGATATGCCAATCCAGCGATGGCGCGTGGCTCGGGACACCGCGCGGACGAGGAGTTTGGCCTCCATCCTCGTCGCGAGGGACTTGAGCTTGGGTGCGGAGCCTGGGTGTGCGGCGATCGGTCGCCGCCCAGGCATTGTTAGGACATTGGCGCCTGCCCCGCTAAGGTACCCCTCAGATCGACACGGTTTTGTTGCCAACGGCATCGGTCGGGTCTGGGGGCCCACGGGGGACGTGTTGTGGTCCATGCCAGTTTGGACACGGGAGCCCAGGGTTGCCTTTTGTCTATTGTTTTGTTGTTTTGTTTGTATTGTTTGGGCAAAATTGTTTTCTTGAGCGCCTTTGGACTGCGGGACTTGGCTGGGACGAGCCAATTCGGGAAACCCTGTTGGAAGATTGGCTCCATTTTGTATCCGCACTCCCTGCAGTCAACGAGGTCGTGTTACCCTGCGCTATCCTCCCCCCTGGGAGCTACACTGCTACCCTTGTTTGTAATGCGTCTTCGCACGGTTATGCAGCTGTTGTTTGTCTGCGCACCGTCTGCGCACAGGCCAGGTGAATTTGTCACTGGTCTTGGCCAAGAGCAAGGTGGTCCCCCTCCGGACGGCACTGACCATCCCTAAGTTGAATTGTCAGGGGCGGCGCGTCTTGTGCGTCTATTGAACCACGTTGCTCACACTTTGGGTGGAACTGTGGACATTCGGGTTTCTTACGCCTGGACGGACAGTCAAATTGCTTTGTGTTGGTTGAAGACGTCCGTCCACTCTTTGGAGGTCTTTGTTGCGTACCGAGTGTCCCAGATTCAAAATTCTGAAACGCCTTTGATTTGGAGGATGTCGGGTCCTTTGCCCGGGGTCAAGGTGCTCGCTGTTGGAACGCAGGACCCTCCGTTTGACCCTGATTTTTGTTGAGTCAATTTAGCTCCCTCGACAAATTGTTGAATTGTTGTTTGTTGTTGTTGAATTGTTGGTGACTGATCGTCACATTAAGAACTCGCATGCCGGTTGCAATGCGCTGTTGGCCATTCTGCAGCGAGAGTTTTGGATATTGTCGGGAGCCGTTAGTAAGTTGAACCCCTTTTGGTCGATACGGGTCTTTTGTTGTTTGGTTGTTGACGGTTGAGTCACTCTAGCCTTCCTTATGGGGTCCGTCACCCCCTTTTGTTGCCTAAGGAGGGCCATTAAATTGTTGTTGTTGTTGTTGTTGTTTGTTATTGTTTGACCCGCCAGCCTGCCCCCATTGGGGGGGTATTTTGAGGCCGCGGTGAAGGCGGTTAGGGACTCTGGCGCAGATTGTTGGGAGACACCGTTCCCACCTTTAAGGAGTTAGCTACGGTATTTTGCCGCATTGAAGCTGTGTTGAACTCGCGTCCATTGTGCCCGCTGTCTTCGGACCCGAACGTCTTGGAGGCCCTGACCCCGGGCCATTTTTTGATTTGACAGCCACTTGCCGCCCTGCCGGAGCACCCTTTCGTCGATGTGAGCCAAAATTGGCTATCGCGGTTTCCGTTGGTGCAGCAGCTCGCTCAGAGTTTTGCAAGCGTTGGAGCTTGGAGTATTTGCACATCCTCCAGCAGCGCGTCAGGTGGACTGATAAAACGCAACCTTGTCGGGATTGCCAAGTGATTAGCGGACGGGAAGGCCCGTCCGGGGGGGGTAGATGTTGCGTCCTGAAATAGTTTCTCTATGCGCACGCAACGCGTAACGGAATGACATCTGACTTGTCAAGTTTGATTTTGACGTTTGACAGCTCTTGTTTTTTTGCCGCTAAAAGAAGCGTGGTTCGCCTGTTGAGTTCCGCGACGTTTTTGTTGAAATCAATCTCTTAACCGGTCGTTTTGGTGGACAATGGACCATGACCCAGTTGTTTGAGTTAATAACCCCTATCTTGGTGTAATAACACGGGTTTTGGACATATTTTGGATAAATAGTTTGAAGGTCAAACCAAAGTGACGCTATTGTGAATGAGTGATTTGAAGACCGCATGCTGTGACCTCCTCCGGCCTAATTGGAAGCGGAATCTAACCTGAAGAATACTCGTAACGTCACCACACAATACAGATACACTCACTTACATACAGAACTCCAGGTTGGCACCAGAGCAGTGTCCTTCAACCATGAGGTAAGTGCTTTTGTTGTATTTGTAATTGTTCACTTGTATTGTCTGCTCCGCGTACGGCGGACAGTACGCTAGCCACTCTTGTCTCTAGAGCCCCAAGGTTATCACACTTCCACTGCGCATTTAAAACCTTATGTGGGCCTAGTCTGGCAACGTACAATGGCAAAGCCCCCCAAATTGGGGGAGGCTTTTGTCCAGCAGTGGACGTCTTACGACTGAAATGATGATGATGATGATGATGATGAATTTCATAATCACCCTGTATTGTTCCCACTGTTGGGACACAGACCTTCTCTCAGTGAGAGGCAGTGAGCCGTTATCCACCACGCGGGCCCAGTACGGCTTGGTAGATGTCACATGTCTTCGAATTTTTAGTTCTAGGATAGGCCGGTTTCCCACGATGTTTTCCTTCACCGTTTTAAGAGCAGTCGAGATGAAATACTTTATGTAAGTAAAGCTACCTGAGTTTGAATCTACGACCTACAGTTCGTTAGTCGGGGCCAATACCACTGGGCCTCCAGCTGCTCTCCGTTAGAAAAATCGAATTTCCCTCACTTGGGAATTTTTAGTTATAATTTTTAACTTCAGCAACTTATCACTTCACTGACTGCTAAATCTTTTGACCATGGCCTGACTATTGATCTCTCCTCGTGATCTACAAGATTATTTTTAGTATATGCGAAACCTGAATATAGTTTGTTCAGAATCAGTAACTGAATCGATTCCAATAATTTTTACACCATGTTACATTTTGTACCAAAAATATTTAATTACGCTTCCAAGTCGCGGGCCCTAGTGTTTTGTTTCGATTTTAAAATTATAATGTCTTTCTCGTATTCAAACGTCCATTACACGGAGATGGTACGTACACTAGCTGTTTGTGGTGATCTGTATATGTTTTTGCGTGGACAACCAGGTAACTTATCAAGCTTATAACTTTGTGATTATTAATGATACAGTTTTGAAATTTTTTTCATAGATTCTTTACATAAAAATACTAGACCCGTGTTTCGGGTTTCGCATAAACAAAAATTAATGTTGTATATCTCGTGCTAGCACGGGTAAGAATCGAGATATTCTGTTAAATTAACTATCTTTATTTTTAGTATCATGTTGACTGACCCACAAATTAATTAAAGTGCAAAATGATAAGAATATTTGGTCAAGGATAGCTTATTTATTCAGTGATAACCTTTGCAATTGAGACCTAATGATGTTATTGTTAGTGTTGTTTTTTGTTTACAGCAAAATTCTGAAGGATAATTGGTAATCATTTAGTGCCTCTAACACTATTTTGTGACTGCGACATCAGTTGCTCTTGCTCACAAGACAAGAAGCTTTAATCGCGAAAAAAGGAAATTATTTGATTCCGAGGCAAATAAAAAAAACTTGAGAGGTATCAAGGGACACCCGGATGGAACGAAGTTCCTTTCGATTAATTAGTGAAGGAATTGTAATTTTTTTTTATTATAGTTTATTATGTACCTGTATACACTCAACAAAAATAATCGTCACGACACCACACTGTTCAATGCGAAATAGAAAGACGAAACGAAAATAACTTGCTTGCTTTCTATGAGGGAGAGAGACAGACAGAGAAACACGCGCACGCCGCACGGCTCTCAACTATAGCAAAAAGTGTCGTTACAACTTTTGGTCTTAATTTTTTCCGTCTAGCCCCCTTTCGCAACGCGCGATAAGGAACTTCGTTCCAAAATCCGTGTCTGTTATATAATCATCATCATTTCAGCCGAAAGACGTCCACTGCTGGACATAGGCATCCCCCAATTTGGGGGGGGGTTTGCCTTAATCGCCACGCTTGACACGTGGTTTGGCGTTCGCAGTATGATGGTAAAATGCATAGAGAACCCTACTGCCCATTCTTTAGTAAGTCCTTTAGTCGTTTCTTACGACACCCACGGGAAGAAATGGTGTGGTTAGAGGATACAATCCCGGGATCCCGAATCTCGGGATCCCGGGATCCCGACCGTTTTCGGGCCCCGAAAATCCCGGGACTGTACTTGGCCTATCCCGGGATTTTCGGGATTGCCACAAACAAGTCTAATTTGTATTCCGTAGTCAGTTGCGCCTTGTCAATAGCCTTTCCTAGATTATATGAATAGCATTTATTAAATAACGACAAAAAACAACCCTTAGATAAGCCGTCGTACGATACTTACCTACTATACATAGTACACACTAAACAGGTACAGTCCTAATATACATATGTTTGTCGTAGAACTTGGAAGGGACTTAAAGGAAAAGTTACAGCTGGAAATTAATAAGAGTATGAAATTCCCAGATCCTGAAGTACAAGTACAAAATGAATTGGGTTTGGCAAATATTGTAGTATGAGACGTGAAATGAGCCTGTTCAAATATGGAGGAGTTCGTGGATATCACTTAGAAACAGCATATAAGTATCTACACGTATTGTCTATTCCTCCAACCAGCGTAGAACCTGAGCGAGTGTTTTCAGCTGCTGCTTATGTTGGCAATAAACTACGAAACAGGCTTGGAAGTCAAAGATTGGATGCTTTGATATTTTTCTGCGATAATATTTCCGAAATTTTAATTTTTTTTTTGTGTTGTCTTTTGATTGCTTGCAAAAGTATATTTTTTTTGTTTTGTCTTTATCTTTTCTTATTATATTTTGATTTTTGTTGTGCAAAGATATTAAAAAGTTTTTTTTTAATTATTTAAGTTGTTTCCTTCATTTTAGCCCAATTAGAAACCACATAGTCTAATCCCGGGATAGTCCCGGGATCCCGGGATTACGCTTCAAAAATCCCGTAATCCCGGGATTGAAAAACATGCTCGGGATTGTATCCTCTAGGTGTGGTGCTATTCTTTACGTCCGGCACCACACGGAAAATGTCATTCTGTTCCCAAATATTTTATCAACGTCCTTCATGCGTAGCATGACCACCGTAGAAATGAGTTTTGTCGACGGAAGAATAGACAAAATTACAGATTGTAGAAATATTAAAGACAGAATTAAAGATTGTAGAAAGATTTGTACCGTTTTATGCTGGCGTAGCATGACAATTCTATCTCTATTCTACCAAGAATAGACAAAGTTTCTATGGTGGTCATGCTACGCGTGCTTATATGAACATCTCTATCAAACGTGATCCCAGTGTTCCCTTTCTGAGTAACCGTATTATCTTACTCACAATTATTTAATTATTCATTAAATCTGATTACTTTACTTCCCAAACCGACACAATAATATAAACATTTTGGTACAAAAGTATAATTTATTAGCACTCTCGTGTCATTGATTGCCTTGACCCGAAATTGGAGATGATATCATACTCCGATCGAGTTCAGTCAATATTTAGCAACTGATAATACCTAATGTTATGTGTCTTTCTCATAATAATTATAATGATAGTTTTATTTTATTTTTTCTTCGTTATAATTACGCGAGTTATAGGTATTTTTTAAAATATTAAAATATATCTTAGGACAACCAACACATCGTTATCTGATCCCAAGGTAGGCAGAGCCAGTACTATAGCAACCAGACAACTGATAAATTTACTTATATATTTCTTAAAACATACATATTATAGATTAACTTACACCCAGCCGCAGAACAAAAAACTGTGCTCTTCACACAAAGATTTGTCTTGGGTGGGGATCGAACCCACGACCTCAGTCTTAGCAGTCAGGGTCACTAACCACTAAACTAATAGGCCATTCAAAAGTTAAATATATTAGCGTCTTGTCTGGTAGACGGTGACGGGTCGTTGAGCTCCCTAAAATAAGGTTGAGCTACACGATAACTGATACATACATGCCTAATGCCACCTATAGGAACAAGTCATATTTCTTCAAAAGGCCTTTCCAGACATGGCCCTGCATTGATAAACTCACATAAAATAATGTTTGCATTTTAAAAGAGACTATGATCATTGAGAAGAAATGCCGAAAGAAACCTAGAAAGTGTGTTACAGCATTTCTTCTCAGAGATCAGTCAACTAGGAAATGCGAATGCTGAGTCACAATAAATTTTCTTAACGCGAGTAGTCTATTAGTCATATTTTTAACTGCAATACCTGGTAGATCATTTCGACCTTGGCTTCAGGGGTTTAGTGCAAATTTTGTTCATTCGATTTATTGAGTCTGGAGAAGCCACTTTGAGATATTTTCATTTTATTCATTCATTCATTTACTAGCTTCTACCCGCGACTTCGTCCGCGTCAAATATTTGCTCCCCTGACTCTTCCCGTCGCATCGCAGTATGCCAGTTTTCGTCCATTTTTTTGTTATTGCTCCGCTCCTTTTGATCGTAGCGTGATGTTGTATATAAAGCCTTCCTCAATAAATTAGGCTACCCGACTCAAAAAGATTTTTTCAATTCGAACCAGTAGTTCCTGAGATTAGCGCGTTCTACTCCCCATTTTAGGGAAGTGGGGGGGTTAGAAAGAGAGAAAAAGTAGCCTATGTCACTATACATCTCTTCAACTATCTCACTCAAAAAAATCACGTCAATTCGTCGCTCCGTTTTGCCGTGAAAGACGGACAAACAGACACACACACTTTCTCATTTATAATACTAGCTTTTTCCAGCGGCTTCGCCCGCGTGGAGGTCGGAAATTATCCCGCGGGAACATACTACCGGGATAAAAAGTAGCCTATGTCCTTTCTCAGGCTCTAAACTATCTGTGTACCAAATTTCATTTAAATCGGTTCGGTAGTTTTAGCAGGAAAGCGAGACAGACAGACAGACAGACAGACCGACAGACAGACAGAGTTACTTTTACATTTATAATATTAAATATATATAATAAATATATAAATATATAGTAAATAGTAAATAGTAAATAGTAAATAGTAAAATAGTAATATAGTAATAGTAATAGTAATAGTAATAGTAATAGTATATATAGTATATAAAGTATGGATAGTATGGATTAGTATGGATGGTCAAAATTTTAGCCGAAAGACGTCCACCGCTGCATATAGGTCTCCCCCAATTTAGAGAGCTTTGTCATTATCGACACGCTTGGTAGCCGGGTTGGCGATTGCAGTATGGTGACAAAATGCAAGTCTGCCAAGCTTGGCGACGATGGCAAATCCCCGCAAATCGGGGGAGACCTACATATGTTCATCAGTAAGGCGCTCCACCCACTGCACCGCGCCCCGTCGCGTAGCGCGGGATGGCAGATTTTACCGTTGTATGCAAGTATCTCAATTTATATAGAAATCACGCCTAGCACAACACACTGCCGACGCGGAAATGCGCGGGAAGGCGCCCCGTGCGTTATACGTAGCTCTGCGCACCGCGGCGGGACGCATCTTCAGTGGGTGAACCGCCTAAATGATAATGATGATGACAGTCGGACACTACCCGGCCTATATTTGTCATAGCAGAGTTATAATTCCAACATTTTCGAACAATAGGCACAGGTGGTAACTCAAATTTAGCAGGGAAGTGAGAAGGTCTTTTACCACCTGTAGAAATTTTAGTTCAAAATATAGCAAAACCAAGATTTTCAACAAGGTTAACAAAAAATTTTTATCTATTCTGGAAAATCTCAGGCAGATACAGGAGAAGACCTAAAATGCGCTCCCAAACCATATAGATATCATCTAATCACGGTATAGGATATACCGTTCCCATTGCTGGGACCACCACGCACGCCCAATGTGAACTGGCAGATATCATATGTCTTCCAATCTTTGTTTCTAAGACGTTTCCTCACGATGTATTTCGTCACCGTTTTTGAGAGCAATGGTGATGAAATAATTTACACAAGTAAAGCACCTGCCTGAGTTCGAACCCACGACCTGTAGGTCGTACTTGTAAGTCGTACTTGTAAGTCTTACTTGTAAGTCGGGGCCGTTACTACTGGGTCACCACTGCTTGACTCTCTATTTGTACTTTATCAACCGACGAAAAAAAACGGAGGAGGTTCTCAATTCGACGCGTATTTTATTTTTTATGTATGCCCACGCATATCTTTTTACATAGTGGTCCGATTGTGACAATTCTTCTTCTATTAGAGAGGGTATACTCCCAAGGTGGTCACATATAAATTTGGAAAACAAAATCGAACCCTAAAGGTCGGAAAACAGGGGGTGATTGATTGTTCACTCACTGATTGTAATGTATAACCACGCATAACTTTATACAGAGTAGTCCGATTTTGATAAATATTTTTTTATTGGATAGGGTATACCTTTCCAAGTATTATTAGTACATTAAAGTCAAAAAAATAAAAATAAAATAAAAACTTTTTAACAATAAATTAAACCGCCGAAAAAACTGAAAAGCATAAAATAATAACCTTAAAATTTTGAGTCGGCGCTGAAAAATAAATGAACAAAGATCACTCAAAGCGCCGACTCATAATTTTAAGGTTATTATTTTATGCTTTTCAGTTTTTGATATTTATAAATACAAGGACTATGCATATTTCACTATTAAGTTTCCTATTTTGGACTGCAGTATAAATAAAGTAACATACATTTAATTTGAATCCACCATTACCGGGAGTCGTATGACAACACACCACGTTGAAGATTCATTAATAAGTAGATACTGAAGAAAAGGCAGAAGTACCATTTAGTGTAACACTTTACTGTTAACTAGCTTTTGCCCGTGGTAAGCCGGCGTATTATGCATATAATACCTTTTTTGTGGGTGGGAAATCATCAAATGACTTCTCCCGCTCTGGGTGGAGTGGAAGAGCGTGTCAGACTTTTACTAAGTACTCACCGGTGTTCCTTCAGTTGCCCATATGCCAGGGCCACGGTATTTTGGTCTTTCGAACAAATCTCGCGACCCTGGCAGATAATACTTTCCTCTTAAATCACTTTCTCTACTGATGTAAAACGCACTAAAAATACGTAGCGTATTTTAAAAGATCTCAACATACAAACATGAAATGCGATTTTGTTTTTATAATATGAAAAGGCTACATAAAATAATCGTGAAAAAAGTATTCATTACTAGTTCTGCACGTGGATGTCGCAAATTATCCCACGGGAAAGCGCTAACGGGACAAAAGTGCAAGTGCAAGTCACGTCAAAGTCGGTCCAGCCGTTTCGGAGATTAGCCGGAACAAGCAAATGTAAAACAATTGCACAAATAACAAAACGGCCGAGAAAAATTGTTTTATGAATGAACTAGTTTCTGCCCGTGACTTCGTCCGCGTAAAATTTCTTGTTCCCCCGACCCTTCGCGTCGCGTCGAATCGCCTACCCGTGCGATTTCCCCCGTTTTTGCAACATTTTTTATTACTGCTCCGTTCCTCTTGGTTGTAGCGTGATGTTACATAGCCTATATATAAGCCTTTCTCGATAAATAGGCTACCCAACACAAAAATAATTTTTCAATTCGGACCAGTAGTTCCTGAGATTAGCGCGTTCAATCAAACAAACAAACAAACTCTTCAGCTTCATAATATTCCCCTCTTGCGACAGCCACGGAATGAAATTGGGTTTCACTATAATTTCGAAAATTTTATTCTGGAAGGTTATTGTGTACTTATATCTAAATACAATAGAAATGTCTATTTGTTCTGTCGAAATAACAGGTTTTAGCTAAATGCATAGGAACATTATGACAAAAAAAAAAAGACGTGTGGCACTCGGGGACTGCCGCGGTAAAGCTATTGCATAGCATTTTGTATCAACTTATGCAATTATAATTATTTATTTATTTTATTTATGCAGTATTTCTTTTTCTTTGATATTAAAAAAAACGTACACTAAGGAAAACTTATTTTTGGTGGTAAAATTTGGAACTAAAGCATAAAGGTTAGTACATATGATTGCCACCGCAAAATTTGATAAGTAAACTTTAGTACCTAGTTTTGCCACCGCACAAAAGGACTAGTACTCCATGCCCATAATACTCTATGGCCTGGTTTGTTACCTAGTAACCGATGACAAATAACAAGACGGTAAATATTTTGGGTTTTTACCTAGCAACCGATGTCAAATAATACAAACACTTTATACACAAATTTTACAAGTACAGCTATTCACTGTTGTACATAAATACCTATACACCTATATACTTTCTCATAAACAGCTGCTTATGTATTCGTCCGATTTCGGAGCAGCTCGTCTCGATTCGTGCGAGCTTCGTAGAGTCGTACAATACGGCTAGTTGCACGCACACAAACACCGTGTCGAAGACTGCCAAAAAGAAACGACGTTAGACAATGCACAGCCTTCAAGCCACACCTCCGTGCCCGTTGGAGTGGGGAGCGTGAGGTTTTTTTTCGTTACAGAATTTCTGGATTCGGTCCCCGCGCTCAAGGCCCTCGATAGAAGCTATGCAATAGCTTAAAATCTATCTATACTTATAATAAAACTGAAGAGAGGTCAATTCTGTACATTGAAAATATAATCAAAATTAATATTGAAGGATGGTGATCGATTGATCAATCAATCGATCGAAAATCGCACGGGTAGGCGATTCGACGCGACCGGAAGGGTCGGGGGAACACGAAATTTAACGCGGATGAAGTCGCGGGCAAAAGCTAGTGTAGGTATATTAGCAATTGGTACTTCTGCATCTCCCTCCACAGTAAGCCAGTCGTGCACAAGGCGTTCACCCCCAGTCCTTTCACTACATCATCACTTATACATTCAATCAGTGTCGATGACTTCACATGCTTATCTGCAGGGTTCCCTGAGGTTAAGATTAACTTTATTTTTATAGCGTAATTAACGTTGCATAATGTAATTGTAATTACTGTTTCAGTTGAGGTATTGACATCTTTCTCTACATATTCAGTCTTATTCATAAACGACTCTTAAATTTTAATCAATTGCTAAGCAACTGATTAGTGAAATTCTTATTCATAAACGCTATTTAGCGCTAAGTAGTCGCTAACCATTCGATTAAAAGCTGTCAAAATTAAACACCACCGGTAGCTTCTTATGAGGATGCTAAGAGGCAAGATGGCGGATTTTATTTGAATCAGCTGATCGGTTCAATAGGATTATTGTGTGCTTCAAGGTTATTTTGTCCCTAATAACTAATTGTAGCTTAGTAAATATTGATTTCAACAATATTTACGGGATTTTGGAATAGTACAGGAGAATTAAATAATTTTGAAACGCTACGCGCCGACGCAGACGGGAAATAGATGGAAGAAGACCTACAAGGCTTGTTTACATCTGCGATGAGAATAATTCCGTATTAGGTACATATTCTTCATGCGAAGTAAACTTGATAAAGGATTTTTAGGGAAAGCTCAAACAGGCGGAGGCTCAGTAGGTTTTAGGCCCCTCACATTCTTTAACGCTAGTTCCAAGGCACAGAACTGAAGAAAAGCCATGTTGTGGCAGTCTTGCTCAAATAACAAGAGACATTTCATAAGCAACAATTCTATCTATCTAATCTAACTAGCCTATATTGTCCCACTGCAGGGCAAAGGCCTCCCTCTCCCTTTTCCACACATTTCCGTCTTTTGCTAGTGTTGGCCAGCGTATGAGATGGACAAGATCCATCAATGAGAATGTCATGCGCTCATACTATGGGGCTACAGAGAGGGGAAACAATCTGACCGTGTACCGTGTTCCAATGCTCTCTCTTTTTCAGGCGCTTGAGCCAACTGTCAATGTTTCAACCCAATGACTATCGGATCAGGTGCGGGTCATCCAGCGTAATCATATGTTGGATGACACTGTACTTGATCGCCTATGAAATGAAATGCGAGTACCCATGTTAGTTAGCCAAGCAACAATTACATTTATTTTATTAAAGCTACATTTTTGTTATAAATTCGTATTTTTGATTTCCAATTTTTCTTCCTCCGTAACATATGTATGGGTGCTATTCTTTTCTCTTGCCACTCTCATTCCTCATCTTATTCCCGTAACATGGTCTGCGCCCTCGCCGTCTTTCCGAGGTTATATAGTATTGGTGCTTCGTCAAACTTTCAACTGTAAACAAGATTATTTAATTTTATTAAAATAAACTGAAACCCCAGTGATCAAGCAAAAGGAAGTAATATAGAATAGAAACAAGTACCTTTATGTTTTTGAAAGAGTATATTCATGTAAACAAGCTTATGGGACATGCAAACACATAGCTATTATCGGCTACGGCTTTTTAATATTAATTTGGTCAGTTTAAGGTTAGCGGATAAATAATATCAGAAATAAATACCTGTATCCTCCAGCCTTTTTTTTGGATGGGAAATCATCAAATGACGTCACCCGCTCTTGGGTGGAGCGGGAGGGCGGGTCAGTGGGTCGTCTTAGGGGCGGAGTGCGTGTCAGACTTCTACTGACTAAAACCCACCCGTGTTCCTTCAGTTGCCCATGTGCCAGGGTCACGGTGTCTCTTTCGAACAATCTCGAGACCCTGGCAGATCCTCCAGCCTTTTTTTTTTTTTTTTGGATGGGAAATCATCAAATGACTTCTCCCGCTCTGGGCGGAGCGGGAGGGCATGTCAGACTTTTACTGACTAAAACCCACCCGTGTTCCTTCAATTGCCCATGTGCCAGGGTCACGGTATCTCTTTCGAACAATCACGCGACCCCGGCAGGCATCGGTCCTAGCAGACCCCTTCAGTTTTGCTGACATCTCTTTGAGGCGCGCGTGGAACACTACGCGCCGTCGACCCGAGCTTGGTCCTTACCGGGCGGCAAGCTACCCATTGCTCGCCACCCGCAAGCTCGCGCCTACGGTGGCCGGGAGTCCGCAATCGACTCCCGACGCCCGGGGCGTCTCCTCCTGCGGCGGCTAGGGACGTGAGGGCGCAGAGACTGCCACTCCCTCACGCGCCCCGCCTCCTCCTTCGCGAGCATTACTGCTTCGCAGAAGGAGGTGACGGCTTCCCATTCCCTCTCGCTCCGTACCATGGTTCGCACCAGGGCTGGACGCGAGAGGTCGCCGCCGCCGATCGCCTCCACGAGGACACGGCGGTGCTCCGCCCAGGCAGGGCACACCTCCACCGTATGTTCCACCGTGTCCTCCAGACGATCCTCGCAATGGAAACACCCGGACGTATCCTCCCGCTTTATCCTGAACAGGAACCCACCGAAGCACCCATGCCCGGTGAGAACCTGCGTCAGGCGGAAGGTGAGGACGCCGTGGCGCCTCTCTATCCACTCCTCAAAGAGGGGACTTACCGCCGCAATTGTGGCGTGCCCAGCACTGGGTTGCGACAATCGTACCCGCCATGTCGCCATATCCTCCAGCCTTTAGAGCTAATTATATTGTAATGTACCATCGGGAAAACAATGAAATAATTGGAAATAATGATGATATATAAACGTATTAAATTATTTTAATCAAATGAAATATCCGATGACATTGTTGACTTTGGTCTGTCAAAGGCACCACAGATACAAATATCGTGGTTATGACAACTTTATACTTTTAATTCGGTTTTTTAGTCAACTATATTGATTATAATCTGTGGTGCACGCATAATTTCCCCTCTATTTCGTGTCGTAACTAATCATCTGCTAACTGGCGCTTATGAATAAAGAAAAGTTAATCATTACTTAAGAGCTAACCATTTGCTTAACTAAACAGTGGCTAATCAGTGATTAGCGAGATTTTTATGAATAAGGCTGATTATGTAGAACAGTTATTTTCTTTTTCTGTCGTAGCAACATCCAACATAAGAATAGCTTATGATTTGTTAAAATATTAGCAATTTTTGTTTTCCGCGTGAAATCTAGCACATTATTATTGCTCTTTGCAATTTGTATCAAATAAATTTCGTTTAATGGAAAAGTACTTACGACTAAACTTTTCAAAATCCCACAGAAATCAAATCTTGCAAAATAAGGTATTTTCGTGTACTTTATTATTCTCATAAAGTATAGAGAACAATTATGTGAAATAACGTACAATACTTTATTATAAAATACGGGTGGCAACCCTAGTTCGAACCCACGACCTAAACATAGTCCTCCAGACCGTATTTTGGCCATGGCGGCCAGTCTCAACGTAGACTAGCCATCGGCGCGGGAGATATTATAGTGCACAAGTGTGTGCGCAGACACAGGAGCACTCGTTCTTCCCTCACTCTCATCAGGCGCAGGACCAACGGCTTAACGTGCTTTCCGAGGCTACCCCCGTGCCTCACACCGCCTACTACCGAACTCCGGGCTGTTACTAAAAAATGCTTAATCGAATATCCCAATAATAATAATAATATTCCACAACTATCACACAACGCCATCTAGTCCCAAGCAGGGATGTTAAGGAGCTCCGTAACCGTAACCGAAACTATCGGATATCCGATATAAAAAATTATCCGTAACCGTAACCGAATCCGAAATAAAAGTTTCGGATAATATCGGATTTGTTATTACATTTTTATTTTAGGTAGATTAGATAACACATAATATATATTTATAATCATTTTTATTTTAAATAGCTGTAATAATTACTCACGGACTTATTGTAATTCCTACCAAATGGTGACATATAAAAAAATCATTTTATAAGCTATTTATATTTTACTTTTGAAATTCCTTAAAAGTTTAATATCCGTAACCGATATTATCCGAAACTAACGGATAATCCGAAATAATTTCATATCCATATCCGTATCCGTAACCGGTATAATAATCATTCCTACATCCGTATCCAATCCGTATCCGAAATGTCATATCCATAACATCCCTAGTCCCAAGCTAAGCAGAGCTTGTGTTATGGGTACTAGACAACTGATAAACATACTTATATATTTCTAAATACATACATATTATAGACTAGCTTTTACCAGCGGCTTCGCCCGCGTGGAGGTCGGAAAATATCCCGCGAGTATCGTCTCTGCTCAGCTCCTATGTGTCTTAACGTTATGTTATATAGCCTATAACCTGCCCAGGAGTATGGACTACAATCGTACCGAGTTTGGTTAAAATCCCTTCAGCAGTTTTTGACCCATGCGTGCATATACAGACAGACAGACAGACGGACAAAAAATTTATTAATTGCATTTTTGGCATCAGTATCGATCACCATTCATCCTCCAATATTAATTTTGAATGTATATTCAATGTACAGAATTGACCTCTCTACAGTTTTATTATAAGTATAGATAAATTACACCCAGACATAGAACAAATGATCGTGCTCATAACACAAACCTTGTCCTGGGTGGGAATCGAACCCACGACCTCCGGCATAGCAGTCAGGGTCACTAACCACTAGACCAACAGGCCTGTCCAATAACTCTTTTCCCGACATTTGAATTGAACCCACGACGATACGCTCAGTAGTTTCGCTTGCGACCGCGAGACCAACGGGGCGGGCCACGATCTACAACTCATAAGCCAGGGTTACTACTGGGCCACCAATGATCTAGGATGACACAAGTCTTCGAAAATTTCATCATCATCATCATTTCAGCCGTAAGACGTCCACTGCTGGACTTACGCCTCCCCCAATTTGGGGGGCTTTGCCATAATCGCCACGCTTGGCGATTATGGCAAAGCCCCCCATTGGCCATTCTGTAGTAAGTCCCTTAGTCGCCTTTTACGACACCCACGGGAATAAATGGGGTGGTGTTATTCTTTACGTCCGGCACCACACGGTTCGAAAATTTACTACTAAGAAACCCTACTAACACAGCTAGATTCAAACGTACGCACCCTGGCCCAGCTAACGCGTTTGCAACTACTAGACCATCGAAGCTCCTGCCACAGTCGCGAGATTTGTTCGAAAGAGTTACCGTAGCCCTGGCATATAGGCTACTGAAGGAACACGGGTTGGTTTTAGTCAGTAAAAGTCTGTCACGCCCTTCCGGTCCACCCAGAGTGGGAGACGTCATTTGCTGATTGCCCACCCACAAAAAAAAAGACCATCGACACAGTAATGTTTTTTCTAACCTTAATAAGTACGGAACCTTCACAACAAAGACGTAGCTCAACCAAGTTTTTCCCACATACATGATTAAAGGCAAAAGGATTTGCAAATATCTAGATAATTGATTCAGTGACTGCTTGATCACCGGTCACGCATTGCCGCATCGTGGAAACTACAGTACTGATGCCAGCATATAAAGCTACTAGAATCTGTCAATTTCTTTAATAGGTTTTCAACTTTATCACTAAAGCATTAGGTTCAAGATTGATTGAGAAAATTTGACAGTTTCAAGTACCTTGATGTGCTGGCGTCTGTACAAGCAAAGTTTATTGAAATTATGCGCGTGGGCAAGCGATTTATGATGACGGTAGAAGAAAATGTGCGTAAAAATCCTTGCTGATATGGGAATTTCCAAAAAAAAAGAAAGACAGGTATTCAATCTTGGTTTATTAGTGAATAGATTCCTTCCACGCGGTATATCGATAATTGTTTTTATAGTAGCCAACGTTTTGCCTTAGAGTTCAAAGAAACACCGTATCAAATTATATCAGAATCGGTCCAGATGGTTCGGTGTTTAGCCGGAACAAACAGACGGACAAAGAGACGAAAAAAAAAGTTATAAGGACCGTATATAATTGCATATGCATTTATTGAAACGCTGTTAGTTTGACATTACAAACAGACATTTCATTAGTCACATAAAATAGCTTTTAAAGTGACAATGCTAAGTTTTAGGCTAATGCAACAGCAAAAAGTTTTTTTTTTTGCAATGACTACGGTTTAGGGCATAGAGGGGTGTAGGGGTCTACTAGGACCGATGCCTGCCGGGGTCACGTGATTGTTCGAAAGAGATACCGTAACCCTGACACATGGGCAACTGATGGAACACGGGTGGGTTTTAGTCAGTAAAAGTCTGACACGCGCTCCCACTCCGCCCAGAGCGGGAGAAGTCATTTGATGATTTCCCATCCTGAGAAAAAAAAAGGGCATAGAGGGCAGCAAGGGACGAGCTGATTGGAATGATTATTATTTAGGGAAAATTTAAAGCTACAGGCCTAGCGGTGCGGGCTGGTTCGAGCAAGGATTGGGGAGGACATGGATTGTGACGGCGCGGCGGGCCTCTGCGGCGAGGACGGAGGTCCTGGCGGTCTGTGTCGGTGTATCTTTAGAATGCTAGTGAGTTTAGTACTCTCCTCGAGAAGGGTTGTAGCGTCAACGAAAAGATGTGACCAAGATTCTGTCTGGACTTTTAAAGTGACTGTGACCTCTGAGTTTGTTACGGCCTTTCTTCTCAGAGTAGTCAGTTAGCGACCTCATCTAGTTTTGAAAAATATGATTGACGTGTAGTGTTTGTATAATCCTACTTACAGAAACAAAATCATTTATGTATGTCTGTTGTGTCTTTTCTCCATTTCTTTTGTCTTTTTAATTGTACTTACATAAGGAACTGTTACTCATTACACATATAATTTCGTTATGTTTTAACATGCAACTTCTGTCTGTTTGCGTGCTTCAACTGTAGAATATGTTTACGCATCGACGAAACTGTCGTATAAGAACGCATGATTGTCGATAAATGATAAAAAGTATTGTTGTTCCCGAATAAAGATAATGCGGTGATATTCCGATGCACAGAAAGCAAAAGTGTACTCTGAATTTAACGGGGGGGTTATCTGAACTTACCTGTTTAAGAATAAACTTTGAATGGTCAATTAAAAAAACATATTTGAACAGAAATTAATTAATTATGATTTTAATAATTAAAAATATTAATATGTATTTTCATAATTAAAAATAATAAACATTTTCTTAATAACTTAAATTAATTTTATCAAAATATTGGTTATTATTCTTTAATGGTCATTTAGGTCCTGAAAATACTTTTCAGAACCTTTACGACCATTAAAAATAAATTGACGTACACGATAAATTGTAATTTGCCAAACCATTTTTCGTTTTAATTCCCTAATTACACCACAAAATAATATCAAAATTGCATGTACACAGGAGGGAAATAGTAAATCATACTAAATCTGCTCGCGTTTAGACAACTTGGGGACTTTATCGAGGGTGTAAGACCTATCTTAAAAAATTGCTCTCCCTGCCGTTGTTCTAAACACTAGCTCACTGGCAAGTTACGAAGATCTCAATCTCCTACGACACGGTAGTCCATACCATGCGTGCGCGCACTTATATGGGAGGGTGCGGAAGCGCCGGTCGAATGCGTAAACAATTGCGTGTATTTCGCAAGCACAGACAACCAGTACCTCTCGTCTATCAAGCCACGCAAGTAGTGCTATAGTTAAGTAAAAGTATAGTTTTAAAAGACTTTGCGTGTGTTTTGAATACGATGGTCTGTTTTTTCTAAGTTCTGAAGGTTTAGAGTATGTTGTGATGTGTAATCTTGCAGTGTAGTGATTTCTTTTACATGTCTTTTCTGTGAAAAACGGGTTTTATGGAGAGGATAATTTTCTCTCAGTCATTTTATCTCGTCAAGTTCTTAGTCTCATTCTTAGAAATTTGTAAAAATCTAGTGTTTTTTTTTTGTGTCATAAGTTTATTTGATGTTAAGCTTAGCTTTTTTCTGAGTGGGGAATCATCAAATGACGTCAAGGCGTGTCATATTTTTACTGACTAAAACCCACCTGTGTTCCTTCAGTTGCCTATGCCAGAGCCACGGTAACTCTTTCGCACAATTCCGCGACCCTGGCAGGCATCGGTCCCAGCGGACCTCTTCAATTTTGCTGACATCTCTTTGAGGAGTCGGAAGTCTGCGATGGACTCCTGACGCCCGGGAGTCCTGCTAACTTATTCAGAGGCTTCAAATCAATGTGAACACATTTTGAGTCCTTTCTACTATGTGAAGTAATATTAATTATATGCGCTCGTTCTTTTTACTTAAGAATTTTTGTTTTTACTACTGATTCGATATTAAGCTCTATTTTCATTGAGGGACCTATTTTTCCGAAGATATTGTAGCGGCATCTACACCGCCACATGCGAACTAGGCATCACACTGACGTCACGCGAAATCCTGCATCGCGCAAGCAAAGTTTACTGCGCAACTAGTATATATACAACGTCCCGACATCAATCGTCGGGCAGTTGTCACCGGACACAACTCCTGTCTGGCTGGAAAATCCTCCCTTTTTACGGAGGTTGAGTGAACTATACACCCTGTTCCTCATACCTCCAAAATATTATCATAAGGCTTTTTGCCATTAGCATTTAGTTATACACCGTGACTTTTAGTCGTCTTACAAAGGTTGTCCACTCAATGTATCCGACATAATATACCTCTAGACGTGATTAAAAAATGTTACCAATTAATAAAATACACACTAAGATCATCCTGTAAATAATGTTTACGTATCATATGTTTGAGAACATACATACCTACCTACCCAGCGCACGAGTCGACTAGATCATTCCATCTCCATTTTCCATGAGACAAAATATCAAACAAACTACGTCTTACGTCATCATAATAAATAATATTTTTATTTTTTAGTTATTCAAATGTTTTTTTTTTTCTTTTGGATGTGTAGTAGTCATTGGATACATGAAGTGGGCTGCCGCTGTAAGACGAATAAAATGTCACGGTGTATATAGGAACTATCCTAGATACCATAGGTTCTTAGGTATATTCATTTGATTTCTTTCTTCTATTTTCAAACCTACTTCGGAAATAATTTTATGTTCAATGCAGTTTTCTAGTGCATCAGTTATAGAGGATGGGAAAAATAAATTATAAATCACGTAAGTTAAGTTTATCATAATATTATTTAAACGTAACATCCCGCCTGTATTCCTCGATGGGTAGGCAGTACAGTCACGAGCAGTATTATGCCCTTAACATCTTTAAAAAGTGATTTTCGCCGATTCTACAGATTATATATTTTTTTTACGAACATAATATTTTGGAACCCACACTATTTATAAATAAAATAGGCCTTATCTCAAAGTTGCATGCGTTATTTAAAGAGAAAATTGCTTTTGGCTGTGTGTATATATTAACAAGTTAACTGCCATGTTATGCTATGTGTCCGACACTTTTTGTTCCATTCAGGCCACGTCGGACTATATGACCGACAACACATACAAAATCTGAACATGTCGTTGCTACCTGGCGGCTATCTTTTTGGAATAAATAATGTATTTAAAGTGAAATAACACTAAGTAAATTTTTTGACTTTTTCTGATTTTAACCACGGCAGTTAACGTGTTAATGCTAGTGACTGAACACTCACATTTTCCAAGTTACGTTTAAGTACCATGTACTAGGAGGCGGCTAGGATGAGATCAGAGGTGGCCCAGTTGTAACAGCCCCGACATACATGTCGTAGATCGTAGGTTCGAACTCAGGCAGGCATATTACTTTGTGTTATTTATTTTATCCACGCCTTGCCATCTTCCCGTGGGTGTCGTAACACGGGACTAAGGGAATTACTAGAGAATGCGCAGCAGCGTTCTCTATTCATTTTACCACCATACTGTGTTCCAGTGGCGAGGCGTAAATTTTTCTAAAAGAGAAGCCGAAGCGAAGTCGGCCTTAACTTACTGACTCATCAATAAAGAATACTTACTATCATTCTAAAATTAATATAGGAATGTAATGAATTAAATACAATTAAATTGAACAGATGAAAACGAATAAAATATGCAATATACCTCTATCTCGTTCTCGCTGACGCATTTTTCTATACCTGTCTCCGTCATAACCCGTTGTACAGCGGCTTGCTCTCGTACATATCAAGCGGTGCCACATGACCTAAAGTGACATCATTACGGGATCGCTGTTGTATGAATTTTTAGTTCCCGATTATGACGTTTTGGCGCCGGGTTAATTTAGAACATTTCTCTTTTGTTGTAATACAAAGGTATAAATAACCTTTTTTGTTGTTTGAATGTTATGGTGAATTAAATACCCGTAGTGTAACTATATTTATTGACAATAGTAGCCACTATTTACATACTATTGTATTTTTAATAGTGATAGAGTTACCAATGCGAATCCCCGAAGGCAAGCCGGTAGGAATCGTGTTATATGGTGCCTTCGCCACTGCTGTGTTCGCCCACCCGCCTGCCAAGCGCGGCGATTATGGCAAACCCCCCACTGGAGAAGGCCTATGTCCAGCAGTGAACGTATTTCGGCTGAAATGATGATGATGATGATGATATATTTCATCACCACTGCTCTCATAATGTTGAAGGAAAACATCAGGAAACCGGCATGTCCTAGAACCAAAAATTCGAAGATAATACCGTCCGTTACTACCCGTCCTGGGAATCGAAACCCAGGACCGCAAAACACAGCAGTAGCGCTTGACCATTAAACAAACGAGACATTCACCATAACAGTATTTATTTATAATTAAATGCGTTGGCGAAAGTGATAGTACGGAGTGATTGGCGGAAAATGAAAAGTTATTGACTTCGAGCTAATCGATACAGTATCGATGCATATGGATTCAAATATCGAATGCGTCAAATGTCATTTGTATGATAGGGTTGGGAAACATTGCACACATGCAAATATTATTGAATGTCTTTTCTGTTCTTTTGGAACCTTTTTCCAAAACAATTTTTTTAGGGTCCCTATTTATATAAGCCTATTATAAGGACCATCTTTATATGCCATTAATAAGGTTGTAACTTTAAAAGGTCCCGTGAACGGTAATTTTACAACAATATTACGATTGATCAGTTTCGCTTTATTGTAAAGGAACCCTTGTAAGCATAAAGGTGAGCCAGAGCTCGTGCCATAGATTATTAAGACACCACAATTCTGTCATGCAGTTATCTACTAATATTTCCTAATTAATAATTATAAATGTGAAAGTTTGTGACTATGAATGTTTGTTACTCTTTCACGCAAAAACGACTGATCGAATTTATATGAAATTTGGTACACAGATAGTTTATAACCTGGATTAACACATAGGGTAATTTTTATTCCGGTAGTACGTTTTTATGTTATTTTAATTTATAATGATTTCTGATATTTTTTTACTTTTTTATTGTTATGTTATTTTATTTTATTATGTGATTTCAAACACAATGAAAATTGTTCATGAAAATTGAATTGAATTGAATTGTTTTTGCGGGATAATTTCCGACCTCCACGCGGTTGAAACTGCTGGCAAAAGCTAGTCTGAGATATAATAAAAACATTTTTTTTTTTTTTTGTTTAGTTAATTTACTTATGATACGGAATCCTTAAAACTGCGGGACACTACTCGCGAAATGGTTTCGACGAAGTACTGGTCGAAATTGACAGAAGTCCGTGTCAGTGTACGTAACACTGATTAAATAACGCTTCGAGTTCTTTGACTCGGGCGCAAAAACCGACAACGATCGGAAATCACCCGAAAAGAGGCGAGGTTGCACGAAGCGAACAGAAGTGCCCTTCTTCCTTCTCGTATTTGTTGAACTTCAGAGTAGTGTAGTGCAGGTTTTAGACAAATTCATTTTCTTTCCAGTATCTTCCTCAACTCTTCTCGTATTGAAACTAATGTGTATAATTCCTTTTGCTCCAGGTCCGGGCTTCATCGAAGAGTTGGACATTGAGGCGTACATGAGCTCCGTCGGCGAGGGTTGCTATGCACCCCAGACGATCGACCCGCGCCGTACTGGGTAAGTAGATCAGAAAAAGAACAACGTTCATTCGATAAGGATAATAGGAATTAAATACTAGGAATGAGGGAACATAAAGGTGAAGATTGACATGCAACGAGTGCTACGAACTAAGATGCTTAACGCGAGATCCTCACTTGTCTGTCGGCTTTTCGATGAATTCCTTTGAAACGCGTTACAGTAGCGTAGAGCATATCACTCACGATGTTCACAACAAATATCTGTGCAGGTTGACGCGTCATCGCAGGCACAACGTACCTCGTTTTACTTTTCCAAAATTATACTTTTACAAAGTATCTGTACCATCATCATGCTTTTAATTAATACAATCCTTACTCCAATTTCAGGGGACACCAACTCCCAGAAAGCCCACCGGACTCCGGATCAGAGAATCCGTACAGCCCATCAGAGACCCAGGTCACCCACGCGATCGCGGTTCCCCAATCAGTCCTCAGTTCTGACTACATGCTGGTCCACGACCACATACCCACTCATGAGATCCTGCAGCAAAATGGCGATTACATCTATGAGGAGTTGAAGACAGATAATATTGACCATGAGGTGTTGAGGAGTAATCTGAACGATGTGGTGGTGCTGCCCCAGGATTCTAATATTGTGGAGCTTGGGATCAGGACTGTGAGACATGATTTGGGGTTGGGTGATGTTTATCAGAACAGGTAAGATACGCTTTTTTTTGTCTCTGAAAAACTAATAATTAACAAATTGGCAAGATGGTAGCTGAATGTTCAGAAAGCGACGAATAGACATTTAAGCCATTCGTGGTGGCATTTTAACCGACTTCAAAAAAGGAGGAGGTTATCAATTCGACTGTATTTTTTTTTTATGTTTGTTACCTCATAACTTTTCACTGGGTGAATCGATTATGATGATTATATTTTTGTTTGAAAGCTGGTGCTTCCCGAATGGTCCCATTTTAATTTGGTTTCATTCGGACAATGGGGTCCATGAGAAAACCGTATAAGTCTTAACATTGCATTAAGTATTCGCGCGACAAATGAACGAATAACGCGATTATATTAGTGCGGGATATCTACCATAACTAAAAAGTTAAAAATAAAAACTAAACTAGAAATTAAAGTTATTATTGACTTTGTAGTGTTTTTTTAAGGAAGTCGGTTATTATTTTTTTGTAAAAAGTTTTTTAGTTTGGTTTTCTATGGAAGCGTTTTTTTTCATTTGCACCGTTTGATCTCGTTCATTCATTTGTTACAAATTGCTAGATATCAATTTAAAATATACCTGACACGTGCCAATATTGGCAAGGTACATTTGAATATTCAAGAAGTAAAAGTACACACTTTTTCATCGTGCGCACTGATTGCGTTCATCGTGCATCCCATTTTCTCCCATGTGTGTCGTAAGAGGCTAAGGGACTTGCTACAGAATGGGCAACAGCATTCTCTATTTGGATACCTTTTACCAACATACTGCGATAGCCAACCCGCCTGCCAAGCGTGGCTATTATGGTTAACCCTCAAATTGTGTAGGCCTGTGTCCAACACTGGACGATCTTCGGCTGAATTTATGATGATAATAATGCACTGACTATAAGAAGAATTTAAAAAGCCTTCACAAATATCCAGAGTTCAGAACATCCAGCAAACCCGTTAAATCCACCTTGCTGACTGTAGAAACAAATCAAAACAATCAATCATAAAATATTTGGCTATTTAGTAAAAAAAACTTTTTACAAAAAAAATACAATCGACTTCTTTAAAAAAAAACACTAATTTCTGTCTTTCGGTGTCTTAGGATCTGTGTTTAAGGTTTTTTTGCCACCGACTTCCGAAATTAAAGTTATTTTTTACTTTGTAGTGTTTTTTTTTTTTCAGGAAGTCGGTTGTTTTTTTTTTGTAAAAAGTTTTTATTTTACCTTTTTAGTTATGGTAGATACTCCGCACTAATCTAATCGCGTTATTCGTTTATTTGTCGCGCAAATAATGCAAATTTAAGACATATGGTTTTCACATGGACTCCATTGTCCAAATGGATTCAAATTCAACTGGGACCATTTGGGAAGCATCAGCTTTCAAATAAAAAAAAGAATAATCAAAATCGGTTCACCCAGTCAAAAGTTATGAGGTAACAAACATAAAAAATACAGTAAAATTGATAACCTCCTCCTTTTTTGGAAGTCGGTTAAAAATCTTCAAAACAGAAAAAATACTCAGTTTTACCTCTCTTCCCAGATACAGTCAGATGAGAGTGGACATGCCAGAGCTGGAGCAAGGTATGATCAATCCGCAGCTGGTGGCGCTGGGGCACGAGACCCTGACGCCGGTGTACACCAGCCTGCAGGAACCCAGCACGAAGAAGAGGAAGCATTCACAGGACACAAGCTCTCAAGTGAAGTGTGAGCCTGGTGAGTTTTTGCGGATTGTTTTTAAAAAACTAGTAAACTAGTATAGTCTGTGCCAAATGTGAAAAAAATAAAAGTCGTTGACACCCGCCGGGCACCAATGTATTCAAATTACCGTTTTGACCGTGTTAGCGAAACTTTCTTTACATTATTTCTTATCGTTTTGAAATATTTGAATACATCGGAAGGCGGGTGTCAACGACTTTAATTTTTTTCACATCTGGCATACCCCCGGTATACCCCAGACGAGGGTCAGATGACGGACAGCCACGGCGGGCTCGCGAATGAGTACCTACGCGTGCCCGTGTTCCCGCCACAAGCGGCACAGGAGGACACCGTGGAGTTTTAGTGGGTTGGTGTTTCCCTCATAATTGCCCCATCTCTCCGTGGTAGTGCAGTATGCATAAGCATTTATCCACGTTAAAAAAGGAGCTTCCAAGATATAGGTAAAACGGGTGCTTAGCGTACGTAAAATAAGTTAGTCAATCCAACCCAGCTCCTCGAGGAAGGCCAGCAACGCCTTGGTGGTGCTGACAATCTCATGTAGAGCACCTTGGGTATCTTCAAGATATGACTATGTACAGAATTTTCGTCTTTGGTCGAAGATTAAGATTCATATACCAGTGAAGCAAAACCCCTAAAAAGAACAAATACGTTAACCTTTATCTTTTTCCATCAGCGGCCCTTTCACCAGAGAGTGTAACTCACGTGCCCCGCCCCGCGCCCCCCTCTGTGGACGGCTCTGAGGCGGGTGACGATGCTCCCCTGCAGTGCATCAGGTTTGGAAACTTCCAGCAGAACGTCTGGCATTCGCTGTATGACTGCAACTTGAAGCCACTGTGAGTATGAGAATTTTATTTTATTTTGATCTTTAATAGAATCAAGGCATGTGTAGTGCCTGTGCAAGGTGTAGTGCCTTCAATACAAATTTGGTCCATAACTTAATCCACTGCTGCATATGTTCAAAAAGTTCTTCTGCTCAACAAAGTAAATAGCGCAATGAATGTTCTTGAAATGTCAAAATGAAAGGCATTCCTACTGTTAGTGTGTTATCCAATTACCCCGCAATCTTTTTTATTTATGGTCTGACAAATCTAAAGAAGTCATTTCAATTCGTAATGGTTATGATACGAGTAGTAGGGATTTTCATCGTGGTAAAATATTGAATGATACATGATTTTATTTGTGTATTGTAGAAACACTTTAACACGTCAAATATATTTTTTAAAGAGAGAGAGAGAGAGAAAGAGAAAACGCCAAAACAAACTTAATCTTGGTCACATCATGTAAAGACCATGTAGAAATGTCTGAAATGGTGTTTTGAGGAATGAACCACACGGAATCCTTTTCTACACAGTAAAGTAGTGCTGGGGCGGAGCTACCTTAATTCCGCCCTAAGTTAAACACAATAACTGTAGCTTCTCCACAGACGCTGACCTTATCCTGCCAGGGTCGCGTGATTGTTCGAAAGAGATACCGTGACCCTGGCACATGGGCAACTGATGGAACACGGGTGGGTTTTTGTCAGTAAAAGTCTGACACGCCCTCCCGCTCCGCCCAGAGCGGGAAAAGTCATTTGATGATTTCCCATCCTGAAAAAAAAAAAAAAAAAAAAAAAAAAAAAAAAAAGGAATGAACCACACAGATTAAGTGGACCTGTCCAGTCAGTGCACGCATTTGTCACTAATCGTGCAGTTCAAATCTGAAGAGACTGATTTACCGTTAAGCTATATTCTCTATGTCCAGCCAGCACATCAAGCTACCCGAAACTGAAATATTTTCCTAATCAATCTTAAACTTAATACTTTGGCGATAAAGTTGAAAATCTATTAAAGACATTTGACAGATTGAAGTAGTTTTAAGTGCTGGTATCTGTACGGACATACACACATTTTTTTATTAGACTCATTCAAAACTTTTATTATGAGCACATTTTGGTAAAAATCTCAACCATTTTCATCCGACGAAAAAATACGGAGGAGGTTATCAATTCGACGCGTATATTTTTTTTTTTATGTATGACCACGCATAACTTTTTACATAGTGGTCCGATTATAATAATTCTTCTTCTATTGGAAAGGGTGTACTCCCAAGATGGTCCTATATAAATTTAGAAAGCAAAATCGAACCCTAAGGGTCGGAAAACAGGGGGTAATTGATTGTTTACTCACTGATTGTAATGTATAACCACGCATAACTTTATACAGAGTAGTTCGATTTTGATAATTCTTTTTTTATTGGATAGGGTATACCTTGCCTAGTATTATAAGTACATTAAAATCACAAAAAATTATAAAATAAAAACTTTTTAACAAAAAATTAAACCGCCGAAAAAATTGAAAAGCATAAAATAATAAATCTTAAAATTTTGAGTCGGCGCTGAAAAATCTATGAACAAAGATCACTCAAAGCGCCGACTCATAATTTTAAGGTTTATTATTTTTTGCTTTTCAGTTTTTCGGCGGTTTTATCCAACCAATTTATAAATTCCTCTTCCAGCCAACCTCCTTCCTACGTAGTGGGCGCCGACAAAGGCTTCAACTTCTCCCAAATAGACGAGGCGTTTGTCTGTCAGAAGAAGAACCACTTCCAGGTGACCTGTCAGATACAGATGCAGGGCGACCCTCACTATGTGAAGACCGGCGAGGGGTTCAAGAAGATCAGCAATTTCTGTTTGCACTTCTATGGGGTTAAGGTGAGGAAACCATTGCCAATTTTAGTTTTCGGACAAAAAATCATGACTGCCGAAAATCAGAAGTTCGTGAATTGTCACGCGTCATTCGGACTACTTCGTAAAGCTCAACAATATACAGGGAAAAAAATTTACCAGTGCGCAATTTTTTTTTTTTTTTTGGTCGTTCAGTATCAGTAGTAGAACACATTTAAATTTTTTTATTTTTATCAGACCTTAAATCAGTAAACTGTGGTCACCCTACATATTTCTTAATATGATATCGAAATAGTAATAGGTCAGTAACCGCGCGCCGGCGTAGGTACTTCGAACTTCTTACAATTTTGACCGAACGAACAGCTAGTAGCACTGGTTAAAAATGTATCATGTATATTGTTACAGCAGTTATGATTTTGTGACATTCGAACCCGTCCGCTCGTGGTTACATTCAGTGCTTAACACACACATGTACAGCTGAAATATTAATGTTTTTAATAACTAAATCATTTTCGTTTTCGGCCGAAAATAAAACTAAAGCCGAAGTTTCTTATTCTTTTGCGACTGAAAATAAACTTTCGGTCGGACACTAATTTAAATAAAATTAAGTAGAATTTGGGCTATCAAAGTGAGAACTCTGTCCGCCCCCTGAGTGACCACAGGGAAGACAGCGCTCAGTGGTCACGTGTTGCCTCGTCAGTTTTGAGGAGACCTAGGAGGAGGAGGAGGAGTATTGTTTTCTATGAGTTTTAGTACTAAAGTGATTCTGTTTTTATTTAGAAAATAATATATTGATTTTTATACAGTACCTATGTCATTGACAATTTAAATGAAGTCCATAATTTAGTTCAAGTCCAGTCTAGCTAATGCTTCCGCTGCCGCTAACGGCAGCGGAAGCATTAGCTAGACTGGTCCTTGAATTTGAAACTGCTTTTAATTTGTAAAATTTGATGCAAATGTTTCCTTGCAGGCGGAGGACCCAAGTCAAGAAGTGAGAATTGAACAAAGTCAATCAGACAGAACAAAGAAACCCTTTCATCCTGTACCGTAAGTATTTTCTGGTAAACTTTGCTGCCATTTGCTTATCTTTACAAATATCTATACATCTACAAATACATACACATACGTGTGTATGTGATCTTATAACAAAACAAAAAAAATCTCTGTCTGTTTGTTCCGGTTAATCTCCGAAACGGCTTACTCGTTTTATGGAGTAACATATGTGTGCTACTTTTTTTCCCCTAGAGCCACTTCTCCCAAACCCCAAAGCCCCAAGACGACTTCTCTTCAACAGCTATTTTTAGTAGATAGTTTCTCAATTAGAAAAGAAAATGGGGCAACTCACGTTTATGAAAATATTGTTCTTATTGTTCCTTGTCCGGTAACATCTTGTTCACACACTTAGTTCCAAGTCTCAAGAAAGTTGAACCTGTGGCGACATCTACAAAGCCACATTCCAACTACGAATCACAATGACGTCACGCAAAATCCTGCATCGCGCAAGCGAAGTGTTGGGCAGTTACCCACCAGACACGATACCCATCTGTTCGGAAATTCCTCCCTTTCTATGGAGAATGAGGGAATTTTACACCCTATTCCGAACACCTCTATACACCACATCACTGGGAGTAGAACTTCATTGTCTTAGTGCTTTTCTTGATGATCGTCACTAAACATTCAGGCTGACATGCCTTTTTTTTGGATGGGAAATCGTCAGATGACTCCTCCCGCTCTGGGCGGAGCGGGAGGCGTGTTAGAAGGCTGACATGCCACTGCCAGGGTTGCGGATTTGTACGAAAGAGTTACCGTAGCCTTGGCATATAGGCAACTGAAAGAACACTGGTGGGTTTTAGTCGGTAAAAGTCTGACACGCCTTTCCGCTCCACCCAGTAGGAGACGTCATTTGATGATATCCCACGCAAAAAAAAAAAAATTGTTCCAGTTTTGATAATTGTCTTGTGGGACAGTATACTTATCCAAGATATACATTTCCTTCTCTCAGAGTCGAAATCCGTCGCGAAGGTGCAAAAGTGACAGTCGGTCGGCTCCATTTCGCTGAAACCACAAACAATAATATGAGAAAGAAAGGCAGACCCAACCCTGACCAGAGACACTTCCAGCTGGTGGTAGCTTTGAGGGCTCATGTCGGGCATACAGACTTCATCATCGCAGCGTCAGCTAGTGACAGGATCATAGTGCGGGTAAGTCATGTTAGTTGTGGATTTTATTATTATTATCTTTATTACATTTAAATACATATTAATTACATTTTTAAATATTAAAATATAAAATAATATAAGAAACCATTTAAAGTTATAAAAAATAGTAGCCCACCGGTATCGGGAACAGGGTCCAAGCTACCGGTGGTCAGGGCTGCTGAGAAAGAAACCTCCTAACAATACGCGCCGTGTCCAGAATTACTGCTTTCTGGATCAGGCCCTTGATCCAGCTGCCTAACGAGAGCCTCCTGAGATGTTGATTGAGGCTCTTGGCTATTATGCCATTGGCCGTAACGACTATCGGCACAATGACTGCTGTATCCACATCCCACATGTCGACAACCTCGCGAGCCAAGTCAAGATACTTCATCTGCTTATCTTTTTCAGCTTTCACGAGGTTCTCGTCATGCGGGACTGCTATATCAACAATCATTGTGCGACGCTCTAATCGATCTATCACCACTATATCTTATTATTATCATGAAATTAATATAATTGACTTTTAACACGCTTTTATTATTAGCTTCATACGTATGTCAGTATGTAATGGAAACTTTGAACATGATTATAACCTCTTCAAAACGTTGGATTAACTCAAACTTTGGCATACTTATCAAGAACCGATGACAATATAATAATTATATATATAGCCATTATCCTTGCAAGACTTCGAAAACTACGCTGACATACGTCACAAACTACGCTGAGATACGTCTCAAAATTCGAAACACCCTAAAAAAGGCGTGGGGTGTTTGATAACAATTAGAAAATACCTCAAACGCCCACGCTTTTTTCCATTATTTTCTACTTTTTAGTTTGGCATTCTATTGAAGCGTGTTTTTGAATTTTTTTTTTAACTATTATTTATTTTTTCACGAACATTTGTACACTCTAGTGAATTTTGACATATGAGTGACAGAGACAACACTCTATAAACCCGTACTTCTTCAAACAATCAATGTGCCATGTTTGTTGACACCACACTGCTTCAACTAATTACTTCACCATCTTAACCTACTTCATTGTAACGCAAACTTTTTCATCCTCCAGGCCTCAAACCCCGGTCAGTTCGAGTCAGACTGCACAGAAAGCTGGTGGCAACGTGGAGTGTCAGACAACAGCGTGCACTTCACTGGCAGGGTCGGAATTAATACTGACAGGCCCGACGAGTCCTGTGTTGTAAACGGTAAGGAGTTAATTGGGTAGTGGGGCAATCAGCCAAGATGGCTGCCTGACAGATAGTTATGATATGACATAATTTGAGTAGCTTCTGCCCACGACTTCGTCCGCGTCAAATATCTTACTCCCAGACCCACCTAATCGCCTGGAATCGCCTGCTTTTGCAAGTATTTTGTATTCCTGACTTTTCTTCTTATTCCACGGCTCCTTAGGGTCCTAGCGATAGTTGATAAATGAGCTTTGCAACACTTAAAAAAAAAACAATTTAAACCAGTAGTTCCTGAGATTAGCGCGTTCAACCAAACAAACTCTTCAGCTTTATATTATAAAGATACATATATAGAAGAACCAAGGTAAATGACATAGTCCAAACAATTGCCAAAATTAAGTGGCAGTTCCAGTCTGAAAAAGAGATAGTTTTATCGGCCACGTATAGCTCCATCTCTCTCTCACACACTCATGGCATGATAATGGCATTACAACGTCAAAATATGGCATCGAGTTCCGTCCGAACCCCGATTTACTCGTTTTGCATCTTTTAACCCATTCGATGCCACCAACGCACCATTTGCGTTGATCGAGATAACTACGTCATGCCACCAACGCACCATATGCGTTGAGTGTACTTTAGGACGTTTTTTGGAATTACTTTAAAATGATAGAATCTATATATTAATACGTGAAGCGAAAACTTTGGATCCCTTTTTACTAAAATTGGGCGGACGCAGGTGTATGAAATTTCGCACACTTATAGTTTATACAGAGAAGAAGTGACGAATGCTAATATTTTTTTTAAATTATGCGTTAAAATACATTATTTTCAATAAATAACACGTTACACACACTACTGTTCATTACCGTGTATCTAATACACACATGCGTAAATATTCTTTTGTTTATGGTCCAAATCTGTCTTTATTATTTTGTGCAATGTTACCAACACCCAGAAATATTTACCCCTAAAGCTTAGGTTAAAAACCCCTAAAATTGCCACAATTATTAAAAAAATCCGCTAAAAAAATATGATGAAAATAACCAACGAATGTTCAGTAATCATAGACCGGCACACAGCAGTAATATTTATCTATATTTATTACGCGACATTTGTTAATCATTCACTCTGCATTCTTAGTATCGAGGAACCGTACTAGAAGTTGCTAATACTTTTATTGTAATCAAAAACACAATGAGAAATGTAAGATGGCAAAAAACCCTAAGAATACCCCTAAAAATGGAACGCCCCTAAAAATCTCAATCCTCTTATTTACCCCCTAAATTTGGGAAAACCCCTAAGTTGGTAAGCCTGATTTTGTGTCTATAGTCCTATAGTCTTACTGAATGTCAAGTAATAAATTAATTTTATAGATATATAACCTATTTCCTTTTTAAAATCTATGATCATATCGAGAATATTTGTCTTTAATATTATTTGTATTAGCGACGATAGGAATTTTTAGATATAAAAGAAATATTTTTTGTGGTTTTATGGGGAATGTCAAGTATGGCATTAGTAAGTTTCCCATATAAAACTTAGTGTCGTGTGCAAACTGTAGAGGTTGTATGCCTCACGATTGTACAGGCTGGTCATAGATTGTACAGGCTGGTTATAATTATGACATTTGGAATCGTCATAATTAAATAAAAATAATAGGGAGAATTCTATAAAAACAGAACAAATTTCTGTGATAATTCATTCCATATTGTTCCATATCCAGCAGTTAAGAAGTATTAAGAAAATAAAAAAGAGAGTCCTGAAGAAGTATTCTTTACTCATTACACCTACGTCCTGGTCCTGGCCATCACCATCCCGCCAGCGAACCCTCTCCACAGTAGTACAGCGTCAACAATTTGTCTATAGTGTTATTGCATGTCAATAATATAACCATATTATTATTTTTTTATTTATTATTGTCTATATTTTTTCATTTAATAATGTATTTCTATTCAAATGAAGTACGGTCGAATTTCGACCAATGGGCGATCACTAGTTTATTTAAATATTTGCCAACATACATGGCTAGAAACAATTGTTACATATGGAAAAACTGTTAGTTTTTGTTTCGAACTGTCATTCTTGTTTTGGTAAGGAAAAAACGGTTGGTGTTGTGAAGGTCTTGCCAAAGGAAAAATATTAAGTGGCACCCAGGTGATGTTTTTAAAATTTAAGTGGCAGTGAATGGGTTAACATCGCGTCATCGTTTACTTATGCCAGATGACAGTGAGCTTGTAATATTTTACAAGCTTTTTTCTTGCTTTGTTATTTAATGAGTATGGTATTAGTGAAACCTTGGAACCTGAATAATAAAAACTTTTAACAAAAAAAAAACAACCGATTTCCTTAAAAAAAAACACTACAAAGTCAAAAATAACTTTAATTTCGGAAGTCGGTGGCAAAAACCTTAAATACAGAGCCTAAGACACCGACTTTCGAAATTAAAGTTATTTTTGACTTTGTAGTGTTTTTTTTTAAGGAAGTCGGTTGTTTTTTTTTGTTAAAAGTTTTTATTTTTTAACTTTTTAGTTGTGGTAGATACTCCGCACTAATCTAATCGCGTTATTCGTTCATTTGTCGCGGAAATACGTAATGCAAATTTAAGACTTATATGATTTTCACATGGACTCCATTGTCCAAATGGAACCAAATTAAAATGGGACCATTCGGGAAGCACCAGCTTTCAAATAAAAAAAGAATCATCAAAATCGGTTCACCCAGTCAAAAGATATGAGGTAACAAACATAAAAAATAAAAAAGAAATAAAAACCTTTTTACACAAAAAAACAATCGACTTCCTTAAAAAAAAACACTACAAAGTCAAAAATAACTTTAATTTCGAAAGTCGGTGTCTTAGGCTCTGTATTTAAGGCTTTTGCCACCGACTTCCGAAATTAAAGTTATTTTTGACTTTGTAGTGTTTTTTTTTAAGGAAGTCTGTTGTTTTTTTGTGTAAAAAGTTTTTATTTTTTAACTTTTTAGTTGTGGTAGATACTCCGCACTAATCTAATCGCGTTATTCGTTCATTTGTCGCGCAAATACATAATGCAAATTTAAGACTTATATGGTTTTCACATGGACCCCATTGTCCAAATGGAACCAAATTAAAATGGGACCATTTGGGAAGCACCAGCTTTCAAATAAAAAAAGAATCATCAAAATCGGTTCACCCAGTCAAAAGTTATGAGGTAACAAACATAAAAAAAATAAAAAAAAAATACAGTCGAATTGATAACCTCCTCCTTTTTTTGAAGTCGGTTAAAAACCACTTCCTTTTATCCTACGAAGTTGAAATTTTACATCTTGATTCTGTTTCGAAGACAATGCATTATTACATGATTTTGCTTTCTCTAATTACCTACATATGTTTTATTCTCCAGGCAACCTGAAAGTGATGGGCCACATTCTGCACCCGTCTGATGCTCGCGCTAAGCACAATATTGAGGAACTCGACTCGGAACAACAACTGAAGAATATACAGAGCATCAGAGTTGTCAAGTTAGTATTCAACATCAGAAAGATTTTAGTGATAGTAGACGACTTGATTAAGGAAAGTTACAAACCAAACCTGTAGCAGAATCTACAACGAAACTACGCATCATACTGACGTCACGAAAAGCCCTGTATCGTGCAAGCAGAGTTTATTGCGCAATTAGCATATATACAACGACCCAACGTCAACCATCGGGCTGCGACGTCCCATTCCATATTCACCTCGACCCTTGCTCGAGTCAGCCCACGCCGCTGAGCTTGTAGCTTTGAAATCACCCCTAAAAGATAAATCATTCCGATCCAGCCCGTCGCTTGCTGCACTCCACAAGCGATGCTCTAAGCCGAGGTCTGCACCCCACAGGGCATGCCCTTAGCGAGTAGTCGCTGTAGTTTTAAGTGTTTTTAGCCCTGGCTGGAGGCCTTAATTTATTTAGATAGCCAAACGCAAGTCAGGTTAAGCAGCGAACAACCTCATAGGTTGACCTACGAGACGTCTTTCAAAAAAAAAAAAAAAGCAGGTATCGGGCAGTTGCTCACCATCCACGACACCACTCTGGTCAGAGGTTCTTCTCTTTTCTACGGAGGTCAGCAATATCATAGAATGTGGAATTACATATAATTTAATTTCAAAAGACATGACAGTAATTTAAATTCAATATGGCGACTACCAGACGCCATATTGTAGGGTGTCATTGAATAGGTGATTTTGAAGGGCCATTCAGGGTCTATAAGTAAACTCTTGTATCCTCTTACATTTGCCATATGCCCGACCTCATGTTTAGCAATAGTGCTTTCGACCACTACCACCGAACCACTTTCTTTCTTTATTTTCTAATCTAATCTAATCTTATCTAACTATATTGTTCCACTGCAGTGCAAAGGCCTCCCTCTCCCTTTTCCACACATTCCTGTCTTTTGCTAGTGTTAGCCAGTCCTTTCGGTAGGAGTCAAGCTCGTCCCGCCACCTTTGTCTCGGCCTGCCGCGATGTCGTCGTGCGTTTAGGGGATCCAATTGGTAGTTCTATAAGTCCATTTGTCATCAGACATCCGGCAGACATGCAACTCTTTATTTTCATTCTTTAAAATGTTGATGGTACTCTCCCAGATTCAACTACGACCCATCCTTCGCGGAGCACTCAGGCCTGCTGGGCTACGACCCGGCGCGCCCGGCGCCGCCACTCGACACCGGCGTCATCGCGCAGGAAGTGCGGCGCGTGCTGCCCGAGGCTGTCAAGGAGGCGGGAGACGTCACGCTGCCCAACGGAGATACTATCCACAAGTTCCTCGTCGTTAATAAGGTGAGTGGTTCAAGAGGTGTTGGTTTCTAGTGAAGATGGAGATGATGGAAATGATAGATATTTTTTTTTGGATGGGATATCATCAAATCACTTTTCCCGCTCTGGGCGGAGCGGGAGGACATGTCAGACTTTTACTGACTAAAACCCACCCGTGTTCCTTCAGTAGCACATGTGCCAGGGTCACGGTATCTCTTTCGAACAATCTCGCGACCCTAGCAGGAATTAAATTTCCTGTCGCTTTAGGGGATGAGAACTGGATAATTAAGTCTCCTAAAATCTTTAGGGAACCGGTTTGTCCAAGAAACCAAAAATTTGAAGACATGTAACATCTACCAACCCACAATGAGCCCGCGTAGTAAATGACATCCCACCCGTTCTCGAAGAGAGGAAGCCGGTGTTCCAGCAGTGGGAACATTATAAGCAGCACGACAAAATTTAAAATAGACTCTAGAACTTGCGATTTTAGTCACCGTGGCGTAGTCACTTGTTTATAGGCCGCAAAAGTTTCTAGTATAAGAAAAAAACAAGTTAAGAAAAAATTGATGAAAACAAAAGGTTAAGAAAAAGTGGCAATTAAATAATACGTTCTGAGCAAAAAAATAACAAACCTTTTAGAGATGAAAATTGTGCAGTCTTCGGGCTTAAGGTAAATCTGAAAATCTGCCGACATTAATAAATATGTCACAGCGTACTGGTTTCTTTTTTGTGAAGGTTTAGTAAAAACAGTTCAAAAGTATGCAACATGAGGTATTAACGAGTTATAATATTGGCACCTGAGACCATTGAAATAGTCAATTCTTTATATCTTTACCTCTACGCATAGAAACAAGAAGAATTTTAGAATATCCAATTTTACGGAGAAGAGTTTTCCACTTCTGATTTTGAAACTTAAAAAAAAATCGATACTGAACGGCGAGCCTTTTATTTTGACTCCCAGGATCGGATCTTTATGGAAAACCTGGGTGCCGTCAAGGAGCTGTGCAAGGTGACCGGCAACTTGGAGTCCAGGATCGACCAGCTTGAGAGGATCAACAAGAAGCTGTGCAAGATCAGCGTGTTGCAGAGGAGGGATAGCTCACGGTCCAGTGTAAGCAATGGTTAGTGAAGATTTATTAATAAATGAAAAATCACTTCTTCGAGAAGCGAAAATCTTGCTCAAAACGCGTGATAAGAACTCTTGATTAACCCACAGTAGATATTCGAAACATGAATTTGAAATTTCGAACGGTGTCTCGTTGTGAGAAACAAACAAGTTCGCTTTCGAATTGTATGTACTTACTAGAGTGAATACTACAATTTCCTGGCGTGTGTTACTTTCAACTGGTCAAAATTGTACTGACAAGGTTACTAAGGTTGAACTTTTAATCCTATTTAGTAAATTGACAGTTCAACGAAAAGTAATGATACCATATTAAAACAAATAGTGTTGAGGTAGTGAACGATTTCGCGTAAAGAATGAACGATAAAATGGTTTAAATTAAATAAAACTTTAAAAAATCCTTTTTAAGGTGTGGAATATAAGAATCATTATCATCATTATCATTATCATTACATATTATAAAATAAAGTCACTTCGCTGTCTGTCTGTCCCTATGTATGCTTATATCTTTAAAACTACGCAACGGATTTAGTTGCGGGTTTTTTTAATAGATAGAGTGATTCAACAGGAAGGTTTATATGTATATAACATGTATAATATAGTAAAGAAACGCTGATAATTTTAGAGGTTTCTAATGTGATGTCAAAAATAAACTCATTTTTTTGCGCTTACATTGCGAACGCTGGCTGAACTTTACGAATTAGATCAAAATAATGTACTACAGTATTTTACACCTTAAAAAGTTCTACAAAAAAGTCCGCGATGGTATATGTATGTCTAACTCTTAGGGATAACCCACAATAACCACTTTTATCCTTTACTTTTTACGAGAAATAATGGCTTATTTATGATTGCGATTTTAAGCAATACAGCATTAATCCTTATCCAATTAAGTACCTTAAATAAATTGTGCATTTCATGTGGATCAAAATTTCCCTTTACAGCATATCATTAAAATGAATATTTTAGAAGACATCAGAGATTATAATAAAATTGCCGCAGAGCGGCTAGCGGGCCGTCCCGCGTCCGGCCATCTCGCTTGATAGCGGTCGGGTACTGCAGGATTAGTAGGATTGTAATATTGTAATTCATATTACTTTGGCTTCATAGTAAATGCGAATATCATGTGTGTACGAAGTACTCAAAATAAACCCAATTGTGTTATTCCAAGTAAGAGACCGCGAAATATGGCTTAGATGTTTAGATTTTTGGATGGATTTGGTTTTTTGGTTATCCTGGATACTTACCATATACGTTCCCGGGAAATATTTTCCGACAGCTATACGGGCGAAGCCACTGGCCAAAGTACTATTCTTATAACTATGTTTAATTTGGTGTCTGGTAAATAATTGAGTATTTGTATAGGTAGAATAGGAGCATTAAGAAAAACCAGGAAGACTTACATTCAATTCAATCCAGCCCTATGTCGCAGTCTTCTTACTCTGAATACTATTAGTTTTATTTTAAGTACATCAAACACACAGGATATGTAAGGATCGTAACAGGTGGCGTTCCGTAGTTTCTGCCTACCCCCATGGGAAACAGGCGTAATTTTATGTATGTATAACATGGATTAATACATTCTTACCGCGGTAATACGTCCTCTTGCGATAATTTCCGACAACCACGCGGGCGAAGCCGCGGGCAAAAGCTAGTAATTGATAAATATTAAAAACAGTTATTTCCTTTTTAATTTCTTCTGATAAAAACAAAACTAAATATAAAAATCATGTCATTTTACTTTCTTTTCTTTTACTATAGTCGTTTTATTTCCTCTGGCAGCCAAAGACTATAAATATATCGATATAGTATACATCGTGTTTTAAGACAAATGATTAAAAAAATACAAAGTTTGCATGTAAGTACATTATTTCAAGTTCGTTCAATTTTGTTACTGAATAGGATTAAAAGTTCAACCTTAGTCACTTGTACAGTTGTCAATTTCCATTGAAAACCAACAACCACTGAAGAAGAGGTCCGTCGCATGTCTACCAAATTTTCTATCAGTAGGCGTTTGTAATAGCAGCCGCACGGGTCGACCGATAAAGTTGCCGTAGTTTGTCCGTGGATAGGTATATCTTTACATACCAAGACCGTAATTTATGAATCTTTGACATTCGGTACCGGTCGTCAGAAGCCCAAAAGCCTAATAACTAATCTTACCAAGGGCTTTCATATTACCCAGTAACTGGGTTGTGGATATCACATACAATAGTAGTAGTAGTCGCTCCATCTATACTAATAATATTATAAAGCTGAAGAGTTTGTTTGTTTGATTGAACGCGCTAATCTCAGGAACAACTGATCCGAATTGAAAAAATATTTTTGTGTTGGGTAGCCTATTTATCGAGGAAGACTATAGGCTATGTAACATCACGTTATAACCGCAGAGCGGCGCAGTAATGAAAAATGTTGCAAAAACGGGGAAAATCGCACGGGTAGGCGATTCGACGCGACGGGAAGGGTCGAGGGAACAAGAAATTTAACGCGGATGAAGTCGCGGGCAGAAGCTAGTGTAGAATATTGGTATTCAGTTGCATCCTATTAGAGTGAACGCTGACCCCAACATATTTGGGAAAAGGCTAGGCTTATGATAATGATGAGGCGATGTATCCCTCAATCAATCAACTCAGCCTATCGCACTCCACTGCTGGAAATAAGTCTCTCCCATATTGCGCCACAACACCCTGTCCCAGTCTGCCCCAGCCACTTTCCTAAGGTCGTCGGTCCATCTAGCTGGGGGGCGTCCCACACTACACTTGCCGATGTATCCCTACCACTCGGAAACTCATTGTTTTATTCTGTTTCAGATTCCCGCTACTCGGCAATGTCAAATTCATCAAAATCTCTGTACAGTGACGGAAACATGTCCATAGACCAAATCAGAGACATAGCACGCAACATCAGGAAACACGAGTGTTGCCATAAGCTGAGCCATAACTCCCCGAAGTATACCAGAAAACAGTGCAAAAACTGCCACGGGAACTATTCTAAATATGGGAAATACTACAACTATAATAAAACTTGCGTAAGATACCATTCAAGTAAACTCGAAAAGCCGGATAGTGTCGAAAATCCGACTTATGCCGAGCCAATACAGAAATACCCGGACGAAAGCTACGAAAGTACTCTGACGAAGAAAAAGGACACTTGTCTATGGTTGAAGAGTGATGATAATTTTTCATATGGCAACTCTAAATTAGGTATTTGCTGTCGGAGAGACTATGGGGATACCAGCAGTGAATTGATTTCTAATAAGTTTCTGCAAATTGTTATTACAATATTGATTTTCATTATGGCTGTTTGGTAAGTGTTTATTTTAATCTTTTTTTTATTGACATCCGAGTGTCAGTTCGATCCCCAAGTTTTTTTAATTTTTTTCGCCCTGTTTTTGTAAAGTTTATACCATGACTGTGCTGTGCTCAGATGTGACGCATTTAGGTGTCCATTCTGGATTGCAGTTGTATAGTTTATTTGAAACCGCCTATAAATATGGTAAGACTAGACAATCGCATTGGCGATGGTAGTTTTTTTTATTATAGCCCGAAAACAGTTCAAGGTGACCTAATAATGCCGCAGTGTTTGAGCAGTACCAACGCTGAGCAAACTTGACAGGACAGTTTATAGTCATAAAGTTTTTCGACCGTTGGTCAAACTTGACCGTTTTTGGTCACCTATTTTTGCCACCGTTGCCGTTGGCCACACTTGACATTTTTGAGTCATGTATTTTTTCCACCGTTGGCCACACTTGACAATTTGTAGTCATCTATTGTTCTACTGCTGGGAACAGTTATCAGTTTTTAACAATCATTTTTCCACCGATGGGCAAACTTGACAGTTTTTAGTAATCAATTTTTCCACTAAAGCCAGCCCGACAGGTTTCCGCAATATTTGTTTTTTCCATTAGTAAACAAACTTGACAAATTTAAAAAAAATACTTTTTTATTCCAGCCTCGTGGTAATGTCAGCCCTATACTTCCGCGAGCATCAAGAGCTGATATCGATGAAGGAGATCCGCGTGCACGATAAGGTGCACTACCCGCACTACGGCAAGCCCAACACTGAACCGCCCACGCACAGGACACATCTCGACCCCAACCAGATACAGGTATAAAATGAAGCGTATCCGCTAAACAAGAGTTTCTATATTCCACAACCCTATTCACGTTCCGCAAAATAAACATTCTTTATTTTTAGGGTTCCGTACCAAAATAGTAAAAAGGAACCCTTATAGTGAAACTCGGTCTGTCTGTCCATCTGTCTGTCACTGCTGGATGTCTCAAGAACTACTGATGCTATCAACTTGAAATTTGGAATAGTTTTAGATGACGTTTGCCCAACTATTTTGCAAATAAGAAAGAAATAAAAATATTTACGACAAGGAGTCGTGGCCCAGTGGTAACGGCCGTGACTTACGAGTAGTAGGTTGTGAGTTTGAACCCAAGCAGGCGCTTTACTTTGTGTTCATTATTTCATCACCATTGCTTTCAAAACGGTGAAGGAAAACGGCAGTGAGTCGTGAGGACACCAGTATGTCTTAGAACAAAAAACCGAAGGGATGTGACATCTGCTAACCCGCACTGGGCCCGCGTGGTGGATTATGGCCCAGTCCCTCTCATCGAGAGGAGGCCTATGTCCCAGCACTGGGAACTGGGCTGCTGATGATGATGATGATAAAATATTTATAGAATATGATGGTACGGAACCCTCGGTGTGCGCGAGTCCGACTCGCTCTTGACCGGGAACAGAAATCTCGCTCTGGACCAAAACTGTCTCTATCGCCAGTATATTACGTTAAAATAGTCAGAACAAATATATAGAATGGAATTTAAGTGTACATCAAACATTAAAACTGCATCTGTCCTTTTGTTTCAGAATATAAAATCATCACAACACACGGCTTCAAAGAAAACTGCAAAAGGTGAGCAATTATAACAAAAAAAAAATACAAATCGTTTGTTTGTGAATAATATCACGTGGGAATACAAATCATCCGGTCTTTCTAAACATACGGACGAACAACAAAAGAAAACCTGCTCAAGTAGAGATTCACAGATGACTCCGCACTGGAGTGTAAATGTGGTGCTGTCCCACAAACAATGTGGCACTTGATATCTTGTCCAGCGTGTCCTGTTGTCTGCACGCTACAGGAGTTGATGAACGCTACTGAAAGTGCTAAGCTCATAGCCAAATTCTGGGCTGACTATATTTAGATTGCTATCGATACGCTAAGAAGAATGAACCAGATAATGCACAAGACTCTACTGTCAAAATAAACTGAAAATAAATAATAGTTTAAAAAACTAAAAAATACGTTCTATAAAAAACCAAAATAAAAAGTAGAAAATAATGGAAAAGCGTGGGGTGCTCGATATTAATTAAAAAAAGGAACTCACGCTTTTTAGGGTTCCGTTGCCAAATGGCAAAAAACGGAACCCTTATAGATTCGTCATGTCTGTCTGTCTGTCTGTCTGTCTGTCCGTCCGTCCGTATGTCACAGCCACTTTTCTCCGAAACTATAAGAGCTATGCTGTTGAAACTTGGTAAGTAGATGTATTCTGTGAACGACATCAAGATTTTTACACTAAAATAGAAAAAAAAAAATTTTGGGGTTCCCCATACTTAGAACTGAAACTCAAAAATTTTTTTTCATCAAACCCATACGTGTGGGGTATCTATGAATAGGTCTTCAAAAATGGTATTGAGGTTTCTAATATCATTTTTTTCTAAACTGAATAGTTTGCGCGAGAGACGCTTCCAAAGTGGTAAAATGTGTGTCCCCCCCCGTAACTTCTAAAATAAGAGAATGATAAAACTCAAAAAAATATATGATGTACATAACCATGTAAACTTCCACCGAAAATTGGTTTGAACGAGATCCCGTGAGTAGTTTTTTTTTAATACTTCATAAATCGTAAACCGCAATTTACCTTTCATTTAATCAACTCAAATATAAAAATAAAAAAAAAAACATTTAATTTCATAAGCATAAACCTTATACATAAACCGAGGATACCTACAGGTTTGTACGGAACCCTCGGTGCGCGAGTCCGACTCGCACTTGGCAGGTTTTTTTCCATTATTTTCTAAATTTTTAGGATGTTTCCAATTTTGTAACTCACGTCAGCGTATCTTTCATATTTTATGACGTAGGTCAGCGTAGTTTTCGAAGACAGATTTTTTTGCTATACTGGTAACCCCGGCAAGGACAATGGCACAAATTTATAAAATTATTATATTGTCATCTGTCCTTGGTAAGTATGTCAAATTTCGAGTTAATTCGACGTTTTAAAGGGGGTCAAAATCAAATTCAAAGTTTCCGTCACATATTAACATACATATGTATCTAATAAAAGCGTGTTGCTAAAAAATGCACAAACTGCCTCATTGTCTTAACAAAATTTCGATGTTCTGTAAATAATTCCTTTCACCCATCAACGCACTGGCCGCAGCATGCACAGCTTTACTTAACAGATCGATCGACCCACTTATTTGCAAACATTATTTCAGAGAAAGGTCCTCACAAGACGACCCAGGAATACATAACGACAGCCCCAACAGAATCACCACATACGGTGTCCACGTCTCCACATCCTACAAAGAACTATGGGAGTAATCTTATAAGTAAGTACTATAGCAATGCCAGAGAACTTTATAGGTAGTTCTTAGAGGTCTTGGAGTGTCTTCGGCCAAATGGAAATTGGTAACTACCTTTAGAAACCTGCACTATCAAGACGTAGACTACCGATATGTTAACAATCTTGAACACAAAGCTTATAGTAGTTTTTGAAACTGTTTCATCATCAATATCATCATTTTAGCTGGGAGATATTCACTACTGGACACAGTCCTCCCCAAATTGGGGCCAAGCGTGGCGATTATGGCAACACCCCTAGGTTTTCCATAATCGCCATCTTGGCAGGCGGGTTGGTGATCGCAGTATGGTTGTGAAATGTATAGAGATCGCTGCTGCCGATTCTCTAGTAAATCCCTCGACACCCATGGGTAGAAATGGGATGGTGTTAATATGAGTTATTTTTAACCGACTTCAAAAAAAGGAGGAGGTTATCAATTCGACTGTATTTTTTTTTAAATTATTTTTTAATGTTCGGTAATGTGTTTATCAAGTATGTCAATATTAACTCGTTTTGAGGTCTAGCATCCACATTTGTCACATTAGTTTTTTCTGGGTGCGAGATCATCAATAGTCGTCTCTCGCTCTGGAGCTCTGGGCGGAGCGGGAAGACCTGTCACACTTTTACTGACTAAAAACCAAACGTGTTCCTTCAGTTGCCTACGCCAGGGCCACGGTAACTCTTTCGAACAAATCCGTGACCCTGGCAGGGTCACATATTTGTCTAACATCCGTCTAAGATTTATTTTTGCTATCAATCAAAATCAAAAGTCATTTATTCAAACTAGGCTGAGAGTCAGCACTTTTTAACATCAAAGTTACATAAGACTGACCCCAAAACGCCCACCCTTCACCACTTCCTAGTGCTTTAGCTGGGAAGAAGAAGTGCCGCAACAAACTCCCCAGCAACACATTCGTCCCTCATTTATTTTCTCTTTACATGCAGCCTCTACAATTGACATAGATTTTCTTCTATTTGCAGACACAGTACCTACATTACAATCTCTTCAAACTGAGCGTCCCATATCTCTATCAAGGATAGCCGACGTCATCGGAGGGGGCTGCTTATTTGCAGCCAACACTAACAATGAGCTGGATCCTGAGTGTCAGGTAAGACGAATATACAGAGAGCGGTCAGTAATGCTATTCTGTAAAGTTCAGTGCTCACCTCACTCAAGTGAGCGCACACAATTCGAAAGCGAACTCATTTGTTTTTAAAGTCATCGCGGATTCACAACGAGACACCGTTCGAATTTTGAATTGATTTTTAGAATAACAGATAATAAAAGGACGGGTTGATCGATCAGGTTAAGCTTCGCTTGCCGAGGTTGGTTCGTGGATGGGTGACCATCTTTACATACCAAGACCCCTCCGTGCCTCGAATAGCATGTTAAGCCGTTGGTCCCGGCTGTCTTTCGTAGATCTTAGACAGTCGTTACGGGTCGTCAACAACTCAAAGTCTAACAACCAGTCTTGCCAAGGGGTATCGTAGTACCCAGTAACTTAGTCGTGGAAGTCAGATCGGCAGACGCTCCAAGTGAAATACTGATATTCAGTTAGACTGGAAGCCATCCCCAATATAGTTTAGAGTCGGTTCAGTTCAATGCTACCATATACAGGGTTATTTGTAAACACCGGCAACCTCTCAGGATATATTAATAACATCAGCAAATTTTGATCTGTGACTTCTAAAAATTCATCATATTTTATTTCATCAGATTTTCATACAAAAATGAAAACATTTAAATTGAACGCTCTTAATGTTACGAAGTCTATGCGAAGCAAAAGAAAGCGATAGTATATTAGCGAGGGGAGCGGGGTTAGCGGAAGGCGCTTGAACTTGACCTATTCACGGGCGGCCGATTTTGGTATGAAAATCTGATGAATTTTCAAAAGTCATAGAACAAAAGTTGTTTATTATGCTAACATAGTCCTGAATGGTTGCCGGTGTTTTTTAAATAACCCTGTATAACGCAAAAAATATATTTTGATAACATATTGTATTCTCTAAATTGTTTGCACGCTGCTTTAAAAGGATATGATAAGGATCACGGCACTGATTAGAGCAATTTTGGTAAGAAATCATAATATATATTTTCTTCAGAATTACAATGTGTTATGGCAAGTTTTAACGGCATATGTCTTTTAGTTCGTTTCGTGTGGTGCCGGACGTAAAGAATAGCACCAGCTCATTTCTTCCCGTGAGTATCGTAAAAGGCGACTAAGGGACTAACTAGAGAATGGGCAGCAGCGTTCTCTATGCGTTTTACCACCATACTGAGATCGCCAACCCGCCTGCCAAGCGTAGCGATTTTGGTAAAACCGCCAAAATAGGGTGTGGCCTATGTCTTGTAGTGTATGGCTGAAGTGGGTCGAAAAATGATATTAAAATACAAAATCTTATTAGCTTCTTATGCGTCCAGAGCTAGAAGAAAAGAATATTCCCCAATGTTTTTTTTCTTAAAGGGTCTACCTTCTGCCGGGGTCGCGTGATTGTTCGAAAGAGATACCGTGACCCTGGCACATGGGCAACTGATGGAACACGGGTGGGTTATAGTCAGTAAAAGTCTGACACGCCCTCCCGCTCGATGATTTCCCATCCTGAAAAAAAAAAAGGGTCTACTTTAGCGAACCGTTTTTAATAGTTAAAAAAACCTTCTGCCTGAAGTGGGTCAACTCAAACTGATAAAAAAGCTTTCTTTAAAACGTCCGTCTTCTACAATTTATTCTTAATGATAGAGTTAAAATTCGCTCAAAAGTCATATAGTTAAAACTACCGATCAAAATATCTCAGAACACCAACCTAACCGCGCCTACCTAATGCGTAAAAGATGCGCAGAGTGTGGGGCAGCTCCAACAATGTCTTAAGCATGGTTGCGAGTCGCCTGGACTGTGCCATACGTGAGTCACTGTTGTGCCGTCTCTCATGGGATGGCCCAACGGTGACCAACCGTTGTTTATTTCTTGTATTGTTTTCCTTGTTTTGTTATGCTCACTAACATAATTGGAAGTTTAACTAACAATCTTGTTAAGTATTGATTACGCAAATAAAGAAATATTCTATTCTAAATACTAAATAAGATGTATAATTTCCAGTCACCTTGCGGCCTCGATCCCCCACAAACTTACGACACGCAAGAACCGTTGGAAAGGACAAAACCCGAAAAGGAGCAAAACGACACTTTCATAAAACCTTTAGAACCAGTCCCAAGAGACAAACAACCCAATATACCAGAAACCCCAGAGAAAAACAACACAGATTCTCTAAAAACTGAATCAGAACCGCTTAGAAACGAAAACGATTCTTTCAAAACGAATGAAGAGATTTTAGCAAATTTCTTGGATCCTAACAAACAGAATGGGACCGACAATGGGAGTAGGATGAAGAGAGCGGTGAGAAGTAAGAGGGAGACGAGAGATGAATTGAAAAGCAGCTCTGAGGAGATGCATCTGAGTGAACTGCACTCTCATGAGAACACTGGGTCTCACGGTAATGGTAAGTTTTAAATTAATAAAAATATTTTATTGACACAGATATAGAAGGAGAATTCAATGGAAGCCCTGACACCTGAGCTAGGTGATACCTTACAGGAGTTATTGTCTTCACCCGTTTGTGGAACAATTAACAAGCTATACAATCGAAATAAAAATTAGATAATAGAATTTAGTGCATGCTTGCTCTTGTGTAGTATGGTATGTGTTTGTGTGTGTTGTTTGGGTGTGTGAGTGTGTTGAATTTTATGCGTGTGTGTGATTGTAATTGTTTTATTATTCTCACTTATGATAAGTTTCTGAGGGGCTGGTGGCTAAGTAATAGCCACATGAGTCAATCGATTAGGTTAAGGTACACTTGCCGCAGTCGGTCCGTAAACATACCAAGACCCCTCCGTGCCTTAAAAAACCACGTTAAGCCGTTGTCTGACATTTTTGGATCTTTGACAGTCATTACGGGGTGTCACAAGTCTGAAAGTTTGATTATTTTCGAAGGCATGTGACATCTTCCGGTAGCTTGTCCTTTAACGGTCGTATTTGCCCTGAGCTCCATGGCCTTTTCTGTCGACTACTTGTGCCCGACAAATACATCGGCTACCGCCAAAGTCAACGACACAATCTGTTAGCGCAACTGCCTTGCAGAACAGTCGCCAGAGCTGAATCGCCTGTATGTCGTACATTGAGGATGCTCAATGCCCTCCTGACGGCCAACCCTGAATGTGATGTGTTTGCGCACGAATGGAGTAGAATTATGCGCGTATGTCTGATGTTCTGTGAGAAACAGTATGCTAGTGGACACCCTCCACTGTTCCATGTTAGTAAGTAGCGAAGAATTGGGTATTTTGACACAATTGTCTGCAATGCATAGTTTTGTTTTCTTTCTACTTTTCTATGTTAATTAATGTAATTGGTAATTTACCGTGTTAATAAACTATTAATTAAAAAAAACATTCATCGAGAGGAGCCCTTTGTCCCAGCAGTAAGAATATTAGAGGCTGATAATTCGTATGCTACATACTTTTCCATATTGCAGAGTGCGACACAGTCCGCGTGGGCATCTCAAGCAAGTCAGTGATGAACGCGTCACTCTTCACGGAGCATGTGTGCGCCAACAACATTCACAACTTCACGTACACAGTGCCACTTTCTCACTGCCTCAGTCACAAGCATGTTGATCTGACGTTCAGGTAAGTGATAAATGATTTTATTTCTTTAATAGCTTCTGCCCGCGACTTCGTCCGCGTTACCCGTCGCATCGAATCGCCTGCCCGTGCGAGGTCTTCGTATTCTGAGCCAACCTTAAAAGATGGACATATGATATCCAGGATTTTTTTTTTAGAACTTTTTAACGGAAACAATTTTGTCATACATGATTTTTGCGTTATTTTAACCGTTTACGGAGGGCACACAACCAAAGCTCTCAAGAGTAATAAATTTTTCCCGTATTTGCAACATTTTTCATTCATGCTCCGCTCATATTTGTTGTAGCGTAATGTTGTGTAGCCTAGGGCCTTCCTTGATAAATGAGCTACCCACAATAAAGAATTTTTCAATTCGCACCAGTAGTTCTTGAGATTAGCGCCTTCAACCAAACAAACCAACAAACAAGTTTCATAACATTAGTATAATAAAGTAGGTTTGCAAAATCACTTTTATACGTTGATGAAATTTTAAAAGTAGATGAGGTTGGCGTTACCTATCTGACTACTCAGAGAATAAAAGCAGAAACAAACTCAGAGGTCACAGTCTGTTTTAAAGTCCAGACATAATCTTGGTCACACCAAGACCATGTAGCAATCTACTAAAATAAGACTATGACTAAAATGGCCTTTCGAGGAAGGAACCACACAGATAGAGTCACTGTCCAGTCAGTGGAAGCTTTGTCACTAATCGGGCAGCTCAGCTCAGAACTTAAGAAGCTCAACGTTTCGATGAACTATAATACCAAAGAAAGGACAATTGGGTAGGAAAAAAATAGATTAAGAAGACAATCAATCCTAGATTCAGGTTCCCGAATGCCTTCATCATGAAAATGAGACTCAACTCTAGTGACACACCACCATTCGCCCACAGGTCTTTGAAAATCAAGGAGTTCCGTCTCTGCGACTTACAATGCAACTACGACTCGTCCAAATCCTGCCAGTCTACCAAGGAACCTCCTAAGCCAGCACTGGCTGATGACACCTGGAGCATCAAGATGGCGCTGGAGTGCAACGTCGACAGGGTAATGAGGGTCAGGGCCAGCTTCCTGCCTTTGAAGATGCTCTTCCCTAATAAGGTTTGTTGATACTCTTATTCATCATTTTAGCTAAAAGACATCGACTCCTGGACATAGGGCTCTCACAAGGACTGCCACTTCAACCTATTCTGTGCTTCTCGCATCCAATGGATTTCTGCGGGCTTCATCAGGTCATTGGTTATCTATAATATGTATGTATTTAGAAATATATAAGTATGTTTATCAGTTGTCTAGTACCCATAACACAAGCTCTGCTTAGCTTGGGACTAGATGGCGTTGTGTGATAGTTGTGGAATATCGGTCCATCTTGTGGGAGGCCTCCTAACGCTACGTCTTCCAGTACGTGGTCGCCATTCCAGAACCTTTCAACCCCAACGGCCATTTGTTCTGCGAGTAGTGTGCCCTGCGAACTACAGGAGCCCACTGCACTATACTCTTACGCCGAGAAGTATAAAAATTACTCACCAGGTGCTATCTAAGATAACCATGTTCCTTTTATAAATGAAGACATGAGTGGATGAAGGGGATATGTCGCATTTTCAGATGTTCGCTGTTCTATGCATGAATCATGGTGTTATGTGCATACAAACAATTTTAAACCTTAAAAATATTAAACGGTTGGCGCCGCTAGACACCCTTGGATAAATGTAAGGCGTTTTGAAATATCCTAAAATGTTTATGCGAAACTTTGAACTTAATTTTCTCGAAATTAGAATTTTGCGACATATCCCCTTCATCCACTCATGTCTTCAATGTAAAATCATTTTACGCCGTAATATTTAATTTCGAACGCAATTTCTATCGTCTTTGTCTTGCACTTGTGGTTTGACAGTTGTGCGACAGTAACAGGAATACGTTTCAGCTAAGACCACGTTTGTACGGACGTAAATACATCGGGCGGCATTTTATGGCGCACTGGATTATCAACTGTCTGTGTTGAACTGAGCAATGAGAATCCAACAGAGTGCATCCTATCGCGTCGGAAAAGACCGTTCGATTTTCAACTCTCGCCGTTAACCAGTGCATTGAAGATCTATTGCGAGGAAAATTCCGCCACGCTCTATCAGGAGTGGTGGAACAGTGGTGGCCCAGTGGTGATTGCCATGAGTTTACAGTAAATTATTTTATCACCACTACTCTCAAAACGGTAAAGGAAAACATCTTGAGGAAATCGGCATGTCCTAGAACTGAAAATTCGAAGACATGTGACACCTACCAACTCGCACTGAATCGGAATCCGAATTCCTGCGGCCTTCACCAGGTCATCGCTCTATCTTGTAGGCAGCCTCCAATGCTACCTCTTCCAGTACACGGTAGCCATTCCAGAAACTTCCAGTCCCATCGGCCATCTGTTCTGCGAGCAATGTGCCCCTGCCCACTGCCACTTAAGATCGGCAATTCTTCGTGTTGTGTCGGTTACCTTGATTCTCTTCATTCGATCTCGTAGGGAAACTCCAAGCGTAGCTCTCTCTATTACCCTTTAGATGACTTTTAGCCTTCTTATGAGGCCCATTGTGAGCATCCAGCTGAGATAGCCCTTTGGCCTCGCACAGGACTTTCTTTTTTTTCTCTTTGTAATTTTGTTTTTATTTCTTTCTTTTGTTTATAATTGTTTATTTTATTTTGTTAAGTAAAGTTTTTTGTATAGTTTCTGTGCGTGTCCCAATAAATACTTTTTCTTTCATTCTTTTCTTTTTGTCTTTCTTTCAGTGCCATATGTCATCACTGGCAACAGGCACTGACCTTAGCTAAGCCAAATTATTTTAATGAATAACACTAACTCCATTATTTTTATTTCAGGACCTGTGCTACCCAATTCACGAACACAAGATACCTTTTATAGAATATAACATACGTATCCATAGAGATTGTCACAACTAATGTCGCAGAGTAACATAATTGTATTGATGAGAACATTATACAACTGTATGATCTTATTGATAAATGTTTAGACTGTGTCGTGGGTGAAATTGCTATGTCCCACTGTTTGTGATTAATGAGAAGAGAGTAGAGCTAGCCACTAAAATAGTATAAAAAAAACTAAAAAAACACGTTTAAAAAAAAACAACAAAAAAAACAGAATAAGGATGTTTATTATTCACTCAATCCTTATTTTAATTATTGTTAAATTAATTTCGTCTTTTTAGTTCGGTTGTCTTAAAGCGTGTTTTTTTAGTTTTTAAACTATTTTTATTTTCTAATTTTTAGTTCGGCTTAACACACAATCGTGTTTTTTTAGTTTATTTGTTTTTAATTTTTTGGACTGGTTTATGGCACTAATTTATGAAATAATTGACAAAATAAAAACAAATGTTTATTTTTATTGTTTTGACAGCTCTTTAAAATATTCTGAATCAAAAAGATTTAAGCAATAACTTAATTATTAAAATAATAATAACATCCAGTGAATGACAAATATTTGTCATTTAAAACTATAATAAAACCCAGTGAAATCAAAAGAATTAAACTTAACTGAATAAATATAAAATTAACTAAACATTTATTAATAACGTCAAATAATTACACAATTATTATATGTATTAATAAGTATTTTAGTACTATTAGTTGTATGAATAGTGAAAAATTCTTTTATTATAATATTACACATTCCATAGGTGCAATTATGTAATTATTATCCGTCCTATTATAATATTATAGCCCATTTTATAGCCTTTATACCGATTTGCGGCTATTTATTCGTAAAATAGCCAAAACGGCTATTAATATGTCTTTGACAATGCTGAAACAGCCTATTATTATGCGTAATTATATTGATATGGTAATAATTATTACATTATTATTATTGACTCCTGGCAATATCATTCCTGTTATGACATTTATTATTATTACCTAATAATACTGATATCACTCCATTTCTATCAACATTATTTTGAAGCGATATTGATATTATTATTTGGAAAAGATGTTTTGGTGCTTATTAAGAACTGTCACAACTTTACAAAAACTTTTTTTTTGGTACTATATCAATCATTTATTTTACCATTGAAATATTTTATTTTTTTAATATTTACGCAACGTAACATCATGCCTGTATTCCCTAAACGGTTAGCCAGAGGTATTTATAGTATACTCACATTCGCCAGATATGTTTAAATCCCATGAAACAAGGGGCGAGCCTATTGCAATAGAAAAGATGTCAAGTTAATTTTGGCTCAAATACAACCGGGGGATGTTTTATAGAAATATGACAAAGCCATCAAGAAAAAATAACATTAATTTAAAGAAACGTTTTGAATTACGTATTTTTTGTTATGTAATACAATTTTTAGCGGCATGAATCTATAGTTTTACACTTAGATAACTGCCTGTCCCAAAAGGGTTTAAGTAAAAGTAAGTTACAATTTTAAATATTATATTTAAAGGAATTGGATTGTTTTTTTTTTTAATTAATTAAATAATATTTTTATACAATTTAAACTAGAAATGGTGGTAGCTACTATTATTATTTTTAGTACATGATAGGATCTTTTTTTGTAATTAAGAATTTATTTTACTATTATTTTAAGTATTTTTGCAGCTTTATTTTTAGTTTTTAATTATTATTTTTTGAATAGTTGTAAGTTGTACTGTTTGAAATTATGTAAGTTAAATACTCAGATAATGAAATTATTTTTTTATTTTTGAACCATGGATGAGCCATATATCATATCAGAAGGATTTGCTATTATTAATACTTATTATAGAAATAATTTGCTGAAAAAACACTTATAAAGAACAGATTAGGTATTATTCTACATGTTTTTCTGACTTATTCAATGTATTTTTAAAACAAGTTTTGCTCTGAAAAATGATAAAATATTTTCCTGTGTCTATTTCTTTATAGGTGTTTTTTTTTCAACAAATTTTGTATGATATTATTCAAATTATACGTAGATATAGTATCTTTGCATTCCAAGCCAGTACTTAATTAGTATATAAGTATTTGTAAAATCGATAAAACTTACTTGCATAAAAAATACATCACAAAATGGCGTCTTCCGAAAGGTACTTTCCAACAAATTCTTCAGAAAAGTCATCTGCCAACCCGCACTGGCCCGCGTGGTGGATTACGGCCCATTCCCTCTTACAGAGAGACGGCCTGTGTCCCAGCTGTGGAAATATTGATTTCTAATCATTCTAATTTTGGAAAAAATTGACGCCATGTTATAATAAATACAAAAGCTCTCATTAGACCTAAAAGTAATTATATTTTTATTTTTCACAGAATCTCAGTGTCATTTATTGGCTTTAAAAACCTTGAAACTTCTCAGATTAATATTGTTATTATTAAAACATAAAATAAAATCTATTACTATCATTTATACGTATATAGTATACGTATAGCAGTCATTTCTATTGTATTCAGAAACAAACGAAAAATAATTATCTGAGTAACATAAAACAGAGAATTATAATTTATTAATTATAACTCAATAACGGCACGAATAAAAAATAATTTATCTCTATTTGATCTTAAAATTATAAGTAATATAAATGACATCACATAAATTATATTTCTGTAATAAAATTATAAATCTTTTTGAAACAGGTTTTTTTTGTAAAATATAATTTTAAACGTTATTTTTTAAACCTTAACAATCAGAACTTTAATGGCCAGTCGGAAAGTGAAATCAATGAATAGTGGGAATGGCTATAAAATTCCTTTTTAAACTGTCAAGATACTGATTCGATTTGTCCGGGTCGAGTTGTCACGGGGTCAAGTTGCCCGGGTCGAGTTGTCATAATACCATTCTCATGCTGAATCAGCACCTTCTAAAGTTTTACTTGAAAAATATTCCCGGCTTCATAAATCCGCCCCGTTTAAGGGTTGATAGTAGAGAACAGTTTGGGATATAAGTAGCATTACAAAGTAAGCTAAAAATAATCTAGGCTAGTATTTTTTTCTTGCCATATTACTAAATAAAACAACACAAATTATTTATTTCGTCAATTCAGTTACTATTTCTTAGCATTTTCACCAAAAGTGGCCTAGTATGAGTCGGACTTACACACGACGGGTTCCGTACCATCGTAAAATATTAAACGCTACGTTAATGTTAATCAGCCTAAGACATAGAGTCATGTTCTTAAAAACAATAAAGACATTTATTGCCTCCGATTGCATGAAATTGTCAAACTATTAAAATATAATTTTGTTCTTTCCATATTTTTTCAAAGTTCACTTTTTACGCACTCTGATTTATTGTTTTTTTATTTTTTTATTTTGGTAAAAAAGAACTCGTAAGAAACGAGTTCTTATTATGACGAGTTCGAGTTCTTATGTATGGGATTACCCCCCTTTAACTTTATTATTTAAATTTTAACTTTATTATTTAAATTTTGACTTTATTATTTAAATTTTAACTTTATTATTTAAATTTTAACTTTATTATTTAAATTTTAACTTTATTATTTAAATTTTAACTTTATTATTTAAATTTTAACTTTATTATTTAAATTTTAACTTTATTATTTAAATTTTAACTTTATTATTTAAATTTTAACTTTATTATTTAAATTTTAACTTTATTATTTATAGCGGCTCTGTAAAAAATTAAAGTGTCTACCTATTACGGTTCAAAAGATACAGCCCAGTGATAGATAGACGGACAGACAGCGAAGAGTGTTGACTTCCTTTGGGTACGGAACCCTAAAATAACGTTTTATTTCGGCCAGTGAAAAGGCTTGCAGCTTTTTCCACTTAGCTATTTAAAACACATGGCTTTCAAAAAATGAATCGTAATTTTATTAGTTTTACGTTACAAAATGAATTTATCAAGAAAAATTAGATAATTTTTATTTTATACGAAAATAGATTATTAAGGAATTTTATTATTTGTAAATTTTGTGTCTTTCATTTGTTAAAAAAGGACAGGAAGCCCTTTTATTATAGCACTATTAGAATTCTATTTTAAGCTTAAATAATTATACTACTGTAATAATAAAAGATGCGTATTATTTTTTTTTTCAAAATCGCATGTTTTTTTTTTAATGAATTAGAAAATCTCATCTACTTAGATGGATAAATTAAAGTACCTAGTAATTTTAATTATATTTAGTGACTAATTTTAGACTTGTTTAGTATGCAACCCGGGAATTGATTTTTCATGATTATTTTTAAAATAAAAATACAGTGTGTTTAAAAAATAAATCAACTTTTACTTAACAGAAAAACAAATAACAATGTTCTTTCCCAATCGCTTTTATTCCATTTTAATTTGTTGAAAAATCTTGTTCATTTTTTTTTTATTTATACTTCTCGAGACTATACCTGTCTAAAAAGTTTACATCTCTAGCGTGTACTGTAGTATTTATATTATATAATGTAATATTATACCTATCTTAAATTTATTGACGCCAGGTCTGCCTATGTTGCAAGACCTAGGTGTCATAATTCTGTAGTTACAAGTTAATTATAAGAATCCACAAAATTTGTATTCCGTAAGATACAAAATTAAATTGTAGATGTTTAGTTTTGAAGTTTTATTTTATTCTTATGACAAAATATGTCATTTCCTCAGACATTAAGAAAGACAAGCGAGTTCCAATACCAAAAATACTATAAATTGAAAAAGAATTTTCAATATCGTAAGTATCTCAAAAACAACTCATCAGAACTTAACCAAATATTTTTGGGACCACTCGGTAAGTGTACGCTTTCAAACTAAGGAATAAATTTTTAAATCGGTTCATAAATTATAAAGTTCTAGGGTAACAAATACAACCGAACCAAAACCGGAGGTTATCACCTCCTCTTTTTGTGAAGTATACTAAAATAATTTTATACAGCGTAGCAGGAATATCGATACGCAAATTGAAACCATGAATTCAGTATATTATCCTAGACTCCTTGTATATAAATTTAAAGTCGGTATAAAATCTTGCTGTTTCACACAAAAGTGCAATACCTATGCGGTCAAAATGTATAGAAGGTAGGTATTATTTTCTCTCCCAAGCTGCGACACAACACCCTGTCCGTCGCTTTCCGCATCCAGTCTGTCCCAGCCACCTTTGTCGCTGGGATTATGTTTACAAAATATAGCACAAAAAATAAATCTTAACCATACAAAAACAAATTAACACAATCTCTTGATGACCTACAAGTACATGCCTGCTTACGTAAGAAATCCGGTCAGTGCAAGATTTGCCACGCCGTGCAAAAAGTCGATGATGACAAAGTTGTACATACTATGTACAGAGATTTGAGTGTGACATAAATAAATTGGTTCTGTATGCAATAAATAATATATCAAGGGTCAAAATAAATTAACTGGCAATTTTTTAGACATGTTTTGGGTATCGATATAGAAAACTATTACACTGGAAAAAAAATTGTCATTCAACTTTGTTCAAAACAATAAATGACACTATTACATGTAAATGAAGGCAACTAAACGACTGTTATATTATAGTTTTAGGAAATTCATAAAAATGTGTAAAAACCAGGAAAAATTAAAAAGCCGACCTTTTAGGGTCCTAAGGATTCCTACTGAGAAACTCCTGATAGAAAAAACAATTACACTTTGCCCGACCCGAGAATCAAACACAGGATCTCATGCTCAGCAGAAGCGCTAGCTCCACTAGACCAGTTAGTTTAGTTCGATCTCTACTAACACTGTCACAATTTCCTGCCAATTTACCAATATGACATGTATTGAACTGAGGTGATTGCCAATACATATAGCACATACATACATATACATAAGCATACCGGTTAAATTTATTACCATTCTTCTTGCTTCGCCGTAATTGGGTAAAGAGAAGGAAAATAATCACAGGGCTTCAAGGATTTCGCTATATACAAGATTATTTTTAGTATATGCGAAACCTGAATATAGTTTGTTCAGAATCAGTAACTGAATCGATTCCAATCATTTTTACACCATGTTATATTTTTTACCAAAAATATTTAATTACGCTTCCAAGTCGCGGGCCTTAGTGTTTTGTTTCGATTTTAAAATTATCATGTCTTTCTCGTATTCAAACGTCCATTACACGGAGATGGTACGTACACTAGCTGTTTGTGGTGATCTGCATAAGTTTTTGCGTGGACAACCAGGTAACTTATCAAGCTTATAACTTTGTGATTATTAATGATACAGTTTTGAAATTTTTTTCATAGATTCTTTACATAAAAATACTAGACCCGTGTTTCGGGTTTCGCATAAACAAAAATTAATGTTGTATATAAATATAACTAGCTGTACCCTGCCACGCTTCGCTGTGGCACATTGTGATTGAATGGTTGAGAAATGAGAAACAAAACAAAGAATACATTTGTTTCTCATGTGACTGCGCCATTACTATTGCGGTTGTCAGCGAGTGTTTTCCTCGCTTCCGGCAGATGGCGCGGTCACTGGTACACAGCTGATCGTTAAAAAAACTGTTTTGTTGCGGTCGCGGATATGTGAATGATGCAAAAAATAGATAAAAACAATCCTTGATGCGGGTTATATATCATGCTAAAATTTCAGCTCGATCGGTGGAGAGCTTTTTGAGTTTTTGAAGCGTAGGTACACAAACCAACATAACATTTTTATGTATATAGATTATACTATTAGCATTGAAAGTGCTTCGCCTGCGTATTATACGTTTAAACCTTCCTTTTAAATCACTCTATCCATTGATGAAAACCGCCTTAAAATCCGTTGCGTAGTTTAAAAGATATAAGCCCACAGACGCAGGGAGCGACTTTGTTGTAAACTATGTAGAGATTATACACATACAGAGTTGCCACCCGTCCCGATTTTGCCGGGACAGTCCCGATTTCGAAGACATTGTCCCGCGTCCCGACGGCCTATCGATTTTGTCCCGATTTTTGACAATATGCGACAGGCTCAATCAATTCATTCACGGGTACCCAACCCAGTCACGCGCCTCCGCGTCATCTACCGCGCGCCGCATGTACCGCGTTCGTTTTCGCCTCCTCCCGCGCGCGCAGTAATCTGTGGACTCTGTGGTTGTACTTTGCGGCGAGTTTCTTTCTTCGTTGAGTTGAGTGAAAAAATTACATTCGTTGGAGTTTAAACAATACCTACATTTTAAAAACATTACGTAAATATCTCTGAAGTTAACATATATATTATTTAAGTCAAGCGGTCGGTGTTTTATTGCATTGCAACAATGTAATGTTGCATTGGTTGGTGTTATGTTGTGGTTGTAGCTGTTTGCGGCATTTTCGCGCTTTGAGTCGAGAGATTAATCTTCAGTTTCCTTTGGTTACAAATCGATGGCTTTGGTTATAAAAACAATAGTTTTAAGCTAACATTGCTAATAAAATTTGTAAAAGCATTGTCATTTGATGGGAATTTAAATTTTACAGAACTTTGTGATGCTGCTTCAATTATGGGATTTGACTCCGAAGAAGGATTTTCTACGGACGAGTTATTTGAAGACTACAGTGTGGTGAAGAATATACTACCACAGATCGAGAAAAAGCAAAGCGTTGATAAAAAATGGGTCCAAGTATTTAAAGTCGCAAAGGAGCAGAAGTTGAACGCATTATTTAGTGTTGTATCTCGTGCTTTGATAATACCTCCTTCAAATGCGTATGTTGAGCGCGTGTTTTCACAAATGACCATGAAATGGTCTAATATCAGAAATCGTTGCTCGGTAGATTTGATAAAAGCAGAATTGCTAAGTTCAGACTTCATAAATAAATACAAAAATAATATAGATTTACTAAAAGCGGCTCGTAACAATAAGAAATACACATGGAAAAAATAATTATATAAAATAAACACTAAATAAAGTTTCATTTTCCTTTGACTGTCTCATGGGTAATTTTTTTTTTTTCACCAAACTCCGAACTTCTCTTATGGATGCCCGATCGTCCTGTTTTTTTTTCCCTGAAGGTGGCAACCCTGTACACATAGCAGTCAACAGGAAAAGTACACAAAATGCGGCATGCAATGCAGCATCGCCACGTTGTCTCGCTATGCTGATTTAGGTGCATAAGCTAAATAACAAACAGCTAAACATTTGACTGGCCTGTTAGTCTAGTGGTTAGTAATCCTGACTGCTAAGACTGAGGTCGTGGGTTCGATTCCCACCCAGGACAAATCTTTGTGTGATGAGCACAATCATTAGTTCTGTGTCTGGGTGTAATTTATCTATAATATGTATGTATTTAGAAATATATAAGTATGTTTATTAGTTGTCTGGTTACCATAGCACAGGCTCTGCCTAGTTTGGGATCAGATAACGTTGTGTTGGTAAAAAAAAAAAAAAATGGTATACCAAATTATCAAGAAATTCTGAAGTAGGTACAGTACAAAGGTGATGATTATCTAGGTAAATTGTGCAAACTTTACCGGCGTTATTTCCACAATCCGTCGCGTCGCGGTATGCAAACTATATGCCCGCCGTGCTTGCAAACCGCTAATTTACCTTGTAAATAAATGAATCTCGTTGCATGGATCCGTTGATTCCGTAGGTTTACATTTAAAATTTCGGACTATGCGAGAGCAGTGGTGGCCCAGTGGTAACGACCGCGACTTACGAGTAGTAGGGCGTGAGTTCAAACCCAAGCATGCGCTTTATTTTGCGTAAATTATTTCATCATCACTGCTCTCAAAACGGTGAAGGAAAACATTGTAAGCAAACCGGCACGGCATGTCTTAGAACCAAAAATTTAAAGACATGTGACATCTACCAACCCGCACCGGGCCTGCGTGGTGTATTATGGCTCGCTCCCTCTCACCGAGAGAAGGCCTGTGTCCCAGCAATGGTAACGTTATAGGCTGCTGATGAAATTGGACTATGCGTAATAGTATTTGGAGAAGAGGGTTTAGAGCTCTGCTTGTGGAATGGCCGTAAATGCAGTAAGCTGTGCCAAGGTTGCTGCCGAAGCTGAAGGTGATGACCAGGCATGCGCGTCCGCTGCATTCTGGTGGTCAGGATACCCGTTGAAGCCGCGACTGCTGGCTGGCTGTGTGACTCGGCGCTCGATAGATTGAGGTAATAATGTTGTCGTGCTGATGAGGTTGCATGAAAGCTGCGCTGACATTCATACTCGGGGTCACCAATTTGGATGAACGAGGAACAAGGTGTACAGTTTACTCAATCTCCGTAGAAAAGGGAAGGTCCTCTGACCAGACGGGTGTCGTGTCTGATGGGATATTGCCCTACGATTTATATCAGGATGTTGTATATATGTATGGACCAAGTGAGAAATTGGGCATTATACATAATGCCCGGTCATTATGAAAAATGCCCAATATGAGAATGCAATTTGATAAATATTATTCAAATAATCAAATTGACCGGGCATTATACATATTGTCCTTTTGGGCAGAATAATACAAATATATTTAATGGCATAGAATTAAAGCAGCAGTTCAATATTTGAGTTATAGTAGGTAAAAAAATAAAAACGCATATTTGCAAACTAGTTTAGCAGTAAAAACTGAGCAGTAAACTAAATAAAAATGAGTCATAAAATAATTTAAACGGGCAGTTCAATAAATACTGAGCCGTGGAATAGTTGAACTGGGCGGTTAGGCGCATACAGTTAACAAATCGTAATTGGTTAGTAATAAATTTTATTTTAAGCAGTTCTATAAACGATGAGGCATGCAAGCAAGCATGCAACATGCAGCATGCATGTTTTCTGTCACGGCTCCGGCGCTACGGGGCTCCGACGGTCCCACGCGAGCTTATCGTTGCAGATGTGTTTTACGCTCGCCACCGCGGCTGAGGCTGGGCGGCGAAGCCGACCAGCGAGCCGAAGCTGCGGTGGTCAAAACCACCTGCTCCTTAGCTCGCGGACCGCCTAGCCCCTCCGCCCCTACGCGGTTTTAACTAGGGGTAGGGCAGACAAGACTACGTGCATTCGGTTTTGCAGCGATTCGTTTCTGTCACTAAATGCAGCACAACATATTGAATTTATAAGACAATACTTGTTAAAATTAAACAGTTGGAAAAATTAATTCCCATATTTAATTACTATTTTTTTAATGTTACTGTCATTTAACTTAAAATAAACTAAATATTAAACCATTTAAATAATCAGACTCATTATTTGGATTAATTATCAAGGACTTCTACATTAAGAATTCACTAGTTTTTGCATTTAAAACTTAAGGAAAGTCATAATGGCGTAGCTTTATTATCAAATTGCCCAATTATCATATAGCAATATAATAATGACCGTGCAATGTGATAAATAATGAAGTTAAGATAGTATTACTCACTTTGCCCAACAGAGCTAGACATTATTCATAATGCTCGTACATTATGTATAATGCCCGCATTAATCACCTGGTCCATAACATATATAAGGTGTATCTATTCATACACGAAATATTTTAAGAGGTACACATGTAGGTGGTAAAGAAGCTATAGAAGCAAAAAGAAAATGTTTATCTAAGCGTTTTTGAATTTTCGTAATTATTATAATTTAAAAACTGCTTGAGACGATTTGCAAAAACCTTTACTCCAAATTCTATGAATGGCACGCCTGACGCTGTGAGGGCGGCGACCAGACGGCACGAGCATGGCCGCGGTGTCTCGGGCCGTAAAAAATAAGAAGGAGCCAGTATTTCTCGTGTGCGTCAAATAATTTATAAATATTAAATTTTGAAAAAAATACATTTAGATAAAAATATTTTTCGTTGCTATAGCTTCTTTACCACCTATAGGTGTACCTCTTAAAATATTTCGTGTATGAATAGATACACACCTTATATTATGCTAGTTGCGCGGTAAACTCTGCTTGCGCGATGCAGGATTTTGCCTGACGTCAGTGTGTTGAGTAGTTTGCATGTGGTGGTGTAGAAGCCGCTATAATAGCATGCATAAATATTATGGCTCTTCTTCACAATCAGCGATAATCGTGTGATCAGCGATCATGTGGGCACGTGTGTAAGCTACTAGCCGAAATTTCCTTTGTTTTTGTGCTCACACCATAAAATTAATGGACATAAGTCTATAGGTGAGGTTTTGTAATTGGTTTTCTGATGACTAGGGTTTAATTTTTTTTATGTTTTAATTTGCTGTCCTCCATGTAGGTACTAAATAAATACGTGGCTGAAAATCAACAACTCATGGGTCGCCGCGAACATAGACGACGATCGGCGTTTAGTCGACATCAAGAACCTAAAATAATAGCGGCGAGATTTTTAGCGTACTGGATTTTAATCGCAATGCTTAGCGTCGAGAGTCGAAAATCAAACAGTAAAAGACACTGTTCGATTTTTGAAGCGCTCTTTTGAATTTTCAGTGCTCGGTTTGAACCGATTTTCAACTCTCGGTGTATTGGGAGTTGAAAATCGTCCGTGTTAATGTCCAGATGTCGACTAAGCCGTCCACACAATGCTGCTCGTGGGTAATCGTTTATGCCCGCCGATGGTGAAAAGGCGCTATTAGGTACAATGGCAGAAGTATGTATTACCATAAATACTTCTGCCGGATAGCTCGAGCGATAATCTTCACAGGGTGGCTGGTAGCAACTGAATGGGAGTTACCTAGAATCAATATGAATGGTGTGCAAGTGAAGAAGCCTTTTGCCAGCAGTGGACTGTAGGCTTTTTTTTTTTTTTTTTTTTAGGATGGGAAATCATCAAATGACTTCTCCCGCTCTGGACGGAGCGGGAGGGCGTGTCAGACTTTTACTGACTAAAACCCACCCGTGTTCCATCAGTTGCCCATGTGCCAGGGTCACAGTATCTCTTTCGAACAATCACGCGACCCCGGCAGGCATCGGTCCTATTAGACCCCTACGCTGCTGCTGACATCTCTTTGAGGCGCGCGTGGAACACTGCGCGCCGTCGACCCGAGCTTGGTCCTTACCGGGCGGCGAGCTACCCATTGCTCGCCACCCGCAAGCTCGCGCCTACGGTGGCCGGGAGTCCGCAATCGACTCCCGACGCCCGGGGCGTCTCCTCCTGCGGCGGCTAGGGACGTGAGGGCGCAGAGACTGCCACTCCCTCACGCGCCCCGCCTCCTCCTTCGCGAGCATTACTGCTTCGCAGAAGGAGGTGACGGCTTCCCACTCCCTCTCGCTCCGTACCATGGCTCGCACCAGGGCCGGACGCGAGAGGTCGCCGCCGCCGATCGCCTCCACGAGGACACGGCGGTGCTCCGCCCAGGCAGGGCACACCTCCACCGTATGCTCCACCGTGTCCTCCAGACGATCCTCGCAATGGAAACACCCGGACGTATCCTCCCGCTTTATCCTGAACAGGAACCCACCGAAGCACCCATGCCCGGTGAGAACCTGCGTCAGGCGGAAGGTGAGGACGCCGTGGCGCCTCTCTATCCACTCCTCAAAGAGTGGACTGTAGGCTGATGTTACTAATTATTCATATTACCTTGTAGATATTTGTATTGGTATACTTATTTGCATAAAAACACAGTACCTTTACAAAGATGGCAACTATAGCTGTATAACTATAGCTTAGAACAAAACATGTTTTGCCAATACTTGGCATGCAAATTTTTTAGGACGTAACATTTTATGTGAATGTAATCTTTAACACTATAGAAACCATTAACACATAATCATTCATAAAAAGTATTTTGAAATGTCTGCCGACATTATTTAATAGTAATTAGTTACTTTTAAATAATTAAACTGACGAAACTCTTTTGGGGTTTCGTCAGTTACGTACATTAACGTCATCTGCTTTAATAAATACATTCTGATAGTTATACAGAGAGAGGATGGATGTCATGAATTCAGTACATCATTCTAGCTAGATCCCTGTTTTATAACCGACTTCAAAAAAGGAGGCGGTTATCAATTCGACTGTATGTTTTTTATATTTTATTTTTTAATGTTTGTTACCTCATAACTTTTGACTGGGTGAACCGATTTTGATGATTCTTTTTTATTTGAAAGCTGGTGCTTCCCGAATGGTCCCATTTTAATTTGGTTCCATTTGGACAATGGGGTCCATGTGAAAACCATATAAGTCTTAAATTTGCATTACGTATTTGCGCGACAAATGAACGAATAACGCGATCAGATTAGTGCGGAGTATCTACCACAACTAAAAAGCTAAAAAATAAAAACTTTTTACAAAAAAAAACAACCGACTTCCTTAAAAAAAGCACTACAAAGTCAAAAATAACTTTAATTTCGGAAGTCGGTGGCAAAAACCTTAAATACAGATCCTAAGACACCGACTTTCGAAATTAAAGTTATTTTTGACTTTGTTGTGTTTTTTTTAAGGAAGTCGGTTGTTTTTTTTTCTAAAAACTTTTCGTTGGTAGTACTTTTCGTTGGTAGTAAAAAGAGTGTCCTTTGTTCCGCTGTGGGACATAACACCGATTTGGTTTTTGGACATTTAAATGTATGTGACGAACAGCCACTACGCTAACAAAAAGTTTACGTCTTCGATCTCATCAAAATACTGTGCCAAATAGAGCAGACATTGTACAAAAATCCAATTTAGCCAGAGAAAAAAACTAAATTGAAATCATCCATATCTATTTATACATTCTCCAACAGTTTTATTTCTCAACGCAAGGATCTCCAAAACGCGGTAATCTGAGACGCTTCAACAAACAGTGTCTCTTGCGCTATCGAAGCGCGCGCACGTCTGTGTTACAAAATAAATATTTAAAGTGAAATAACCGGACTTTACTCTGACGACAACCGGTAAGTCATATTATATCTTTTATTGTCTTAATTTTAAGAGTGATTTTTACTTAGCAAAATGTTTGCTTGTTAAAAATGCATTATGCTACCTTAAAAAGTAAAGAAGTGATCTTGTTTTTACTAAACTGATACACGAGAAACGGTACCACACAAGAGCTGTTATAGAAATGGTATATTCAGTTGTTTTTGTTTTTAGAACGCAAAGGAATTTCTTAGTGTATAGTTAACTCTTAGTAACTGGTCGTAATAATATCGATAGTATTTTTTTTATCGATAATATTTTTACTATCGTTATACTATTACCGATTTTATTTTTATCCTAGTGATAATACTAACGATAGTGGATGCAATTTTTATAATGAAAATTACTAGAAATCCACAGTAATCTTATTATTTTTCTATTCTTATAGATAACGGAATTAACTATGTTTTTTATTTTTTCAAGCGAATAAGTAATCATTCCATATTTCTTCTAAAAAACTTACGGAAAAATTTACTTAACTTTTTGTTATACCTTATTAACTATTACGATAGTAGGTGTATTTTTTTTATGGATTTTAATTTGTATGTACGCATATAATTACATAATTATTATTTTCATAATCATACGGTAGGTAGGAACAATTAAATGATAATTTAATAAAATAATTAGAGATTAATATGATAACCACATATTTCTTTATTACTATTATACCAATGACACGAAGGTAATATAAGTAACTAACTACTTCATGTAAATTACTTGGAACACCTACCAGTCGCCACCTGTTTGCTACTTTGCAGTAAGCAGCGTTAAGTAAAGTAAGCAATAAAATTAACATAAAGTCACTACTGAGAATGTGCATCTGGCACACTGCGCACTGTCAAATTAAACTAGTTAGAGAAACTGTGCTGTTATGCTGGGTATTGTTATGTAAACCCGGCTTGTGACGTTTCATAAGATGAAATAAATATTTTTTCATCCCACCGTCTCGGAAAGAGAATTTTTAATCTTCAATATCTGAGTGGAAAAGCCGTTTTTATTCTATAGAGGATAAAGTAAATTGAATTTAGAACATCGTGTGCACTAAGTTTGTGAATTAAAAACATCATTAAATCTATTTACTTCTATCTCCATGGTGCCGAATTTATCATTCAACCTTTTTCTAATTTGTAAAACTTAGACTCGGAACCTTCTTGATATACATACTTTTTTTTTAATTTGCTTTGCGCGCGCCATTTTACTTTTCACGTCACCAACATTACAGTACCTAACAAAAATATTACACTCGACTTTTGGTAACTGTAGCAACGTTACTTTCAATTTTTCTTAATTATACCTAAGTATCATTTGAAATAATTTAAAGATTATTCTGTAATACTTACCTATCATAATGTAGTACATAATAAATGTTAATACCTAAACTGAAATAAAAGTATCTTGTGATTGAAATGCTTTTTTTGCATATTTAGTCATTTCCTCGCTGAGGTGGGATGAAAAGTTACGTGTTGCACTCGAGTGCAAAGATTTTTCACCTCGTGCTCTTTTGATTCCCTCGCTAACGCTCAGGATTCTAATTTTGAATCACTCGCTGCGCTCGTGATTCAATTTTAGAATCCTTCGCTTGCTCGGTCATCAAAATTGAACACGCGGTTAAAAAGCAACTTTGCACTCTTGTATAACAAATAACTATTAACCGACGAAAAAAAAAGGAGGAGGTTATCAATTCGACGCGTATATATTTTTTTTTTATGTATGACCACGCATAACTTTGTACATGGTAGACCGATTGTGATAATTCTTTTTTTATTGGAAAGGGTATAGGTACTCCCAAGGTGGTCCCATATAAATTTGGAAAACAAAATTGAACCCTAAGGGTCGGAAAACAGGGGATGATTGATTGTTCACTCACTGATTGTAATGTATAACCACGCATAACTTTATACACAGTAGTCCGATTTTGATCATTCTTTTTTCATTGGATGGGGTATACCTTGCCAAGTATTATTAGTACATTCAAGCCACAAAAAGATATAAAATAAAAACTTTTTAACAAAAAATTAAACGGCCGAAAAAACTGAAAAGCAAAAAATAATAAACCTTAAAATTTTGAGTCGGCGCTGAAAAATCAATGAACAAAGATCACTCAAAGCGCCGACTCATAATTTTAATGTTTATTATTTTTTGCTTTTCAGTTTTTTCGCCGGTTTAATTTTTTGTTTAAAAATTTTTAATTAAGAACATGGATTTTTTTCAATATATTTTTTTTTTGCTCAATAATTACTGGTCATTTTGTTACTTTAACTTTGAGTTGGTACCATCTGTTTTTTTTATTATTATGTCGGTCCTATCATGTCTTTGAAGTTTACACAGAGTTTTAAACTGATATTTCTATTGACTAGTAACTACACCAACTGCGGTCAAGGACCCCACAAAAAGCCATAAAATTAATTTTTTTTCTTTATCATAAACATGAACATGAATGACGTGATAACCCAACCAACCCAACGCGTCTGCAAAGTCTCGGTGGCAAAATTGTACAGATACTAGTGAGTTTATGTTACATTTTTTGCCTACTGCAAAAATGCACACAAAACAAACTACAAACTGTAGGTGTAATTAATAATTTACATCAAGTAGTTAGTGCCCAAGATTACGTGTTATTGGTATAATATTATAGGAATAATTATTTCACTATACTGACTCATTTAATTGTACAGACGTAACTACTCAGTAATTATGTAATTTTGTTTTGTGTTTATATATCGATACCCATAAGTTGTTTCGTGTGGTGCTGGACGAAAAGAATAGCATCATCCCATGGTGATGTCGTAGAAGGCTACTTTAGAGACTTTATCTAAAGAATGGGCAGTAGCGTTCTCTATGCATTTCACCACCATACTGCGACCGCCAACCCGCTTACCAAGCGTGATGATTATGGAATAACCACCATTTTCGGGGAGGCATATGTTCAGCAGTGGACGGATTTCATCTGGTATGATAATGACCCATAAGTCTGCGAAGTTTTACTAATTTAATTTTGAACCTGTATATGTTATGGACCAAGTGAGAAATTGAGCATTATACATAATGCCCGGTCATTATGAAAAATGCCCAATATGAGAATGCAATATGATAATAATTATTCAAATAATCAAATTGACCGGGCATTATACATATTGTCCATCACCTTTTGGGCAGAGTAATACAAATATATTTAATGGAATAGAATTAAAGCGGCAGTTCAATATTTGAGTTATGGTAGGTAAAAAAAATAAAAACTCATGTTTGCAAACTAGTTTAGCAGTAAAAACTGAGCAGTAAACTAAATAAAAATGAGTCCTAAAATAATTTAAACGGGCAGTTCAATAAATACTGAGCCGTGGAATAGTTGAACTGGGCGGTTAGGCGCGTATAGTTAACAAATCGTAATTGGTTAGTAATAAATTTTATTTTAAGCAGTTCTATAAACGATGAGGCATGCAAGCAAGCATGCAATATGCAGCAGGCAAGATTTTTGTCAAGGCTCCGGCGCTACGGGGCTCCGACGGTCCCACGCGGTTTTAAATTACACTCTAGGGGTAGGGCAGACAAGACTACGTGCAGTCGGTTTTGCAGCGATTCGTTTCTGTTACTAAATGCAGCACAACATATTGAATTTATAAGACAATACTTGTAAAAAATAAACAGTTGTAAAAATTAATTCCCATATTTAATTACTATTTTTTGTTGTTATTGTCATTTAACTTAAAATAAACTAAATATTAAACCATTTAAATAATTAGACTTATTATTTGGATTAATTATCAAGAACTTCTACATCAAGAATTCACTAATTTTTGCATTTAAAACTTAAGGAAAGTCATAATGGCGGTCTCTGATTGGTCAAAGCGTGCCACGCCATGCGTGCCTCCCTCCCTGCCCTCACACCGCGTCATATTTAGCTTTATTATCAAATTGCCCAATTATCAAGTAGCAATATAATAATGACCGTGCAATGTGATAAATAATGAAGTTAAAATAGTATTAATCACTTTGCCCGATAGAGCTAGACATTATTCATAATGCTCATACATTATGTATAATGCCCGCATTTATCACCTGGTCCATAACATATACACTGTGACTCGCTGTGGGCAACAAATGTGTACTAAAATACGAGTACAATTTAGAGCGAGTGTAGAGTTTCTTCAATGTTATTTCTTGACTGGCCTGTTAGTCTAGTGGTTAGTGGTCCTGACTGCTAAGACTGAGGGCGTTGACCCAGGACAAATGTTTGTGTGATGAGCACAATTATTTGTTCTGTGTCTGGGTGTCATTTATCTATAATATGTATGTACTTAGAAATATATAAGTATGTTTATCAGTTGTCTAGTTGCCATAGTACAGGCACGGTAATAATATATATCCTTTACAGTGGTACAGGCTGTGCCTAGTTTGAGATCACATAACGGTGTGTTGGTTGTCCTAAGATATTATTATGATATAATTATTTCGGGTAATAATTAGGAGCGGCCTGTATATTCCCTTTGGAAACTAATGAAGCGTTGTTGTACACCCTGTATAAATGATTACCACCTACCACCTTCAGTCTTTATCAACCACCCTGTATAATCACTACGTCTTTAGTATTTAGTCGATGTACCCACAGCCGTAATATAACCGCGGCGAGATATTTTCGCGTTTGTTTTTCGACACACCAAGGGGTATTGATCCGAGCATTCAGAATCCGACGGAGTGCATCTCAGTGCATTCAAAGCGGACCACTGTTTTTTTAAATCTCCGACACAAAAATAGAGTATTATAATTTAAGTTTAAAATAATCTATACTAATATTATAAAGCTGAAGAGTTCGTTAGTTTGGTTGAACGCGGTAATCTCAGGAAGTCCTGGGCCGAATTGAAAAAATATTTTTGTGTTGTGTAGCCTATTTATTGAGGAAGGCTATAAGCTATATAACATTACGCTACAATCAAAAGGAGCAGAGCAGCAACGAAAAATGGACTAAAACTGGCAGGCAAATCAATGGGACGGTAAGGGTCAGGAGAGCAAAAATTTGACGCGGACGAAGTCGCGGGCAGAAGCTAGTTAATAAAAACCAGCCAAGTGCGAGTCGGACTCGCGCACCGAGGGTTCTGTACAAACCTGTAGGTATTCACGGTTTATGCATAAGGTTTATGTTTATGACATTAAATTTTTTTTTTTAATTTTTATATTTGAGGTGATTGAATGAACAGTAAATTGCGGTATACGATTTATGACGTATTAAAAAAAAACTACTTACTAGATCTCGTTCAAACCAACTTTCGGTGGAAGTTTATATGTTAATGTACATCATATATATTTTTTGTTTTATCATTCTCTTATTTTCGAATTTACAGGCCCCCCCCCCCCCCCCTTGTAAATTCACACACATTTTACCACTTTGGAAGTGCCTCTCGCACAAACTGTTCTGTTTTATAAAAAAAAAATGATATTAGAAACTTCAATACCATTTTTAAAGACCTATTCATAGATACCTCACACGTATGGCGTATGGGTTTGATGAAAAAAAGTTTTTTGAGTTTCAGTTCTAAGTATGGGGAACCCCAAAATTTATTGTATTTTTTCTATTTTAGTATGAAAATCTTAATGCAGTTCACAGAATACATCTACTTACCAAGTTTCAACAGCATAGCTCTTATAGTTTCGGAAAAAAGTGGCTATGACATACGGACGTACAGACAGACAGACATGACGAATCTATAAGGGTTCCGTTTTTGTCATTTGGCTCCGGAACCTTAAAAACACACTGTTCGCGAAAAAATTCCACCGCGGGTTTTTACGACTGTGCGAACGAGGTGGACCTCAGCCAGCGCCGAGATATGAAAATCAACAGTGTATTTTATTAACGTGCAGTGGGATCACTCTTTTATTTCTCAAACTTGTCTCAACACCAAAAATTAAAAATACATTGGTCATAAATAAATAAAAAAATATTGTGTGCGTACCTGGGTTTATACGTCCGCTCGTAATGACCTTTGAAATTATTTTTAAACCCTTTTTTGTAAGTTGATCTTTAATATAATAATAACAAACATGAATATTTTTTTTATTAAGAAAACGTCTTAATGCATAATGTCTGAATAAGTTTATTAATAACTTAATTATCACGGAAGTAAGCCCAACAATTGCTGCCAAAACATTGAAGTCAAATAGTACGCTAAGTTGATTATAATGTATCGTCATTAGATTATGTACGACCGGCAACCTTCATTTTTTTCATATGAAACTATATTCCGTAAATCAATAGAAAAACGGACGGAAAAAAATCGCGGCGAGTTTTTTTTGGCGCACTGAATCTTCAACGCTCTTTCACGAACAGTATTAGATTTTAGACGCGCTACGATGCACTCTGTTAGATTTGCAACTGTTAGTGTTTTTATTTAAAAAAAAGTACAGATTATATTTTACAAATAAATAGAGTACAAATTTGGAACCAACAACGTTGTTCACAGATACACAAAAAGACAAAGACAATGGTGATAAAGTAAAGGTCGGTCGGAGTAAATAAGTACATAAAATTAAAATAAATGAATTACAGCTGCTGCTAAGGAACACTGCAGAGATTTGATATTATTCTCATATTTTCTTGACTGACTCAAGCACTATGTTTCTGTAATTTTCCAACGGATAAAACAAATAGATCCAAGTTAGAGAAAAACTTATTAAAATTGCCCGTGAGGCAATGTAGAGGTGCCCGCACAATAGAGGCGGGAGAGAAAATAAGTGATGTTGGCTTTGCTTTGGATTTAGTCGCTCTACCGTGTTCACCATATGGAAAAGTAAAGAAAAAATTCTACAAGCAGAGCAGGATGGAAAATCTTCCTAATAAGAAACCTAAATATGAAGATTTTGATCAAGCTATACTATCATGGTTTCACCGACAGCGCCAGCATAATATGCCTGTGTCGGGGCCGATCGTGAAAGCTAAGGCGGAGAAGTTTGCTGAAGAACTTGGTTTACTTTCTTTCAAAGCATCAGAAGGATGGCTCGGTTTTTTTTAAATTTTTCTAATACAGTTTTTTTTCTTTCCATTTAACGACAACTCTCTATAACGCCGAAATGTGCACAGTCCCTTTTTTTTTGGATGGGAAATCATCTAATGACTTCTCCCGCCCTGGGCGGAGCGGGAGGGCATGTCAGACTTTTACTGATTAATACCCACCCGTGTTCCTTCAGTTGCCCATGTGCCAGGGTCACGGTATCTCTTTCGAACAATCTCGCGACCCTGGCAGGTGCACAGTCCCTTGAGTGTCTTTGTATAGAGTTTACACGTATACTTAATTTTTTTTTTTTGAATAAAATAAAAACTTCGGTAAATCCGGATAGTCCGGATTTGTGTGCGATTATACTTTGTAAATCCTTGGGTTTGAAAATAATCTGGATTTTGCAATCCCTACCTGCAAGCCTGCATCAGTACGACTTGGTGCGACGGTGTTGAACCGAGCATTGATAACTCAACAGAATGTAGCGCCAGTTAATCTCAACGTGTCGAAAAACCACAGTGTTCAATTTTAAATTTTCGGCGCTTAGCCGTGGGTGCGTGGGCTAATGGCTTTAGAATTATTTAATTGATAGCATATACAGGGGTGATGAACCTAAATTCAGAGTCCCAGATTTTAAATACCTTAATAAATTGAATACAAAATCTGGAATGAAGTGATCCGGCAGAGAACTAAAGTTGTCGACATAGCTCACAGAATTAGCAAGCTGAAGTGGCAATGGGCCGGCCATATAAGACGTAGAACCGATAACCGTTGGGGTAGACGTGTTCTTGAGTGGAGACCACGAATTGGCAAACGTAAGGTGGGCCCTCAGGCTAGGTGGAGCGATGATCTGCGCAGGGTGGCTGGTAGCAGTTGGATGAGAGTTGCCGAAAATCGAGCTGAATGGCGTGCAATTGGAGAGGCCTATGTCCAGCCGTAGACTGCTGTAGGCTGATGGTGATGATGAATAAATTTAGTATAAACGGTGAACTTGAGGCTGTCAAAGGCAAAAGATCGGCAAGATCACATTCACCCGCCCTCTTCCGCACCTTTTTTTTTTGCCAAGGTCACGGTATCTCTTTCGAACAATCACGCGACCCCGGCATTCCTTCGCACCTCATCGCTGCCAGTACGGTGTACATTGTTATTTTCGGTTAAAATACTGTTGCTGACGCTACAATTGCAACCATCTTGTTAATACTTTGTTGACAGCACAACTTGCACAGTTATGGAAGTTGGGCTTATCACTGACGTCACGCAAAATCCTGCATCGCGCAACTAGCATATTTAGTAAAAAAATCGTCCAAAAAAGTTCCTTATTAATATGTCTTCGAAGTACCAGGTTGGCATAACTTGGTAGGAGCTCACCTAACATGGGTTTTATTGATTCTGAGGCGGTACGAAGTTCGCTGGGTCAGCTAGTTTAGTATAGAATGTCCCGTAATCAATTGCCGGGACGTTGCCCACCAGACATGACACTCGTCTGAATCTTATAAAGGAAAGCCCTGATTTAACCTATAACTCAACCATTCAAAAAGTTTCCAACTACGGCGTTAATAACAACGTTTATCTGCACACAAATATTTTTAAAATGATATAATTAGTGAAACAGCTCGTTAAATTATTCACTAACGTTTAAATCTGCACAAACAACAAAATACTTTCGGAGAAAAACGCCAGACAGTCCGACAGTTCTGTTGTGAATTACTTTCGCAGTGAGTTTTGCCAAAGGATTATAAATGGATTTATTTATAAACGTTTTTTATAAAGTTAACAGACGTTTAAACGTAAATAATTTAAAGATAAACAGTCGCTCATTATAAAAACTGAAAATTTGATTGTACCTATTTCTTTATGTAAATCATTCACAGAGATCAATATTTATATTAGTATTTTTTTAATATTAATTATTAATATTAAAAAAAAACTAAAAAACAAGCTTTCATAGAAAATCAAACTAAAAAGTAGAAAATAAATAAAAATTAAATAATGGGAAAAAGCTTGAGGTGCGTTTTGAAGCATTTTTAACAGATATCACGCACCCCATGCTTTTTTCCATGATGTACTTTTTAGTTTTTTAAACTGTTATTTATTTTCTATTTTTTATTTTGGCTAGTCACAAAATCGTGTTTTCCCATTTTTTTGCTGGTGATCCTGGCCAGGATAACGGCACAAATTTATGAAATTATTGTATTGTCGGTACTTGATAAGTGTGCAAAGTTTCAAATTAATCCGAAATTTAAAATGAGGTGAAAATCTCGGTAAAAAAATCCGTAACATACATACATACCAAGCTAAAGAAAAACTTTAATAATAAAATGGTAATTCATCAATTTTCTCTGAACCTTTCCATTTAAAAACTTTTTACAAAAAAAAACCGACCTCCTCAAAAACACTAGAAAGTGAAAAATAACTTTAATTTCGGAGTCGGTGTCTTCGGATCTGTATTTGAGTTTTTTGCCACCGACTTCCGAAATTAAAGTTATTTTTCACTTTCTAGTGTTTTTGAAGTCGGTTTTTTTTTTGTAAAAAGTTTTTATTTTTTACTTTTTAGTTATGGTTTCTACCCTGCACTAATTCCTATACCACTAATCGCCAGGTGACATTTAATACTTTACTACTGCTGTAAATCGTTGAGGAATTCCCTTGACTGTCTGTCTATGGTCTCCATCATCAGATCTGTAATGCTACTTATAAGCCTTTTGGGAGCTTTCTCATCGATAGAAATGAATTAAGTTCAAACACCAGGTAATTGCTGTAAGTCGTTGAGGAGTTCCCTCGATTGTCTTTCGGCTCCATCATCAGATCAACTCCGGACCTTAATTAAATAGTAGTGATAAAATTGGCACTTTGAACCGTATAAAGTAAGCCCAACAATAGGGAACTGCTGTAAATCGTTGAGAAAATCCCTCAACTGTCTATGGTCTCCATCATCAGACCTGTAATGGCACTTATAGCCCATATGGGTGCAAAGTTCTCATCAATAGAAATGAATTAAGTCCAAACACCGGGTAATTGCTATAAGTCGTTGAAGAGTTCCCTCGACTGTCTTTCGGCTTCATCATCAGAGCAACTTCAAACCTTCATTAAACAGTAGTGCTTTAAGATAATTAATGAAAAAAATAAAATACGCACTAGTCGCCACTATGATTTTAGAAGGTTCCCTTCGACTTCTGTGGGATGCCATCATCAGCTCCTGGTTTCCTTATCATGGGACTACCCTTGGGATATCTCCTTTCCAACAAAAAAGATTCATCAAAATCGGTTCATAAACGATGAAGTTATCGGTGATCACACAAAAAAAAATATAAAAACGGTCGATTTGAGTAACCTCCTCCTTTTTTTGAAGTCGGTTAAAAACGTTTGGTATCTCTGTTCTATGCTCGGCTGTAAGAGACGAATAGATTAGGTACAGTACGCATACTACAGCAATACAATTTACAATATACATACCTACACCATACATAATTGGAGCTCATTTATCATATAATAATATCTTAGGACAACCAACACACTGTTATCTGATCCCAAACTAGGCAGAGCCTGTACTATGGTAACCAGATAACTGATAGATATACTTATACCGGATGAAATTTTTTACCGTCTTGACCTTCATACGGTGTGTTGTGTAACTAGAATAGAAGGCAGGAAGGCCTTCAGATTCATCGCAGGTGACTAAAGGCGCGCGGGACGCGGGTTGACGGGGATGCGTGTGCGGCTCGTGCGCCTGCGAAAGATCAATTTGGCCGCCTATCGGCCGGCTTCAAAGGGAAGGACCGCGCTACAAAACCATTGGTACATGCCGCGCATTGAGTAGAGTGCGTATGATTTGAGTTTCGATAGATTTTAATTGATATTTTTATTTTATTTTTTCCAAATTTCTGTTTTTGTTGTTCTAGTATGAAAATGTTACTTTTAATGTGTAGTATTTATTGCTAGATCAATTTCATTGCATGTTATTCAAAAATAAAAATAATAAAAATTTCTATGCCAAAGGCTTCTACTCCGTTCACCTATTACACCCATTTTTTTTCAAGACGTTGAAAAAAGTCTCCCGGTATATTTCTAAATACATACATATTATAGATAAATTACACCCAGACACAGAACAAATGATTGTGCTCATCACACAAACATTTGTTCTGGGTGGGAATCGAACCCACGACCTCAGTCTTAGCAGTCAGGGTCACTAACCACTAGACTAACAGGCCAGTCCAAATATACTGACACTGTTATGTAGAAGGACATTGACCTAGACAGTCTTAAAAATAGAAACATACACAAAACATCACACCTTGTTTCCCCGAAGAGTTGGGCAGAGATGTATCCATAATACACTCACAATTCGACAGATATATTTAAGTCCCCTGTAAAAGGGGCGAGCCTATTGCCACCAACCGATCAAAAAACCGTCCAAAAAATTATTCACATTTTGTTTAATTTATACGTTACTAGCTTCTGCCCGCGACTTCGTCCGCGTCAAATTTTTGCTCCCCTGACCATTCCCGTCGCATCGATTTGCCTGCTCGTTGCTGCTCGCTCCTTTTGAGTTATAGTGAGTCAACGTTAAAAGATAGACATATGCTCTCGCGGACTTTTTTTTAGAACTTTTTAAAAGGAACAATTCCGTCATACCTGATTTTTGCGTTAATTTAACCGTTTACGCAGCGCACGCAACGGAAACTCTCAAAAGGAATAAATTTTCCCCGTTTTCGCAACATTTTTCATTACTGCTCCGCTCCTCTTAGTTGTAACGTGATGTTATATAGCCTATAGCCTCCCTCGATAAATAGGCTACCCAACACAAAAATAATTTTTCAATTCGGACCCGTAGTTCCTGAGATTAGCGCGTTCAATCAAACAAACAAACAAACAAACAAACTCTTCAGCTTTATAATATTAGTGTAGATATACGAGACCAAACCAGCTAAATAGCTATCTATTCATAATAATTCCACAGACTATCGTATCGAAAATGATACATTTCTATAACCCGTTTTGCCTTGACCTCGACAATATACAACTGTCGGAAAAATACCGGTCGTCTACTTGATTGAAACTAGCAAAATTTTCGGGCTTTGGTTTTGTGAGCAGCGTTTATAGCAGCAGGGATGTTAGGGAGCTCCGTAACCGTAACCGAAACTATCGGATATCCGATATAAAAATTTATCCGTAACCGTAACCGAATCCGAAATAAAAGTTTCGGATAATATCGGATTTGTTATTAGGTACATTTTTATTTTAGATAGATTAGATAACACTCAATATATATTTATAGTCACTTTTATTTTAAATAGCTGTAATAATTACTCACACACTGATTGTAATTCCTACCAAATGGTGACATATAATATAAATAAAACCATTTTATTAGCTATTTGTATTTTACTTTTGAAATTCCTTAAAAGTTTAATATCCGTAACCGAAATTATCCGAAACTAACGGATAATCCGAAATAATTTCATATCCGTATCCGTATCCTTATAATAATCATTCCTACATCCGTAACCAATCCGTATCCGAAATTTCATATCCATAACATTCCTAGTTTATAGTACTACAGGCAGGACTAAGGCAGTGGTGGACTGGTGGTACAAGGGTATCGGCCTCGATTTACGATTTGTAGCTCGTGGGTTCGAACACAGGCAGACTCTTTACTTTGTGTAAATAATTTCATCACCACTGCTCTCAAAACGGTGAAAGAAAACACCGTGAGGTAACCGGCATGTCTTAGAACCAAAAATTCGAAGAAATGTGACATCTACCAACCCGCAGTGGATCCGCGTGGTAGGTTACGTCCGACTTCCTCTCACCGATAGGAGGCCTGAGTCCCAGCAGTGGGAATAGTATAGGTTGGGAAGTGTTTATAAGACTCCTACGATAAATTTTTTTTTGGTTTAAAATTATCAAATGACGTCTCCCGGGTGGAGCGGAAGCTGACTAAAACCCACCGGTGTTCCTTCAGTTCCCATATGCCAGGGCCACGGTATCTCTTTCGAACAAATGTCGCGACCCTGGCAGGTTCTACGATAACATTGATTGATTTTTGATTCGGTATGAAAGTGTATCGAATGGTTGTCAATAGCTATGCTGTTCAGTTTTTGTAGTACCGTAGTAAATCGGCCATGATTTACTTTACAAAATCATAAAATCTGACTGCGTCAAAAGTGAACATGTATGTATAAGTAGCAGTTTAAAAAAAAAACTAAAAAACACGCTTCGATAGAAAACTAAACTAAAAAGTAGAAAATAATTGCGAAGCGTGTTTTTTAGTTTTCTAAACTATTATTTACTAGCTTTTGCCAGCGGCTTCGCCCGCGTGGAGGTCGGAAATTATCCCGCGGGAACATACTACCGGGATAAATAGTAGCCTATGTCCTTTCTCAGGCTCTAAACTATCTGTGTACCAAATTTCATTTAAATCGGTTCAGTAGTATTAGCAGGAAAGCGATACAGACAGACAGAGTTACTTTTGCATTTATAATATTAGTGTGGATTAGTGTGGATAGTGTGGATAGTGTGGATGTGGATTTTTTAGGGTGTTTCGAATTTTGTGACGTATCTCAAAGTACTTTTCGTGAAAGAGTAAATTTCTATCCTGGTAACCCTGGCAAGGATAATGGCACAAATTTATGATATTGATGATATTAGCACAAATTTATGATATTTATGATATTGGCACAAATTTATGATATTTATGATATTGGCACAAATTCATTGTATTGTCATCGGTCCTCGATAAGTCTACAAAGTTTAATGGAACCGGCATGTCCATGGTCCTAACCAAACATTCAAAGACATGTGACAACAACCCGCACTGGGCCCGCGTGGTGAATTATGGCACAGTGCCTGTCCAGAAGAAGAGGCCTGGGTCCCAGCAGTGGAAAAATAATAGGCTGATTATGATACTTTACCCACGTGTTGAGTATCGATACCAAAAACGAACTGAACAAAAAAAAACTTTAATCATTCGGTGGATGAAGGTCAATGACCGAAATTAATCGGTTGAATTTATAATTTCTCGGCGAACTTATTATAGATATCGGCTGTTCAATTTCAAAACCTGAGTAATATCTGTATTTTTTTTTTAAATGGGTGTTTTTGCATTTTTCGACCTAATAGACCACCCTCCACATACTAGGCTAGCAAAAACTTCCAGAAATTAGTGAAATACGAAGTTACACAAAGTCGGAAACTGACCCGACCGAACCGATTCTAGAGAAATCAGAAATCGTTTTTCGGCTCTCCTGTATAGTTTTATGCAGATACTGGGTTTTGAAATATCAAAACCCAGTATCGGCTGTGCAATAGCACAGCCGATATTTTTTTACGAATTCCCAAAAACTATAGCTCATCGGTCCTTTAGTTGCCTATAATTGCAGTGTCATTAACCACATCTTTTACCATTTTGTTATTTGTATGTATCCTAAAAGTTTCTTTGTTCTTTTTATTGTTTTTATGTCCTGTGCGTGTCTCAAATAAAATATGTTTCTTTCTGTCTTGTTTTAAAAGACTTGAACAAAAATGGAAAACCGAAAAAAAATTTTTGTTTTCTTTATTTTTCTGTATCCTAACCCAACACGTGGGTAAATTATTACCAAGTATTGCCAAATATACGACCTACACAACATCATGCATTCGGGTAAAAAAAACAAATGAGCTAATAGGTTCATGCGTTCATATTATCAAATATTTATTCATCAAATTTAGTGCACCTACCACTGTACTCGTTTGCATCACCCAAAGGTTGACTGGTCGAAAATACCCAGCATTAAGTTCGCCTCTGTACATTTGTTTGTGCGTAAAGTAAATATTAAATAAATAAATGAGCTCGCTTTCGAATGGCGTGCACTCACGGTCCCAAGTTCCAAGTAAACTTTATCTACAGCTTACAGTTATATTTAACTACGTGACGGTATGCTGTACACACATGAGTTATGTAACGTTGTTTAAGTACATTGAGGTTGCAGTACATTTTAACTTTTTTAACCGACTTTAAAAAAGGAGGAGGTTCTCAATTCGACTGTATTTTTTTAATGTTTGTTGCCTCAGAACTTTTTACTGGGTGTACCGATTTTGATGATTCTTTTTTTTATTTGAAACTGGTGCATCCCATGTGGTCCCATTTCAATCTGGTTCAGTTCTGACAATAGCATCCATGTGAAAACCGTTTAAGTCTTAAATTCGCCTTAAGTACGTGTATGTGCGCGACAAATGGACGAATAACGCGATTAGATTAGTGCGGGGTAGGTAGATACCATAACTAAAAATTTAAAAAATAAAACATTTTCAAAAAAATAACCACCGAAGTCCTTAAAAACACTACGAAGTGAAAAATAACTTTAATTTCGGCAGTCGGTGGCAAAAAACTTAAATACAGATCCTATGAAACCGACTTCCGAAATTAAAGTTATTTTTCACTTTGTAGTGTTTTAAGGAAGTCGGTTGTTATTTTTAAACCTCTGTAAATCCAGCAAAATTACAAGTTTCCATATTCAGGATAATTAAACATACTGTCAAGCGCTGTGTGAAGATAGAAACGTGAATTAAAACAATTGACTCGATAAAAGAAAATCATAAAGATGACACTAAATAGCTATTTAAAACGTGTACCTTGAAGAGATTCCATCATTAACCAGTCAATTACCGTAATTACAGACACAATTAAAAAACGATTGTGTCTATACCAAATGTGGTATCTCAGGGACTTAGAGGTTAAACCATGTAAAACTTATACCAAAATATGGAGCTTCTTGTTTTTAAGCGCATGCTGATAAAACATTTTATAATATGCTTATCATTTTTTTCTATGAAACATTATCATCTGCCTAGCCTTTTCCCAGCTATATTGGGGTCGGCTTCCAGTCTAACCGGATGCAGCTTATTTGACGTCCACAACCCAGTAACTGGGTAATACGATACCCCTTGGTATGATTGGTTGTCAGACTTTCGGGCTTCTGACGACCCGTAACGACTGTCTAAGATCTACGAAAGACAGCCATCCACGGACCAACCGCGGCTAGCGTAGCTTAACCTGAACGATCGATCCGAGCGGCTGTTGTAACTTTTTTTTCGACGAAACAAATATACACAACATCTAGCAGTTCAAGCGCTCGCAACGACCAGTGTTCGCCGAAATGTCTACAACTACAAGAGGGCCAAATGCTTGTTCACATCTAAGTACATACGAGTTATCGCTTGTACACAATACTCGTACATACGAGTTATGTAACACTTGGTTAAATAAAGCCACCGTGACCATGGTTTTTATGACAAACAAGACAATTATCGTGAAGGGCCGATGTTGGGAGTCACCGTGACAAGTCATGAGAAAATATTATTATTGATTATGTCCAGTAACGGATGTGAAATGCGAGGTTCCGTGTTTAATTTGTTTTCATTATCCGTGTCGTATTACTTAATAGTTTATAATAATAAGCGGTGATAATATTACAGTAGGTTCCCATTATGAATTTGTCATGGTATGGGGGCTCATTAGTTACACGGATTTACTTGCCCGAAATGTGGGAATTGATCATCATCACCAGTCTATAATGTTCCCACTGCTGGGACACAGGCCTCCTCTCGGTGAGAGGGAGTGGGCCTTAATTCACCACGCGGGCCAGTGCAGGTTGGTAGATGTCAAATGTCTTCGAATTTTCAACCGACGAAAAAAAACGGAGGAGGTTATCAATACGACGCGTATTTTTTTTTTTGTGTATGGCCACGCATAACTTTTTATATAGTGGTCCGATTGTGATAATTCTTTTTTTATTGGATACCCTATATACCCTATACCTTGCCAAGTATTATAAGTACATTAAAGCTACAAAATTTTTTAAAATAAAAACTTTTTAGCAAAAAAATAAACCTTAAAATTTTGAGTCGGCGCTTGTGAGTGATCTTTGTTCATTGATTTTTCAGCGCCGACTCAAAATGTTAAGGTTTATTATTTTTTGCTTTTCAGTTTTTTCGGCGGTTTAATTTTTTGCTAAAAAGTTTTTTGGTCCTAAGACACGCCGCCGCCGGTGATGTCATGTATGAATTGATACTGTAAAAATAAAGTGTTATTTTCTGAAGGCTATTCGCACGAAGTAATTTTTTTTGACGCTAATCGACAGCTTCAGTAATACGTAGGTACCAGATACTTATAAGGCACTTGGCATGTTTAGTATTTTATGCAATATAGGTAGGTAGTTACGTTTTTTTTTTTTTTTGTAAACCTAGCTAATAAGAGATTGAGATCAGAGAATAAGACGTAAAGGAAGCATTTGCTTATGATCTCCATACTAGGTCACACCTGTCTCGTAGAGTCAAAAGCTAAAGACTATTTAAATAATAGTTTAAAAAAAAACTAAAAACACGCTTCAATAGAAAAGCGTGGGGTGCTTTTTAAGGTATTTTTATTGATATCAGGCACCCCACGCTTTTTTCCATTATTTTCTACTTTTTAGTTTGGTTTTCCATGGAAGCGTGTTTTTAGTAACTATTATTTATTTTCTATTTTTAGGGTTCTAATTTTGAGACGTATGTCAGCGTAGTTTTCGAAGACAGTTTTTTTGCTGTCCTGGTAACCCTGGCAAGGATAATGGCACAAATTTATGAAATTATTGCGTTGTCATCGGTCTTTGACAGGTGTGTAAAGTTTGAATGAAATCTGGTCGTTTAAAGTGGGTCAAAATCGCGCTCTATAAGGAGTCGGTTACAAACAAAAATACATACAAGTGAAGCTAATATAAAGCGTGTAAAATCACGACAGGACACTAAAGAGACCCGTCTCTTAAGTAAAGAAAAAAGTTATAAAGAACGCTAAGCGAAAACGAATTTATAGCGTGATGCGACGGTGGATCTGGAAATTAGAAATATCACGTGTACGGAATCGAGAGCAAAAGCTAGCTAGGTATTTATCGACACATACCTATTTAATAATTATATAGAATTCCATATAATGACGTCTGAAGTAATTAACTGGATTTTCCTTTTAAACCTGATTCTTATTTCTTAAATGTTATTTTTCCTGAGATACAAGATTTGCTATTTATAAGATTTCCATCCAAAAACCCAACATATAAAAAAGATAATTATGGTACCGCCAATCATGAGAGAGGGTTTTTTCGAAGTTAATATTCAAAAGTTAAATTTCGAAACTTTAAATTATTAGGTATTTTATTTAATTAGCGGTGTGAAAGAATAGCATCACCCCAATTCTTGCTGTGGGTGTCGTAAAAGGCGACTAACGGACTTATTAGAATTCTCTAGCAACAGCGTTCCCTGAGCATTTTACCACCATACCGCGATCGCCAACCCGCCTGTCAAGCATGGCCATTATGGCAATGCCCCTCAAATTGGGGAGGCCTATGTCGAGCAGTGGACATCTTACGGCTGAATGGTAGGCGACTCGCCCAAAGTTAATTTAATTGTGGGTAAATCGACAACTCCAGAAATACGTATTAGGCAATTGGTGCGTTTTGAATTTTATGCAATAAAGTTATAAGAAAAGGTCACTGCCAATACATGCAATACAGCAGGCGTAGCATGACCAATTCTATCTCTATTCTACCAAGAATAGACAAAGTTCTTTCTAATCAATTCGACATATCTTCGGCCCGAGCACGGGGCGACCCGTAGACTCGGGTTTCTTTGAAGACAAAGACAGTAATTATTCTTTCCATAGCTTTTCCATAGCAAGAGATTGGTAACTAATGTAATTAAGGTGGATCCGTAGACTTTTTCATTGAATAGTCATACGGTGGGATTAAACGATCTTAGAGTATTGTATTGATGATTATAAATTAATATAATCCTGTAAAAAAAATGTAC